>BSBM01000010.1:580000-1780000 GCA_027924585.1 Larix kaempferi
GTAAAATGTTTCAAGTCAATTTAAATATCCAATACTCACCCACTACTAAAAAATGGCAAAATCGGTAAAATGTTTCTTGTCACTTGAATATGGAATACTTCTAACCTACTAGCTAAAATGTTTCGTGTCAATTTAAATGTTGAGTACTCATCACTAACTAGTAAAAATTAATTAATTTTGGTAAAAGGAATATTATTATTCTTATTTAATAATATATTCCACCCATCATAAATCATTTTCAAATAATAAATACAACACCAATATTATAATCAATCAATAATAATTGGTTTTTCATATTAAATTGATTTAACTTTTAATATTTGATTTTCATAAATAACAATATCTCTTAAAGATATCATGTTTATAAAATATATTAAAGTTCTTTTGACTTTTATGATTACATGCATATACCTTTCCAACAGTCTAGTCTAAGCCTATTATTCTGTGCCAGTGTCCTCTTTCCTTTTTCTTTTCCTATTCTCTTAGCTAGACATATTATTCTGTTTCTTTTTCTTGTCCTATTCTCTTAGCTAGGCATATTATTCTGTTGCAGTGACCTCTGTCCTTTTCTTTTGGTCATATTATCTTGGCCTCTATTATTGTAGCACTAAATCTTAGTTTAATAAGTCTAAGGCTGAAAACATTGGGTAGGTGATAACTCTTATCTCTGGTAAGCATCATAACTTTATGGAAAACAAAATATTAAAAAGTCAAATGTCCTTTCCATAAAGTTTGTGCACTTCTTTTAAAAAATAATATTGAAAGCAAAATGTTGTTGACTATAAAGACAATCTGAAGGAATAAGAAGGGTAGATAGTATGGCGTGGTACACGATATAGCTGAAGACATTTTCTTAGATATGAAAGATATGAAAACATTTGAATCAGTGATGGGATTGCGACTTTAAGGTTGTGAATATTATCGTGCATCTCCACCTTTTCTTTTTATAATATAAATATTTTTGTCAACTCATGAATTTTGTATTCAATTCATCTGTCCATCAGCTTGTGGCCACATCACTGAAAACAATGGGAGCGCATTAATAACTTGATGGTGGGAGAGGCATATTTGGTTTTTATATTGCAAAATGTAGATCTTCTTGCGTTCATGCCAATGGCGGTCAGATCAGAAGACAGATGCTGATAATAACGCCGAGAGAATTGATTTGTCTGTGTTCAGGATAGTGGAGAAAGTGGATACAGACCAGACTGAATGATAGATACCTCCACTTTTGGAGGCCATAGCCATTAGCAGCACTATTGCCAATTGAGACGTGTGGTGACATTGATTGAATTTGACACCATCAAACTGTAAATCATTTGACAGAGAATTCTGCATGAGCAACAGTATCAGCGAAAGCTCTCACTCTGCTTTTGTTTGAGATTTATATAAGAACATCCAGAATTAGGTTTAATGCCACTGATTGCAGAAATAAAATGAAAGGCTGGTTGGTGGGATCTCTGAAATTATGGATTGAAAGTATTATACAAGTGAGAAGAATACTTAAAAGAGAACTAAGGATTCCCAGTACAATGACAGAAATGAAGATTGGGAGGATCAATAGACTTGCCTTCGGAGTCATCTTTGTGGGCTTTTTGGTTGTGGTCGCTGTCTTCTTTTCATGCCCAGGTACATAGCTGAATCTGCCTTCTAAAAGTAAAGGACGTACCTTTTTGGCCATGAAAGATTCCTGAACTTGTCGATCATGAAATTTGTGACAGATTTTTTTTTGCAATACAGATTACTGCATGAGAATATATATAGATGTATACTAGCTGCCTATACCCATTATGATCTAGGGTTTTCAAAGGTTTTTAAGCTCTAATTCTGTTGTTTGAAGATATACATTTAATTCTGTTGTTTGAACATATACATTTCAAGTTTGTTAACTTCATGGTGTATATCAAAATCTGCCTCCTAAAAGTAGAGAAGGACGTACCTTTTTTTGGCCATGAAAGATTCCTGAACTTGTCAATCATGAAATTTGTGACAGATATTTTTTTGCAATACAGATTACTGCATGAGAATATATATAGATGTATACTAGCTGCCTATACCCATTATGATCTAGGGTTTCCAAAGGTTTTTAAGCTCTACTTCTGTTGTTTTAAGATATACATTTAATTCTGTTGTTTGAACATATACATTTCAAGTTTGTTAACTTCATGGTATATATCAAAATCTGGTTATACTGAGTATGTTTTTCCTAGATTGTAAGAGGATTAATACAGATAATTCCTAAATTGTGGAGGACTAGTACAGCTAACTCCTAGATTGTAAGAGAACGAATACAGATAATTGATAGCTAAGACATAAACATCTCATGAGAAATAACTTGTTAAGTTGATGTGCTAGTTTAAATACATCTGCTTAGTATTTATAATATTCATAATGTTCTTGGATCACACTATCTCATTATGGTGCTTGCTTCTACCTTCTTTGGATGGAATAATTTATGCTAGCAATATGGACTGTACAACTTTGTGTTTTATATTGAAAGCTTACAGCTTCATGTTCATATTTCATTTCGAATTTAATTCTTTTGGATGTCGATCTGCAAAGCAGGCGTTTCTTGCTCTAAGACTGGAAAATTGCTAAGCGAGCACTTTGCAAAATCAAAGGTACAAGTATTGTTTGTTATAGATTTTCTAAAAGTAAATTCATCTTCAAAAGTTTCAGGTTATCAAATCATGAGTAAATTTCTATTATAATTTAAGACTAAAATGAAGCTATGAATCTATTCCACCTTTCTTCTCAAAATCCTGAAACCAACATCGGAACTAATCTTACTCCAATTATTGCAGGAGACTGCATCAACAGTTGTTGCAGCAACGGCCCCGCTCAATAAAACCAAAACCAGTGACAAAAACAAAAACGCTATGAAGGCGCAAACTGAAGCTACGTCGAGATCAAACTCAAGCTGGAAAGGAGGAGGCGAGCCAGTAGCTGCTGCAGATTTTGAGACTGACGATTATCGTTCAACTGATCCCACTCCTACTCTCAAACAACCTCCACACAAACTCATTCCAAATCGATGAAAATTTACGCTCATTCAGCAGATCATCAAAGGCGGGATCGTAATTAAACGAATATATAACAATGTTTAACATCGTCCAAGTATTATCATATCATACGTAAATTCATGAATCTAGGGTTAAGCTTTATGCTGCAGGTAGTTGTGGATGCAAACCAGAGTGAATTTGTTACATGAACATTTGTAACCTATAAATATGAACAGATATTATACTGTAGATTCTTAAATTCTATAAGGCAACATAGAGCATTCAATGACTAGAAGATTTGTGAAATAATATTGTCTGTAGTTTGTATTTATGTTTATAAATCGTATTCTGGAGCACATTTACAACTTTTGATACATACTATGTTACGGTACGGTAGCCTTATCAATATAGCATGCAAAATTTTGTTTGACTAAATTCATCATATGTCAATATATATATATATATATAAAAGGAATTCAATGTTTCATATTTAATATTTTAAAATGGTGAAAAACTATGTTTTATATATATGTTAATAATGTCGATTAACAAGATATATGAGTGAATATGCAACCACGGACAGAATGAGAGCTCGCGTCCTGGCGAATCTCTGCGGCTAGGGCTTAAACCCTAGCCGCCTCTGGATTTCGTTTGCAGGGTCGAACAGGGACGCGGATCGGCCGTCACCCACGCTTGCAGGGCCAGAACCTGCGTTTTTGCTCGCCGTCTCATTGCAGGTGGTCGCCGCCTCCAGGATGGCCCCAGACAGGTTTGCAGAGATGGATAATGAAACTTTGGAAGCTTTCACAGCTTTAATCCGTTCGGCAGGACCTAAAGCCAAGCCTTCTCTCTCGTCTAAGTTTGTTAAGAAGATGGAGGAGATCCCCTCTCTGGAACTTTCTCCAGAAGAGCCATGCAATCTTGCCCTCCTACTAGCAGAAAAAGCCCTCATCGGAAAGTTCACGGGGTTATGGCCTAGCCCCAAATCGGTGGAGGCTTGGATGGAAGAACGTTGGAAATCGCTGATACATGGAAACGTTTCTCTATGTGCAGTAGGCAGGGGCTTTTTTGTTTTCAGCTTCTCTAGCAAAGTGGATCGAGATCTAGTCTTCAGATCTGGTCCCTATTTCATGGGACCGAGGGGGCTGTTCTTAGCCCCCTGGACTCTTGATTTTAATCCCGGAGCTGAGATCACTGCAGCCCCTGTTTGGGTTAGGCTGCCTCATCTCCCCCTGCATCTATGGGGGAAGAGTTCTCTGAAGGACATTGGAAATAAGCTTGGGCGTTTCCTGGACAGTGTGGAGCCGAAAGGGGATCAATTTACTTGTGCTCGAGTTTGTGTTGAGGTTAACCTCGAGAAAGGACTCCCGGAAGCCATTCAGCTCTCCCTGGGGGAATGGAGCCATATCCAAGAACTGGACTACGAGCAGATCCCTTTTAAGTGCCTTCGGTGCCATACTTATGGTCACTTCGCAAAATGCTGCCCCAAAGCCTCAGAAGTGGCAGAACCAGCTAAAGGAGATGATTTTCAGCCAGTAACTAACCGGCGAAGGCAGCCAAGGAGAAAGGAATCACTAGCCCAGGGTCCGAAGGTCACTCCTTCAGCGGAGGCAACTCTTGAAAATAAAAACAGCTTTGAAGCACTGCAAGAAGAAGAAGCCCTAGACCCTGAAGCAACAACAGTTATGGAAGACCCTCCGGTAGACGAAAGACTTCCGGACCCTGCCCTACCTGGCTCAGTGGATGCGAAGGAAGCCAAGGCTTCAGATCCTGAACCACCTGCCCCTGCAGATCCGGCTGTTTCAGTCCCCTCCAGCGGCTCTGTGGGAATTACTGAACCTGAAGACAACTCAGTCCCGTCTCCACCCCTTACCAGAGGACGAAGGACCAACAAGGCACGCAGAGAAAAGGAGACGGCTTCCAACATCTCTTTTGGATCTCAGAAAAAGCTGGATCCCTACTTTAAGGGGCAAATCTCACCCCCCTGAGTCTAAATGCTTTGCTTTTGTCTTCTACTTTGCTCACAGTTTGTGAGAATTTACCCTTGTAAGCTCCTTTTCTCAGTATCTCGAATTAGCTCAAGAATCAGATGGGATTTGTCTCCCAAGACTTTTACAAGAAGGTTGGCAGCACTGTTAGAGGTCACCAACCTTCTTCCGATTTGTAACTTTTTGGTTCTGGCTTCCCAGAATGCAGATTAATACAACATAACCGTTCTTGTCAAAAAAAAAAATAATGTCGATTAAAAAAAATATCTCAACAAATTTATAATTTTTTTTTAATAATTGATATGATTTCATTTTTATAATATTATTTATATATAAAAAATCTTATGTTTGTTTAAATATCTTATATTAGATTTTTAAGAGTTATATGAATTTATATTTATAATATTACTTACACATAAATATTTTATGTTTATTTAATTAATTTATAATAGCATAGCCACTTAATTTGTGGTTGGTAAACATTGATAAGTTACAAGTTAATGTCTTAAAGTGAAGGTTGGAGGCATAAATAAACAAAAGATAATGCAGACGGCTCTTCAATCTTTATTCATAAAAGAAGATCAACTCATGTAATACAAACCAAAATGTAATGTGTATTTAAACACTTATGGAAACCCTAAAAACTCTAACCTAGCTTTTGCATGCATGCAAAGCTCGATGTTGCATTTATTAACTGAACTTCAAAACAGGAACTAAAGTAAAAGCTAAGTTAACTGAAGTAATTACTATTTCTAACACTCCCTCTTAATTACTACTGCTGACTACTGCAACTTTTACAATGCCTAAATTATTTCTATGGGTTTCAAAAATATCTTTTGTCAATGGCTTTATGAATATGTCAGCCAATTGGTCAACCGATTTACAATGCTCAACACGAACTTCACCATTGTTCACAAGTTCTCTTATGAAGTGATATCTGGTATCAATGTGCTTGCTTTTTTGGTGAAGAGCATGGTTCTTGGATAGAGCGATTGCTGAATTGTTGTCACAATAGATTGTTGTTGGTCCTTCTTGTTTATGTTGAAGACCTTCTAAAACTCTGCGTAACCAAACTGCTTGACATGCTGCTGATGTGGCTGCTACATACTCTGCTTTTGCTGATGAAAGTGTCACAATGGGCTGCTTCTTGGATGCCCATGAAATCACCCTTGATCCAAGATGAAAAACATGACCGAAAGTGCTCTTCCTGTCATCCAAACTTCCTGCAAAATCACTTTCATTGAAACTTGTCAAAACATCATACTCAGTGCTTGAGTATAAAATTTCATTTCTTGAAGTCCCTACAACATATCGTAAGATCCTTTTTCCAACTTGCCAATGCGATTCTTTGGGAGACTCCATGAACCTCGAAATCAAGCTAATAGCAAACATAATATCTGGTCTCGTAGCTATGAGATACATGAGACTTCCTACAAGTCTCTTAAACAGTGTTGGATCTACATTAGGATCGTCATCTTCTTTGCTCAACTTTGTACCTGTTGCCACTGGTGTAGGTGTCGTCTTGCAATTATGCATTCTAAATCGCTTAAGAACATCATTAGCATATTTATTTTGAGAAATAAATATACCTTTTTCTGATTGTTCTACTTCTAAGCCAAGAAAGAACTTCGTCAATCCAAGGTCTGTCATCTCGAACTATTTTTTCATGGCTTCCTTGAACTCATTTACTGACAGGTCACCTATAAAAATCATATCATCAACATATAAACAAACTATCAAAATATGTGCTTGTTGATTTACCTTTGTGTAAAGTGTTGGTTCGCTGCTACTTCTGCTAAAACCATTTTTTATCAGATATGAATCAATTCTGCTGTACCAAGCTCTTGGAGCATGCTTGAGCCCATATAGAGCTTTCTTCAACTTGTAAAATTTCTCCTTGTGTTCTTTTATTTCATACCCATGTGGCTGCTCCACATAAATTTCTTCTTCAAGAATGTCGACTTGACATCCATCTGATACACTTCCCATTTTTTCTGGGTTGCAATTGCTAGGACTGCTCTTATTATGTCCAATCTTGCCACTGGTGAAAATGTTTCTCCAAAATCAATTCCTGGTTGTTGCAAGAAACCTTTTGCTACTAACCTTGCCTTGTACCTATCAATATCACCTTTTTCATTGAGTTTGGTCTTATAGACCCACTTCACACCAATGGGTTTCTTATTCTTTGGCAGGTCAACCAGATCCCATGTATCATTTCTCTCAATGGAATCTATCTCTTCGACCATGGATTTTACCCAATGCTCTTGTTTTACATCCTCTTCATAAAACACAGGTTCGCTAGTAATAAAAACATACTTGGTATTTACATCCAATTCATCATAAATATCTTTCAATCTTCTATTTTTTCTATTACTGTGATCAGATTCATCACCTTATTGTGGACTTGATGCTTCACCTCGAACTGAGTTTCTAGGTGTTCTTTCTGGAGTATTTGTCCAATCAGCTCCTCTTCTTCTCCATCTTCTAGTTGGGGTATTGTAGCTCCCACACCCTTGTCTATGGTTCCATTCCATGACTCTTCCTCTTTGAACAAAACATCTCTGGTGAGGATAACCTTTTTGGTAATAGGGTTATACAGCTTGTAGGCTTTAGTTTCTTCACTGTACCCAAGAAATATACATTTCTCACTCTTGTCGTCTAGTTTTTTTCTTAGCTATTTAGGAACATGAGCATAAGCAACACAACCAAATATTCTAAAATGAGAAACATTACAACTCATACTTGTCCATGCTTCCTCTAGTACTTTGTTCTTCACAATTTTGGTGGGAGATCTATTCATCACATGAACAACACAAGCCACTGCGTCTCCCCAAAATTCATGAGACAAATTTCTTCCTTTCAACATGATCCTAGCCATATTCATGATGGTTCTATTCTTGCGTTCTGCAATACTGTTCTACTGAGATGTATATATTGTAGTGAATTGCCTCTTGATTCCATGATGTTTGCAGTAATCATGAAATTCCTTTGAGTCATAGTCTCCCCCTCCATCTGATCTCAATACTTTGAGTTGATAACCACTCTATTTTTCAACCAGAGCTCTAAATTCCTTGAACTTGCCAAACGTTTCAGACTTATGACGAAGGAAATACACCCATGTTTTTCTACTGAAATCATCAATAAATGTAAGAAAATAATAGCTTCCACCAATTGACTATTTTTGCATTGGACCACATAGATCAGTATGAATAAGTTCTAGAGGTTTATGTGCCCTTCGAGACATACCTTTAGGAAAGCTATCCCTATGTTGCTTTGCAATGATGCAACACTCACAACTGCTTTCTGGCTCCTTCATAGGGGGTAATCCTTTTACCATCTCTTTCTGCTACAAAAAATTGAGACCACCAAAGTGAAGATGTCCATATCTAAAATGCCATAGCCAACAATCATCCATGCAAGTGGCTTTTTGAGCAAAAGAGGTTACCTTGCTGCTACAATTCATGACTAGTGGATACATCCTATTCCCAGTCACTTGTATTTGATGATCAACTGTCTATTTGGGGGTTTATCATAAATTTCACAGTCTGATCCATCAAAGACAAGTCTATATTTCTTTTCAATAAGTTGTCCAATGCTAAGCAGATTATGCTTCAATCCTAGAGCATAATATACATATGTGATTGTCTTTTGTTGGCCTTGTTTTGCCAAGAACTGGAACTACCTCATCCGTGCCGACTTTGACCTCTGTCCTCACTGATCCATCTAGGTCTACAATTAGACCTCTATCACCTATCATGTGGTTACTGCAGCCACTATCTAAAAGTCAAAGTCCCTTTGGGCTTTCGTGTGCAGCATGGCATATAAGAAATGGCATATCTTCTTTATCCTCAAAGGTATTAGTCACATTAGCATTATGATTTGCTTGATCAGACTTTTTCTTTCTACATTTATGAGCATAGTGCCCAAATTTATTACAATAATAACACTTAATATTAGATTTATCTGACCTTTTTTTGTCGTAGTTCCCGCCTTCATGGTTATGATGGTGATCTTGATCTTCATTGCCATTACATCGGCCACTTCTGCCTCTTCCTCTTGATCCTCCTCTACCTCTGCCTCTTCCTCTACCTTTTGAGAATGAGACATGTGCTTTGAAAGAATTCTCCATAGAGGAATCTTCATTCCTGTTGATTATGGATTCGTATGAAAGTAGAGATCCGGTCAACTCGTCTATAGAGAGAGTATTCAGATCCTTTGCTTCTTCAATCGCTGCAACTTTCAGATTAAATTTTTGGGGTAGGAATCTCATAACCCTTTCAACCACCCGTTGATATTCGATCTTTTCACCATAGGTATTCAGCTGATTAACAATCCCCATGACTTGGGTCATGAAAGAATCTACTGAGTCTGATTCTTTCATCTTCAGATCTTCAAAATATCTTCTTAGGTTTTGGAGTGTAGCTGTTTGTACCTTACCAGCACCCTGATAACTGGTCACCAAGGTATCCCATGATGCTTTGGCATGTAATGAAGTTGATATATTTGGAAATACGTTGTTATCCAAAGCGTTCATTATGAGATGCAGTGCCATTACATCCTTCTTCCTGTGCGCTCGCAGGGCATTCTTTTCTGCATTTGAAAGGGCTTGAAAAGCTACATCATCAGTTGGTTCAGAATAGCCATTGACGACATATTCCCACACATCTTTTGACCTGAGATAAACCGCCATCCTCGTGGCTGAGACATCATAGTCATTTTTCCCTGTAAGAGGAGAAATCTGAGATTGATTGTTGCTGCTAGAAGCCATAGACGCTGCGGAGTCTTTCAGTGGCTTTTTCAAAACAATCTCCTTCCTCTTTTTTCAAAAAAAAAATAATTTCTCCCTCTTAAATAAGAAATATTTTTGAAAAATATCTTCTTCTCTTGTAAAAAAAAGTTCTTACTCAAAGAATCTCGTAATAATGAAGAAAAACTTCTTCTCTTGTAAAAAAAAAATCTTACTCAAAGATTCTCCTAAAAGAAAATAATGAAGAAAGATTTTTGTTTTTTTGCTCTTTCCCTAATTGTCACGGGTCTTGAAATATTATCGTGCTTTGGCCTATAGAGAGGCCGCCATAATTCCCAAATTTTTTTACTTGATCTCCCTAAATTATCGTGCTTTGGCCTATCGGGATGGCGCGATAATTTCTGCAAAAAAAAAATTGTGTAAATTCTTCAAAGCTACGGCTTTGGCTTCTCTGGAACTCTCACAATTGATCTTCTCCTAAGCTCTAATACCAAACTGAAGGTTGGAGGCAGAAATAACAAAAGATAATGCAGAATGAGCTACGGCTCTTCAATCTTTATTCATAAATGGAAGATCAATTGATGTAATACAAACCAAAATGTAATGTGTATTTAAACACTTATGGAAACCCTAAAAACTCTAACCTAGCTTTTGCATGCATGCAAAGCACGTTGCTGCATTTATTAACTGAACTTCAAAATAGGAACTAAAGTAAAAGCTAAGTTAACTGAAGTAATTACTATTTCTAACATAAACAAGTTATCTCTTACTTGTTTTCCATGCTTAGTTGTAATCATATGTTGTCTATTCCTTGTGTTAAATTGCTATGGGCCTTATTCTGGAGTGGATTGTTGGGATTCACTGATGTTTTCTGGTCTCCTTAATTTGGACAATCTTATCATCGCAGGCGATTTGAACTTTTCCTTAAGTTCAGTTGAAGTGTGGGGTCCTCTAGATCGAAAGGATGATCTTGCTGAATATTTCATAGATATGTTGGTTAATTTTGACCTGGTTGACATCACCCATGCTACTCTCCTTCCTACACGGACAAATGGCAGAGCGGGATGTGAAGGGATTCATAAAAGGATTGATCGTTTTCTGGTTAGTCAGTCACTACTTAATAATTTTCTCTGCCATAGATCGTGGATAGGAGAGGCTATCTTTTCGGATTACTGGCCCATATTTTTCCAAAGTGATGACACTAATACTTTAAGGAAGTTTCCTTTTAAATTCAATTCTTCCTGGTTACAGAATGAAAACTTCCGTGAGGCAGTTAGATTGTTCTAGCTAAGTTTTTCCCAAGGGGGTGACCTGAACCCTATGGATCTTCTTATTTTCAAGCTAAGGAAGCTGAAAGATATGGTTACAAATTGGATTAAAAAGAGAAAGGAGTTGGACCTTAAAGAGTACAGAGATTTGGAATTCCAGTTACAAGAAGTATATTACTGGAAATTTGTATATATGGAGGATATGGATGACCAGGCTTTAAAAAAATCTCTCGAAGAAAAGAAGGAGGCTATACTGAAACAGGAATAACTCGACTGGAGACTCAAGAGTCGTGCTTTATGGTTGGATTTGGGGGATAAAAACACCAATTACTTTCATGCTTTTGCTTCTCACAGACGTAATTCCAATGCCATCTAGGACTTGGTGGATGGAGCTGGCAATTGTATTACTAGGCAAGATCCTCTGCAGGATGCAGCAAAAGATTTTTTTGCTAATATTTACACTGATCCGGGGGTCAGTGGTCTTATGAAGCAACTGGAGATTGCTAGGTTATATCCAGTGTTTTTCAATCATCAGGAAGCAGTGGACCTTAAGCAAGCTATTACATTAAAGGAAGTAGAAGACACTTCGAAACTCTTTGCAAAGGAAAAAAGTTTGGGGCCTGATGGTTGGACTGTGAAGCTGTTCTTGCATTTTTTCGACATTATGGGGGATGAGATCCTTGCTATGGTTGAATTTTCCAGAATCAATGGCTTTATCTCGGGTGCCTTGAATTCTAATTTCTTGACCCTGATTCCAAAAAGGAACAAGCCTCTCACCTTTGGAGATTACAGGCCTATTGCATTATGCAACTTAATCTATAAGTCGATTTCAAAGATCATTGTTGTGCGTATTAAACCTGGGATGTCCAAATTCATCTCTACAGAACAGTTTGGTTTTTCACAAGATAGGCAAATCTTGGATGCAGTTGGCATCACACAGGAGAGATCATCCATTCCATCAAGTATCGGAAAAAGAAAGCTTGTTTGCTCAAAATGGACCTTGAGAAGGCCTATGATCATGTCGATTGGTGCTTTCTCAGGATTGTTCTTATCCAAATAGGGTTGTCTCCATTAATGCTAAATTGGATAATGGCATGTGTTTCATCTACTAATATTGCAGTTTTAGTTAATGGTGTGCCTTCGAAGTTCTTCAAATGCTCCCGGGGGATTAGGTAGGGATGCCCTATGTCCCCACTTCTATTTTTGCTTATAATTGATGGGTTCAGCAAATTACTTCACAAAGCCAAATTTGAAGGTTGCATTAAAGGGATAAAGCTGTCCAGAGATCTATCTATATCTCATCTCCTTTTTGTTGACGACATTCTTCTCGCTGGTTCGGATTCTTCTATTGAATGGGGTCACTACATGACCAATATCAATGTCTTATGCTGTGCATCAGGTATGAAGAAAAGTGAAGCAAAATCTGCCCTTTATCAGCACCAGTTGGATGATTCTTAGATTATGGATTTTCAAAGTATCATGCCTTTTAAATTTCACTTGTTGGTTGATGGTTTCAAATACCTAGGGTATTTTCTGAAGCCTAACAGTTATTGAATCAAGGATTGGTCATGGCTATTTAAAAAATTCGAGTGTAGAATTCAATGTTGGACCAATAGGTTGTTATCAGTTGGAGGATGCCTCATATTGATAAAGGTTGTTCTTGCCAATATACCTGTGTACTGGCTCTCCTTGTTTAAAGCTCCTAGAAAGGTTATGTAGACCATTAAGAAATTATGTTCAAATTTTTTATGGGCCGGTGGTAAAGATCGAAAGGGTCTGATTATGGCTAAATGGGAAAATATCAATATGCTTGAGAGCTATGGTGGGTGGGGACTGAAAAATATGGATATATTTGGAAAGGCCTTACATCTGAAATGCTTTTGGCGGGGTATATTTGGAACTTCATTATGGTCCAAAGTTATGAGGGTCAAATATATTAAGCAAGATATTTCTCTGTGGCTCAAGAATCCTATTAAAAAAATCAGAAATTCTTTAGTCATATGGCAAGGATTTATGAATGTGTTCAATTGGTTGGCAAAAGATTTGCAATGGCAAGTTGGCTCTGGAAAACAGGTTGTGGTGGGTGTTGATCCCATCCTTGGATTAGATGACGACTTTTCCCTATCAAATGAAATCTTAACTTTCCTTAGATAGAGGAATATTATCACGCTGGATAAATGAGAAATTCCAATGGTAATTCCTAATGGATCAAAGGTGCATATTTGGGTTTCTCTAGCGAATTCGAATGGGAATGGAATACCTATTTTTCTTGTCTGGACTCTGTGGGATGCAGGCTTTCTCAGAACAGGGATACTATAAAATGGATTGGTAATCCCAGTACTGGAGAAATTATAGCAAAGACTACATATACGGCTATCATCCAGTTCAGAAATTACAGTCCTCATCAATGGTGGTATAAAAGACTATGAAGCTGGAAGTTGCCATTAAAATTCAAATGTTTTGGTTGGTTTGTATTAAAAGGAAAATTGAAGACCTGAGATAATTTAGTTAAATTGGGTTGGATGGGCCCTAATTGGTGCTCCTTATGTAATACTGATGCTGAATCCACAAACCATGTTCTTGTGAACTGTAATTTCATTAGAGATATCTGGAGAATGCTATGCTTTGCTTTAAATATCTCAAAGATTTGGGGGGATGATAATTTTTATCCTTGTTTTCTTAAGTGGCATAGGGAGTACAAAACCCACACAATGCTGCCCTTAATTGTTTATTGGTTT
Organism: Larix kaempferi; assembly: GCA_027924585.1. Classification (NCBI taxonomy): domain Eukaryota; kingdom Viridiplantae; phylum Streptophyta; class Pinopsida; order Pinales; family Pinaceae; genus Larix; species Larix kaempferi. The sequence continues at coordinate 593,744 of BSBM01000010.1, forward strand.
ATTTGGTATACCAGGAATAAGGTTATTTTTGAAGATCTCAATCCTTGTACTGAAAAGATGGCTGGTCAAATTTTGAACATTTATAAATCCATCTATAGGGAGCAGGAGCCTTTAATCATTAGAAAAGTTGGGGCTTTCGATCCACAGTTCATTCGGCGTATTCTCTTTTTTGATGGTGCTGCCCAAAATGGATTGTGTGCAGCTGGAGGAGCTATTTTCTTAAATGATTCTCACTACTTCTCATTAAGGTTAAATTGTGGGAATGTAACAAACATGAAGGTTCAGCTTCTTTCCTTATGGTGCGTTTTGATTGTGGCTAGTATTTTTGGTATTGATGATCTGAAGATTTTTGGGGACTCTAGGGTCACCATCAAATGGGCGCAAGATGAATTTAACCTGAAGGTATTATCTCTTGTTCATTGGTGTAATAGGATAAAGGAAACTATCTGACTTTTCAAGAACATTTCTCTAGAGCATATTTACAGGAAACATAATCAACTAGCAGATAAACTTTCTAAACAAGCCTTATGTGGTGATTTTGGTATTTTAATTTGGGAAGAAATTCATTTTTCCCAGGCTCTGAACTTTGGATTTCTGAAAAATTTTGAGTAATCGTTGGTCGCGGGACTTTTAATGTCATGTAATTTTGGGAAGATGATGTACTGAGGTTTGTTTGATTTCCCTTCATGGAGGTTAGTTGTTGCTCCTTGTTGTTTATTTTGGGATCCGCATACTGGTTTTTTGCCACTGCTACATTATGTCTTTTTATAGACCTGCCAAATCATGTACCTTTCGATTCTATAAGAATAACATTGGTACGCTTTTTTCTGCTAGAAAAAATGTTGTTTATGCCTTAGCTACTTGTTACATTCTTTAGTTAAATAGGTTGTCTGTCAGTACTTGTTATCCATGCATGACTTAGATTTATCCATGCATAAAATTAACATGGGAAGTACACTTGTCTCATCCTCCTTCAATCTAGGAAAAATATAGATGGTAGTCCACCCCAAATTATAAGATATAAACACCTATGGGTGTAATTAAATTTATAGATCACAAGTTAAGTGCCATGAACAAGTTATATATTACTTGTTCTCCATGCTTGTTTGTAATCACATGTGCTACATGTTACTTTATTTAGTTAACTGAGTTGTTTGTCACTACCTATTATTCATGCACTATGAGCTCCGCTTTACCCATGCATCAACTTTATAATTGTTTATTTTGATTTTTGAACGGCGTCCATAAAACACACTTGTATCATCCTCCTTCCATGTAAAAAAAATATAGATAATAGTCCACCCCAAATTCTAAGATATAAACACATATCAATATAATAAACACCTATAAATATAATTAAATTTATTATTGTTATATTTTCAGCTTTCTATAACATATTATATTGAATCAACTACATAATATTTATATTACAATATTGTAAAATGCACTTAACTTCTATCAATGTAATAACAATTAAAAAAAATATTAACTTACAAAAATTTATAAGAATTCAAAATATAATATATTAATTCACATATTTATTAAATTTTGTTTTATATTAAAAAAATTACTCAACATGTAACCATTCAGCCTTGTGGATTCTTTAAATTGGCTACTATTTGCTTTCTAAATCACCACTTAGACATATTATAGCATTGAAAAACTCCGACACTTATGAACTATTTGACTAAATTTATGGTGAAGACTCATGTTAACAACTAAGACTACTCGAAACGAGTTGAATGTGCAAGCAATGTAGCAAGTCATTACATGGAATGTCTCTTAGTAATCAAGAATGTGATGCAAATACGCATATAACTCAACATTTTAGATCTACATCATAAATTTAAGTATGTTATTGAACTTATACAAATTTGAGAATTATTATACTAAAAAATAAATAAATTTATATTACGATATGATTTATTTGTATTACAACATTTTCTTTTCTCCACTAAAAGATATGATTTATTATTATTACAACATTTTCTTTTCTCCACTAAAAGAAAGAGCATTTGAATTCACAAGATATGGTAGTTGAAGTTAGAGTAGATATAGTTAGAAACAGTTCAAAGATTCCTTGTATTAATTTAGGAATTCAATACTGTTAGAATTTGAATTTAATTATAGAACTTTATATAATACATTAAATTTTGAAAGATTAATTCACTTTGTACATAAGTGTGTTTGTGTATATTTTAAGAAAAATTTTGTGCATAAATTTAGTGTATGTTTTTCTGTATTTTTTGATGACATTTCTAATAAATTTGTTAGTGTAGATTAGTGTGCCTTGCTTAAAGGGGCTCAAGTCGAGCACCCATGAACAGAGAAATAGTTAAAAGTCGAGTGATATTGACAACGATTTATTGAGCTAACCCCATGGCCTACAAGTATATGTGTAAAATTATCAGGGTTAGTTCAATCAATTGAACTATTTTCCCAAGTCATATTGTGGATAGGAAGTGCATAGGTCTCTGGGGAAAATCTGGAAGAGTTCTCCAAGGCTACTGGTTGTTATTGTGGCTTGTGGTTGAGTTGTTCTCCATATGAATATTTCGAGGAAGAAGGGGACTAAGTACTTGATGGCACATAAATAGACAAATTCCTAACACCATTAGCAACAATTAAATGATTTTTTCTACGTAACATGTATTTTAATTGATATAAACCTTTGATCAAATAAGAGGTGGAGGGATACTAATCATTGAACAAGTAGTTAAAGTTCCATTGACTTGCTCGACCATTGTTTTTAGGGTCCTACCCTAACACCCTTAAATAGATAGATAGGTTGTTATGTATTGAGGCCATCTTTATTAAATAAGGCCCATGAAGTAGATATAGTGTGAAAACAATATTTGTAAAAAGGCTTACTAGAAGGCTTTTCCTACTAGAAAGTTCCTAAGAGGTTAGATAGAAACTATTGTAACAAGGCATATTAGAAGGTTCCACCTACTAGAAAACTCCTTCAGTAGAAACTATATAAAGGAGTAAATTAAATGTAATAAGATACCTTGTGAAGTATATTTTAATTGGATTTTTGCTCATTTGGAGGTTGCCTGCTCGAAGATGCAAGTGAATATTGATTTCATCAATAAATGTAGAGTTATTTTGGTAGTTAACTATCTACAATTGTTTAAATTGTTGTGGTAATTTTTTCATTTCATTCTAAAATCTTGCTATATTATGTTATTTCTACTCTAAATTTCCTATTATGCTATTAAGGTACATAACATTTAACATCAAATCATTTTTTTGAGTAGAAAATTTTAGAGAATGTTTTTAGGCTAGAGACGTATCTTGACATTTATAAATAAATTATTGATCTATCATTCAATTGGTAAATATGCAGCTCGGGAATAATACAAATAAGAAATACAATAGGTTTCACCTGGTTGGACATCCATATAACCTTTGTGAGTAGGTTAAAATCCTTGGACATCAAGTGTGAGTAGGTTAAAATATCAGGTGTTCATCATTCCTATCCCTTTACTGAATACAATGATAGTAAAATACTTACCAATTTCTATAACAATGTCGTGGAGTTACATGAGGCCAACATGGAGGTGGTTGTTGAATACAGAGGCTTTGCATGGAATTCCTTATAGCCTAGTTTTTTTTTAGAGAATTAAAAACAAAATTGAACATATTTTTTTTTAACATAAAACTTCTTGGTCGAGATATTGAAAAATTCTTGGACGGGAAATTGGGTGAAGAATCTAAACTCTAGGTCAAGAAAGTGGCTAGATATCAATATAAAATCTCGGCTGAGAGATGACTCCTATAGGTTTGAAAGTATCAATTTCTAGTCCAAAAACAATCTTTTAACCGATAATTTTTTTATAGACCAAAAATCTCGATCGATAAATTATTAACTTGAGGAAAACTCAAGCAACTCTTGGTTGAGATATTTATAATCTATCGGCCAAGAAACTATAAAATTCTTGTATGATAAATCTTTGTTGACTTTTTTCTCAATTGAAAAAAACCATTGCATACTCCTCCTCCATGCCTCACTATAAAAGTGTTACCCATCTCATGTTTTCACCAACCATAACTTTAAACCTTTTAAGGTACGAACCTTTTGAAATAATTGTAAACATCAGTGACAATGAATTCAAATTGAACCTACCTCTATATGTGTTGATATGTATTAAGAGATCAATGCATAGAATGTATGTTGTTCAAGTTGTCCTTGGTGGATAGGGAAGAACAACGACAAGTCTTTCCTACTATTGAATATTTTTCATTGATTGCACTTGAAGAGTTAGAGGATGATACAATATTGCATAAGAAGTTTCATGACACTCATAGAGAACAATGAGAATTGTGGTAGATTGGAATGAAAGGATAGACAATGGGGAGAGCTAATGGTTTCCTTGTCTCTCTTTAGTTTCTTTCAGGGACCGAAATACTCCAATAGAGAAGGTGTGATTTGAATAGGATCCTTCATGAAATAAATGAAATGGTTAAGTAATGTTGAGTTAGTTCTCAAGAATGTTTTGGAAATCTCTAAAACACATGATGCTACTTAAATATCTAAAACAAAGGCTTCTATAGAAATCTCTAAAATGTAGGAATGTTATGGAAAAATATGGCTCGACCCTTAGTTTCTCCTTAAAGTGCCCATGGCTTGGAACACTTGTAGGTTGGAGATTCACCACATCACTATAGGGATTTAAGAAAGAAGCACGAAGGATGGATTGTTTCTCTTGGTGGATCTTGAGGTTTCAATCCAACAAGCCATTGATGTGTATGATTTAAGAAGGGCATGCAATGCTCGACAAATCTAGTGGGATTAATTGTTATGCTAGGAAATTGTAACTACCTCTTGGAAACCCTCAATTGTAATTATTTAATGGAAGGTCATTTCATGAATAGTTGGAGGTAGCATCTAGAGTAGTTCTTACCAATTTCTGGGGGAGAATCACTCATTGAGAAGCAGATGATAGGTAAATAATTTCTTCAGTGGAAGGTCATTGAACTACCCATGACAAGGGGAAGTGAACATGTAGAGAAGGGTTAAGAAAAGGGTTCAATTTGGAGTTTCTTGGGAAAGATTGGTCTTGGTGATTATTAGGGAGTTGCAAGAGGTGGCTTGGAGCAAAGGAAATTTCAGATAAGAGAATTGGAATTCTTTCTCATAAGGTACATAGAACTTAGATTATAGGAAGAAAATTGTGTGAAAAGAAAATAAGAAAATTTTCTATTATTACTTGAAATTTACCTAAAAGAAAAGAATGTTACAAGAATCATTATAATCTGAAAATTACTCAAGACTAAATAAAATCCAAGCGTGGCCAATTTGTTGTTAGATTTTTCCATCTATGAATTTTTTAGGATACATCTGCTATATTATGTTACTTTGATTAATGGTTTTGCATATTATTTCTTTTAAACTAGAGTGATTGATGAATACACAATAATCATTAAACACATCATTGGACATTTTAATATTTAATAAAAGGTCTACATTAGTGGATTATGTCATGCATCGACTAAGCAATCATAAATCATGTATACCTTCAATAGGAGGGTGATGGCAGTCCAATGGAGCACCGAAATTTGATTTTGGAGAAACAATGCATATTTTGTTTAAGTCACGATATGACAAGTAACTAATTTACCATCTTTGACATATGGTTTCCTTAGTGCCTTTTTTCATGGAGGTGGACCTGGCCTGTGTAGTCCTCTAATTTGGCATTATAGTGATATGTGATCAATATACTATTATATATTAAGGTTAGAGATTGAGTGCTTAAATAACAATAACATAACTTACTTAGGATGTTATATAATAACGTAATGAAGAATGATTAACTTGAAAGAGTGATATTTATATATATTGAGTATCGTATCTTAAGCTCCTCTAGATGTACTTGTCACAACATCGATCATTATTATAATGGCATTTATCTCTCTCTAAATATGTTTGTGTGAATTATATTATATATGTATTCATCTAAAATTTTACATTAAGTAAATTGAAAAACTTGATTTGATAATGATCATAAATATAGTTATTTAATTACTTATTTTAATTCTTAAAAATTATTATTTAAAATTTATATTTCTATTTGTATGACTAAAGTTTAGTATAACTTTCAATGTCATCATTAACAAAGTAATATGGATTATAACTCTTAATATCACCATGCTAATTGGTATAAAACTCTTAGATATGAATAAATTTGTCTAATGATATGATTGCATTCCTAACACCCTATTATATATACATTGTTGATTATAACAAAAGGATGAAATTTGTAAATCACTTTTATATACATGTTTGATTATAACAAAGCATGGAATTTATAAGTAATTTGTTTATAATCTTGTTTTTGGCAAAGTGTATTATTTTTCCAAATTTAAATTAAATATGAATATATATATATATATATATATATATTATATTTAAAATTAATTTATGAAATAGAGAAATTATATATATATATATATATATGTTTATATAAATGTATTATAAAGCTAACTTATGTTGTATTTGGAATGAATTGTTTTTTTCTTAAGAATATATTCATTTGAAATTAATTGTTCTTCCTTTGGACACACAGGCACAACCAATTATAGGTAAATAAAAAAGATGAATAATAAATTATGATTATTTATAGTAAGAGGTTTGAGACATTCAATACATTAGAAAAAGTAATTTTGTTATTTCCACTTAAATAGAAAAGGAAATCCCCATTAATATAGTCTTAAATAAGTTAAATAGTTTATGTTATGATGATTTAATTTGAAAGGGAATTTTGACAAAGTGTATTATTTTATTATAAATATATCAATCTTGACATTAAAATTTATTATTTTTTAAATTTGCATTTTAAATATTACAAATTTTTTAAAACTAAATATAACTTTAAAAATAGTTAAGAAGATTTCCAAATGTTACCATATTATTACTTTATCTTAATATAGGCTGTTTCTTTTCCTATATAAAAGAAAAATCCTTAAAAATATTGCTTTTGATATTATCTTTAAGAATAAATGAATGATGGAATTTGCTAAAACTAATACCTATCTACAATATGTAAAAAAATAAAGGAAAGCCCTTCCAAAGATGCACCTTACATCGAGTAAGAATTAATGAATGATGGAATTTGCTAAAACTAATGCCTATCTACAATATGTAAAAAAATAAAGGAAAGCCCTTCCAAAGATGCACCTTACATCGAGTACAAAACAACAAGTGATAATTTGCAAACATGGAAAGCAAGTGACAACCATGACCTCTCAATATGCAAAAATAACCATATCAATATCCATTAAATGAATAATGATTACATAAGAGATAGGAAAGGTGAAAACTCTACATAATTCTTAAAAGATTACACCAATAATTTGTGAGAGTGATTCCGACCATCAATCAAGCCATGAAAAATAGAAAAAAAAAGATGAAGATCTCTACCTGAACTTGCATTATTTTAGTCCTCTCAAAGATATTCGATGAAGTGCTTGGTGGGGAATTCCCTATCTTCTAACTCTACCTATAGAAAAATGGAATTATCCTCTATTTATATATTTCAAACCAAATGCTAATCAATAAAGTAATAATAAAAGAGCTAGAAACCTAGAGTTAGGGCACTCTTCTTAGACTAGCTTTTATGATGTGATTTATTCAAATTCTTAAAAGTGATATATTCTCTTTGAAGTCTTCTTCTTCGAATATGTGAACAACTTGCCTTCAACGATGTGTAATGCCCCATAAAAATCCTTTAAATTGCTTTAGATGCCTTAATGGAAACCAAACACTACGGATTGATAATAGAATAAAATAAATTAACAATTTTTATTATGATGATGGTTCAATTGGTCTCAACATATTTCCTATTGTAAGAGAGTTGTGTAAAGGTGCATGTTAGTATTCAAAAATGGATATTTCCCAAATTTGTTTGGTGTATTCATTAGAGATGATTTATGGTTATGTATATATTTCTAGATTTGATTACATACTTGATATTTTTTTATATGGGTGTATGGTCCAAATTTGAAGTAATTTAGAAAAAAAAAAAATTTGTTTAAAAAATATCAAATTTTAAAAATGATTTAATTTTAGAATTTTATTTTGTATAAAAAAAATTTGTTAAATTTTGTATTTATTCCTAATAATTTATTTTCAATAAATTAATTATATATTTGAAAACCCACTCTAGTATACAACATCTTCATTATTGGTTGTTCTAAGATGTATGGAGAATGGATGAATTGGCTACAAATAGGCATTTGGTGCTAATTTTTTATTTTTACTTTTGTAACTATGGGAATCGACAACTGGGAAGGGGATGGTACTCGCGTGACGGGGTCCAGGGATCCAATCCCATCCACTACCACTATACCCCTAGGTGCACCTACACAGCCCGCAAGCATGGGGCACAGGTAAGCCAGGGTGATTTGAACTCATGACCTCCATTTACAACATTTCCTTCATATCAAGCGAATTGCCGATTGAGCTATGCCCCTATGGACATTGGGTGTTATGACTTATTTACAAATAAATATTTTTCTCAAATAATAATTTTTTCTTAAATAATAATTTTTTCTTTAATATAACTATTTATGAACTTTAAATTGTATATTTTGTTTATATAAAATTTGTTTAAAGTAATTTTACATACTTAATCTTGAGAAAAAAAAAAATACATAATTACATTTCTTTTGTTAGACATAATTTAAAAAAAAAAATTATTAACTAATTACCTAGATATTTTGTTTTGTCATACATATTATACCATTATACCATGAACTTATTATACTTATTATTACATATCTACTTACCATTTCCTTAACTATATTGTCATTTTCTTGATTTGGTTTTAAATTATCCTCGCACTCAATAACATAACCATATTGTGATTTCTTGATTTTATTATTGAATTATCATCATACTGAGTAGCATTATGTGGGAGATTCCCAAGTTATATTGTCTGCATTGTCATTTCCCTCCATCCTTTTCCAAGGAGATCTCCCTATCATATTATGCCTACATATTATGGCCAGTTCTTCCAGTGCACCGTTAAAAGAATCTTATTGCATTAACAACATCAACTTGTTAGAAATTCCATGTTTGTCTTCTTAAAGTTGTTAAAATTGTTAGTTTAATCACATATTTTTAATAGTGTTTTCCAAATTTTATGATTTTAAGCAAGGATACTCTAAACTAAGTAATCTTTACAGTCAAATACCAACCAACATATCAACAACCCCATTGTTTCTCTTTTGAGTATGAGTGAAGGAGAAGTATTCAAAATTATATTTTTATATTTTGGATAAGTTTATAGTCAATATCTAATGGGCATGTTTAGTGGTGTTACTCTTTTTCATTATCTAATGGGAATGTTTGGTGGTGTTACTCTATTTCATTATCGGGTATTATTGAGGTCAGTAGAAGTAGTTTAACTATATGTAAATTCCCTTCTACCTATAAGAGGCCATAACCCAAGTCTTAAGCTAAGTCTAGTTCTTTCTCTAGTCTTAAATTTTGTTTGAGTTGTTTGTATCTTTACTAATGTTGGTTGTGAATAAGCCTATGATGAGCCCCATAATTATCTTGTATTTCTCATCATTTTTACTCATTTCATATTTGTCTCATAGTCAATATGATTTCATTTTTATAGTGTTATTCATAAGTGCATAAACATTTACATACAAATTTGCAATAGTTATTATTTTTTTATATTAGATTTATTATTACTATATTTTCAGTTTTCTTGAACATATTGTATTGGGCCAACACTGAGACAAATCTTACAATCTCTTCAATACTACGTTGTAGAATGTACCTAAATTCTATCAATGCAACAAAAAATATTAAAAGAATTTTAACTTGGAAAAATTCATAAAAAATAAGATTCAATATCAAATCACATGTATATTACAATTTTATTTTTATGTTTAACATTTTATATTAAAAAAATTGCTCAAAAAAAAAGAAGAATCGTTGAAAAAACAACACTTATAAGTTCACAACATTGTTTATTATTTTATTATCAAAATCACCACTTAGATGTATAAAATAACATAAAAAAAAATATAAATGTAATACAAACACAAACAACCATTTTGCATAAGTTCTAAATGTAATACAAACATAAACAACCATTTTGCATACATAAGTAGTAGAGGAAATTATCCCTACATCTAATGGAGCCATTATGGTCATTTGGGGTCAACACACATCCATTATGCATAAGGGATTATTAGCTCTCAACCATATTTCCTACTTTTGAAGCTTATTTTCTCTTCATATGGTAGGGATTGGGGATATGGAATTTATCATTTTGGAATCCTATTAGTTCTTACTCGCAATTATAGAAATCAGTTTTTCTATATAGGATTAGTTTTTCTCGATTTTCAAAGCAATATAACCTAAAGTTTTAGTGATGAATTTGTGTTGTGGCCAACAACAAGATTAGAGGCCTTATTTGGCTTCTTACCGAGGCAGGGAGCCCAACTCTGTCGATTAGCTAGACGTGTTGATTTATCTGTGCCTGTTGATTTGTGTGCATATGCACTTACAGGGAGTAAACCATGGCTTAGAACTTACCTCGAGTCAGTGGCAAGCAAGGAGGTTGCATGGCAGGATGCATGAGTGCTTTGTGTGGCAAGTTGCATGCAAGTGATAAGGTCGATTATTGTACAATTGCTTGGAAGGCTGCATGCAAGTGGTAGGGTCAATTATTTTCTCTTGATATGGTAAGGGTTGGGAATATAGAATTTATCATTTTGATGTTGAGGTAATAAAGATTATTAATAGTGATAATATTGCCTTTCTCATAAATTATTTAATTAAATTTATAAAAACAATTCTTCTTCAACAACCGTGATTATTTAAAAAAGTTTAACCGTGATTATTTTAAAAAAAAAAATTCACAAACGATAGAACAAGTCACTACTTACCAATGTTGCTTAGAGTACCTCTTGATAATGAAGAAGGTGATTCAAATAAACTACTTAAAAATCAACTTTTTACATATAAACAACAATCTACATGCATAAATTTACCCAAATCAAAGAAGGTACACAAATTAGAGAGGTACAAATCAAACAACGTACACAAATTAGAGAAGTATTATACTAAGAAAAACTTTCTAACACAATATGATTAATTGTTCATTACATCATTTTGTTTTCTCCAATGAAAGAAATGTTACTCATTACATCATTTCGTTTTCTCCAATGAAAGAAAATCATTTGAATTTACAAGATTGATTTTAGTTATAGATTGATATTAAAGTCGGTAGTTGAACTTGGAGTAGATATAATTAAGGATATTTTATATTAATGGGATTCAATATTGTTAGAATTTAGGTTCAATTAAATAGAATTTCATATAATACATCAAAGTTGAAAGATTGATTCATTTTATATACATTTGTGCATTTTAAGGAAAATCTTATACATAAACTTATTGTATGTTTTTTTATATTTTTGGATGGAATTTTAAATAAATTTGTTAAAGTAAATTAGTGTGTTTTATTGAAGGGGATTTGAGTTGAGAACCTATTAATAAAGAATTAGCTAAATGCCCAATGATATTGACAACAATAAATTGAGCTAAACCATTGGCCTATGATTTTGTGTATGTGTGTAAAATTAGCCCAAGGGTTGGTTCAATCGATTGAATTATTTGTCAAATTCATGTTGTAGATAAGGAATTCATAGGTCTTAGGGTGAAATCTAGAAGCGTCCCTCAGGGTTACCAACTTCTATTGTGACTTGTGATTGAGCTACCCTCCATTTGAATATTTTAAGTAAGAGGGGGAAATAGGTACTTGATGACACAAAACTAGCCAAATGGCCACCAACATTAATGACAATTGGTTGTGATAACCCCTTGGGTTGTCATGTATATATATATATATATATAATGAATTTTTATTAGTTAAGATTAACCTTGACACAAATAAGAAGTAGAGAGGATAGTGATCATTGAATAAGTAATTAAAGTTTCATTGACTTGCTCGACCATTATTGCCTCTACCAATTAACTACTACCACACGATAATGCATGAATAAATGTGGTCAAAGATTCGCCACTATATAAAAATGTTAAACATATAATCGACTTTTTACATGGTGGTCAAAGTCCCATTGTTGTATAAGTTTTTTTATCTCATTTGACATTGCTTGCATAAACATTATGCAATTGTCCCTACATATAATGATATACATTTAATAATACTTAAAAATGAAAGTAATTTGAAAATGCATTTGTAATTACATATGAATATATCTGAGGATGAAGGTGAGGGTGGAGAACGAAGCTATGCATATATTATAAAAACATACCTTCATCCTCCACCCTCTCCTTCTCCCTCAACCTCAACCTCATAATAAAAATGAAAAAGTGAAAAATGCAGTAAAGATGTTACAAATGCACACCTTAATCCTTACCCACAATTTTATATAAAATTACATAATAAAATGACAAACATAAAAATCAATTAAATAAATTAAAATAAACAAATAATACTTCAAATAAAATATGTATTTCATATATTTATTTTAAAACGCTTCATTGTTAATATAAAGCATTTGCAACACCCTTTTAGTTTAAATATTGTGTTGTAAGGATAAGATCAAAATCCATATCAACATTCGCCATTCTATGTATTAGCAAAAACAAAGCATGAGCTATCAAAATTGATTGGTGGATACTTTTTTTCAAAAAGAAAAAAATTGTAATTTGTTATTTCTAGGAAATCAAAGTTATATAGATCAGAACAAATGAAAACTTCCAAAATACGAGAATATCAATAGTCTAGTACATAAACTATTAACTATATACACAGAGCCAGAATCAGTCAGTTGATTGCCAGTATATTCTTCAAATAGAATATAGCCATCCATTTGTCTAATAGATTCCTTTGAGAGGAGGTCAACCTGCAAGTTTAGCTCGCAGAAGATATGTCCAAAGGATATAGCAGAAAAAACACCAATCAAGTTACGAGTCCTTCTAATCCAATGCTCCAATTGAAGGGCACGTAAATTTGATAAGCCCGCTGCCTAATCAATAACAACTCGAGAGTCACCAAAAATATTAACACTGAAAACACCTCTTTTCTTGGTGAACCACAATAACCCCCATAAGGCTAAGAGTTCTGCCTTAGTGTTACTACCTTCACCAGCACCCATCCTTAGAAGAACTCGATGATCCTTTTTAATATGTAAAACCATACCTGCCCCATAGGTTCCATTCTTTATACAACGATTTCGGGCTTTCCAAAACACCCAAATAGTAAAAAGTGGTAATTCTTTAAACTTAACTCTAGAAAGAAACCACTTGAACATAAAGTACTGAAAGTTTACTTTAGACCAATCATATTCATGATGGAGCAGACCTCTTAATTCATTGCACATATATCTAAAAAAAGAACATTGGATGAATAAGTGTGAAGTATTCTCAGCATCTTCAAGGCAAAGCATACATATATCGGGACCCATGAATCCATGCTTGAGGAAATTATCCCAGGTGAGGATCTTATTTTCTAAAAAATCCACATAAAACACTTACTTTTCATAGGAATGTTCCAATGCCATATTTTCATGAACCACCATTTAGAAATAGGAAGATCATGTTTGGACATGATTGCCTCATAGACTATTTTAGCAGTGAGAACCGCATTGGCGTCTCTCTAGTCCCACAATAAAATATCTTCTGCATTTGATAATATTATACATGCTTTATTTAAAACCATCACATAATTGTTCTATTCATCCACGACCTCATTTGATAAACCCAGTTCGTTTTCCAGTAGCCAGTAGGATAATGATCCATCAAAGTTTGAAGTCCGTCTGACTTGAGCCAAAACCTGAATATTATTTTTATGCAATTGAGATGACACAAACAGAGAAAGCTTGTAGCTATCACCATATCCAACAAATGGATCAATGCTGATAAAGATATGAGTGCCCTTTCCTATTTTCCAACTCAACCAGCCACCAATGTATGGAAATTTTTTCTAGCAGTCCTCTCCAAATGATTGATGCATTACGGGCACAAAGTTTTAGTTGTCGAATCCATTGAAAAACATTGAAAGTTTTGAGGTACTTATTTGTTATAATATTACTCCACAAACCTTCCCTAAATAGCCCTCTCCAGATACTTTTAACACACAAAGCTTAGCTAAACCAATCCAACTGCTTTAGACCCCAAGCCCCCATATGCTTCATAAGTGAAATACTTCCCCGGAATTTTGAATTTTGCAAATTTCCAGACCATAAGAAGTGGAAATTCTTCTTTTGAATACTATTGATGATAGAGGCTGGGATCATCATCAACGTAAACCAAAATACCAGAATGCTTTGGAGAACCAATTTAGCTAAAATTAACCTGCCACCAATGGACAACCATCAAAAAGTCCAATTTTTTATTCTCTTATCCACCTTTTGCAAAAGCCAATTCCAATCATCTTTACCATACTGGTTTGGTTTTAAGTAATATCCAATTCCGATTCCAACTTCTCCATTTTATATGGGAAAATCATTCTAATTTGATCACACATCCCTTTGATCTTCAAATTCTTTATCGAGGACATATATATACTCTAAGATAATGGCGGTAGGGTTTGGCCGACTTGGGCGATGGCGGCAGGTTTTGACTGTCGCAGTGTATAGGGTTAGCGTTGAACTGTATATCCGGGTGGTCACAGGTTCTGGTTAACGTTTTTACCCGTTTTAACGTTACAGTTTTTCGGAGTGTTTGATAATGGGTTTTATCCTGTGGAGTCTGGTTTAAATTATGGTATGGATTAAATGAGGGCTACATGCTCTTAAACAACACCCTGTTATGCTCGTCATCTGGGGTGTCCGATTTTAACCGAGGTATTACGTTTATGGTTTCACCTACTATTCAACAGCTTCTTACCTGCCCGTCCATGTTCGGACCTCGTATTTTTTACTATTTTAATACCTGTGGAGAGCGACAAAACCACCTGGGTTATCATTAGTGGGATATGTGGGTGAAACCACCTATCAGTTATGTTTTGACCCGGTTATAACTAGGGTTTTGCTCTCAGGTTTCGACAATTTCTGCCCGTCAATTTCTGCCGGTTATATATGGGGTTTTGCTCTTGGATTTGAGTTTTGCTCCCATTTCTCGGAAATCACCCTACAAGGATGGGAGATAATGCGTCGGCTACACAGATCTCAGCGGACAACCATATGAGCGCATCGGATTATAGAATTGAGGAGGCGGGTTTATTTAAACCAGACTCCTACTTCAAGGAGATGCTGAATGGAAAATGACCACTTGTCTCAGGTAGTCGGCATAAGTCTCCACGTTCCAAACAGGCATCTAAGAAGGGACACTTGCCATTGTCTAGGGTTCCAAAGTCCACATCTGGCTCGGATCCTTCTGTTGACGGTGTTAGGGCTCTGCCTCACCTTGAACTGGGGGAAAAACCTTCGTTTGCTTCCAGGTCTACACGTAGGTTGAAGGAGAAGTATTGCTGCCGACCTGGGGAGGTTTGGCTTACAATGGGAAGGGACCTCGACCTTGAGGAGCTCGTGGAATACAACATGACTGTTTTAGTTGGTAAGTTCTCATATTTTGCCATGAACCGAAAGGATATCGTGGGATGGTTTACACAAAAATGGAAACCCATCGTGGGTTACACACCCCAAGTTTTTGCATTGGCCCGCGGTTGGTATGGATTCAAATTTGAGCAGGAAGCTCATTGTTCTACTATCTTAAACAAGCTATGGCTATATGGTGTTGGCAGTCTGATGCTGTAGAAATGGCATACAGACTTCGACCCATACACGACTTCTGTGCGTATGCACCATTTGTGGGTACTCATCCCTGGTCTCTCACTTGCTCTTTGGAACCAGGGGGCTTTTGAATCCATTGGTAACAGTCTGGGTCATTTTCTTGATGTGGAGGAGGAACACTTGTTCGGTTTTGACCATCGAATGGGGAGGCTTTTGGTTGAAGTGGATATTTCGATGGGGCTCATTAATGTCCTCCACATTAATTGGCGTGGGCATAAGCTGGACCTGACTATTGACTATTGGGGCATTCCTTTCCGCTGTTCAAATTGCAAGTAGGTGGGTCATCTGTGGAGACAGTGCAAAGGGGGCTCTTCTTCTGGGCACTCGGTGGGGGTGGATCCTTTGGTCTTCAGATGATGGCAGTGACAAAGAGTTGGATGCGAATGGAGGTCTTGATGGCTATTCTAACAGAGTTACGGTTCCGAATGCTCCGGCCTTGGTTTTACTGGGTAAGTTGGAATCAAATGACCCAACCCTTTATCATTATTTCAATGAATTGGATATCGAATTTATAAATTCTTTGGAGCTAAATAATGGTAACAATGGGAATTATTTGGGTCGGGTTCATCCAATGCTATCTAATTCATTTGAATCTGAGAAAGATCCCCATGTTCCGTCCGTGAATGTGTCTCATTCTTCCGATGATTCTCTACCTGTGGCGGGGGCATCCAATGATATTTCGTCGGACTCCTCCCCTGTTGCGGCGGCCACTATCGACATTCCTCTATCCCCTGTTGTGTCGGCCTCCATCGACAGCCCTACCATTTTGCTATCCTTAGAATCTGAGTTGCATTTGACCGATATTGTTCCTATTGGGGTTGGGACGAATGTATCACGCTCTTTGGAGCCTCCGTCAGATACTCCTCTCCCTTGATCACTACCTAATTGTGAATCGAATCCCCGACATAGGGTTTTACACATCCCGTCATACTCTCAAATGGTTAAAAAATCCCCAATTCCTGTTTTCTTCAAAAATCGGGTTGTGGACGAGAGTAACCCGGACACCTTTCTAGAGGGCGATATTTCGAGACCCATGGATCCGGAATCGGGCTTGGGGGGTGCAATCAATCCATCTCTGATTGACAAATTGGCTACTATGGGTGAACAATGTATCACGAAGGGGGCTCGTCTGGGCAGATTGGCTTCGGATTTCTCTCCATTAAAGATGCGAAGTGCTAGAAAGAACAAGAAGGTCATTCCACTGGGGGGGAATGACATAAACATTAATATGGTCACTCCCGTCTCACCTGATACCAGGGCTCTTAGAGGAATCAAAGCCCTTTCCAGGGGTCGATAATGATCTTTATCTCTTTAAACATTAGGGGTGTGGGGGGTTTGCCCAAACAATTGGCCCTCAAGAGAGTTCTACATATTATTAATCCTGATTTAGTCTTCCTACAAGAAACGATGGTATGTGGGGATAAGGCTTGTACCTTCTTCAATAAAATTAAGCTGGGTTGGTTGATGTGCACGGTTGATGCTGTGGGTCTTTCTGGTGGACTCCTGGCGGCTTGGAACCCTGGGGTTCTGAGGTTAAATCCTTATAATATTTCTCTGGGTATTCTTCTGTCTAGCAACATTAGAGGCTCGAAAAAAGATATAAACATTGTAAATTGTTATGGCCCCTATTGTAATAGGGAGGCTTTCTGGAATCTTGCATGCTCGAGGCACTTATTGGAGTTGGAAAATTTGATACTTGCAGGTGATTTGAATTTTTCATGGGGGGCTAAGGAAATTTGGGGCCAAGCAGCCAGAAGGGATCCCCTTGGGACATATTTCAGGAACCTCTTTTCTACATACTCTCTGATAGATGTGGAACCATGGCCTTTGGCTCCAACATGGTCAAATGGAAGAAAGGATGGAAATTTGATTTCCAAACATATTGATCATTTTTTGATATCATCGTCTCTATTAAACACTTTCCAGACTTATAGATCATGGATTTAGCAGATTCATATTAGTGATCATCTTCCTATTATTTTGCAATTTGACAACGATGTAACTCATCATCAGTTCCCCTTTAAATTCAACTTTGTTTGGTTAACTGATCAGGATTATGATGTGGGTGTGAGATCTCACTGGTTGAACATAGACGTTTCGGAGGAGAGATCTGCAATGGATAAGCCGGTCGTGAAATTAAAATCATTAAAAGACTTCACTATTAGGTGGGAAGGATCCAAAAAAGATGAAATGGCAGCCGAACTCATAGAGGTGGAAAAGGAAATTGGTATATTGATGGACCAACCTCTGAGGAATGGGATAACACTCATGGATCGTGCCAGACTTACAGTTTTGGAGGAAAGGAAATTGAAAATCCTTCTCATCCATGAAGAATCCTGGCGTTTAAAGAGCCGTGCAATTTGGCTCAAAGCTGGTGATTTAAATACAAAGTTCTTTCATTGCTATGCAGATTCCCGCAGAATTCAAAAAAACATCTGGGATCTCAATGATCATGCTGGTCGGCAGATTAGAGGTGATAAGGAACTGACGTCTGAGGAAACCCTTCACTTTCAGGACTATTTTTGTGATCCTAAAAATACAACTTTTCCAGAACAATTTAAGATCATCAAAGAATACCCTCGGATGTTCAATGACATGGAGGGTGATAATATTTTTTAGGTCATATCCTTATTGGAAGTACAAAATACACTTCGGGGTTTTGCTAAGGATAAATCACCTGGCCCCGATGGGTGGACGGTGGAACTATTCTTCCACTTTTTTGATATTATGGGGGAGGACCTCAGGGATGCTGTGGATGAATCTAGGACCATGGGGCTGGTCTCTGGGGCTCTAAATACTACCTATCTGGCTCTAATTCCTAAATCATCACATCCTAAGAATTTTAATGATTTTCGGCCCATTGCCTTGTGTAATTTAGTCTACAAGATCATATCCAAGATCATTGGTATGCGTATCAAGCTGATCCTTTCGAGGCACATTTCCATGGAACAATATGGTTTTTTGGAGGATCGATAGATTCTTGATGCGGTTGGTGTGGCACAGGAGGTCTTTCACAGCATTAATCAAAAGAAACTTGATGCACTCATCCTCCAACTAGACTTAGTGAAAGCTTATGACCGGGTAGAATGGACTCTTCTCAGATTGATCCTCATTCAAATTGGCTTGCCATGGAAGGTGATGAAGTGGATTATGGCTTGTGTCACTTCTGTAAACTTTGTTGTTCTTATAAATGGCCAGCCGATTGAATTCTTCAAGGCATACAGGGGCCTCCGACAGGGCTGCCCTCTCTCGCCCCTTTTGTTCCTCTTGGTTATTCAAGGTTTGAGCCTTTCCATCCTCAAAGCTAAATGTGACAGCTCTATTGCTGGTATCAAGGTATCTGCTGGTATATCTGTTACACACACACTCTTTGTGGATGACGTAATGCTCTTTGGGCTAGGAATTCTGGCTGAATGGTCACAATATAAGAAAATTCTTGATTTCTTTTGCTCTATAACCGGTTTGCTCATTAGTTTGGTTAAATCCTTTTTCTTGAAGCACTCTATGGAGGAGAATATGGAACGATCGATCAGTCTGCTACTTCCTTTGGAATTCAAGGAATTATCAAATGGCATGAAGTACCTTGGTTACTTTGTCAAACCTTCAAACTACAGGTTAAATGATTGGTCTTGGCTTATTAAGCGTTTTGATTCTCGTATTGGACATTGGAGTTTGCAGTATCTATCACTGGGTGGCAGACTTACGCTGGCTAAAGCAGTTCTACAGAACCTGGGGGTTTATTGGTTCTCTCTTTGCAAAATACCAACGTCCATTATGTGCCTTATACGAAGGAAATTCTTCATATTCTTATGGTCTGGTGGGGTGGAGAAGGACAAAATTCACCTGATTAAATGGACAACATTAGCTCAATTGGGGGGTTGGAATATAAAAAATTTGGAACTTTTCGTGATGGCCCTACATGCAAAGAGCTTATGGTGGGCCTTATTTGTCAACTCTGTTTGGGGCAAGATCATTTCGGCTAAGTATCTAAAACATGCTCTGGTTGAGAACTAGATTTGTAAAGGTCAACCCTCAGTTATTGGTGCCTCAAATATATGGAATGGACTCATGAGTTCTTTCTTTATCATAGCATAGTGACTTTCATGTAAACCTGGTGATGGCCGGGAAATCAAACTCGGCATTGATCCTGTTCTGAGGGGTTCTCCTTCATATCTTCTGTCTCTTGAATTATTAGCTCATCTACGGGCCAGGGGGCTCTGCACACTTGCTCATGCGTCTTATTTTAATGGCGGTGGGGGTAATGGGTGGATCACTGCTGCTCAGCTGGGAATCAGTGGTGTTCTAGGGAATGAATGAACTGAGTATATCTGGTATCTATGTCAAGCCAATATTCATTTATCAGAGTCCCCGGATCGATTGGTGTGGTCATGGGATGTGGCACAAGGTGCGGTCACTTCAAAGCTTGCATATGCATCGTTGTTTGTTGATAATCGGCCTGAAAATATATGGTGGCACCACACCATTTGGAAACTTGCACTACCTCTGAGAATCAAATGTTTCATTTGGCTAGCCTTGAGTAATAAAATCCTTACATGGGATAACCTCTACCACCGTGGTTTCAGTGGCCCTGGTTGGTGTCCATTATGTTGTTTGCAAATGGAATCGGTCGAGCATCTATTCTCATCCTGTTCGTTCATTCAAGACCTCTGTATTTTAGTTGCTTCTACCCTTGGTATTCAAGTCACCTGGAGATCATCCTCACTGATCGACTGTCTTGGCTTATGGTTTCGAACCTCTCATTCATGGGCAAAACTTCCATGTTTTATGATGTGGGAATTATGGAAGGCTCGTAATCGGCGAATATTTGAGGGTACCACTCCACACCTGGATTGGATTTGCAGCCGGACTATTGCTACTAATAATGAATACATTTCTCTATCTGATCCCCCTAGTGGTAGACATATTTTGAACACTAAAAGTCCTGGATGCCGGGTGGCTCCTCCGGTGTTGGTATATCCCTGTGGGTTCTTTGATGGGGATGCGGTTGGGGGCCCGGGTGTTAGTGGGGCTGGGGTGGTTTTACACCTTACCAACAAAGTTTTCTTTCGCATCCATCTAAATTTGGGGATTGGTACAAACACACAAAGTGAATTATGTGCTCTTTGGCTCCTTTTACACTTTGCTCGATTCAAACAGGTAACATCCCTCTTGATTCTGGGTGACTCTTCATCCATCATTTCTTGGGCTAAGGGCATCTCCCCAATCAATGTAGTGCTTCTTACGCACTGGTTGGCTGCGGTCAAAAAGTATATCAACGACTTCAAGCATATTCATTTTTCTCATATTTTTCGAGAGGTAAATATGGAGGCTGATCTTCTCTCCAAGATGGCTTTGAATTCTATGGCAGGGATCATCATGTGGGAGGAATGGCACGGGGATCTTATTATCTCTCGGGGCTCGATAGATTTGCATTGGACCTGATACCTTTGGATTGGTCTTTTTGTTTACGGCCTTTTTTGATATTATTAGCGGATATATGTTCATATTATGCGGTATATTTTTTTGCAGGTTCATAGACTCTTTCCACCAATTACTTGTTGGTATTTTGAACTTCAGTATATGCGGCATTATTTTATGTATGTCACCTGTGATGTTTTGTCCATTGACTCATGGGGTCTCGATTCTATTTATTATGCAATTTGGTTAATTTGGGCAGATCTGCTGCCAGAGGTTAGATGCTCTGTTTTGGCATATGTTTGTGCCTCATATGTATGTGGCCTAAGTTATGATTCTGGCACTTTCAGTTCTATGGGATTTGGGCTGTCTTCTCGCCCGTGATATGTATTGCTCACAAAACATATTGGGATCAATTTTCCTTGTTGTTTTGATGTAATTTGAACTATTTACTATTTCGTGGTATTAATAGTAAGTTATATTTTTCCATGGAAAAAAAACTCTAAGCTAATTTATATAAAGTCAAATGGACAAATATTAAATGCAAGCAATCTCTGGATATAGATTTGTTAAAGATAATATATTATATAATTTATTTGCACATTTCTAAAAAGTATTTGACTTTGAAATAAATTATTTAAAATATTATATATATATATATATATTGCCATTTTTATGACAACAAGGTGGCTCGCATCTTCCAGCCAAGAACGTTATAAGGATAAAGCGTAATGTTTTTATTTAATAATAACTATGAGTTGGCAATCAAGACTAATGCTTCATGTGCATAATTCTTTTTATAACTATTTTTTCATACTTTTGTAATGCAAGCTGCATAGCACTTCATGGTGCATAGTAACATGGAGCATAATATATATATATAATTCTAACACATATTTTAATAAATTATCCTAAAAGGATAGACTATTAGTTTTAGTAATATTCATTTGACATTTTCAATTTCATTTTATATTTGATGAAGTTTGAATATGAGTTGTTTGTATGTCAACATCATATATTAATATTAAATTACAACATGTTCATTGAGTTAGAATTCGATTGATAAGATCATTTATATATCTAATTAAATTTATTTAATATTCATAAGTATTATGTTAATGTGGAGATTGAAGTTCAAACCCCTTTGAATGGATGTGGATGATATCATATATTAATATTAAATTACAACATGTTCATTGAGTTAGAATTCGATTGATAAGATCATTTATATATCTAATTAAATTTATTTAATATTCATAAGTATTATGTTAACGTGGAGATTGAAGTTCAAACCCCTTTGAATGGATGTGGATGATATTGGGTGAAAGTCTTAGGTGATTTGACAACATAGAAATGCCCATCATAATGTGAAATTTTAACTGAAAGATAATTGTAAATTGTTATAAACAACTTTGACTGGATGTGGATGATATTAGGTGAAAGTCTTAGGTGATTTGACAACATAGAAATGCCCATCATAATGTGAAATATTAACTGAAAGATAATTGTAAATTGTTATAAACAACTTTGTGGACAAGATCATTACATTTTAATGTTTTTTTATGTTTTATTTTTGCCATATGGTTGGGCTTAAAGAATGTCAGCTTATATTAATATTTTTTGGCATTTAGTTTTTTTTAGAAGTAGTTGACCTATTTTTAGAAGGAATATTATGGATTGCTAACAATTACTATGTTCTACTTGATGCCTTTTTTTTTTCCTAGGTAAATATCTCAAAAAAACTCTTGGACACTTCTCCTCATTTTAAGAATGGTACCCAGTGTAAACCTTATATTCTTCAGGGCACAAGGTCAAGTCAACAATATACTCATTATGAGATCAATATGTCACATACAAGAATAAAACCCAGCTAAAGAGGATAACAATCCATCCCAAAACCACTTTGCATAGACCCAATTAACAAGCCCTCATCCCTATTTAAATATTAAGAAATTTTGTATTTCAACAACTTCATGTATCCTCCTTATTTAATCTTCTTTCTTTGCAATTAGCTTAATTTCTTCAATATAGATATGGTGATTGAGTTGTTGATGTCATGTTCAACCAAGGTATATTTTTCATGATGATTATATATGATGTTAGCACTATACTCTTTAAGTCTTACCTAAATCGAGTGGCTTGTTTCTCTGATTTAAATTTTTACAACATATGAAAGGAATATATGATTAATACATTAACTTGAATTCATAATTTCACACTTTTCTTTCAAACCATGATACATTTTCATAGTGGGTTTTAGATATAAAGGTTTTCATAGCAATTTATTTTAAAGTGAATTTTTTCTTTATCAGTTCTTTTATGGTGAAGGTTTTTTTAGGCAATTTCTTTTATGGTGAAAATATTTTTGGGCAATTTCTTTTATGGTCAAAATTCTCTTGGGTAATTTTTTTATGGTAAAGGTTTCCTTGGACAATTTCTTTTATAGTAACAATTCTCCAAAACCTGTTTGTTTTGAAGCTGATTTTTATTTTTTGTTATAAGATTTTTTTTGAAAACATGTATAGATTGAATAATCATGGGAAATAAAAGACAACGTCAAAAGAAATAGGATCATACTCAAGATGATGCTCTCCATAATGAAAAAAAAAAACTCTACTATCAAAATAAAAAATGGAAGTTAATAAAAAATGGAAGCTTGCAGATATTGGAGAGATACTTGTTGGTAATGTAAATAGGGATTTGCATCCTAGCATTAATGAAATGAATACTCAAAATCAAATTCAAGAACAGGAAAACGAAGCAAGTATGTATAGATTATAAATTTTTCAAGTCCAATAAATTATTATTTATAATTGATTGTAATGTTGAAAATGCTTCATAACAATCAAATGGAGATTTGTCTCCAAATCTTGATCAAAATGTTGAAGACATTACCGAAGTCCACATTGAAGCAAAAATCGAGTCTTTCTCTCTCTCTCTCTCTCTCTCTCTCTCTCTCTCACACACACACACACACACACACACACACACACACACAAGATACCATTGAAGTTATTTTAATTTATGATTAAGCTTTGATTTTTTAATTTATGATTGATTGTAATTTTTAAAATGCCAAGGAAAATTTTAAGGGCAAAATTTCACCCATAGGATATTTTTCCACGGTTTTTCCAAAAAAAAGATTCGCTAATTTGCATTTTTTGAAGCCCTATTTTGCCCAATTTTGATGGGGTGAAAATTTCTCTCTAAAAATTGCCAAATTATTACATAAACTATATAAAATCCTTAGAAATTGAAATATTTTTAGAAAAATATAGCCAAATATTTTATAGTTGACATTTTAAGAATTGGTAAGATTCACCAAGGTTTGTACACTTTAAAATAAGTGTGGATCCTCAAAATTTTCCTTGTAAAATACTCATAAAAAGCAGATAGAGATTTGTGTCGAAATCTTGGTCGTGATGTTGAAAATAGTTTTCAATCCTACAATGAAGGAGAAATTGAGTCAACACGTGTGTGTGAAATGCTGATGGATTTATTTTATTTTTTGATTAAGTTTTTATTTTTTAATACAAATTAATAAATGTGAGATCTATGTTTTCTTATGTTTCTAATTTAATATGTTCGATATGCTAACTTAAATTTAATTGAAATATGTAGGCATTATCAACATTGAAAATGAAATGTTGCAAAACATCGATGGCGACAAATTCAAGGTAAAAAAAACTAACCATATTATATGATATCATGCTTGACAAATTTATGAAACTTTTCTCAAAACTAAATTAACAACAACACAAGCTCAAATTTTGAGATGTTTGTTAGTGTCAAAAAAGTAAAGAAGCTACATTATTATTGGGTATTGAAAAGACAACAAAAGATTCAAAAATGAAGGAAAATATGTTTGAAATCATAGCCGGTGCAATAAGAACTTTTGAAAGATCCATAAATAAAGAACTAGTGATGTACAAAGAGCAATACAAACAACAATTATTTCATCTTGTACTAGAAAAAAAGTTTGACAAGACAAATGGCCAAACCAATAGGAATCTCATGAAAAACATTGTACAAATACATTAAATTTTGATTGAAAATTATGAACTTGCTCGTTAGGTGATTATTTGTAGAGAATCCTACAAAGATAGACTTGGAGAAAGTGTTAAAGCTTTGGTATATGAATATTGGGTGACAATTTCTTGAGTTTCACCAACTGTATGTATGTGTTACGTCAAAGAATATCATGAAATGAGTATGAAATCCATGCAAAACATACATTGGAAATGATTCAAATACAATTGTTTAATAAATTCAAAGAATATCACAGTGAAGTTAATATGTGGATCAATAAATTTGTACAACAAAAGCCATGGTATGTTAGGCCCATCATTGTCTGTTACACATGTTGTTGTCGTTGTCATGTGGATTTTGAATTATATTATGACAATTTTCTTCAATTTAGTAAAATGTTTTGGCCAAATTCACCTCCTCTTTCTACAATCTGTGCTTTTATATCCAAAATTCTATACGAAAGAGAAAGTGATGAATTATTTTGCCATAAAAATGTGTCGGTGGAAAAAAACGTGATCATTGTGGAAATATAACTTTCTTCCACTCCAAATATCGTATTGATAATGATCAACCATTTTCAAATATAACTGTTGATTGAAAGAGATATGAATATATCAATTATGCTCTAAATGCTACAGGTTCTATAATTGTTCTTTCTAAAAGAATTGATCTACGAGAGGATAAAATAATTGTGACAATTGTTTTGAAGAAATTTGAAAAATAAATTTATAAATACACTAAGAATTCACATAGAGCATGATGTAAACATATATAGTTCAAACAATCGCGTGAATTTTTTCTACTAGGAACAATTTTGTATGTGGTTGATTTTGCAGAAAATTACACATTTGCTACACAAAAGGAGATACAAAGTGAATATTATCATTCCAACCAAGTTTCAATATTTGAAGGTGGTAGATGAACCATTCTTTTGATCAATTCATATCAGCTGCTCAAGTTGTTCAATAATGTCATGTAAATATAATCCATGAATACAATTGACTATCAAAAGATGTTCTTACGTGTGTACATATTTTTTCTTGAATTTTTTTATTAATTTTAAAGTTGAACAATATTTATAATACTTGAATTTGACTTTAAAGTACTCTAACCTTCTATTTACCTACATAAAATTTTAACACCACATATTATTTTGTCATATTGGAATCCAAGATGTAGATAGATCAATCCCATGTGAAGCTAGCACCATACATGGAATTAGAGATTTTCACTCAATTAGAACAAAAGAATTCCAAGATCTATTTGCAATTTGCATTTGATAGTAGAAAGTAGTTATGATTTTGTCCAATTTGCACTGAGAACACTAAATCCACATAGGTTTGTGAAAACACAATGAGAAATTATATTAAACCTTGGAAACATACATAAATTAATCAAAAGAGGAAAATGCCACTCTCAAGCTTGGAGGAGTTAGAATAAAAAAACATTGTGATATCAGTTGATGGCGATAAAATTTGTGATCTTGTTAGAGAATGTAACAATACAAATGTCCAAAAATATTTTTTTTGTAAACATTGTTGTGTGTGTGTGTGTGTTGTTGTTGTTGTGTGTGTACGTGTATTAAATTGCACAGTGATAATGAACTGCTCGTTAATGAATATGAATTTGGAAAATGGCCTTGAATACAAGAAATGTCTCCACTGTGATTGCACCCATATACAACAAATAAAATGTTAAATATTATTTGATGGAATGCATTGAAAAAAAGATGAAGTTATTAGAGGACTATAATGATAAAGGATTTATATATGAAAGAGGATCCATTATATTGAAAGTCAAATTTTTTAAAGAAACAAATCAAACTAAAATTTATATTCACTTTCAAGACTATTGACCCGATGTCATATGCTACCTACAATATAGTCATTTGTGGGTGAAGACGCAAAGTTGGGTAACACTTTTTGAGAATGAAGAGGAAAAAAAAATAGTGCACGTAGATAAACACACGAAAAAAAAAGTCAACTTCAAACTCTAGGCTAAGAGTTTAAAATACTCTAGGTCGAGAGTTTGTGAGAGTTCAAACTCTCAAACGAGAAGTTTAATAAAAATCTAGGCTGGGAGTTTGAACCAATCATAGCGTCGTATTTAAAAAAAAAACTCTCGACTGAGATTTCGAACTAAACTCAAAATCTCGACCGAGAGTTTGGAAGGTATTTTCTCGGCCTAGAGTTCGTGGTCAACAAAACCTGTGAAAACCCCTTACAACTAAAATCTCGGCCAAGGTTTTGGAAGGTATTATTTTCTTGGCCTAGAGCTCGTGGTCAACAAAACCTGTGAAAACCCCTTACATCTCTCTGGAACTCACAACTTCAATAAGGAAAAAGACCTACAAGTTTTAAAGATTATTTTTCGGATTTGGTACCAGTGGATTCATCTCTAAATCTAGTTTCCATTAATATAATAATTGTTTCATTTCATTTAGAATTTATATTTATTAATATTTTTTTTCTAAACCTTATCCCTTAAGAATTTTATTGTTTTGAAAATCACAAGAAATAAAAATCCAATATCATTAAAAAGACAACACCAAAAAATTTAAAATCTCCACGGAGATCTTCCTTACCCTGTCCTCTTCAAAAGGGCACTTTTTTTTTAATAAGAGTCACACTAAAATGAAAATTGAAGCTCACAAACATGTGTCAATAAGGCACCATTTTCTGGACATATGCTATTTCGATAAATAATAAAAAATAGTTCCCAAGTCTGAAAAACCTAAAAATATAGTCCATGCACAAGTGCAGTGTGCGTAGATTATGAGCATACATTTTTTCCCCTAAAATGAATAACAATATCTCAAAAACCTAGTGTTCACACATGTCACTAATTATCCATACCTAAAATTTTCAAGCATATGTCATTGGTGAGCACCGAATTTGTCCCACTACATGTCCATAATTTTTTTTAAAAAAAATACAAGTGTGAAGCTAGTTCAATTCTCTAAAACATTTTTTTACTTCAAGGTGAAATTCCTAAGGGAGATATGGGTTTAAAGGTGTTCAAGTTTAAAAATATAAAATTTTGCAGTTTTGTTTATTATTGTGTGTGTGTTTTGGTAAACATTGTTGATTCTTAATCATATACATTGTTGTCAAATTGTTGGATTGTTAAAGAGCCTCTCTATTGAAACATTTTTTATCCATACTTTGTTTGGTTATATTCAATTATGGTACATAATGATATCAATAACACTTTTTGAAAAGAAGTCATATATTCTATTGTACAAATATCTACTAACCTAGGTGTTTTAGTGAAATATTTGTTTTATTAGAATAAAATTGGCATATATAATTCATAAAGAAAAACTAAATAGTGATATCATATTGGAGTCATCTTTCTTGTAAGTTTAACATTACTATTTGTCCTAGTTGATCATTTCCCTCGTCATTTGAAAACTAGATTTACATTTACTCACATCAAGTTGACTAGTAGAATATGCATAACATAGTCTAAATCAAAATGTTTTGTTTCACAAATTTTGATATTAACCTAGATTAAAAATCACAAGGTTAGATAAGCCAATGGAATTGAAACTCTTAATTGATTATACACAACCATTGGAATGCTACACAAACATAATAGCATAAGCACAATGAACTAATGTAGGCATATTGTGAAAGTAATTTATATATTCATATTCATATGTTGTATTACGATTGCACCCATCCTTAGTCATGCAGGAGTACAATCCCTTAACCTATTGAGAATAACTTCTGAAATGAAACATTTTGATTTAAAGTTTGTCATATTTCACTAATCTACTAGATGTGTATGAATCAAATAAACATTATATCATAAAAAAATAACATGCATTAATGTATACACATAATAGTTAAATAACCACCATATCATGCATTTTCATCGTTAGATAGAAATTACACATAGCTTATGTGTATTCATTCATACATATTTCTATTGAACTCTAGGTTTGGAGTCTAACAATAAGATCTATTGAAAATAACTTATAAAATGAAACATTTTGATTTGGATGATGTCATGTACATATATCACTATTCTATTAGATGTGTACAAATAATATAAACATCATATCACAACAACATAACATGTGTTAATTGTTTGAAAAATAGGATCGTAGAACAATAACATAAAATAAGATGCATAAATAAAACACATAAACAAAATACAAGAGAGACACCAATATGCGTGGTTCACCCAACTTAGTTTACAAACTTTAAAGATGGTACAAGATCATAAGGAAATCTGTCCTAAAGACTGGTACAGTCCTGTAGCAGCATACAAGAACTCTCTTTAGCAGTCCTGTAGCAGCATACAACCCTAAGACTTTGAGCTCTCTTTAATTATAGTCCTTCCAAATTGCAGCACACTTTGGGTCAAGAACACACCATTCTTTGATGAATATTTTATCTGCAAATCTCTTTGATGAATATTTTGGGGCATTCCAATCGGTTGTAGCCTGTAAATTTGTGGATTTTTTTTGTTGCAGAGAAGAAAAGAGCAGCGAACTCAGAAAAATGGTAACAGTGAAAAGAGTCATAAACCTTAACTCTGCCATAAGAGGATGTTGTCTTGAGAAAACCAGACACCAACGGTAGCACACACTCATTTTTTGTTTCCAAAACTATGCTTCTAGAAATGAATATTTATTCTATAGTAGAAGTTTTGAGTAACATACAGGACATCATCATTTCCAGCATTCATTGATGAATTTTGGAACTCTTTAAAAGACTAAAAAATCCCAGTATGTCACAATAACAAAATGAAGGGCAGCCTTATGGCAGAATTAAAATCAACATTCCTGTAGCTTCGATAGATCATCAAAGTGCAAAAAAAAAAAAAAAAATGAAGCTTTCTCCACATGTCTCAGTAGGGCCCTTCTGGGCCTATTTCTTCCACTTTTCCTACTATGTCTTTTTCCAGGGACGAAAAAAGCATTCAGTGTGAGAGGAGATGGGAAAGGTATGTTGTGCACTTCATGGCATTTACATGCTTTGGTAATGGAATATTTAAAGAATTATGTTGTCATACTATTCAAGAAGAGATGGAGCAAGGTTTTCCATGATTTTCATATCCAAAGCATTATTAATTCAAGCTTTCACGCAGATCACTTGGCATGTGTGTGTGCAACAATGAAGCATTTTATGGCATAAAAATTGTAGAAATTCAAATGGAGATATCTCCCAAACAGTGAAATGGGTTTTCATGAAACTTGGAGGAGACAAACACTTTGGTAAGAGGAATAAATACACCAAGTTTCAGCTCAATCCAATGCATACTTTTCGATAAATCAAGCATAGTCACCTATAGCCATTTTCTCATTTTCTTGAAAACCGTGATGTGGGTTTCTCCAATTTTTGTTTGGGAGAAGCATAATGGCATTCCTTACACCCCTGCAAAGTTTGGTGAAAACTCAGTTGATATTTTTCGAGAAATCAAACATAGTCACCTACAGCCATTTTCTCATTTTCTCGAAAATTGTGATGTGGGTTTCTCCAATTTTTGTCTGGGACAAGCATAATGGCATTCCTAACACCCCTGCAAAGTTTGGTAAAAACCCAGTTCATAGTTTTTGAAAAATCACATTTTTTGTGAAAGCTGCAAATTGCCAATCCATTAGCTACAAAATATATTTTTCTTGCATTTTTGCAATAAAAATGTTAAGTTGGCATGGAGAATTGTTCAGGATGAAATTTCATACCTCTTGATGATCAGATACATTGGTGGTGGCTTGTTGATGATGCATTTTGAGTCATGCATAGAAATGAACATCATTAAGCTTGGTTGACACAGGGTTGCATGAGGACATACAACATTTTCAGTTTGGGGGAGATGACGGGCCTTGAATTTAACATATTTTTACCATCATTTCACCGTATTTATAATTCCTTTTGCCTATCCATATTCATGCATTAATCATTTCTTACGCTCATATCCGGTTTTTTATGCTCAAGTAATTTTTCCATTACATGTTATAGTATTTCATTTGATTTTTGACTAACATTGAGGGAATTAGTGTACTATGTATTTGCTTTGAATATTGAATCAATTGTTGGAAGCAACTACAACATATTTGAGGGAGTTTTGTAGTAGTGCAGAATATTTGTTGCAGCATTATAGACACTCTATCTGCAGCATTACAGAACCTCCATCTGCAGCATTACAAAAACTCTATCTACAGTATTACAGAGACTCTATCTACAGCATTACGGAAACTCTACAGGTATCTGCAGCATTACGAAAACTTTATCTGCAGCATTACAGAAAGTCAATAATTCAAATTTTACCTTCAACCACCAACTTTGGAGAAAGATATTCATTAGAAGTAATGGATTTTTATAAATCCATTATTTCTATTATTCTTATATGTCTCAAATCATGATGTTAAATTAAAGTTGGTAAATGGAGGTGGATATGAGTGCATATTTGGCTTATTCACAAAGATTTGAAGATCTCTATCAAATATATGATGGACCTAAGAAGTCAAAAGTTGTTAAGAGACATTTGAGATGAGTTTTGACTATTTTATTGTAGCCTCTATCCCTAAATTTGAATTTGACTTCAAATGTATTCTAAATAGATTATAGTTAGTAAGGATCTTGGATTAGTTTTGAGATCCAAACTTTTAGGAATTTGTTGAGGATATTTTGGATCCTCATTTATTAGTTGTTATGGAGAAATCATGTATAAATAAGAGTTCTTTCTCCATTCTAGAGGAGGACTCTTAGAGCAATAATCCAATTGATGATGGAATAAAGCTATACTCTCAATTTGATTCAATTAGATCTTAGTTTTATTATTTTAATTTTGTAGCATGATTTTATTTATTTTATGTTGATGTAGTTTGTTGCTTTGTTTCAATTAGATAATTTTTCATTTTTCATTATGTAGTTTCTTTCTGCAATTTGATTTCAATGCATAGATAGAGATTTACATGTTTATTTTACAATCATTGAGCTTAATGTAATAATGTTATTTACTCCATTGGATCATAAACAGTAACTTGTATTTGGCAAGGATAGCTTTTAGATTTTATTTCTGCAATTTACTTTTCTATCAAGTGTGTTGTGAACTTAGATTTAGAATTTACTTTCTTGCACAATGTGAACGTAGTATTAGAATTTATTTTTCCCGCAAAGTGTGACATAGTTCTAGAATTTACTTTTCTGCAGAGTGTGAATGTAGTTTTAGAATTTACTTTCAAGTGTGAATTTAATTTTAGCATTTACTTTCATGTCGTGTGATTTCCTTTCCATGCAACTTAGTTTGGTAGTTGTTTAGTTGGTAGTTTCTTGTCAAGACTATGTAACTGTTCATACCATTGTTTGTAAGTAAGGTTATTGAACTACAACTTCAAGTAGATAAACCAATGTAAGAGGAGATTGTGGTTTGCACATACAGTGCACGGTAACTCGCAAGTTTTCAACGAACCCCGGGTTGACAATTAATGTACACTTCTTAGTTGTTTTCTAAGTAATTAGAATGCAATTAAAAATCCCTTCAAACCTGTTATTCGCCTGCTTCTTACCCAATTCCTCCATGAACCTCTGTAGCCAAATCATCTCTTTACTAGCCTCTGTAGAAGTAACATACTCAACTTACGTTGTTGAAAGTTCAACAAATTTTTGCAGTTTCAAAATCCAAATTACTGATATTCCACCTACAGTAAAAACATACCCTATGGTGCTCCTCCTACTATCTTTATCACCTGCCATATCTAGATTAACATATCCATGTAGAACAATGTCTTAACCTCCAAAACATAATGCATGAGTAGTAGTACCTCTCAAATACCTGAGAATCCACTTTACTTCCTTCCAATCATAAGATATTACCACCCCCAAAATGTATCATAAATAAGAAATGCATTAAAAATTAATTAAAATTTAATTAATATCACTAATCAGGTATTTAGCCAAAAATTTGGGTATTTTTACAGACTTAGGATTATAAAAGGGTCATAGAAATTTTTTTCCCACCTAAGGCATTTTAAGCCCATTGATGATTCTGGTGAATACATAATCACCTTAAACATAATTGTGAAGATAATCCCTATGGGGTGTAGCATGCAATGATCCCCAGAATCTACTACTTAGTAATCACTAGTATTATCTAATGCAAGAATCAAAGCATGTTGTAACACATCACCTGCTACATTTTCATACTAAGTAGTCTCTTGTTTTCCATCTCCTTTCTTGTTGAGAGATCTACGGTCTTTCCTCAAATGTCATTTCTTCCCATAGTTCTAGCACTCTATATTTCTTAGTCTAGACTTGGATCTGCCCTTTCTAGACTTTCCACGATTACCTAGGCTCTTTCCTCTCTCATTTTTTCTTCCCCTACTCTCCATGGTCAAAGAATTACATGATGTTTCACCTCTTCTTTTCCTTTGCATTTCCTTGCTAAGAATAAAACCAACATCATCAAATTTTAGAGTGTTTGAACCAGAGACAGAGTTACTTATAGCCATGACCATGTCATTCCATGTTTCTGGCAATGAGCACAATATTTGAAGAGCCCTAACCTCATCCTCAAATTTCAGTTTTACAGAACTTAGCTAATCAGTAATCGTATTATATTCATTTAAATGGTCAGCAACAACCCACCTTCTAACATCTTCATATTGAATAAATGCTTCATTAGAAATAGCTTGTTGGAGGACAAGGGTTTTTTATACAATTTAGCCAATGCATTCATCAGACCCTTCGTTTTCTTTTCTTTTGAAAGATTGAAAGCCACTGACGAAGCCAAGCATAGTCATATTGTTCCTAGTGCCTTTCTGTTAAGAACCTCCCATTCTTTGTCCTTCATAGATGATGGCTTACTTCCTTTTCCGGCCAATGATAGGAATAGATCCTTCTTATATATATATTCCTACATCTACATCTTCCATATAATTGGTAGTTTTGGCCGTTAAATTTCTCAACCCTAAAATTTCCTACTTACACCATTGTTCCCACTCGAACTAGGAACCCTTCTTTCCTGCTAGTTTATGTGCCCAATAGGCCTTTAGCTCTAATACCAATTGTTATAAAAATAGGATAAAAAAAAATAACATAAAATAAGATGTAGAAATAAAACACATAAACAAAATACAACAGAGACACCAATATATGTGGTTCACCCAATCTGGGCTACGTCCACGAAAAAATTGCCAGTCCTTTTATTATACCGTCCAATAAATGAAGGGATACAACCTGCAACACATCCGCTGCAATTTCCTCTTCACTCTCTCATAGTCTCTCTCACACAATCATAAATATATTTACAATACACAATTGTATTGTAAAATTCAAGAACAATAGATCTATGAGACAAAAACAACAGTTACTAGAGATGCATGCGGAAAATTGTGTGTCAAAACACTGATGCAAAAGGTTTGCAGCAGTTCATGCATTATCATTAACTCGGATGATGTTTGCAATGTGTAACAATGGAAATAATAGCCAAGCAATTCGAATCCTAGGGAGGTCATTCGAATTGAATACATGAAGTGGCTTACTGGTCAGTTAACACCACTCGGCACATCCGTTAATCACTTAACTACCATGTAATTGACTCTAATAGACTCTAAAACTGTCTAACCGAGTCTAACTAAATCCAAAACTCAACTGAATGCCCAAAATTAGGGGAGGGATCCTTTCTGACTTTAGTTAACTGAAATTTAGGTGAAATGACACCAGATTAGGTCAAAATGAATAGGAGGGCACCTTTCTGACTCTAGTTAGCTGAATATAATAATAAATGTTGTCAATTGGATTGAGTAGGGCGCTTTAGTCTTGAAAATCACCCTAGTTGTCTCCCCGGATGATGGAGGAGGCCCAGTTAACTGATATTGATGGCCCAGTTGACTCCCCGAATGAAGGAGGAGGCCCAGTTCACTGAAACTGATGATCTGCTGATGATGTAAGCACATGATTGAGTCAAAATACTTAGGATAAGTGGTAAATTAGGCTGTTAAGACAAAATAAATGATGTGATGTTGGAAAATGACTCCAACACCCCCCCTTAAGCTAATCTCACGTGGAGTAAATAAAAATAATAAAAGGGACTTGACAAAAAAGGCCATAGGTCACCCAGTACAGAAATAATCCAAAAATTGCTCAAAAAATCTAAGTGAGGAAAGAAGGAAAAACCCAGTGGGGAAGAACCCCCCCCCCAAGTGAACACTGAAGGATCTAATCTGTCCTCACCATAGTAGAAATCACCCCCAACAGTGAACGGAGGTAAGAGAACTTCTTCTCAGTGAAGCTCTTGGTGAAGATGTCTACAATTTTTTCTTCTGTAGGGAAATATTGTAGTACAATGGTTATGTCATGCACAAGCTCTCGAATGTAGTTCATGTGGATCTCGATATGCTTAGTACTATGTCTCTGAACCATATATGTATAGATCTTGATAGCACTCTGATTGTCAAATAAAATGACAGTAGAAGTGGTGCTACCAATATCAAACTCTGTTAGAATACCCTGCAACCAAACTGCCTGAATGAAAGCATTGACTGCTTCTTGACAGGGTAATTTTTTGGGGCAAAATTTCACCAATTAGCTATTTTTCGGGCTTTTTTTCAAAAGATAAATTCTCTATTTGGTCATTTTTAGTCTCTAATATCACCTATATTTACATAAAATATGTTTTTTAATCATAATATTCGCCAAAATTTACATGTTTCAGTAGTAAATTATAGGTTTCATATATAATATTCGCCTAACTATCTATATATATGGTTTT
Organism: Larix kaempferi; assembly: GCA_027924585.1. NCBI lineage: Eukaryota > Viridiplantae > Streptophyta > Pinopsida > Pinales > Pinaceae > Larix > Larix kaempferi. Next base: position 629,699 of record BSBM01000010.1, read on the forward strand.
TTCAACCCAAAATAATCACTTAGAATACTATACTTAAGTATAATATTAGAATCCTTACAAAATACCCTGCTCCTCGATACTCTGCCTCTGGTGAAGATAAGCCAATGGAGGCCTACTTTTTGCTTGACCAGCAAATAGTCCCTATGTCGATCATAAAAACATATCTAGAAGTGGACTTTCAGTCAATGCTATCACCCGCCCAATCTGAATCAACGAATCCAACCAAGTCAAGATCGGAATCCATAGCATAGTGAATGCCAAAATGTCTCGTACCTTGCACATAATGCAAGATCCTTTTGGATTCCTTCTAGTGAAGCTCATGGGGCTGCTGCATGTACCTTGACACAACACTCATGACATAACAGATATCAGGCCTAGAGTGTGTCATATACAAAAGACTTCCAATCAATTGTTGGTAAAGTGTAGAATCCACCAATGGTGTAGAATCACCATCCTCAAGACAGATTCCTGAGAGGAATGGGAATGGTGCTGCTTTACAATCTTCCATATTGAACATTTTTAGCAGGTCCAAAGCATATTTTGATTGGTAAATCATGATCCCATCAAAATTCTGAGAGATTTCGAGAGCAAGAAATTGCTTTAGCAGGCCTAAATCACTCATATCAAATGCTTGGTGTAAAGGGTTGTTATAGTGTTGATCGAAGCAAGAATGATTCCTGTAATCAATAGGTCATAAACATAAAGTAAAATGATCATAAAATTACCTTCATGTTGTTGTAGATACACATTTGGATCTGATTTTCATCTCGCAAAGTTTTGCGACAGAAGAAAGGAGTCCATCTTTGCATACCAAGCTCTTGGGGCCTATTTTAAACCATACAAAGATTTTCTTAATCTGCAAACAAGTGTCGGATCTAATATGTAAAATTCATGCTACTTAATGTAGATATATTCTTGAATATCCCCATGAATAAATTCACTCTTTACATCCATGTGGTGCACCTCCCATTGCTTGGATGCAAAAATTGCCAAAACTAGGCGGATTGAGTCCATTTTTGCAAACGGTGCAAAAGTTTTTTGTGTAGTCCACACCATGGACTTGTGAGAAAACGTTTTCCACCAATATTGATTTGTATTTTCAATTTGAACCATCAACAGCAACCTTGGATCTGTAGACCCATTTTCATTGAACCAGTTTCCTCCCATGTGGAAGTGAAACTAGCTCCCATGTTGCATTTTTCTAAAGAGAATTGTTCTCTTCATCCATGGAGGTTTTCCATCTCGGATCTCAGTGGGAATGGTAGTATGATTTTGGATTTGATACAAACTTAAAAATACACTTTTTGGATAGAAATGTATCATCATATGAAAGAGCCATATCTGCTCTTTGAAAGTTTGCTCAGGTTCTTCTTGGATCGGAAGGATTTCCAATGTTAGAACCGATAGATGTGAGAGTCTTTTCTGCCCACTTTGGAAACTGAGGGGGATCATATGGATTTGAATCCAAACCTTATATTTCATGTTCATTAATATCAGACATAATATCATAAATATCAGAACATAAACTTTCAGTATCATCTCCTGAATCTTCTTCTGGAAGGGGAAGCAATTTGGCAATTTCTTCCTCCACTAGTTGTAGATCATGAAGCCGTTCTTCAAATTGGACACTTCTCTCGATGAATATTCTTTTGGATCTGATATCCATGATTTTTTATCCTTTGTATTATTCAGCATATGCAATTAGTATGCACTCAGTACTTTTTGGTTCCAAATATCTTCTCTTCTCAATCGGAATTCTAGCCCATGCAGTGGACCCGAAAACCCTGATATGTGACACATCAGGCTTGTGACCAATGTAGGCTTCGAAAGGAGTTTGACCTTTTATGGATGAGTGTAGAAATCTGTTATGAATGTATGCAGAAAAATTCATGGCCTCATCCCAAATATTTTAATCCAAACCTTTCGACTCAAGCATATAAGTAGCCATCTCTTTCAATGCTCGATTATTCCTCTCCGCTACACCATTCTACTGAGGTGTGTAGGGGATTGTGTGATGGATTTGGATTCCATTTTCCGCACCAATTTGCAGAAGATAAGTTTTGATATATTCTCCACCATTATCAGATCTGAGATATTTTAGCTTTCTCCCAGTAGCAGTCTCAACAGAAGCCTTGAAATTCTTGAATTTTTCAAACACTTCCGATTTGTTTTTGAGAAAGTAGACCCATGTAAATCTGAAAAAGTCATCAATCAATGTGAGAAAATACCTTGAACCATTCATGGATGGATTTTTTAATGGACCATTGATAACATTGTGAATCAGCTCCAAAATACAAGAAGCTCTTCTAGCTTTGCCTCGATCGAACTTGTGCTTGGGATGCTTGCCAATGATGCAACCCTTGCATATCCCTTTTGAGGATTTAATGTTTGGAAGGCCTCAACCATGGAATTATTTTGTAGAAGCTTAAAATATTTATAATTTAGGTGTCCAAACCTCTCATTCCATATCCGTCTAACCTCATTTCCATGATTTAGAAGGGAACTTGGCTTTGAATGTGGCAAAGAGTGGGAAAACTCATATGTTTTTTTAGGATGATTTGCCTTGCCTGCTGCAATGAGCTTTCCAATGGTAATATCATAAATTTAAACATAATTGGGGATGAATACAACCTTATTGGGAAAACCACTGTCTGTCATTTGATACACAGAAAGAAGGTTCGAAGCTAGAGAAGGGACATAGAGAACATTTTGAAAACTGCCATGTTCTAAATGAATTGTACCTTTTCCTTTCGATGAAATTTGTGAATCATATCCCATGTGGATGGAGATGTAGATGTCGGATTCCAATGATGAGAAAGAGTCTTTACTTGAAAACATATGATTCGAAGCTCTTGAATCTATGAGAAGAGATGTAGAATTTGAAACACTTTCCATGAGTGCATGACGTCTTTCTGGATGATCATTATTTGTCCTTCTTCCTTGCGCCATCTGGAATAGTGATATTGTTTTTATCCAAGAGAAGGGCCATCTGATCAATAGTTTTCTTCATGCATGAGATTTCAGGATGAAAACCCCTACCACAGTAAGAACACTTTGTCTTCTCCTTTCCCTTTTGCTTGTCTTTTCTTGAAACTGAGGGCTCATCTGACTGCTTGGTCTTATCTTTTTTCTTAGGATGATCAAACTTGGTCTTCTCCTTATTTTGATTTCCTTTAGCATTCATATCCTTAGGTCCTCCAGAAAATAGGGCTTGATATTTGGATGATCTCATGGACCCATCTGAACAAGCTTGTCATGCTCTTTTGTTAAGGACTCAATGAATGCATTCAAGGATGGCATCTTCCAATTTAGAATAATGAGTTTTACCGAATGAAAAGTAGAGACAAACACTGAATAATTTGATCCTAGATTTGAAAGGATTGAAAGGATAAACTGATCATCCTTCTTCTCGACACCACATTGCTTCAACTAAAGCACCAAATGCTTGAACTTGCTGAAAAACTCATTGATGGTTTCAAACTTCTCAGGATTTAGGGAAATCAATCGATTTTCTAATTGATAAGCCCTCATATCATCCTTCTTTCCAAAAAGAGTACCAATTTGTTCGCATACTTCTTTTGGAGTCTCCAATCCGCTGAGATGGAAAAGAATATCTTTCGAAATATTGAGACATAAGAAACCATAAGCTTCATCAATATTATTGAAGAACTTGTAATTCTCTATAGATGCATTAGGCTCGGGTTCTGTGCCCATAGTAACTCAGTAGAGTTCCTTGGAGCACAATACTATCTATGTATCATCCATCCAATGATGATAGTTGAAAGGAGTAAGAACATGGTTAGAAGAAGAGTCCATCTTTGCTATAGTGAATGCAATAGGAGGCTTTGAGAAACCTACAATAAGAAACAAACAATCAATATTTAGGTTGACAACCTGCACTTTTTAAGTTGAATCACACCTGGCATAGCTTATCAAGCAAGATTGATAAGTCATATGCACAATTATCCAGGATTTATGTGGAAAAATGTAAGCTTCTGGTGCAGTGTTGGAATATTTTTTAGCAAACTTGCTCAATCTTCATTTTGAAAACTGCCATGTTCTAAGTCTACTGAACCTCATGTTACCTTGAATTTTACTTCATCTTCTATTTCTCCTATATATGTTACCCTTTCCTCTACTTATGTGCCTAATCTAGATCCTAGTTCACCTTCTTCTTCAAGTGATCCACCTAAATGTTATGAAGATACTAGAGTGGTTCCTACCACTACTCCTCTTCTTGTTTGGGATCAAAAAAGCTCTTGAATCTGTAGGTTTTGATATTGGTATTCCTTCCAATACTCAACGAACCATATATGAATTTTCTTTCATGACTAAAGTATTGACCATGGATGACATTTCCACATATGCTCATGCTAAAGATAAAATTGAATGGGAAAAAGAAATGACTGTAGAGTATGAATCATTAATGAAGAACAAAACTTGGACTCTTGTTCCCCTTCCTCCTGGAAATAATCTATTTGGTTGTAAATGGATTTATAATACAAAGTTTAATGCAGAAGAACATATTGGAAAATATAAATCTTGGTTCATAGAAAAATAATTTTCTCAACAAGAAGATATATATTATATTTAAACTTTTTCTCTAGTTGCTAAAATGAACACAATAAGAACCATACTTTCTTTTGTTGCATCTTATCAATGGGAAATACACCAAATGGGTGTCAAGAGTTATTTTTTAAATGGTGATCTACGTGAAGACATTTATATGCAACATCCATTTGGTTTTATCACTGCTGAAACTTAAAGTTCGGTATGCAAATTAAACAAGTATTTATATGGTCTTAAACAGGCACCTCGATCTTGGTATATGAAAATTGATATTTATTTCTTGAATAATGGTTTCAAATAGTGTAAATCTGATCCAAATATGTGTGTTAAGAACTTTGATGATGATGCCCTCATTATGGTACTTTATGTGGATGATCTAATCCTTCTTGGAAATCGACATCCATAAATACAAGAATTGAAGAATAATATTAAGCATCAGTTTGAAATGAAATATTTAGGCCTATTGCATTATTTTTTGGGTCTTCATATTTTTCATATCATTGATGGTATATTTATTTCTCTCCCTAAGTATGCTACAAATTTACTTGCTCGGTTTCATATGAGTGATTGTAATCCTTCACCAGCGCCATTTTAGTCCAGTGTAAAGTTAACTATTGATTGTGATACTCCTCTTGTTGATGCCACTATATATCATCAACTTGTGGGTATTTTGATATATTTGACACATAGTAGGCCCGATCTCTCTTTTGCAGTCAAAACGATTTAGTGGTTTATGCAGCCTCATGAAAGACATTGGAAAGTAGCAAAGATAATTCTCATATATTTACAAGGGACATTGCATTATGGTGTTTTCTATTCTAGTAGGACTACAGTTTCACTTCTTGTTCATACATATTTTGATTGGGTAGGGAATGAGTCAGATATAATATCTATTGCAGGGTACATCTTTTAGCTTGGTTCAGGTCCGATTTCATGGTCTAGTGAGAAGTTGAGAACTATTTCTCTTTCTTCTTGTGAAGTAGAGTACAAGCATATAAGGAAGAAACTAAAGAATTAGTGTGGATTCGACATGTTCTGACATAGATTGAATTGGTTCATAAGTCCCCTATTGAGTTAACATGTGACAATCAAATTGCAATTCATCTTTCATACAATCCAGTGTATCACTCCAAGAACAAACACATTGACCTTGATACTTATTACATTCAATATTTTGTTGCGGATGGTGTTATTTGTTTGGAGTATTGTCCCATGGAACAAAAAGAAAATATATTTACAAAATCCATGGCGAAAGCAAGAAGTTGTCATCAAGGGGGAATGTGAATGTAATGCCATATTCCTCCATGTGTGTTCATTCTCCCTAGTTGTCATATTCATTAAGGGGGAGTGGTGTAATGTGTAATGTTAATATTGCAATTGTAATGATGTCTAGTGTGATGTCGTAAAATGTTATGATCTATTATCTAGAAAAGAAAGACATAATTATCTCTATCTTATGTAAGAGGAGTTATCCCACATGCATCATGGAGAAACATTATCCTATTACCATTAATTATATAAGGAGTTGGAAAATCATTCACCCCACATGTATTATGCAATGTAATTCTTCCATACCTCTAGCTATGTAATAGAGGTGAAGGATACCCTTTGGGTATAATGAATGTTATTGTGAACAATATTGTAAAGTTGTGATAAGCATATGCGGGTGGAGATCAAGTGTAAGATTGGATATCTCTGAAAAATAAAGAAGAGCACACCTGTAACATCCCCTTCACCCAATCCAACCCATCGAGGGGACATTAACTAAATTGGGGTCTCTAAATTCACCCCATATCCATGTTACAAATTTATCTTATTGAGAAATATGTGTGCAGATGCATAATACAAATACACAATGGAAATAAAATACATCCACACAAAACACATGGAATTTCAAGCATAATTATCATGGGAACATAAATAAAATCATTTCACATCATATACAAAATAATACTTATCTTTAAACAAAAAAGATCCAAGCTACTAGTTGTGTAAAAGCAATTTTCCACCCAACCTTAGAAACTCTGTCCGGCATATACTATTTTTTCCGAGAGGACACCCCCAAGTTGGGATATGAGGCCATCGTGGATAAGGAAACAACTACATGATTCTCTCTCTTAGCCTACAACCCATTTGCTCACTATGCTTAGCCAAAAAATCATATGGAGATCTACAAGGATCTCACTCAGCCATCACAACCATGAAACTCCTTCCAACTTCCCCACACAACACAAGGAAGGAATTCCCATTCATTGATCCACAGTTCCCTCAGGAAATCCAACCCTTACAGTGCTTTCCATTTTTTGCAGTAAGAGTCCAATATGTTGTATGATATTGGAGAACCTCTTGTAGCATGAATTATGGCTTCTCAAGCATCTATGAGTATCAAAACTGAATGGGTAAGGGTTCCTAGCTTTCCCAACCTCTATGCTCACCTACAACCATCTATTTTCCATTCAAATTCACAACTCTGTCTCTAAATTTGAATTTCTGGGTTCAAACACAATCTAGTAATGGTCATGAATAGCAATAGGAAGCTCTACGTAGTGTATATTAAAAAAAACTGCATGAGAGAATGATAAATGAGTGTTTTCTCCAAGGGATATGAGATGATGGTGAAAAGACAATTGACATAGCTTCTGACCATAGAAGAAAGGAATCCTGGAAGCTGGCATAATTGTCACAACCCCATGCCTCAATAATTGCATGAAGTGACTTTTCCCACCAACCTCACACATTCATTTAATGATTGGGTTTAATAGTCAAGAGAATGTAATTGAATCATTTGAATCACATGGTATAATTTGGATGAGTTCTAAGGTTGACACATGGAAACAAAGGATTTGGTTTCCCATAGACCCCCTTTTCTCTTCCCCTTTGGTGAAAGCATAGCTCCTCTAGTTCTCTTTACACAGGTATCTTGGACCATTTTATTATTTTTCCAACATAATATTTACATATATGTCGAATTGGCATGATAAGCCAACCATATGGTCCAAATAAAAATATACATCATACGTGCCTAGCTATTCACTAGTTGGGATTTGGCCTTGAGCTCCGCATTAGGAATCCATACTAGCATATTTACATCATTTACATAATTTTGATTAATTACATTCCAAGTCAAAACCGGGGGTATTACAATACCTTCCCGTGGATGTTTCACCATTTGGGGTTTTACCATGTATGTATGGTGTACTATTTATTTTTCTCTGGTCTCTTACTTACTAGTTGATTATTTAGTGCTTGTATGGATAGGAGGATAGACTAGTAGATTCTTGCTATTGATTTACATGTTAGTAAAGTATGTTTAGACATATTTCTCAATATTCTAACACTCACCTATAGGATTCCTATCGTGCCAATTCAAAATAATGATATGACATGGAGACTTTGTATTGACTACATATCCTTGAACAAAATTGTAGCTAATAAATGGTACCCCACCCCACATATGGATGTTTTCCTCAATTCACTCAGAGGAACTAAGTTTTTCAACAAGATATTTCTTAAATCTAGGTTATCAATAAGTGAAAATTGAGGAAAGTTATTTGTGGACTACAAGCTTCAAGTCTAAGGAAGGTCCCTTCAAGTGGCTGGTCAATCCCTTTGGCTTGACTAATGTGTTGATGTTGTTTGTGAGGATTGTTATTCTCTCAAATTGCATCTAGTATTTTGTGGATAATTATGAAAAAAATCATTGGTGATGATATCAAAAGGGGAAACACATAAGCCTGATTGTAATACTTTTGTAAATTTTCTTATTTTCTCTACCTCAAGGAGTTGTTTTTCACATATAAATTTTGAGAAATCAACAAAGACATCCTATGTTCACCAAAAAACTTTTGGATAAATTATTTTAAGTCCCCACTACATTAGCAAAAATATGCTTGATAAAAAATGGTGTTGTCATGTCATGACCTTTCTTAGTGACATATTCATGCTAGGGATAAATTCAGTATGCACTTGATTGATGGAGAGAGGAGGTTGAGGTACTACTCCACTAGTCAACCTATCTGTCATCCCACATTCCCATGGAGTCTATGTGATGGAATTATTACACCTATTTGTTTAATTAATCTCCTGATGAGTGGGTTAAGTTCACCGACAATTGCTACATAATATTTCTTATCTATCTTTCATTAAACCTACATGAATGTCAAAAAAAAGGGAAGAAGGTAAGAGGCGAATTTCATATGGTTGTATTAAGAAATTTCATGAAATCATCCAATCCAAATGTAGTTGTGATGTCCTTCCTATTAACCTTCACATGCTTCAAACAACAACCCTCCTCAAACTTCTTCAAATATTATTAATCAATAAACTTGACAATGGATGTAATCAAATTTAAATAACTTTTACGCAAAGTATTCCCAGACAAATATGAAACTCATACATGATAAACTAAATCAATAAAAATATATTTATGGGGTAATGGGTGCAAGAATACAGATCTATATTATTTATAAAGAAAAATTTACAACAATTTGGATACTTAAATCCTGAAGCAACATGTCCTTCCCTAGAGTGTAGGTCCTCTCGTCCTTATCCACACATACTCATCCTTTTTTTTAATATGATATTGAACCCTACTATGGTGGAGAAGACAAATGAAGTCTACTTGATCTCCACACAATGTTATTGAATTGTTATAGCAATCATACGTCAACTCCTCCTCAATAAGGGAAATGCAAGAAATGATTGTTTTCACCATTCACTTTCAATTTTTCTAGAGTTTAGATGATTTCAATCATTTTATCTATCCTTTCTCTTAACCTTGAGTATTCTATTTGTAATCCAATAAGGTGATGATATTGAGGTTAAATTCAGGAGGCATGCCATACATTTGTAGGGATTGAGATGTGTCCATCCCTACTCTTAACCTTTTTCTTTCCTTTTCTAGGGATTGATATGTGTCCATGCTTTGCTATTAAACAGGTGTAGCCAACTGTGGACTCACAAGTGTCATGTCTCCTTCCATCAATCCCTCTACAAGAAGGGAAAATGACACTAAAAATGGGCTTCTAGCCCCATGATCATTTTTCAAAAACATAACAAGTAAAAATACATGTGCAGATGTATAATTCAAATAATCACAACGGAAGAAAAAATCTACTACATCTAGCATGCATTCAACATATTCATAGCAGTCATCAAATAAAGACATTGCAGAATTAACACAAGAGAATACGTATCTTGATGTGAAGTAGTCCTGAACAATTGGCTATGCAACTACAATGTTCCACCCAACCATCGGCCAGTTGTGCTCATCAATCTCTCAACACAACTGCCACCCCCCAAGCTAGGCATGATTTCCACAAGGAAAAGGGAACAACAACTAACACATAGCCAAGTAATACTTAACAATTCAGCCAAGCCAATCCACAATTGGGTTTATCAGGCGGCTAAGGAAGTAGAAAGGAATGAATTGCTAAGCTAGTGAGCTCAACCACAGAGCTATTGGCACCTCTACAAGATATATCTATCTTGGCACCCACAATACTAGCTACACACCCAACACAAGGAATTATTCCATTCACTACTACACACTCCCTTGGGCCATACCTATTAGGATTTTCCTATACTCCATCCTAGTCCTACTAGCTTTCCAGTCATTTTCATTTTCAGTCATGCATGCACTTTTAGGGATTGCATGCATTATTTAGGGTTTTCATGCATTTGCATGCATCCCAGTCATCATTCCCAGCACCTATCCCTCAGTTAGCTAGCCCCCAGAGCTTCTTCCTGATCAGTTTCAGCCCTCCTAGTGCCTAGTGCGCCCTCCTTTCACCTACTGCATGAGAGAGGCGCACTTCTTCACCTACCATTCCAGTTTTGTTCAGTTAACAAGAGTTCTCTCCCTGATTTTAGGCTTGACTCACTCTTAACTGACCTTATCACTCCGATGGACCTCTAGTGTGACTAGATAGCCTGTTCTGACTCCAGTTAGCTCCATGAGTGCCCTCCACTGAGCCTCCTTCACTACATTAGTGCTTCCATGAGCTAGTTACACCTACCACATTCAGTTAGACTCAGTTTGACTTCTGGTTGACTATTACTTATGCATTGATGACTTCATTGATGATGAGTTGGACTCCTAGTTATGAATTGATGACACTCCACTGATTATGGATCTGTCCATGCGGGCTAATTTGAAACAACCTAGTGTATTCGAATCTTGAGCATTGTATATTTACCTTTTTACTATTCAGATTAATGTAACATGTGTAATTATTCTACCTCTATCTGAGCTCCTTTGGATCTATGTTCTTCTGCTCTATTCTTCTTTTGTCATTCCTAAATTCTTTCATTGTGAGGTTTACATCATCTCTTTGGATCTACTGTGAGCATTTTCACATGGTATCAGAGCCATTTGAGAGTATATTCTACCTCCATTCTTGAGAGTTTTTTGCAAGTATTTCGAAGTTCCAGCAGTTGCAACAACAGATTCAGCAATTTCGTTTTTGCACTCGCTCCAGCAATCAAGATGAGCAATTCGAATACTCCTCCTCCTCCTATAATTCTCACTCCCTTCAATTACTTCGAATGGAAGAGTAGGATGAAAGTACTCTTGAAGTCGAGAGGGTTTTCTAGAATGGTTGAGGAAAAAGATGCCATACCACATAAAGTTTTAAAGAGAACCAAGCATCTAAATAAAATGGATGAAGCCTTTGGATTCATATGACTTCACATGTCTGAAGATCTACTGTTTCATGTTGAAGGATTGAAGTCTCCAAATGAGTTATGGACAAAATTGGAGAGTCTTTTTGGAAAACAAGATGGGCTAAGAGGCCACATTCTCGAAAATGAATTGGTTGCCCTAAAACCTAACAATTTCGAAAGCATTCAAGGATTCTTCTCCAAATTTCATAAATTGGTTTTACAATGCAAGCATTGTGGCATCACTAAAAGTGATGAGCAATTGGTACTCTCTGTATTGAGCAAGCTTGGATCTCAATTTTCTATCTTTGTATCTACTTTCCATTCTGTTCGAATGTCAATCCCTGGATGGAAGTTTCCCACCTTAAAAGACTTTGCTGAAGATCTCATTGAATAAGAGGACAAACTTATTCAAATGGGTGCCATCAAGGCCTCCAAAGATCTAGCTCTTCTAGCTGGAGAAGCAAGTGGAGTGAATGCAAAGGGGAGGCAAAAAGACAAGGACAAGAAGCCATCTAAATCCAAAAGTGAGAAACACAAGAGACCTAATTGCTCCTATTGCAAGAGAGGAAACCATCCTGAGAAAGCTTGCATGCACAAGAAAATAGACCTACTAACCAAGCTTCTTGAACAAAACAAAATTGTTGTTCCAAAAGAAGCAAAGATGTCTGATCCTGGAAGTGGATCCGATGATTGCCATGTATTGATGCTGGTTTTTCAAAATCAAAAGCCCTCCTCATAGATTCTGGAGCCTCCAACCACATGGTTGCCTCTGAAGAATCTTTTTTCTCTTTAGATCTCAAAGATCGACCTACTATTCACATGGGAGACAACTCTCAGATCTCTGCCAAAGGATTGGGTACAATATATATGGAGCATGGTAAGTTCAAAACTGTTTTATTTGTTCCTTCTCTAACAGCTAATTTGTTGTCAGTATATCAGATGACTCATACAGGATCACCAAAGAAAGTAACTTTTGGTCCAAACACAGTAGAGATTACAAAGATATCCACTGGAAATATTATAGCGAATGGGGTTGCTAATCATGCCTCTAAGGCATATGAGTTCTCACACTTCATGCCCTTCTCTCTGACTATTCCTTCAGATTCTGATCAAGATCAGAGTGAATCCTCTTCTGATGAAGAAGACGATCAAGATTTTGATGTTGAGATCATAGTTCAAGAAGATTCAGATCCATAACCAACACATATTCTTAGTCCAGATTCGAGGTCAATATGGGCTCACACAGTCCTTGCTACTACTGAGAACACAGTTGAGGATTCATCTGTTCACAGAACTACCAAACTTCAGCATCATGCCAACCTTGCATTATGCCATCTACCTCTCCATGAGAGATGCATAATGATGATGGGGTTCTCTCTTCCATCACTTGGGAAGACTTCTCATGTTCCATTCGCTCCAGTTGCAGAAAGAATTCCTGAAAGACTTGCTTCGTCCAATACATCCTCTACACCGTGGAAGGCACATCAGAATACTAGATCCACATCTAGCACCTGTTTTAGCATCCTACAGGGGATCAACTTGTCAAGTTTTTTGCAGAAGTTTTCACTGATGAAAGCTTCCTTCTTTTCTGCTTAGTATGATGGTTCTTTGAGTTATTTACTGTTCTTTTGAGGGGGGGTATTTTCCCATGAGTTTTTCCCCATTTCCTTAATTTATGGACAGTTCTTTATTTTTCTATCGTATTTGATTGTATGGGTGACCTTTGGTCCTAGTTACCAGGGCCCAGGATGGATTAAGGGGGGGTGTTAGGATTTTCCTATATTCCATCCTAGTCCTACTAGCTTTCCAATCATTTTCATTTTCAGTCATGCATGCACTTTTAGGGTTTGCATGCATTTGCATGCATCTCAGTCATCAGTCCCAACACCTACCCCTCAGTTAGCTAGCCCCCAAAGCTTCTTCCTGATTAGTTTCAGCCCTCCTAGTACCTAGTGCGCCCTCCTTTCACCTACTGCATGAGAGAGGCGCACTTTTTCACCTACCAGTCCAGTTTTGTTTAGTTAACAAGAGTTCTCTCCCTGATTTTAGGCTTGACTCACTCTTAACTGACCTTATCACTTCGATGGACCTCCAGTGTGACTAGATATCTTGTTCTGACTCCAGTTAGCTCCATGAGCGCCCTCCACTGAGCCTCCTTCACTACATTAGTTCTTCCATGTGTCAATTACACCTACCACATTCAGTTAGACTCAGTTTGACTTCTAGTTGAGTATTACTTGTGCATTGATGACTTCATTGATGATGATTTGGACTCCTAGTTATGACTTGATGACACTCCACTGATTATGGATCTGTCCATGCAGGCTAATACGAATCACACCTAGTGTATTCGAATCCTGAGCATTGTATATTTACCTTTTTACTACTCAGATTAATGTAACGTGTGTAATTATTCTGCCTCTAGCTAAGCTCCTTTGGATCTATGTTCTTCTGCTCTATTCTTCTTCTGTCATTCCTAAATTCTTTCATTGTGAGGTTTACATCATCTCTTTGGATCTATTGTGAGCATTTTCAGAATACCTTCCCTTCTAGTGCTCTTCAGGGTGTGCATAGAAAAGTAACCAACAGCCCTTTGATCTTTGGTGAGGTTACACTCTTCACTAGGTTTATCAACCCAATTATAATCCTCTTCTACTCCTGGTTTCTTACACACAGTTACAAAACAGGGATGCATATAACAACAAGACACAAATATTGGGCATGGGAAAACGTTTTAACTATGGGAGGTCTAAAACAAGATTTCCATGGGTTCCTCCAAATTGTGGCACACCAAAAACGTCTTTGGAGATGGGAAAATGACCACTAAAAGTTACAAGTTGAAATCCCAACATGTACAAGGGAAAATGAGCAACAAAAACAGATCTCACAGACCCGCAAATCGTTTTTCCTTATTCCCAGTTGATTTGCAACACAAAAATGACTTCCCAACTATGGAAAATGAGGGAATGCTCAGCAAAAACGTGGAGGAAAACACCCAACAAGATTAGAATACGTGATAGAGAAAAACCAATGCATGAATAATGGCTTGGGGAGCAATTTCGTGGGTCCTTTCTTTCCCAAGAATAAAAAATGCGATTTTCAAAATTGATGGCTTTCCCATACACGAAATTGGGAAGCCATACCTCTCCATTCCCCAAAGCATTAACTACCTCAACCAACTCTTGGAAGAATTAAATGATTGGGTGCACTGAGTCAAAATGAGTACTTAGTGGTTTATGGGTTCTCTCATTGACACTTGGCTTGACACTATTGGTGAAAGGGTTTGAATATTTTACCTCCCTATTCCTTGTAAAAATCATGCCCCCATACTCTTGTTGCATTGCATAGCTAGTTGTGGGTATTTTATTAAAATACATATTTACATTATATTTGTAATTTCCATTGTGCCTGGCTAGCATGCAAACCATATGCATCGATTTTTAATCGTCGATACATAAAACGCTAAATCGATGGCGGGGCCTTGAGCTCCTTACCACAATTTTTATAACAATTTTTACATCATTTACATGTTTAAGGTAACGGGGTCAAAATCAGGGTGTTACAACAAGGCTCATGATTTTATTGAAGAAAAAGCATGGTCTAGTGGTTAAGTGCATGCAAGAACTCTAGATCATCATGTAGTTTTCCTTTCTTTAATGATTTTGACTAACGGTGTCAAATATATGTATAATACTCTAGAGGTATTATTCAAGGATCCACAACACCTCCCCTTTCCACATGGACCAATGTAATCATTTGAGGCAAGAAAGGGCTCAATCCCTTTCAGTAAATGCTTTTAAGTTCTATCCCTTTGTAATTTATATAAAGGAAATCCCTACATGTTTTCCTTTATTGTAGGAAGTATTGTGGGATTATCCCTAACCCTCTATGGGGAAGATAAGTGAGAGGCCCAACTACATTAATATTAGATCATTTAAGAGCTATGGAGTTTTTGGTACTGCTCCTAACCATTTTGAGGAAAATTCTTTCAAGGTCTCAACCACATTACATGAGTTTCCTATAACATTAAGCCTTTTGAGGGATCACCCCACTCCAACTTGGGGTTCCTCTCATAGACAATTTGGTTGCACTATGTTGACATCCTACATCAATAGAGAATCATAGGGATATCCCCATAATAAGGTTGAGGTACTCCCATGGAAGGCCTCAACAAAATTACACCCACAATCTTCATAGATAGGGATTTGAAGGTGTGACCTCACTTAAGGTTGGTGAGCTCCCACAAGAAGATTGATGGAACTAATTTATGTGGAACCAATGAATATTGAAGGATTACCTTGATTTATATATGGGGGAGATTCATAGAGGACCCAGTTATACCATATGTGATTCTTAATGACTAGGGAAAGTTTGGTCTTGACCCAAATTCATCTTAAGGCTACTCCATGCAAAAAAGCCTGATTGCATTCAACTCCTTGCATTGAAGGAAATTTAAGGATTACCCCACCTAGGGGTTGGGCCTACTCCATTAGAACCTAGGACCAAAGTAAATAGATAATGATGACTCAATTAATAGGAGGCGAATCAATGGATGACATAATTCCATATGGAAACAAGTAGTAGGATGACTAGTTGGCAGCTAGCAAGAAAGCAATGATGTGGTAGGGTGACTCAACATGGGCACTATAGTTGGGATCTAAACTTATCACATGTGGTGTGTGACATAAAAGGAAATATTGAATTGGGTTTATCATCAAAATATAGTGAAATTATTTATTTAAACCTTATAGTCTCTATTCACATTATCCATATGTTATAAATGAAAAAGGGTTGAATCCAATAACTGAGATTGATTTAGGAATGGGTGTAGCATGAGCTCTAACATGGCTCATGTATTTGGGTGTGGTGGGATATTTTGAGTGAATGAGGATCCATTGGAGGGCCTGACATGAACTATACAATTTGATGAAAGGGGTATCCATGATAGTAAGACCATTCATAGTGCCCATGTATCTAGAAGATGAAACATTCAATGTTTAATGAAAACATAATCTTGTTTTTTTACTAGACTTTTGGAGAGAACGTAATAATGCCATCTATGTTTATTATAGATGATGGAGCCACTCAAGAGAATGAAAGGTGACAAAAATTAAACACAAGACGAAAGTTGAGGTATAGCTAAAAATTAAGGAAAGTTTGATTGTTGAAAGATATGTATTTCATGGATAGAACCACAAAAGAAAATTTGGAGGTATGATGAACAATAATGAAAAGGCATTGATTTCAAAGGAGAGAGCTCAAGAATAAAATATTAACATTAACTATTTCATATGAATTCTTGCCTTTGTATATTTTGTTCTAATCAAGGAACTCTAACTCTATAATGTTTTATTTATAACATAATATATCCTATTTGAAATAATCAAAGATATTCAATTCATCTATTATCTATTGGCATAGTCAAAGATGTTCAATTCATATATTATCTAGATGAAGATGAAAAAAGGGTTGGATCCCTTGGGGTTTGATTGCCCGTATAATATCTAATACCTATTTGATAATGGATTAATGGATAATGCTACCATACTCTAGTGTGTGGAATTTATTCTTTCTTTCTTTGTCAAATCTACATGTAATATGCCGCAATTGTATTTTTATCGAGGGATAACTAAATATTGCGCTCTATTGTTAACTTATTTATGTCCCTAGGTTTGGATAATTCATTATAAGTGTGATTCAATTATCAATACTCTACTAGTTCTTAATGAATTAAGTTGGATTTCGTGATTTCTCACTCCTCTCTCTTATGTCAACGACTATGATGAATGTAATATTATTTAGTTGGTTCATTTACTTGGCTTTATGAAAGTTAGTTGTATGAGGGTGTATTCACTTTTGTCTTGGTTTTCCCTTCTAGCATTCATAGTGATGGGATACTTGATCTCTTAGGCTTATTTGACATGAGATACCTTAATTCATAGTGATGGGATACTTGATCTCTTAGGATTATCTAACATGAGATACCTTAATTGATTTCTCCATACATTTCAATATCCCTTAGGCTTATCTGACATGAGATACCTTAATTGATTTCTCCATACATTTTAATGGTTGATTCCGTTACCCAATTGATAAGCACCGGTCATAATAATATTCAACCACTCCCTTTATATTTATATATATATATATATATATATATATATATATATGATTTTCATTAGTATTATGGAACATTTGAGTATTTTTCAAGTTGTGAGGATAGATTGTAACATGTATTAGGGAAGCCCCCCTTGAATTTAAAAGAACTAACCAAAAGTGAGATGAGTAGTTGTTATAGTGAGAGGGTCAAACACTCCTAGATGGTACCAGAGTTGCAACCCTGATTGGTGTCAATCACTTGATAATTTGTAGTGCAATTTTGGGAGGTAACAACGATGATGTCCAATATTCTATGACCATTCACTAATTTTTTTGTGGTTGTATCCTAGACAACATCCTTATCTTCATTGTAACATCGGAAGAGCATCTAAAGCACATTCAACAAGTGTTGAGCACCCTGCAACAACACAAGATATATACTAACTTGTCGAAGTGCTCATTCAACACGAGAATAATTCAATATTTTGGGGTATATCATGGATGAACATTGTGTGCATGTGGATCTAGCCAAGGTCCAAGTCATCCACCACTAGCCAACCCTAAAGACACTAATAGAGATTTGCATCTTCTTAGGTCTCACCAAATTTTATCCCATGTTCATGTTGGGTTTCTCTCATATCACTTTACCCCTAAGCCAAATGACCAAGAATTGAGGCAAGGCCAAGGTTGTTTGGGTTGAGGCACAATAGAAAGTATTCAAGGAGATGAAGCATTACCTCTACACAATGTTTGTTGGTAATGGAAACATTATATTTTTGGAAATGAAATAGTCAACCACACCGACCACATGCCTATACCATATATATGTAGATGTAGGGAAAGTTACAAAATGACCATGATTAGAAGTGGTATGGATACCTTCAATAATTATACATGGACATTAACTATAAGAAGTGAAGCACCAATCAAGTTACATACTACCTTAGGGATTTTCTAGTTGTGGCACCATTGTGAACACAAAAATTCAAAGTATCTCTAGATTTATGACAACAATCTTGAACTCATTGGTACATACTATGCACTGGTTTTAAAAAAAAAATTAAACTTTCACCTCCATGATAAAATTCTGTGGCATTTGGGCCATCTATGTATTCCTTCACGTAAGCCCGAGATGATGAATTAGGAGGCACAATACAGTGGGGTGGTAGGGAATTTAAGCATGGAGAATATAGTAGTAGTGATACAAAAGTACTTATACTAGCGAAATCTCTAGTACAACATCAACAATTACATCAAATCACGCCTTACTTATGCCATCACTAAACTTGCAATCAAGATGCAAGGAATGCATATTGTTCTTCCCACTCCAAAGGATCCTTGGCAGTAGTCTCCATGTATTTTATGTTAGTTCTTCCCTCAACCAAGCATGATAATGGTTTTTCTTTTGTGGTTGTTTATTGGTTCTATAAGATGGCAATTTTGGCACCATGCAAGAACAGTGTCACAATAGAAGCCAAATTGCTAAGCTCTTCTTTGAGTATGTTTGGGTGCATTTTGGATTTCCATTAATCATTTTTTATGACAAATACAAGTTCCTCAATATCTTTTTCTCTAGTATTTGGCCCATTATGGGCACCAAACTAACCAAATAGATACCTTCGATCCCCAAACCAATGTATAAATTGAGGTATTTAACATGATGATTATACATATCCACATAATGTTCAACTTTAAGTTGTTAGTTTTTCATCATTTAATTCAATATGATCTAGGATATTAACTGAGAGAACATGTATAGCATATCAAACACAAAATACAAGAGACACAAAGCATTTCAACGGGGAAAACCAAGAAGGTGAAAAACCCCGCAACTTCCTCAGAGATAGAATGAGCACCAATACAAAACCCCAAAACAAGAGATAGGCTCCTAGCAGCTTCTCCTCCTACACTTGTGCGCACTCCTCCTCTCTCTCACTAATGCGAAGTGAGTGAGTGAATTAATGGATAAATACAGAGGTGCTCCTCTCTATTTATACTTTACCTTTACTTGCCTTTTACTCTAACTGGGTCGACCTCCCTTAGGAGAGTCTAATAACCCATGGGTGGTCTAATAACCCTTTAACTCATACTGGGCCGACCCCTCTAAGGTGGTCTAATAACCCATCAAATACAAGTTACGACACTTACAATGTAACTTGCAACACTTGCAAATACAAATGATGACACTTCCAATCATAGGAATAATACATCTCCATTAGGGATACAATAAAGTACAGATGTAATACATACAATATACAAGTGAATATCTTCCAAAGTTACAAATACATCAACACTCCCTCTTAACTAGGAAGGTATTCTCTCGACACAGGTCATCAATACATATAAGCACAAGTCTTCAATACTGGAGCTGGATCATCGTCACTAGATCATGGAGCATCATTGTCACTGCTGCTGTACTCATCATCTCGATCACTGGTGCTATCTCTCAATTCTTCTCGTCATAGGAAGTTCTACAGAGCCAACCCTTTTTCATGTTGGATGTAGGCCTAGCCTCCATGTAGGTCTTCATCATCTCTGCAAGCAGCCCGTACTGTGGAATCTTAGGACTGATTATGTGCATCTGCAAAACCTCGAAAGAGCATCCCAGCACTGATTACGAGCTTACTGCTCAACCTATAGGATCTCCTAGGGAGCTATTATATGCAGACTTCGCAAAACCTCGAAAGAGCATACCAGGACTGATTACGAGCTTACTGCTCAACCTATAGGATCTCCCGGGACTGATTATATGCAACCAAGCAAAACCTCAAAAGAGCATCCTAGGACTGATTACAAGCTTCCTGCTCAACCTATAGGATCTCCCAGGACTAATTACATGCGACCAAGAAAAACCTCGAAAGAGCATCCCAGGACTGATTACGAGCTTCCTGCTCAATCTATAGGATCTCCCAGGACTGATTACATGCTATCAGGAAAAACCTCGAAAGAGAATCCCGGGATTGATTATGAGCTTACTGCTCAACCTATAGGATCTCCCAGGATTGATTACATGCCTCTGCACAAGCAAAACCTCGAAAGAGCATCCCAGGACTGATTATGAACTTCCTGCTCAACCTATAGGATCTCCCAGGGCGCTATTATATGCTCATGCTACTGCACAACCTGTCCACGGCCATAGAGTATCATCCTGACACTCATGACCATATTGATCATCCTCACATGGATCATCATGCTTATGCTCATGATCATACTGATCATCATCATCATATAGAACATCATCCAGATGTTCATAGCAGAGCATCATCTTGATGCTCATCACACAACACTTACATCCATAGCCATGGGAAGGATCCTCCTACCACCATGCTTGGAAGGGCTCCTACATCTATGTCCCATCACTTCCTCCTGGAAGTATCTTCAATCTGAAGAACACCAAGCCTCTCTCTGAAGTACTCGAACTTCACCCTGTCCAGTGGTTTGGTCAACACATCTTCTATCTGCTCATTCGTCGCAACATACAGGAGCTTCACTACTCCTCTCTGCACCATATCCCTGATATAGTGATACTTGATCTCGATGTGCTTTGACTTGTCATGGAACACCTGGTTCTCAGACAACTTCACACAACTCTGGTTGTCACGAAAGATACAAGTAGCATCCAACTGGAGATCAAACAAATCAGACAGTAGCTTCCTTAGCCATACTGCCTCACAACTAGCCAAACAAGCTGCGACATGCTCTGCTTCAGCTGTACTCAGTGCTACGCAGGATTGCTTCCTGCTAAACCAAGAGATCACACTTGATCCCATACTAAAGAAGCACCCCGAAGTGCTCTTCCTATCTGCAGCACTGCCTTCCCAATCTGAATCAACATAACCCTCCAGGTTAAACTTTTGATTTGCATCATACTTGAGCCCATAGTCAATTGTACCCTTCAGGTACCTCAGAATATGCTTTACAACAATCAAGTGAACATGTCTAGGATCCGTTAAGAACTGGCTCAAAGCGTTCACATCAAAGAAAATATATGGTCTCGTGTTTGTCAAGTACATCAAGGACCCAATCATCTGACGATACATTGTGGCATCAATCGACTCTAATGAAGCATCACTCAATAGCTTCAGGTTCGATTCCATAGGTGTGGTCATGGCCTTGTAGTCCATCATCTCGAGCCACTTCAGGATCTCTACTGCATACTTCCTTCATCCAAGGAAGATTCCATCTGCACTCTGCCACACCTCCATACCTAGAAATTAATGCATCATACCCAAGTCCTTCATCTCGAACTCGGCAGCAAGCTTCCTCTTCGTATCAACAATCAACCCATCCTCACCTATCACAAACAGGTCATCTACATACAGTAGAAGTATCATTGGATTGCCTTCCTCAACCTTGTAGTAAAGGTTGGAATCCGCTTTACTCTTAGTAAATCCCAAACTGGTCAGGAAGCTGTCTATCCTACCATACCATGTCCTAGGTGCTTGTTCCAAACCATACAAGGGTTTCTTCAATTTGCATACATATGACTCCCTGTCATGTGTCTCAAAACCGAGTGGCTGCTCCACATACACATCCTCTTCGACTACACCATTCAAGAAAGTTGTCTTGACATCCATCTGGTGTATCTTCCACTTCATCACTGCAGCCAGAGCAAGTACTGTTCTGATGGAAGCGTATCTGGATACAGGTGCAAAAGTTTCTTCATAATCTATTCCTTCTTTCTGGGAGAAGCCACGAGCCACAAACCTTGCCTTGCATTTCTCTATGTTTCCATTTGCAGCATGCTTGATCTTGTAGATCCATTTGGAATTCATTACAGACTTCCCTCGTGGTCTCGGGACCACATCCCAGACATCATTCTTCATGATCGACTAGTACTTCTCGATCATGGCATCCTTACATTACTGCATCCCTGATCTTGGGAACTTCAGATTCTTCAATATCTTCAATAGGTAGTTTTCTTGAACTTCGTTGCTGGAACAATGTCATTGTCCTTCTTTTGTAGGTGATTGTACACGATCTTTCCTACGAGTCAAATTCAATTGCATGATTAAAAACTTCTAATAGTTTTCAAAACAAAATTTTACACATAAGGACATATCTCATACAGTCATGCAATTATCTTAGCCAATGCTTCAATACGACATTCATCCATATCCCGTATTCATACGGTAACTTTCTAGATGCCTTCCATCTCTACCAGAACATTGTTAAGAGTGTGCACTACTCCCAACATGTCAGCAAAGAGGTTTCATTCTAGATAAGTAGCAATGGAATGTTGTGCAGTACCATAGGCCACTTACCCATTACTTTCATATTAGCAATATCTTGTTCATTAATGCAACTTTTCTAAAAATGCATAATATACATCCTAGATCTAGGAACATAAGTATGTATATGACTGAACAACATCATTTAAGTAATCATATATACAAGAAATGACATTTCAAATACTTATCTTTGTTTGGTTGTTGGGTGGACTCCCTCTCAATCTTTGCTTCCTTACAGGAATTATTGGAGTGTGCTCCCTCTTGATCTTTGCTTCCTTGCAGGAACTACTGGAGTGTGCTCCCTCTTGATCTTTGCTTCTTGGATTATTTGCCTTTGAACTTATATCCATCCTGGACCATTATGCATGCTTAAGTGTGCACTAGTGTCATCATTGTGTCATCCTCAAGATCTCATACATGCATTAGTATAATATCAATACTATCAAAACATTATGATTCTAAATATGTATGGTCATGATCATTTCATACCCAGGTAATTTATCACAAGCATTAGTATTCAAGGTTTCAGGGAGGACTTCTTTTACTCATGCATATTCTTATTTTACCATAGGACTCTTTTGATTTGTTATATCATTAATCAAAGTAAGAAGCATAATATGCATAAACCCATGATTATTCAAACCTATAACTTCATGAATAATCATTATCAATCATATGAAAGTATACTTATATGAGACCCTAACACAAGGTAGGATTCTAACTTGATATAGGAAAAACATACATGGATTATCATGTTTGCAAGTTATGTCTAACATACCCAAACAATGTCTTTGTTGTTCTCTTCAATGATTTAGAGACCTTGTGCTAGTAACCTGCATATCTCATAAGTTAAGAATTGTAGAACCAAATTATACATACCTCGTAAGTAGATCTTTTATGTGATCAATGGCTATGGATGAGTCTTTGTCTTCATGTCACCATGGTCATATGTTCTTGATCTAGAACTTGATCTGTCTTTCTTGATGTACCTTTCATGTTAGCGGACAACATCATCCTCATACAACACCACAGTGCATTAGTACAACCATAAGTGTCATAACCCTAATCAATGAATGTATTCTATCATTCACATGCATTCATACTTTTACTAAGGTGATAAGACAAGTCTAAAATTAATCAAGATTGTACTAACCTCAATAATATGAACAAAAACTTAATCATGAATAGATTTCAAAACATACTTGTATCTCCTCAAGTCATATATGTCGAGATTGCTTGTAGTCTTCTTTTGCAAGGCCTTAGCCTCATCTCCCTCTGGAACTGGAACTTATTCAATTATGTAGGTGTCCAAATCATTCTCTTCTAGGATTAACCCAATCCACTTTGATTTGCTAAAACTGAATATGGCGCTGGCTAGGGTTTGGCAGAGAAACCCTAAAAATCCAAATTTGGAATATCAAACTTTTGTCTAGATAGGGAGATGCATTTGACTGAGGCGAGAAAACTGGTGTGCTCGTATTTTGAAAACTTCAAAAATTGACCCTCCAAAATTGACCTGCGAATTTTGGATCTGCAATTTCTGTCAAAATCTGGTTTTCTCGTTTTCTGGTCCAAAACCCGAACTAGGGTTTGATAGATCTCGGGGTTCTACCCAACCAAAAACTTCGATCTTGGTCTCTAAATTTTGATTTTGTTGAGGAGAGAAATCATGTGTTGAGAGCAATCCAATATTCCACTTCTGTCAAAAGCCCTAATTTCCCGCAGTAGTGACAAGCCAAAAATGAAAATGCTCAGAATCCAATTATGTTTTGACAAAAATATATGCCATAATGTTTCTGGTGTATCTCTGAAATTTCGGATCCTCAGGGTCTGAAAATTCAGCCTATGGTAGTATGACCTGTCATCTTTTCAACCCCATAGAAATGAGCTCTAATGGATTCTTCATGAGAGAGATATGCTAAGTGTCGCAACATGACCTGTTTATGGTATGAAACAACATAGAGAACTTGTACGGGGTGCCACGTGTCACTGTTTCAACTTCGGCCTCTAAAAATCAGACTTGTGAAACTTCAGTCCGTGCCCTAACTACCACTTTTTACGGAATTCCATTTGGAGCTTCCTATCCCAAAATATGACCTGTGTTCCTAGGTCACTTGTTTAGGGATGCATTCTGGAAGAGGCATAAACCCTAACTTGTACGGATCATATCTCACAAAGTACAACGAATCTGAGGCTGCAATTTTTATACAGGGTACATCCGTGTCTTATATTTGGCCTGTAAAAGATTCAGATCCTGAACCTTTGCCAAAAATTATTTATAGCAAAAGTGCCACGATGACTAGTTTTTACTATACCAAGCCCTAGCTTCCAATTTGTCTCAAGTGCAACAAGTGTCGTAAATGCCATACAATGCCTTCCTTCAGGCTAGCTCTGATACCATGTTAGTTTTTCATCATTTTATTCAATATGATATAGGATCTTAACTGAGAGAACAACATGTACAACATATCAAACACAAGAGACAAGAGACCCAAAGCATTTCACCGAGGAAAACCAAGAAGGTGAAAAACCCCGCAACTTCCTCAAAGATAGAATGAGCACCAGTACAAAACCCCAAAACAAGAGATAGGCTCCTAGAATATTCTCCTCCACTTGTGTGCACTCCTCCTCTCTCTCACTAATGCGAAGTGAGTGAGTGAATGAATGTATAAATAGAGAGGTGCTCCTCTCTATTTATACTTTACCTTTACTTCTCTTTTACTCTAACTGGGCCGACCTCCCTTAGGAGAGTCTAATAACCCATTACCACTTGTCACTGGGCCAACCCCACTAGGGTGGTCTAATAACCCTTTAACTCATACTGGGCCGACCCCTCTAAGGTGGTCTAATAACCCATCAAATATAAGTTACGACACTTACAATGTAACTTGCGACACTTGCAAATACAAATGACGACACTTCCAATCGGAGGAATAATACATCTCCATTGGAGATACAATAAAGTACAAATGTAATACATACAATATACAAGTGAATATCTTCCGAAGTTACAAATACATCAACATAAGCATCCATGTGCATTAGATTAAATTCTTCCTTATATCCAACATAGTTACAATAGAACTCTTCAAAGTGTTATTTCACATGCCCCTTTTCGAGTGTGCTTGGGGTTCAAACAATTGGCCGCAATTGATGTAGCTCTATCCATTGCATCAACATAGGAAAGGCTCCTACCATGTTCATAACAAAGAAAACAAAGCAACAAAATTTGTTGAATGGATCTAACACATCTAGGGACAAGTTCATCATATTTTGCACAAATCAAACGTTAAGTGCAAATAATGATAGCTTTAACATCCACACAAGTTTTAGGTTAATGAAAAGTTATGGTTTCACTTGTATAAATAGTGACTCACGCATAGGAAGCTCAAACCACTCCAATATTGACCTTACACTATCACCAATGATGTGGGTGAAAATGCTCTTGAATTAAATCTTCCACCTGTTCTTGCTTTAGTCACCTTGTCTTTAATGTGGAGTTATTTTGGTCATAATTTATTCCTTTGTTGGATACCTTGGAGGTGGTGGAGTGCTTGGCAAGCAATGTTCGATTATATCACGGACCCCAAAATGAAGAGCACCCACTAACATGAAATACAACTTTATCAAGTTCTCAAAGCAAGTTAGCTTCTTTACCATGGCAAGTGTTTTATAACATGTTTACGAGGAATTAAATCCAACAGAAGTTCCCCCATCTTATACATGAACTTGATGCAATGATGATCATTTCTTCTCAACAAAAAGGACTAATCTAGGTGGCTATCTAGGGCCATCTAAAAAATGATCATGATATAGACAATTTTTGGGTCATGATTTTCTAATGCATTTTTTGGTTCCTTGGGATGTGTTTTTTGGGGCCCCTACCAAATACATATAAACAACAGGGACCTTATTTAGGATTCTAATGTTCTTTCCAATAAGCTAATGAAGACCCCAAATGGAGTAGAAGTTATTGATCCAAGCAACACTCCCTCTTTTATTTTAACTCAAAGTCATCAAACTCAATGTTTTGGCTATGGCTCAACCCTAGTCATTCTAGAGTTAGGTTCCTTGCATTTTAGATTTCTTCTTCTTAAGTTTTGTTGGCATTTCAATGTTTTATTATGAGCTTTTGTAAATAAACATAGCAATTGCATTTCTGGTAAGATATAATTCCATGAATAGAATCATTTTATATACTTATATATATTGCAATTTTTTTTCATCATTTAACTAATTAATAGAATTTAAAAATTTTGATATGCTATTAATAATAATGAATGGCTTGAAAAAGTGTTTATAAAATTCTTTTAAAAAATTCAAAAAATTACTCCCCGCATGATTTGAATATGAACACAATATTTTAAGTTGAAAATTGATCCCATTGTAAACTGACACCAAAGCACTTGGCCAATGGATTAGTGCACTCCAGATATGCTTTGACAACTACAATTCAATGATGCCAAGAAGACGAGGTTCATAACAATGAATATGTCCCTGTAAACGAAGTATTTGTGGTTATACTATTAAAAAAATAGTTTGAATCTGTGGTAAGACTATCATTATAATGAAGAAAATTATTCAAGTAATACAGGACAAATTCTAAAAGTAACACATGAAGTACCAATAACTATGCCGATGTCCTGATCGGCTGATAGAATTCTACATAAAAGAGTAGCACTCAGTTATTGAAACGTCATTTCCAGAACAGGGTGGTTGTCTTCCTCTTCCAAATACTGAGTAAATAAAGCCTTTAATAAGGCATATTCATGTTTCAAAAAAAAATGGTTGAAAGAGTTCTAGTGCATCACCAATATATTTTCATGTGTTGAAAGCTACAAATAGATAAACTTCTTTGAATTACTATATCGTTCCATTAGGTAAAAACACATTAAGCAAATTCAAATTTACAGGACAGGTGGAGTGACAGTATTTTGGAAGATATGATCCAGCATGTTCTAGCCATGAATTATGGAATAGATCGTGCTTTACATGCATGATTTGATGCTTGGATTGTGCTTCATGCACTTTTGAAAATTGTAAAAATCTGTATCACACATTGGCTTGGGTCAATCAGTGGACCAAATTGGTCTTTCTGTGTGTAGGATAGTGGAGAAAGTGGATACATACAGGATACTGAATAATGGGGTCCATAGCCATGATCAGCACTGTTCCTTAACACCATCTCTCCATGACACTGAAACCATTTGGCAGACAATGCTACATGGGAAACAGTATCAGCGAAAGCTCTCTCCCTCTACTTTTGTTTGGGATTTCTATAAGAACATTCAGAATTAGGATTAAAGCAAGAGCCTACAGAATATAAAATGAAAGGCTGGCTGGTTGGGTCTCTGAAGTTATGCAAGGAAAATTTTAAGCAAGAGAGAGGAATACCCAAAAGATAAAAAGAGAATTGATCATGCCCAGATCAATGAGAGAAATGAAGATTGAGAGTGCTAGACTTGTCTTAACTGGAGTCATCTCTGTGGGCTTTATGATGTTGCTAGCTGTCTTCTTAAGTAATCCATTCCCAGGTACATGGCTGGTTCTTCTTTTTACTCATGGCTTCTGTATCCTGATAGTAAAGAAGGACGTGCCTTTTATGGCCAGGAAAGACTGTAAATCAACTAAATAATGGAATATGCAATAGATATTTTGCACTTAAGATTCCTGCATAGATCTATATAGTTGCATGAGAATATATAAATGTATACTAGCTTTTTTGGTTTTGTTATTTGAATATCAAAACCTAGTTCAGATAGGTTTAGGCTATTGTCAATTGCATCCAATGCTGGAGATGGATCACATCACCTCACTCAGGTTGGGGGATGTTCCTAGTTTATTTAGATGCAATGACCTAAGCTTCCTATTGGAACTATACTCCCCTGGCTTACTCTGATGAATATTTCATATTGAATTTAATTTTTTGAGATGTTATGTAAAGCAGGTGTGTATTGCTCTGAGATTGGAAAATTATCAAATATGCACTTTGGAAAAACAAAGGTATGAGTATTGTTTGTTATAGGTCTTCTTCTAGTTGATAAATTAGAATAGATTTATCTTAAATCTGGATTTATTAAGGTGTAAATTTTTTTTATTTTAATGAAGAATTTTTTTATAATTGATATTTGTATCTTTGGCCTGTATATGTACTTACATAACTTTAAGCATAATTACAACATCTCCCCCATATTGAATTGTAAAGTATTAGCTACTAGTTAAAATAGCTTCAGCCATTAAATTTTAAAAACAGTAAATGAAAACTCATATTACGGTGGTGGGATGACTGCAGGAGGTTGCATCCAGTAAAAACTCTTCTGCAGCTGTTGCTTCTGCTGCAATCAGTGAGAAAAACGAAACTGCTAGGGAAGTGCAAAATGAAGTTATGTCGAGATCACACTCAACTTGGAAAGGCGTAGGCGAGCCAGCAGATGATGCCGAGACTGAAGATTATGGTTCAGAGGATCCTGCTCCTGCTTTCAAACAACCTCCACACAAACTCACTCCAAATCGCTGAAAATTCAAGCAGGATCTTCTTAATTAATGAATCAGACGATCATAATCATGTTGAGTATCGTCCAAATCATATTTATGCACCAGTATTATGACATCACACGTCCGTTAATTAGTCTAGGGTTAGGGTTAAGCTCTATACTGCAGGTGATTTGTGCATGCTGAGCTACTTCTAGCCAAGAAAGATGGACATAGATTGTAATTTGACCCTTAAATATCAGTGGCAATATAGAATGACCGAAAGAGTTATGAAATAATTTTGGATTTTGGATTTTTAATACAAATTAGGTTATATGAGTTTGACTAATTTTGTTTGAATTTATTTATTTCAATATTTATTAGTATAGATTTTTTTTCTTTTCAAAATGGTAGTTCAGTTTTTGTTAGAGGGTTATTATAGTTAGAGAATCAAGGTATGGTCAGAAACACAATCATTACAATAGGGCTCAACAAGAGCATCATGTCACTTGGTGGTTCACCGTTAGTTAGAGGGCTATTCTAGTTAGAGAATCAAGGTACACTCAGAAATACAATCATTACAATAGGGGCTCTTAAGATTCCTACATAGATTTGAGTCGGAAACATTATGTGGACTCTTCATCATCTGGGCTTTCTTCCCCCAAAATTGGACCACATAAGCCTTTCTCCTCGGATTCGGGTAAGTTTGATGCTGGTTCTCACAACCCTTTCCCTGCTTTATCATCAGATGAATTAGCTTTCATCGAAAATTCTGAAAAAGTCCTTTCGAAAAGAATTTCTAAAGGAGAAATTAAGATGAGGCATGATCTTGTTACGGGTTTATTGTTGGGAAATCATGAGTTAGACTCTCCCACTCCTCCGGTTGGCCGTAATTTGATTAGTGATCTGGAGACTGTAGCTATCGGTTCAGAAACAACTTCTCCCCACCTTCCCCAGTCGGTTGAGGGTGTAGACCCTTCAAACCCTATTCTCATTCCTTTTGTAATCTCCGGGGGCTTGGGTGGTGATCTTGCTTTTGGGTCTAATGTTGGTGCCGGTTCTTCAAACCCTATCCTCATTCCTGTTGAGAATCCTTTGGAGTTTGGTGTTGATTCTAACATTGGGCCTGAAAGTGTTCACATTCCTCTAGATAACTCTACTGATTCTTTCTCTGCAGTAGACAATTCCATTTTAAAAGATAGTGGCTATCTTCTCTCTGAGAAGGGGGAGGAATTTCCTCCCTTACCTACTTTCTCTAAAAACCCGGGTAGTGGTTTGATGGCAAAACCCTTACATTCTCTGAACTTTCAGAATGTCACCATTCGTCGGGGTAAGAAAAAAAAGAATTTGGATAAGTCTGTGATTTCGGTTTTAGATTCTTACACTCCTGTTTCAAAAAGATTGGAAGAAGTTGATGTGGGTGGCAATACGATTTCAGAGGGTCTTAGAGCGATGTCCCCCTCTTTGGGTGGTTCTTAATGTCTATTATTTCCCTTAATGTGCATGGATTGGGTAAGGTATCCCGGGCTCAGGCCTTATCCAATCTCTTTAAAGCTACTAGCCCCGCTATTGTTCTGATCCAGGAAACTATGTGTGACGACTCTGTTGCTATCTCTAAACTTGGTAAAATTTTGCCCAATTGGGAAATTGCTGCTGTCAATTCTTGTGGTATGTCAGGGGGTCTTGCTGTTGCTTGGAATCCTGCTTTGTTTGCCTTCAAAGCCTTTGCTACTCCTTGGGGCATTTTGCTTAAAGGATCTTTTTGTGGTTTACACCAAACACTTTCTATCCTCAATTGTTATGCCCCCTACATGGAGAGACAAAGAATTTGGGAATCACTTCTTGGTTCTGGTCTTCTGAATTTAGACGATCTGATCATTGCATGATATTTGAATTATACCAGCAATGCATCAGAGATTTGGGGATCTGCGGCCAGGTTGGATGACTTGCCAGACTTCTTTAGCAAGTTTTTTGCAGATGCAGATTTTGTTGATGTAGTGCCACATAAACTTCTGCCTACTTGGACAAATGGTAGGTTTGGTATTGATGGAATACATAAAAGGTTGGATCGCTTTCTTGTTAAGACAGAGCTTCTGGGTCTATTCCAAAAACATCGTTCATGGGTGTTTGACTCTAAATTCTCTGATCATTGGCATATTTTTCTTCAACTGGAAGAATACGGGCATAATTTTTCTTTTCCCTTCAAATTCAACAGTTCATGGTTAAGTGATGATAGTTTTTGCAGCATGGTGAGAACCTTTTGGCAGAATTGTGGTGTCCAAGATGCAAATCCTGTTTTGAATTTCTGTTATAAATTAAAATGTTTAAAGGAGGTAGTTACCATTTGGATCAAGAATCGAAAAATGGCAGATAAGTTGGAATTAGCCCATTTAGAAAGGAAAATTCAAAGATCGCTTGTTGCAAATTTCTCAAATTCATTGAATTGTGAAGTTTTGAAGCCATGAAATGCTTTGAACAGAAAAAGGAAAATTTGCTGTTGCAAGAGGAAAAAGAATGGCATCTCAAAAGCCGAGCTATTTGGATCTCTCAAGGAGATAAAAATACGAAATTTTTTCGCTCATTTGCTTCTGCAAGAAGGAATTTGAAGTACATTTGGGAAATTCAAGATGATCAGGGGCATTTAATTTATGGTCTTGATCAATTGAAATTTGAAGCAGTATCTTTCTTTGGTAATATTTATAGTGATTCTGGTGATTGTAACTTGGCTGATCAAATTAAAGTGGCGAGTCTTTATCCTAGATTCTTTAATGAGCAGGATGCTGACTGTTTACAACAGGAGGTCTCATTGGATGAGATTAAGAGCACTTTGAACATTTTTGCCAAAGAGAAAAGCCCCGAGCCTGATGGTTGGCCGTGGAGCTGTATATTCACTTCTTTGATGTTTTGGGTCAGGAGCTTAAAGATCTGGTTAATTTTTCTAGAGACAATGGTTATATTTCGGGTGCCCTTAATTCTACTTTTGTCACCTTAATCCCTAAAAAGAACAAGCCCCTATCCTTTGGGGATTATCCCCCAACTGCATTATGCAATTTGTTATATAAGCTCATCACAAAGATTCTTGCTGAAAGGATGAAGAAGGTGCTTTCTGAACATATCTCAACAGAGCAGTTTGGTTTTTTATCAGGGAGACAGATCCACGATGCCATTGGCATTTTGCAGGAATTGATGCATACTATAAAGATTAAAAAGAAGGCACTTGTACTCAAAATGGACTTAGAATAAGCTTATGATAGAGTCAATTGGTCTTTTCTGCGATTGATTCTCATCAGAATTGTTGTGCCTCCTTTGGTGATAAAATGGATAATGGCTTGTATCACTACTATGAACATCTCAGTGCTGGTAAATGGTTCACCATCCTCTTTCTTCAGTTGTTCCCGAGGGATTCGACAAGGGTGTCCTCTCTCACCACTTCTCTTCATTTTAGTTATGGATGGCTTCAGCAGATTAGTTAATCAAGCCCTGATAGAGGATTTATTAATGGCATCAGGATGACTAAGGACTGTGTGATCACACACATTTTATTTGCTTATGATGTTTTGGTGGCTGGTTTGAATTCTGTGGCAGAATGGAAAATGTATGGTGAAATTATTCAGACATTTTGTAATGCCTCCGGTATGAAGGTCAGTTCTGTCAAGTCAAAATTTTACCATTTAAATTTGAATGAAGATTAGTTGAATGATATCACTACTTTGCTACCCTACAATTGTTGTCCTCTGGAACACAATTTTAAATATCTAGGTTTTAATTTAAAACCCAATGATTATCTCATCAAAGATTGGTACTGGTTGTTGAGAACAACTGAAACAAGAATTGCTCACTGGTCTTATAGACTTTTATCTATTGGAGACGAACTCATTTTAGTAAAATCGGTACTCTCAAGTATTCCTGTATACTGGTTTTCACTTCTTGAAGTGCCTTCCTTCATTATCAAAGCCATCAAGAAATGTTTCTTTAATTTTCTCTGGTCAGGGACTACAGACAGTGCTAAAATCCCGATGGTTGCTGCAGAGACACCCTCAAGACCTTTTAGATTCGGTGGTTGGGGAATCAAAGACCTTGAAGTCTTCAATACAGCTCTCAGATTAAAAATTATGTGGCAGGGTATCTTCGGTAGTACCCTTTGGTCTAGACTCATTCAGAGCAAATATCTCAAACAGGATGTGTATCTTTGGATAAGAAATCCAAAATTGGGAAATTGGAATTTTTCTCCCATTTGGAGGGGCTTTATGAAAGTTTTCAAATGGATAAAAAATGATCTCTACTGGCAGGTGGGAACGGGTGTGAAGATTCAAGTTGGTGTGGATCCCATTTTAGGGAAGGAAGACTCTTTCCTTCTTCCATCTATCCTTACCCAGTATTTGCAGGTTATTGGTCTGAACACTTTGAATAAAATTCATTATTGCAGATCTGGTGGTGTTGGGCCTGCTATTTGGATGTCTGCGGGAGATCTTGGACTCTCTGGTTTCTTAGCTCGGTCTTGGGACACTTACATAAAAAAATTTAAACTCAGCAGGTGTCAAACTTAATCAGGAAAGTGATCAAATTGTTTGGGGAGGGAATCCATCTACTGGTATAGTGATGGCTAAATCTGCATATAGTAGAATTATTCAAGATAAATTAATCTCCCCTCAAGACTGGTGGTACAAGAATTTATGGAAATGGTCAATTCCATTAAAAATTAAATGCTTTTTATGGTTAGCCCTACAGGATAAATTGAAGACATGGGACAATTTGAATAAGCGTGGATGGATTGGACCTAGCATATGTGTTCTTTGCCATAATGATGCAGAAACAACTCAACACTTATTTGTCAATTGCATATTCTCCCAAAAAATCTGGGATTTTGTTTCTGCATGCTTGAAGTTTACTTCTCAGTGGGACGTTGGCGAGTTCAACTTTTGTCTCTTGAATTGGTACAGGAAAAGTAAGCAATTTTTTACTATTGCTATCTTCATTACATGGGCTATTTGGTATACCAGAAATTGTGCACTCTTTCAGAACGTGCTTCCTGATGTAGTGAAGTGCAGCCTAACAGCAATGAAAATGTTTTCATCCTATAATTCTGGTGATCATAGACAGAAGATTGTCAAAGTTAGTCTTTTTACACTTAAGGTGGAGCAACCTGTACTTTTCTTCGATGGGGCTGCACAAAATGGGATTTGTGCAGTGGGAGGTGTCCTTTATCTAAATGAAACCCACTATTTCACTGTTAGGCTCAATTGTGGAGTTGGAAGCAACATGAAAGCATAGCTTATGGCACTCTGGTGTGTATTAAAAGTGGCAAATATCTTTGGCTTAGTTAACATCAAAGTGTATGGAGATTCCCGTGTTACAATCAAGTGGGTTGATGGTAAGTTCAAACTGAATGTCACAAATTTGAGACATTGGTGTTTTCGAGCACAAAATGAAATAGCTCAGCATCAGTATATTATGTTTGAACATATTTATAGAGTTCATAACTCACTGGTGGATAAGTTATCTAAACAGGCTTTGGCAGGTGTGGAAGGTCAGCTACTATGGGAGGAATGGTGTGATAATTCCATTCTAGATAGTGGAGTCCTTTATTTCTTTGATTAAGGTCTGAAAGGCTATCTTTCTTACAAGCTCCAGTTGGCTGTAGTTTTTCTACATCTTTTTGTTATATGGATTGTTTGGAGGGCTGTCATTTTGTTTTTTTGGGAATCGGAAGGTCTCGAGGAGTTGTATGTATTTCAGACCTTAGAAGTTTTTTTTATTTGATTCGGTCATCGAATCAAGACTATCTTTGTACTATTTGATTCGTATGAATATCAATAGTAGTTTTTTTTTCGCTCGAAAAAAAGAGCAGCATGTGAGGATGGGGAGGGCAACAATCATTCCTCCCAACCACCCAAGCTACAACCAATGGAATTTATTTATTTCAATATTTATTAGTATAGATTTATTTTAACTAATTATTTACTAATTTTTTTTTAAAATTTTACAAATCAAAGAATCATTCCTTGATTCTTTTAAGTATGTGATAGATTTATTTTTTTTTTTAATTTTCATAGATTCACTTTTTTTTTCTATTTAATTTATTAATATTACATCTATGACATATGATTGTAGATATAATTGTAGATATAAATATTTTCTATTAAAAAATATCTATATTATTAACCATTATTATGATTAATAGTTACTAGTTATTAACTATTATTATTATTAATTTTAAAATATAAAAGTTAATCTTATAAGTTTTTTCGCTGTCAAATATACTTTTTATAACCTTCTACCTATAATATAAATAAAGATCTTGCATAACTTTCTACATGTAACATAAATAAAGATCTTGTATAATTTCATGCTTAATTTGTTGTTGATATATATAATATTTTTAAAATAATAAGATATTAATAAAAATATATATTTTATTGTTAATTTTAAGTAAAATATTTTAATATTTAAAAACTAATAAAATTTTAATAAATAAAATAATTGAATTTCAATTTTTACATATATTTTGATGTTAATTTTAAATATATATATATATATATATATATAACTTTATTAAAAATTAAAATATTTTTAAAAAAATTAATAAAAGTGGTTAAACAACTTAACATCACAATTAAATATTAGATAAAGTGGATTGTTGAGTATCAAACTCATTAACAATTATAAAAGTTTGCATCCATATTTATTATGTATGATCATTAATAAAAGAAAAGTGATTATATTCATAATGTGAATCAATACACTCATGAATGGATTTATTATTAATTAACATAAGTTTATAATAATTTAGTCTTGAGGTTTTAACGAGAGAGAGATTAAATTTGTAAAGGTGGAATCTTTACGAGAGATCAAAGCTTTGAATACGAAATCAAATAAATATGTAAACCTTCTTTAAGTTTTGTTTTAAAAATTTTGAAAATTTGTATCTAATTTGATGAATGCTTATAAATTTATACTAATTTATTGTTATTTTCTTTATAATTATGAAAAAAAAATTATATTAAAATTATTAAATAATTTATAAAAGATATTCAACTTAAATGCATTTAATTTATTTATATATGATTATATAATAGTATTTTAAAATTTTATATAAAATATATAAAACTTTAAATGATGATTTATAAGGAATAATATTTATCTAGGTTTTAGAAATGGAATAGCAAGCCAAATTCAATTTAAAAATGGAATAGCAAGCTATATGAATTTGGCTATGGAAAAAATTTTCATCTTAAAACACACTGAAGTCACTTTAATATTGGTATGGATGGGGTTCCTAAAAAAATCATGCAATATTCTACACAATTAACCCATTGGACCTAGTTGACTACTACTTAATCATGATGCATGAAGCCTCTTAGTAATCAACATGACTACTATTTATTCATGGTGCATAGAATGCCTCCTAACAATTAAGAAGTTGGTGCAAATGCATCACAATCACAAAAACAATTTAGGGAGCTATCATTCTTTAAAAAAATTGATACATTATTTTTCTGTAAGTAAGTAGAAACTATATTATATCAAATAAAAAACCAATATCAAATAAAAAACCAACATAGATGTACATACATAGCTTAGAACTTTGGGTTTGCCACAGAGACACCACCCATTTGATACCAGCAAATTCTAAGACAAGAACTAAATGCTTTAGATGGCCCATACAGTCTTCCATAATGAGAGAAACAAACACTTGTTCGACTACAGAAAACATGTTGCTAACCAAAACTAAACCAGCCAACATACTCAGATTTGATCCATCTTTGGAGACTCATCACTGGCTCAATTCTCCTCAGGAGCTACATGCAGAGGGATTGGAAAGTTGAACAAAACTGCGTCTTTAGCCAAGAGTGCATCCTCCTTCCGAACGAGCTCTAGGAAAGCAAGGTTGGAAATCAAGAAGTCTATCTGACGAGTCATCCGTTCTATCTTGAAAACCAACCAAGTCCATGATATACAGTGAATATCGAAAACCAGAGTGAAAAGAGCATCAAGAATTTGACCATCAAGGGAGGAAATATCAAAGTTTCCAAGTGAGGAGCGACACTACAAGGAGTCCCCGGTGTAGCTAGGAAGCCCACAAGAGAATAAGAATTACTAGTCCTCCACAGTGCCAGAAAGTGTCAAGCTATCCCCAAATCCCAAAGAAACCTCGAATAAAACCACTCAATTTTGCATCCCCCACTAAATTGTTTTTCCTCGAGATCATGGGGTTTAGATCTCGTAGTATTTTCATCCAAATTGGGATACATTGCATGGGAGGCATAGAATCAACTGCCAAAATAATAGAGAGATGGCCATAGCGGAAGCGAACTCCACTAGCCTGACGAGAGCAGCCTCTCAAACACAACCTAAGCATAAAGACGCTTAGGAATCCAAACACCAACTCGTAGCCAGCTGAGGATGAAATGAAACAATGGAGCTGGAACATACCCACCTTTTCATAAATATGAGTGTATCTGCCATTACTGCACTTAAAATTAACATTCATTGCAGGAAAATACGTACTATCACCCCTGGTGCGAGCTGTATGAATCACCATTACCATCAGTTGAGCAAAGCAACAAGCTATCACATCCCCTACACTCGAGCGCTTGAGACCAGACCTCATCGTAAATGCATAATAATAACTATAATGAATAACGAGTTGACTTCTACTGCAAGTATGCGCTTGTATCTCGGATCAACATGGGAGTAAGAGGCAAACCAGGTGCTTACAATCTAGTATGGGGGAGATCCTGTAACGGATGTCACATGTAACGTTTTCAAAAGTAATAAAATGTAAAAAGTAATAGTATGGGGGAGATCCTGTAACGGATGTCACATGTAATAAAATGTAAAAAGTAATAGTATGGGGGAGATCCTGTAACGGATGTCACATGTAACGTTTGTCACGTTACGTTACAACCCAGTATGGGGGAGATCATGTAACGGATGTCACATATAACGTTTGTCACGTTACGTTACAACCCAGTATGGGGGAGATGTTGTAACGTTTGTCACATTTGTCACATTACGTTACAACCCAGTATGGGGGAGATGTTGTAACGTTTCTCACATTTGTCACGTTTGTCATGTTACGTTACAACCCAGTACGAGGGAGATGATGTAACGTTTCTCACATTTGTCACGTTACGTTGTTTCCATGTCGGCTCATAACTTATAAAAAATCAAAAGTAATTAAAAATTTCATATTTGCTCATAACTTATCAAAAAAAAAAAAATTAAAAGAGAGGGATCCAATTTCTTGAAAGGTAATTTTTTTCTTAATGTGTAAAAAATTTAAGATAAAACAAAAAAAATTACACCTCAAGAAATTGGATCTCTTTCCATGCTTGATAAATCCAAGTTTCATGGATATAATTGAAAATTAGATATACAAAATTCTTTGGATGGGTTATTCTATATAATGCATTAGTTTACATTAATACGATCTTTGAATATGAAGACAAAGTTTTATCAATTTGTTTCATTATTATTGTACTTGTTATGTTAACAAATTGTTCTATGATGGTTTCTTTCAAGCATACATGGTTATAGTATTGGCGGAGGACTAGAAAAACCCTAGCTCTCATGGAGAAACCCTAGCATTCTTGGCTCGTGGCTCTAGTGCGGGCGCAGCTATGGAGATAGTACCAACCAGGATAAACAGTGGAAATTTATATTTTTTTATTTTATTTGAGTCGGGTTGGTAGCCGAGGCGGTTTCGGTGCTCGTGATTTTATGGTCACATTTTTTTCTGGGTTCTACAATCAGTTTTCTCATGGATGAATATTACTTCATGTTGTTGCCCTCGGTGGTGGAGGACTTGTTGGCTTGGCCCGACACGGTCTCGGATGAGTCACCGGTGGGTGGTGTTTTCTGTTCTGATTCTATGTTTTGTCACCGCATTTTACTTGAAAATCCATCGGCCATTTGTATTGCGGTAGTTAGTGGGGTGAGTGGTCCTCAGTTAACAGCTAAGGCAGGTGATCGGACATGGCCGGTCAAGGGTACCCATTCTGAGCTATCAAGTGATCACGTGTCTAAGACACTAGCTCCTCCATGACTTTTTCCCCTTAGCATGGGTCAATTGGTTGTGTCTCACGGGAAAATACCTAATGTGGAAGAAGCCCCTTATCAGAATGGTTATTCTGGTCATAATCCTGATGTAGATATTGGGGGAAAGGAGAAATTCATAAACGTTGGCTCAGGAGTGTTTGGCAGGGGGTGAAGGAATATCATTGGATAAAAGGCTCAGGCTAGGAGAGGCCAAAAAGCCTTCAAAATTCATGACGAACGTTTGGAGTTTTTATAGTGGATTTGGATAAACTGGAAACTTCTTACTGGGCATAACCCTAAACTCAACATATTGGTGAACGGGTGGTTTTGATCCCACTTTCTAACGGTGGAAGCATCTACGAAGATTCTCTCAAAGCCTTGGATTATCGTCGGTGGCTCGCTAGTACTCAATCGTTGGCACATTGCTTTCAACCCTCTAAAAGAACCAAGTGTGCTTCATCACTTATGGTGTCTTCTTTTAGGTTTCCCTATGTAACTTTGGTCAAGGTCTGTTTTGGAAGATTTGGCGAACAAGATAGGCAAGCTCATTCAAATGGAACAGGAGATGCTCTAAGGGGTGGATAAGCGATTGGAAACAATACTCATAGAATTCAATGTGTCAAAGGGCTTACCAGCAAATGTGACTATTGAATGGGGGGAGACTACTTTCACCCAGAAGATGGATTACAAGCGAATTCCCTTTCAATGCCATCTTTGTAGGGAGATGGGAAACCTAAAGAAGAATTGTCTTGGTGGGGAAACAGTGGAGATGGTGGAGAATGCTTCTCACCGGTTTTCTTCTCATAATTTGGGGGCTCCACACACTCCTCGTGATGGAAGGATCTCCTCACAGTTCTCCCCTCCACCCAGGACATTTGATTCCTTATCGATGGATGCAACTTCTTCACTTATGAGTAATATTTTACTCCTTCCTCGCTCTTTTGTTAATTCTCTTTCAGCTAATGAATTTTGAGGTGATTAAGACACTAGTGCAATTTGGTTATTTTTCGGTGACTAGGCTATCCATTGAATCCCTTAACAGTCCCACACACTCCTCATGATGGAAGGATCTCCTCACAGTTCTCCCCTCCACCCAGGACATTTGATTCCTTATCGATGGATGCAACTTCTTCACTTATGAGTAATATTTTACTCCTTCCTCGCTCTTTTGTTAATTCTCTTTCAGCTAATGAATTTAAGGTGATTAAGACACTAGTGCAATTTGGGTATTTTTCGGTGACTAGGGTATCCATTGAATCCCTTAACAGTCCCCAAGGAGTAGGGGTAGATTTAAGGCTTACCAAGGGTTGTATTTTTTAAGAAACTCAGATCTCGGATGTTCTCCCCCTAGTTGGTGACAATCTCCTGAAATCTCTGAACAAGCTAGACCCTTCCCCAGTGGTAGGGGAGACCACTGAGGGGTCCTTTAATAGCTTAAAGTCTAGTCAAGGTTTGGCGGTTTGTGCGCCATTGGCCTCGACCCTTGCAGGGTCTAGTGTTTCATCGAAGGGTAATATGGTTCGGAACCATGCATTCGTTACAATTGGGGGGGTGGATCAGGGGTTCCATGTGGATTATATTCATCCTTCTACCAGGGAAGCTGGGGTTTCAACTAGTGTCCATATTCCTAACCCTTGTGACAAGACCCATTTCCTTATCTTCTCGGAACAACTCTCGAACCCTGCCATTTCTCTGATCAAATCCCTTAGTTTCCATAACGTTATTGTTCAAAAGAAGAAGTCGAAGAAAGGGGATTGTCATAGCACTTGTTATGATCAGGTTGGGGATGTGACTAATGGCCCTCCCATTGTTCCTTTATCTACCAGACTCAAATCGACTTCTTGCAACCCTTCTTCCTCTATTTTCTGGCCTCTTAGAGATTCACGGGCCTTCATTGGGTTATACAATGATCTGTATGTCCTTTAATATCAAGGGGGTGTCTGGCACACCCAAATTAATTACCCTAAAACAGATTTTTGAGCTATTTAAACTTGATCTTGTTTGATTCAAGAATCCATGTGTTCGACATAGAAAGTTGTAGAGGTTTTTCTTCGTCTCTTCCCTTGATGGATTGTTTGTGCAATAGATTCGATTGGGTTGTCTGGGGGATTACTAGTGCCTTGGAATCCCTCGTTGTGGGAATTAAATCCTTTCTTCACTTGTGTAGTCATTTTGTTGGAGAGAATAATTTAGGGTTTGGATTCTCCCTTTCATGTTTTAAATTGCTACAAACCATATTCAAACAGATCATTTTTTTGGAACTTGATGGCTAGCAGTGGAATCCTTTAGTTGCCCCACCTAATTATGGGGGGGGGGATTTGAACTTGACTCTGGAAGCTTCAAAATTATGGGGGGTATGCCCTAGATTAGACCCTCTTTTAGATTTTTTTATAAGATATTCCTGGAAAATTACCTGATTGATGTATTTCCCTCTCCTATGACACCAACTTAGCGTAATGGCCGATGTGAGGAGGCGGCCATCTTGAAGAGATTAGACTGATTTTTAATAGATAAAGGTATCTCAGACCTCATTACTAGATTCAGATCGTGGACCCTTCATTTGGGGTTTTGGACCATTTCCCTGTGTGCATCCAATTTGATACTGAAGGTTTCATAAAAAATTTCCTTTTAAGTTTAACCACATTTGGTTGGAGGATGAGGCCTTTAATGGGCTAGTTAGATATTTTTGGAGATCATTTATTTTAGACCTTGGGGATTCCGCCATGCATGATTTACAACTCAGACTCAAAAGACTGAAATTGGTTTTCGTTAGTTGGGAGAAGGAGAAGAGGGCTCATCTTATACAAGAGCTTCTTCATATTGAGGAGCATATCTCTCTTTTTTTTCCCAAAAATCCCTTTGGATGCTTCTCTATAGATGAAAATGAGGCTTTATTATGTTCAGAGGCTAGCAAAAATCATATACTCATAATTGAGTAGGAATTGTGGAGGCTTCATTAGGGGAGTTTTGAGAAAAAAAAATGGGCCTCAAAACAAAAAAATGTACCATAAAAATTTACTTTATAAGAACCAATCGGATTCAATATGATGATGTCAACCATAAAGGTAAAATTTGTAAAAAGAAATGGAGGGAAAAAGAAAAACTACTTTTTTTTAATCGTATTTTTGACATATCTCCTTAACGGTTTATCCAAATTTTAAGTTTTGGCACTCATTGGATGTGGAATTTTAATTTGCATCCAACCCATATCTACACTGCATACTTCTGAGGCACCCACGACATGAAAAATATATAATTTCAATAAAAAAAACGTATTTTAATATTAAAACACGTTTTTTTATTGAATTTTTCATTTTTTCATAGTGTGGGTGCCTCAGAAGTATGCAATGTGGGTATGGGTTGGATGCAGACTTAAATTCTGCATCCAATGAATAAGGAGATATGGGTAAATCAATAGACATGTCAAAAATACGATAAGAAAAAATAGTTTTTCTTTTCCCCTTCTAAAAAATAGGGTCCTACCCTAACCCCCCTACTTTATCAATGTACAAGTCCATAAGGCCCATTAGTTAGTTAGTGGGTAGTGTCTTAATGTAAAGGGGTCTTTCTTATCGAATAAAGGCCCCTAGGTGGTTGACCCTCATTAATAGTAGGACTGGGAGTAGTTAGGAATTTGGCTATTGAAACAATATGTATAGAGTAGTAAGATATGTAATGTTTAGTCAAGAATTTTCATTGTATTTGGACCTTTTTCTTGGAGGTTCCCCCCCTTGAAGAGGCAATTGAACATAACTATCTATTTTATATATTCTCTCTTTTATTTTTCTAACTTTTCGACAAATTTATGGGTTTAAGCATATTATTACAGAGATGAACCTAATCTCACTACCATCCCTTTTTTCATTATAACACTCATATCATTTCATGTGTCAAACTAGGGCGTCTACACCATTAAAACATCATCATGAACCTCATCCTCACTAGTTTAAACTAGCATAGATCCAAATCCTAGGCTCTATCAAGCTCCAAGGGATCAAATCTCCCGAGGTGCAAAATAGAGCCTAGGATTCAAAAATTACTTTTAAAAGTTACGGTATTAAAATTACTTTTAAAAGTTACGGTATTACTTTGTATGTGGAATATTGTTTGTATGTTAAATAAATAAGAAAATATAATAAAATTATTATTATATTTTTTATTTATTTAAAAAGTTAATAAATATAATAATAATAAAAATTATTATTATATAGTTTTTTTCTTTTATTTACTTTTGGTTGGCTTGTTTTGTTGGGCGTTGGTGGCTGCGAGCAGGCGG
This sequence comes from Larix kaempferi, assembly GCA_027924585.1. NCBI lineage: Eukaryota > Viridiplantae > Streptophyta > Pinopsida > Pinales > Pinaceae > Larix > Larix kaempferi. The sequence goes on from BSBM01000010.1 coordinate 673,049, forward strand.
AGGTGGCTTGGGAGGGTCGGTGCGGACGGCATGGAGGATGATGGGGAAAACAGTGTGGAGGGGGAAGGCAGCGTGGAGGCAGCGGAAGGCCGTGGGGTAGAAGAGGGAGGGGGCTGATGGAGGATGCATGGAGGAGGAGGCCATGGGGGAGCAACGGGGCAGTGGGAGAGTTGCAGCGTGAAGGGGGACGACAGAGGTGTGAAAGGGAGGGAGGATGGAAGCGCGTGGGGGTAGAGAGCGTGATGGAAGGCTGGCAGGAGGTGTGGGACGATGGGGGGTGGAAATACTGCACGCAGAAGAGAGCGTGGAGGGGAGGACGAGCGTGCAAGTGACGTGGGTGATGAAGAGAGGGGTCGGTGGAGTGGAGGCCCAAGCAGGAAGCTGCGTGGAGCTGTGGAACAGTGTGGACGAAGCGTGCAACGAGCAGCGAGATGAGAGTGGATGAAGGAGCCGAGTCTAAGCTCACATGAGGAGGAGCGATTCAGCTTTAATATTTTTTATTATTATTATTATTATTATTATTAATTTTAATTTTTGGTCTTATTATTTTTTATGGCCGACAATATCGACAAACAATCTATTCACAAGATCTCTCTTATCACAAGATCTCCCTTATACTTGGCTATAGAGCGCCTCTCGGCCCAAAAATTTCTAGGAGTGTTGTGAAACTTCATTGGAATTAATATGATTCCTTAATTCACACAAATCCCTTGCAAATGGAAGTAGGGTAACCCACAAATTTCACTTATGTCTATCCTCTATTCACATAAACAAAGGATTAGGTGCAAAGTAGAAATTTAAAACTATCCTTCATGTTTCATAATGTGGTTTTGGCCTAGATATATTAAACCTTCCTTTGAGATCTCTCGTGCACTCAAAATTGCATATGTTTTTATTTTCAAGATGAAATTGAAAGGTTTCATGTTAGGTGTTGGTGCAAGCGTAGTTTAAACAAAATGACTCCCAATAAATGGAAAATATCTAATAGAGGGAATCCAAGGAATGAAAAACAACTAAATATATCCCCATATTTAATGATACTTATTCTAATATCATTGTGAAATATGACCAAAATTTTAGAACCTTGTTCAAGATATACTAAAGAGATTCCTCACTGCCAAGATTACCCCTAACAAAAAAGGCAAGGAAATGAAGGAGGAAAACAAGATAAAAGAATTAATTAATTTTGTTGTGCATATGAACTATATGGTAAAATTATCATTGTATCACATAATCTCAATGACAACAAAGTATCCCCTTGCCCAAACATAGTGAAGCTGTGGTTGATCAAAAGATAAAATACTAAGGAACAGAGCATCTACTTTGCTTATGGAACATGGATTGGTTCGCATGTACCTCACACCCTCAATTTTAATTGCAAGCTTCTATTGCTTGAGGCGATATTAGATAAAATATTTTGTACAAGGGTTTGAGAGTAAGCATGATCTTGTTAAGATAATTGACACTTGGTGGGAAAAGGGGAGATCATTTAGGAAATGTCCATAAAATAAGTACCCCATTTCATATTTGTGGAAGCCAATAAGATATGTGGGGATGATCATTAAAAATTTATATGGTAAAAAGGACTACTCTCCAATACATGTACACTAGGTGCATTTAATGCATCAAGTACTAAGCAAAGGGTTTATGTTAAAGTAGGAAACAATGCTACCCAAAAACATAAATACAATTATCAATAAGTCTATGTAGAACCTTGAGAACAAATTCCCTCAATTTCACATGACAATAGTCTTATTATATGTAGTTTGTTCCATGCACATCTTCTTGATATTATGTGATATGGGGCACCCTTCCCTTCCACCTATACAAACGTATTACTAGAATTTGTGGAAGCACAAGTTTTCAGAGCACAGTGAACACTTGTGTGAGGTATTTATTTCTCCCCTATATGAGCTAGCCTTCAATAATCCTTACCTAATATTTTCTAAAGAAGCATTGGTTATGTTAAACCCAAAAGGACACTAGTATTAAGAGCAAGACAAAACTACCTCCATTTCTATGGGAGTACATCAACTCTCCACATATTGTGGAAGCATGTGCAAGATAGGTTTGTACTCATGGGAGTAGCATACCAATCAACCAAGCTTGAATACAAAGCCAAATTGAAAGAACATAAGAAAGGAATGTAATTAATTATGTAACCCCTCACCATTAGAGATTTCACTCTTGCAAATTATATTTCACCCATAGAATTAGATGAGAAAAGATATAGTTTAGAGCTTTCAAAATTGACAATCCATTGGGAAAAATCTTCAAACACTTCAAGCAACAAGGTCTAACTTGACCTTATTAGTTCACCAATGCTGCCCAAAAGAAGAATTTCACAAGTTGGCCCTCAATTTTCACACCATGTAGGTACAAAAGGAAGACATTGTAGAAATACATATGGAAACCAAAACTTGTTGATATAGATTCCTAAAATAATGGGAACCTCAAACCCTATAACCTTTTTCACCAAGTTAACTAAAGTGCAAACACTTTAGAGGGAGAACACAATGGATACAACATGTGGTGAGTTGAGAGATAAGGGCAATAAAGTTGATACTAAGTAAAAGGGATAAACTATGGAAATGATGTACATCAACCCAATGAGGCTAAATATATTGAAGCCATAGAAACTTATATAGATTACCTAGCAATTAGAAAGAGGGACATGAACACTGTAGTGTGGAGACCAAGAAATTTTGTCAACCAACAACCAACTTGGGCCTAGTAGGTACAACAAATAGTAGGACATCATTGATCATAAGCATCCTAGCTTGAATATCTATAGGAATATTACATCAGTGTCGATGTACTACTACATTTGGGGTCTAAATTTGATGTTTGTTGAGAAAAACATTTTAATCACTTAAAATTGGTGAAATCCATCTTGTTTCTTATTTTCCCCTAGAAAAATGGTGGTTAACTGACATTTAAGATGTATCTTAATCAATCTCAACTCTCTATACACATTTTTTTAAGTTATCAATATGTCTTATGCCAAATAATCGATATTTATGGTTTTTTTTTGTCAATGAGAAGTTTATAGTTTCAACATGTATATTTATAGATAATTTTTTGTGGCTTTTAAAAAGAAACCATGCAAAATAAAAAAACCCTTTTTTTCAAATGTTAGGATTAGGTAACATAAACACCATTTGAATTTTTTATTTGTGAAATACTTTGAATGTATACTAATGAATTGATCAATATTTTGTTGAAATATGGAACAATGTCAAATAATCCTAACTTAGGAATTGGTACAACCGACTGGTTGGCTTATAGAAGATGTAATCAAAGAAGCATTGGATCTCATTGTGGATATTTATCTTGATGAATGAAATTATTATGTGCATACAAGCAATCATGAAAAACCATCTCATTGTCATTCAAAACTTCCTAATATTGGTGATAGGAAATGTTATTGCCCTTGTAATAATGCAAAGGCATAAAGAGAAGAAGAATTAATAAGTCGAAATCTAGAAAACGTTGTTATCATTGGGGGCACTTGAAAGGGGTACCGAATATCAACTCTTGGTAAGATAGGGAAAACATGTTTTTTGCCTTCTTTTTTAAATTTTTAAATGTTTTAATATTTCAATACTAATTATAGTTATTTATTTTTAATTACAAAGAAGAAAAAGAATAAAACTATGCTTGAAATTCATAGTTTTGCAATTTCTAGTAGAGATGGTGAGGGTGATAGAACTAAAGTTGATCCAATGGAAGAAAATGGAACTGATATTATTGAGAATGAAGGGATAAATAGGTTGATCCATGACACTTGTGCTTCCATGGATGAAAAGGTACACATGGATGAGTTCTATGAAGATATTAATGATGCACACTCCTATTTACAATGCATAAAAACCTATATACAAAGATTCAAATACAAGTCCTTCTATGTTGTTGGTCAACTTGAAGGTTATGAACAATATTTAAAACACATATATGACATAGATCCTAAGCATGCAAGGTATTTCTTTATAAAAAAATTGTGATTATAATACATAGGATTTAATATCCACTATTTAGTATAATTAAAAAAAAATCTACATTGGTAGGTGATATTCTCCTACCACCATCAAATACTTTACCTCACACATACCAAGAAGTGTGTGCCATTACGAAAAATACAGGAAGAGATTTTAAACCAATTAATGCATTTTTAATGTTCATATTTAATACTATGGACAATAAACAACAAATTTTGAACGACATGAATGTGGAATTAGTAGATATTAAACTAAACATGTAACAAATAAGGTGCTCCATTAGGTTTTTCACCATATACACATAATTTCATGTTTCCAACAATTGTTTAGGTGCATATAAACATAGCATATTCTATGAATTATCATGCATGGAAGAGAAGTGAATATGTTGTTCATATGAATTATTGGATATGGTTATGCATTTAAGAACATCAATGAAATATAGCATATTTTTAAAGAAGAGCAACATGTAATGTTAGACTTTGAAAAGTAGCTCATGATATTAATATATTTGGAGAGCTCAAATTCCTTTGCTCAGTTTGGCCATTTTTTTATAAATAATAACCTTCCTCCTTGGATTCCAATAAAGAGAGAGCAAATAATGTTCATTAATTGTTGCAGCTAGTTAATTTTAGAATGTTCATAACATACAAATTCTTGTTGTTTTGTTATATCTTTTGTATGGACAAAGAATTAATTATTTGTATTTACAAATAGCTATGTAAGCACCAAGTTAGAGATATGGGTGTACTTCTTAATGATGAAATTTTAAAGCAGTCGGTCAACATCACTATGTATGACATCTCCGAACCCATAGGCTAAAAGAAATTTTGATTCCATGGAATACTTACATAGAAAATTCATGATTTGTCAGGATAACACATCTTTGTGGTATGTAAATTTTATTGTAGCTCTATATATCTTCAATCACTTCATGTATTTTTTTAACATTTTGGAATTCTATTAACATTATTCTATATCTTAGAGGTCTTCAAAAAACGAGAAAATATGAATGTCCAATATGTTGTCGCAAAACAATATATAGATATCCAACAAGTTTTAGAAAAGGAAGTGTGTGATGATTACATGAATTCTCTCCCTACGCACCATAAGTATCAAACTAGTGTGTGTGTGTGTGTGTGTGTGTGTGTGTGTGTGTGTAGAGAGAGAGAAAGTTTATTCGTACATAAATTATCCAAAATATTTGGAATATAAAGTAATCCATTAAAATAATAATATATTGAGTAAATGTATAAAAATGAATGATATGATAGATTACAACTAAGAATTTGTTATAAATATATATATATATATATATATATGGAATGCCCTTTTATTAATAGTCATGTATTTTCGATAAGACACATTTTTTTATTATGTCTCTTTATTAATTTTTTATTATTATTACTTATTATTTATATTATCTTATGTATATTCATGTTATTTAAGTTCATAACAATGTCTTCCTCTTTAGAAATGATTTGTCCTCAAAGCATATTGATGAAAAGGCTTTACGTCTTTACTCAACTTCTTGTAATAAGGGTAATTTTTAAGTTTTCTAATAGTCAACCTAAGTATAGTATTCTGATTATTTTGGGTTAAAAAAAATCATATATATAGATAGGTAGGCGATTTTAAATATGGAACATACAATTTACTATTAAAATTTGTAAATTCTAGCGAATATTACAATAAAAAAAACATATTTTATGTAAATATAGGCGATATAAAATAGTAAAAATGACCAAATAGCGAATTTATTTTTGAAAAAATGCCCCAAAAAATAGCCAATTGGCAAAATTTCACCCCTAAAAATTACACTACTTGTAATGTCGTCTTGTGATCTTTTATGTTGGTAGTTGCGACACTTAACAAAACGAGTCGATATGCTCTTTAAACATTGAGTAAAAATATTGCCTCATTTATGAAGTGGTCCACCCAAGTTAAACTTTATTAGAACCTTTTGTTGATAATTGATGTTACTAGATACTTTGATATAATTTTGATATTACGTTATACTTTCCATTTTTAAACTTAAACTTTATAAAATAATATAACCTTGGAGAAATAAATACTTTAGCATTTAAAACAACTTTATCAATTTATTTATTTATATAATCATTTTAATTCTTTTAGCAATCCTTTCCGTGAGCACCATTTCGATAAAGTGAATACTTTATTAAATGCCTCCTTATTAATTAACATTTTATGATGATTAATATAACAACTTAAACCCTCTATTATCACCTTAGGAAGAACTCTCGAGCTCATAGAGACTTTAGCTAATGAGAGAGGTCTTCCTAATATTTAATGTAGGATCATGGCCCTTTGTTTCTTTGAGTGGCGATAGTTTGAAAAATCAAACCCCACGAATATGCCAAGACTTTTTTAATGGTTATGTCCTCTCGAGACTAGCAATGATGGTTGTGGTGGCCACAATTCAACCAAATGTTTATTGCGTATGGCTTATGGTCATAAATCTCTCCCCTAAATGAAAATGAGCAGTCACGACCTTTCTTAGAGTGGATATTCGAAAATCCCCACTATCCTTCTTGTAATGGATATTCGTTGATAATTTTGGGGTGACCTGATATGTGGGTTAGAGTATCCTCATTGATTGGTAGTGAATCGATGAGCAATGGCAACAATGATTTAGTCAGAATTTTGGTTTCCACTTTGGTAACAACCTGGAAAGGCTGTATAATGGGGGTTTAGTTCCTTAGGTTGAATTGTTGTAATGATGATTTTGTTATTTTTCAAACTGGTGACTTATGTGTAACAATGACTATGAATGGATGATAATCACACCTTTTTTTTCCTTTTTTTTCTTTATAAGTCTCGTTGTGGTCAATGACTTAGGATCAGAGAAGTTTTGAAATTAGGGTGGCCAAAAGTTAAATCAGACAAAGTTTGATAGATATGACCAAAGCCCAGATCAAACTTGGCTCTGATACCAAATGAGACAAACAAAGTTCATTCACACAGAAATTATCCAAAATATTTGGAATATAAATTAATCCATTAAAATAATAATATATTGAGTAAATGTATAAAAATGAATGAGATGATAGATTACAACTGAGGGCCTGTTATATATATCTAGACGCAATGCTCTTTCATCAATAGTCATGTCTTTTCGATAAGACACATATTTTCATTATGTCTCTTTATTAATTAATTATTATTATTATATTACTTATTATTTATATTATCTTATGTATATTCATCTTATTTATGTTCATATATATATATATATATATATATATATGAAGAGTTTGGGAAAAAACCATGAATAATAATGCATCAACTATGGAAAAATGGCATTTGAGAATAATCATGGTAAGCAAATGGTTTTAGTTACATCCATATTTGTTACTTGTTCTAGTTTTTTCTTCACTAATAAATAATATATTTCCATTTATGTTTCCCAAAGGTCATTAGGGTGGGATTCCTCGAGGTATGAAATGATACTATGTCCAATTCAATAAATTTGCCTACTATGAGCACCTACAAGTAGCTCATTTGTTTGACATGATGCATATTGAAAAGAATGTCACATAATACTGGAAAATTTTAAATGGAGAGAATAACAAAAAAATATTGAAGTTATCACGGGCATTGAGGAAGTCAAAGAAATGCAATATTTGACTCATTCTTATAGTGATGGATAACCAAGTCATTTTCTTTAGTTACTAAAAAACAAGAGATTGATGTTGCAAAAGAGGTTATGTGGAAGATTAAATTTACCATTGGTTTTTCTTTGAACATAAATAATATATTAATGAAGGTAGGTGCTTTTTGTGGGGAAAAAACTCATGATAGGAATATATTTATCAAATCTTGGAATTTTCTAATGGTTATCGTCTTATGATAAATACATTACTTGTTAGTAATAGATGCTTGTTTCTATCAAAATTAAGTTATAACGCTTCCTTCCTTGTTACAGTATGTTTTGTCTCTAGCTTTCCCAAACAATTTTGACAATAGCATAAAGCAAGTATTTATACATTATCTTGGAAAGTATATGATGTAAGTAAAAAAATTATAATTGAAATGTTACTTTTAGAACTTGTTGACATATTATTTACTTGTATTGTATAATTTATGTTGACAAATGTGATTTCTTCGCACTTTTAGGTGGTTTTCATCTAAAAAAATCCATAAAGAAGATCAAGTATTGGAAGAGAGAAATTCCTCATGTGATCTGTGAAATGAAAAACTATTTATTCCAAGCTTTTTCAATGCACAATAGCATCACCTCATACACCTAGTCAATGAGAATGAAATATATTGACCCATGCACACATTGCCAATGTGGTTGGTAGAGAGGTACTTGAAGGAATTGAAGGATTTTGTTAGAAAAAGATCTCTTCTAGAAGGCTAAGCAATTTAAGGCTACATGGTATATCAGTCCACATTACAATTTAGTGTGTATTTACCCTAAGTAGTGAGTGATATTAGTGTGCATTTCCTTTGGGATGTCAACTCCACCAACAAATTTGAAGGGGAGGTGTTGTTGTGAAATATAAATGGATAAAAATGAAATTCATTTGTTTTTAATCTAATTACTATATTCATACATATGGTACCTATATATTTTAAGCTTGATTAATACGTAAATCTATTTTTTATTTCTTCATCTAGGTAGTGAAGAGTGAGATTCAATGCATTTATACATTGCAAACAATCTCGGTTGGATGAAGGTATGGATAGAATGATATAAAGTTGTTTACTATAGTTTATCATGGAGTTGGGCGGCATAGTTGATTAGAACATATTGTGTGGATAATGATACAAATCTATCATACAAGGAAACTAAAATAGCATTCAGTGCAAATGATTGAGAGGTAAGCATTTCCCAGTTACTTTTAGTTTTTAATTCTCATTGTTCTACAAAAACTAAAATATTGAAACTTGTTAAAATAATCCATGGAAATAAAATAAGGTCAGCTCAACTTGACCATCCATAAAAAAGTGGATTATAAATTATCTCGTAAAAAAAATGTTGACTTGATCCTAACAATCTCCTAAGGATGGTCTCTACTCAAGGATCGAAACGTCCAAGACAATAAAAAGTCTACCAATGTCATTTAATTTCCTTCTCAAAGATTCACTGTGTATAATGAACAACCTGTCGTTATTCTATCTTTTTTTACCCCTCAAATTATCTCTTACACATATTTATCAATTCATGACAATGAATTTATAACATGTCAAGTATGCAGGTGAAAGATCACAAATCTATGTAGTGTAATGGTAGAAAATATCACACCAAACAATTGGATGATAACAAGAAAACATGTGATATTGGGATAGCTACAATGTTCCAAGTTACTAATATTGAGCATAAGAGTGATAGACATTTGATAACATCTAATTTGAGAAAATATGGCTATCTAGAAAATAATTGGATATTGACTTAAAATCATATAAGTGGTTCTTTTAAAGGTCAAGTAGTACATATTGTTACTACAAGATGATGAAAGGACTATTATTGATCATGATAAATATGATTAATACTACTAGGTATGAGTTGATTATAGATATCTATGTCCTTCCAATTCCACATATTTTATTCATGGGTTCCAGGTAATGTAGGTTGTTCATTGTTGTTAGATTTGATCTAAAATTATGTGCTAGAAGAAGATGAAAGAGAGAAAGAAGAAGTGTCAAACTGAGAGGTCCATGAACTTAACCACTTAATCATTGGTTCGCATCTTATGCATCAAGTTGATGATTATGACTTGGTGCTATTCATCCTAGATGTAGTTATGGACAATCCTTTCGATGGTTATGAAGGGTCGGATATGAATTTTGATGTTGATGACTTAGATATTGAAATGGATGTCGTTTAGGATCAATCTAAACCACATATGCAATAAATATTATTTAATAAAGTGATCTATTGATACAAATTGAGTACTCTTATGGTTTGGGATCTCAAAAGTGTATGATTGTCTTCTAACTTTGATAAAATATATGAAGGAACCATAAAACTAATAACCAAACAAGGTAGCATATTCTATAGTTTGGATTCATTGGGTTAACATATAGTCATTTTTTTAATCCGTTAGAAAGTATAATTTTCTTACAAAAGGAAAATGCATCTAGGCTAGGAGAAAAAGTCACACTAGATCCAAATTGTGAAATTGACTTATACTTTGTAAAATGTAGCCACACTTGCAAAAATGAATTACACCTGTAAAAATAAAACAATAATTTCATAAATGAAATAGCAAATAATTTTCATCAAATTATATAATATCCAATAGAATCCTAATTAGAATCATGTTTCTAAAATAGGGTTTTGTATCCATTGAAAACAAGAATCCATAGCACGTTGAAACTTCTTCAAAAATCAAGGTTCTACAACCACTAAAAATAGGGATCTGTAGCATGTTGAAAACACTTCAAAAAAATAGGGTGTTGTAGCCACTAAAAATAGGGGTATGTTGCATGCTAAAAACAATTTTAAAAATAGGGTTTAGTAACCACTAAATATAAGGATATGTATCATGTTGAAAACAGTTCCAAAAATAGGGCTTTGTATCCACTAAAAATAGGGATTCATAGCATGTTGAAAACACTTTGAAAAATAAGGTTTTGTAGCCATTGAAAATAGGAATCCATAGCATGTTGAAAACACTTCAAAAAACAAGGTTATGAAGTGACTAAATATAGGGATCCATATGTGTGGGATTCAGGTCAATTTTCTACTAGTTTCTATAATGTTCTTTCATAAGGAACATGCACTTCTATGACAAGAATAAAATTCACTTTAGAGCTATATTGCAAAATCGACACATACTTGTAAAATGTAACCACACTTGTAAAAATTAATAACACGTACATATATGAAATAGTACTTGCATGAATGAAATGACAATAACTTTTCAACAAATTATCTAGTTTGTAAGATAAACCTAATTAGCACAATGAATTGAGAACTATAAAATCATTACTTAAACCTTAGACATAGGTAGACAATATGAAACGATAACTCTAACAATATGAATAACAATACGTTCTATGTTGAGTGAGCTCTACCACCTCAAAATAGAGTATCAAATAAGCTACAACAATGCTAAATGGAACTAATAACTCACTTTACTCCAAGATATAAATAAAATTGGAGCTTGTATTTCTAAAATGGATCTTCAATTTTATAGAGATATGTCTTGTCAAATGTTTAGGCATCAAAATAATAAATGATAAATTGAAAGGTATAAAATTTTCAACATCAAAGTAATGGTATCATAGGTATAAATGTTTAGGCATAAAATTCATCTCCTCTAAGTAGAAATTGTTAAACATCCTTGTACAACCTTGGAATATCCCATCTAATTATTAGAATCAAAGTCTAAGTGGGATGAGTGGGATGAGTCTAAATGGTAATACTTTTTACGTCCATCTATAAGTAGGATCACCATGATCCCCCATCACATGATAACTAAGTTTGAGGTCAACATCTTCTCAATGGGTTGCTTCCTATTTCTAATCATTAAAAAAACAAAACTAATAACTTGGCGAAGGACACCAAATGAATGGGAAATAGAATTTCAGCCCCAACAATTGTGATTCATTCTTCCTTAGAGATTTCATGCACATTTGAGATTTGTTTATAGTTTTGTTGAAGATAATATAAGATAGTGGCTCTCTTTTTCTAAGTTCATGCAATAAAACATCCCATTTATGTTGGAAACAAATCAAAGCATCCAATATTGACAATGTTAGTCTCCTCTAATATTCAAAAGAGAAACCCTCTTTGTCCATTAGAGGTAAGGAGATATGGGAATTTTCTTGAGTAACTTTTGATGTTCCATGGTTACAACAAGGGGGGCATGATGTTCCCCTCTTACCTTCAAGTTGGAATTTTATTCTACATTCTCCAAACAGGACCAATCTTTACTCCACTGAATATAGTGGACCAAGAATGATGTAAAATACCTCAATTGAATAACTCCAATAAATGCATTATGGTTCCATCCCCTTGAAGTTCCTAGTAAAAAATCATGCTCATATACCTCAAATAACAAATTTTTTCTTCCTCACAACAACCATAATAAATATGGAAGAATTATTCTTTGGTGAATTATTACAAGATTTACCTTCAATTAGTTGCATAGTTGAAATGAAAAACATCATTCCTATAAGAAAAATGCATGCACTAGGGAGGCAACTCTGAATTTTAGTGCTTCATAAGCTAAAGGCAACATCTTATTTTGTTTTTCCTACAAGGTCACCTCATCTATTTCTAGGGTCAAATGTATGTGTCGGTGTTCTTTCCAAAGGTATTCCTAGTGTTCCCTCTTTCACTCATAGAACTCATCCCACTATGTTTATAGACAAGACAATCTGATTATGAGTTTGCATGGAGATAATTTATTGGCCAAAGGATTCAGTAATGCTTCTCCATCTAACTACTTCATCCATAAGTCAAATAATATCAAAGGATTTTCTTATCGGTGGTGTATCTTCTTATCAAGCCTCCGGGTGTCACGTCCCCTGCCGTTGATCCAACGCAAGTAAGGGAACATGACTAAATTTCTTGGGCTATTTACAAAATATCATACCCATTCATTGTTTTCATAGAAAAGAAAACACATATGTATACAGATGCATAATCAAATAAACATGCAAAACGGAATTAAACTATCCACGCACATTTTACATGCATACATCAACATAATCAGAACAATCCATAATTAAAACATTGCAGAATTTAATACACATAAGGGAGAATATTTATCTTGATGTAATGTTATCCCGAGCAACTAGCTATGTCACAACAACCTTACACCCAACCATGGGCCAGTTGTGTTCATCAATATGATCTCAACACAACTGCCACCCCCGAGCTGGGCATGATTTCCACAAGGAATGGGAATATTCAAACTCATGCATAGCAAAATGAACATCACATCTAAGCCAAGCCAGTCCATAGTTGGGTTCATCAAGCCAATTTTGAACCCCTTCTATTTTTGGATTCTTGCACTCAAGCTCAAGCCACATCAAGCACAGTTATTGGGCATAGAAAAACGTTTTTAGCCATGGGATTCACAAACAAGATGTCCATGGGTTTTCCCCAAATCATGGCACCACAAAAACGAGTTGGGGGAAAAGAAAATCGACCACAGGGAAGAAAACGTTTTTCCCCACATGTATATGAGCATTCGAATGGCCAAAAACAGCCTCTATGGACCCCCAGACCGAGCTCCCTTCCTCCCGTCCTCTCTCCAACACCAAAAACACCCTCTTCACAAATAGAAATCAAGGAAACACAGGAAAAACATGGAGGAAAAACGCCCCACCAGCTAGAACTGCGTGAGAGAGAAAAATTGGTTGATGAATAATGGCTTGGGGAGAAAATTTGTGGCTCTTTTCTTTCCCAAGAATCCAAACACGAATCTCCACAAATGGTGGCTTTCCCATACATGAAAATGGGACATCCATACCTCATCATTTCCCCAATAATAATTATTTCAACCAACTCTTGGGAGAAATAAATGATTGAGTACAAAAGTCAACATGGGTAGTTAAAAGTTCATGGGTTCTCTCATTGACACTTGGCTTGACTTGATTGGTTCAAGGGTTTGAATATTTTCCTCCCAATTCCTTCTAAAACTCATGCCCCCGTACTCTTGTTGCATTGCATTGCATAGCTAGTTGTGGGTAATTTATTAAAATGCATATTTACATGATTATTTACGATTTCTATCATTCCTGGCTAGCACACAAACCATATGCATCAATGGGGCCTTGGCCTTGAGCTCCTCACCACGATTTCATAACGATATTACATAATTTACATGTTAAATAAAATCGTGTCAAAATCGGGATATTACACCGCGATGAATCAAATTTGTTGCAGTCTCCTCTTGTGCTTTGTTAGCAACTTGTCTAGCAATCTCAAAAATGGTTTCATTCAAAACTTCCTCTTAAGTTCTACAACATATTCCTTTTCTTCTGCTTCTAGGTTAAGTGTAAACTTTGGATTTATTTCCAAAGGTATTCCCATTGTTCATGCTTTCACTCATAGAAATCAACCTACTATTATTAGAGACCAAGACAATTTGATTATGAGTTTACATGGAGATAATATCTTGGCCAAAGGATTCATCAGTGTTTCTCCATTTAGATACTTCATCCCTAAGTCAAATAATCTCAATGGATTTTCTTGTTTGTGGTGTATCTTCTTATTGAGCCTCCAGAGGACCTTTTGTAGCATGGGTCAAAGTTTTTGTAGTATCCTCTTATGTTTCATTAGCAAGTTTTGTAGAAATATCAAATATGGTTTCCTTCAAAACTTCATCTTCAAGTTCTACAACATATTCCTTTGCTTTTGTGGTAGAAGTAACCCCAACCATTTTTCTAGAACTATTATCAACATGAGGATCTATAGTAAATTCAACATCATTAAGTTCTATAACAATATTTTCAATAATAGGATCTATAGTAACTTCAATATCATTAGGTTATGTGGCAAAGGTCCCAAAATCCATTTATACAGCTACAAAACCAACTTCATGTGAAGAAAAAGGTGGGCATTCCTCTCCCTTCACGTTGCATATTTTTTCGCTACCATTTTTTATTCTATAAGATAAATCAAATAATCCATGTATGGTTTGGGCATGTAACATTCTATTTATTTCCAACCACTAGCTAATTTGAATGCAACCTCCTTATCATCCATCTCAAATTGTTATTAATTCTCAATTATTTAGAATAAGAGGGCTTACTTTTATATAAAGGCTTTATATGATATGCTTACCAAAAAACTAGTCAACTCTCCTCTTCCACCTACATGTCATGCTCTTATAGTAGTTTATTTCATACCGACAACCTTCCCCAATTCTTTAGTGTATTTCACGACAATGGGTTTTGTAGCAATAGCTTTCCTTGTCTCTTCAGTATATTTCATGAGAATGATAGCACTACTCGATTTGGTTCTTTTTTGTTTAAATTCTCTTGAATGAAAATAACACTATGTCTGCAACATTTTTTCTCACAAAAGAGGTTGTCTCCTACAAGGAATTGCTAGAGTCTTTAGTTTTCCAATGGTTAAGGCATGTTTCTTCGACCAATTGTTCACCTAAAACATCTACTTGGATTTTCTATCAAAGCCTCTAGTTCATACCCTACAACCTTTACTTGGTCCTCATTGATGTTTGCCTCTAGTTCATTCCTTGCAATGAATCGTTCCTAAGTTTAGTTGGGCTATGAAATAGAATATACAACTAGTAAATCGATTATCACATGATAGCATAAAAAAATTTGGGATGGATTTGTGTTATAACCATCCATGCCATCAACTGTATCGATTGAAGTATGGAAAACGTGACATTGACAAGCTACAGATGATGTCACAATTAGTCAAAAGATTAAAATGGTATATATATAGTAAACTATATTGGATTTCACAAGGTACTTTTGAATATAATATGAAACTTTAAACCAACGCTACCTCAGGAAAGATATATTAACCCCCTTACCAAGTTACCTTTATGGTTCACAATTTCATTGCCTACCAAAAAAATTCAGCCAGGCATTGTCAGACATAGTGCACCATTCAAACCAATGCTCTCCCTCCATTTGCAGGCCTATTACCTAAGAAATAATGGATTATGTAATTTAAATACATAGAATTCTCACCATCTCTAATTTTTTCTAGAGTACGCATGTAAATTCAAAAGCAATGATAGTATTGAACCCTTGTAAGTGCTCAAAGAATATTAACCACCTTGTTTCTTTAAAAAAAAATATTGCTTTCTGGGTTGGTTTGCAACATGTTGGTTCCCACCAATTCATGTCATATAATATCCTCACATCTAGTTCACCATGGAAATCCAACAAGACAAATCTTTACCCTTTATAGATGTTTTGGTCACCCACCAGCCTAATGGATCCCTTTCTTATCAAGTTTATCATAAAAATTCTCACACTAATAGATACCTTCATGCACATTCCCATCACCACCCTACTCAAAAATATGTAGTTCTCAAAACCCCAATTACCAAAGTTGTCCGCATTTTTTACCCACAAAACTTAACAAAGAAAGAGCCCACCTCACTAATGCCCCGTTATCTAATGGCTATCCTCTTAGCCATATTAATAAATCTTTCAAACTACCCTTCACCCTAATCCTAAATCAAAACTTCCTCATCCCTAACCTCCCACCCAATCCTTAATTTCTCTCTCGTATTGTCACACCCCTTCATCAATACTAGCCATCCATCCTTGATACTAACCATTTGCACCAACAAGGAAATGGTTAGTTCAACATAGATTTAGAATCATTTTCTTAAAACCGCTTTCAAATACTCCTTAAATTCTACAAGACTACGGAGAAGAACCATTTAAAGGTATTATCCTAATTGATTACTTGGCAATCTATAAAAAGAAATAACATATACGAATGACCTTTAATACGAAACAATAGTCAAACAATAGATGTAGTGGTTTATCAACCACTTTCCACTCACAACAAACATAAGAAGGGGTCCATAGAGTCAAATCACACATATGCAAGTTTGATGATTCCTACAAAGCTCATATTAAATACAAATACAACTATAACCTCTCTTTGGTTAGATTCCTCCCATACTCTACAGTTGGAAACATGATTACAATAAACATTTCCTTTACAACAAATGGAAGAAATTGCTTTGTCAAGGAGGAAGATACTTCCACAAATAAACACTTGAAGTATTACAAGGCATAACAATATTGTCATCTTCTTCAATATTTTTTTACAGGATTACTGCATGGAGATTTAATTCAAATATATCATGTGATTTTGACAATGGTTTCCAATAACCTTTTGAACAATTAAGACTTCTTGTATTTTGCAGGTTTTTGATATACTTGAAAACCCCTAAATTTTTGGTTATAGACAACTTTTATGCATCAATCAAATTACTAATCTGCTAACATTGTGAGGTATAAGACTATTTTTAGTACATGAAATTTTGTGTGGAGGTAGCCAAGGGGTTCACAATTTAATTCAATAAGTTGAATCCCAATCATATTCGAAGAATCCCAACAAACTAGAAGACCAATCGGCCAGTACATGATTTTTCTTGCAAACAAACTAGCTATGGGTCACCAAATATATTGATGAACCTCGGGAAGTAGCCTTCAATTGTAATACCATAATTAGTTTTAAACCTCTTCGAAAAATACCAATATCACTTGTGTAGCACGATGGTCTATAAGGAAATGAAGAGTAACAAGACAAAGGTGGACTACACCCTTGGTTATTAAATCCAAGTGCAGTCACATGATGATACAAAATCAAAGCATAAATCTAAAACAGAACTAAAGAAAGTACCATTGATCAAACGTTGGGAAAGAATAATCATAACTCTTCAAGTTTATCCACATAATGATATCCAAGATCTGAGGAATGGTGAACAAGGGAATTACAAGGTTCAAATGCATAAATGGCTTGCATTAAAGATGTAAATATGGACACATATTAGTATCTCCTGCATGTAATTCCATTGGCCGATATTTGAAGCAATTCAAACCTAAGCAACGATTTGTTTTCCAAAATTAACTGTGAAAATTTATTAAAACTCCTTGGTCAATGAATTTCTACCTTTGCAAAGAGAAAAAGAAATTAATAACAATATGCCACATTCACTAACAGGAATTCCCAAGCAAATTGGGCAATTTCAAAACAATAGGGTTTCTGATGGATGTTCCTTATAACGGTAGGAGGAATCTCAGAAGGGTCTACACCCAGCATGATTAAAAAGGAAGTATATGAATCACTACATCCCCTTTACCAACGATTTTCAGAGGATTTACAAGCATAATGAACAAAATGAAGTCATGAATAAACCCATTAATTTTCAAATTCAATACATCCTCAAATTCCTAGCAATATCAACAATGAGACACATACTCAAAACCACGAATTTATGAGTTTAGGATGCCCAAAAAAAAACGTTTTTAAAGAGAGAAAACCACCTAACCTATACAAATGAGTTCCTTCACAAATTTCACATGAAATTTTGTCTCATACAAATATAAACTTATCCAAAAAAAACATCTTCAAGAATTCAATACAGTGCTACCATAAACATTAATGCTTATTTGACAGGAAATAGTTCAAGCAAATATTCATACAGTAACCCATTTCAATTTTCATGTTATCATATCCTACAAGTTTAGGTTAGAGAATACACATATCTAAATTGATCTTCTAGAACCAACTATGGGTGAGGAATGCTCCTCCATGCCTTAGGTAATTGACCTCAGCTCCTTCAGCCAGTTACCACCCTTGAGTTGAGACTGTGAACCCACCAGAGCAGACATTTTCCTAAGGATGGCATGAATTCATACTAGAACTATCATTTGCCTCTGCAGAGTGCATCCACCAAAACAGGGTTCCCTCTAAACCAATTTTCCCATCCCCCTTCATCCTCATTGTTCCTCCTAAGTTTTTAAGGTTTTGGATGCAAGAGGGCATGCACACCACGTTCCACCTCCCAAATGACCACGTTTCCCATTAAAAATTTTATTCACAACCCCATAAGATAATACCATAAGACAAGATTGTGAACTTATGATTGATTAGAATATTCTATTTAACATAATCAAGGGTCCCACTAAGGTTTAAGATACATTAACAATCATAACACAATAGGGTCCACCACACAAGTTAAATGAGGTAAGATCTTTTAGGGTTTCTTAGGTCCCCTGCCCCCCATCATTCCCTCCAGTAGATTCATAATTTCCCAATCTCTTAGTGTTCTCATCCATAGCTAGCGGTTATCTATTAATATTAGACTGTTGCAATTACATTACCACCATTATGCCCTTGGCCATAATGTCATCAAGACTGGGAAATAAGGGTTTTACACGTGCATTCATGGAATCGTCAATCGCATCTCAAGACTCTTAAACAGAAAGAACATTAAAGCCATTTTAAACACTACAAAACCCTCAAACAATTGTATAGAGGTATGAAAGACAAGTCCAACCCTCTTCTTTCCCAAGGTTTTTATCAAATTCCATGTTCCTGTGGGAAAGGCTACATTGGCCAAAATGGTCGATCCATTCAAACCAGTCTGAAAGGGCACATTGCTAACACTAATCATAATCGCATCAACAAATCTGTCATAGCAGATCATTCCTTCAAATACAAACACCATATCTACTTCAACCAAACCAAAATTCTAGCATCCACCTCTCACTATTCCTCCTGCCTTATCAAGAAATATCTGTAAATTGGAAAGAACTCCAATAAATTTAATCGAGAAGACAGTTATAAGTTGAGTCAATCTTGACAACCTTTAATACATCACTCAAACTAGTAAATATTTTCATTGTTTCCATGTCATTTGCTTTTCCTTCTTATGGATTGATCCCCAGTCCTCTTAGATTTTCCATGGCTCATTATTATGTATTAGTGTTAATTGATCCCTTTGCTTAATTTATTTCTTACTACCTTAATCTCAATTCCATTAATTTCCTAATCTTTTTTTCAACTACAAACATTTTTAACAATCTCCACCTTTAAATATATATTCATTCATGTTTCATTATTATCATATTACCACCTTTTCTATAATTTTATTTCAACCTCACCCTTATGCTTCATCAAAGCCTCCCCCATTGTTTGATCTAAAAAATTTATAATCTTTATTTCAAACCAATTTTGATTTTTAATAATAAAAAAATTAACATTTTTTTACTACTAACTTCCTATTAACTAGATTAACTTTAAATGTTTACTTATTCATTTTTATAATTTAATCATCTTATCTCCTATTCTTTAATCTATTTCAAAATTACAATCTTACCTTATTAATCCATTCAACCCCTTTACTTCTTACACCATTCCCTCTTTATTTTTAATTAAATAAATCTGGAGTCTTACTTTTGACCATCTTTTTATATATATATATATATATAATCACATGGTAATCATAATTTGATTCTATTACTACAAGTTAAGCCTGATTACTATTATCCTTCCCAACAAAGAAAACTAGCTATAAAAATAATAAAACAAAACCTTCCTAGAATATATATATATATATATTAAAGGAAAATAAATATAATAATATGAGTATGTTTAACAGTGGATTCCTCCAAACTCTACACCTCACGGTGATAGCAAAATTATATGTTTATCATAATCTAATTCAACTTGTCCAAAATAATGTACTACAAGTTAAGCCTCAGTACTGATATCCTTCCCAACAAAACAAACTAGCTATGAGATTAACACAACAATAACTTTTTAGAAAAATAAAAACTAGAAGGAAAGGAAAGAAAAGATAAGTATGATGTGATGGTATTTGACAATGCATTATTTAACATGCATGCCTCCCCATGATAATAAAATCACATGGTAATCATAATTTGATCTAAACCTCCCTATAGTGCATTATTTAACATATGAGCCTTCCCATGATAATAAAATCATCTCGCAATCATAATCTGATATGAAACTCCACACGGTGCATTCTCTAACATTTGTTTCTCACTACAGTGCATTATGTAAGTTCCATACCACCCCATGACAATACAATCACATGGAAATCATAATCCTATATGACCCTTCCTATAGTGCATTCTCTAGCATCTATGCCTCCCCATGATAATAAAATCACATGGTAATCATAATCTAATCTAATCCTCCCCACAATGTATTCTCTAACATATGTTCCTCCCCATGATAATAAAATCACATGGTAATCATAATCCAATATAACACTCCCATGCATTCCCTAACATATATACCTCCACACAATGCATTTTCAAGTCTGTGTGCTCCCCATGATAATAAAATCATATTGTAATCATAATCTAAACCAAAAATCCATGCAATGCATTTTCTAACATCTACACCTCCCTGTGATAATAAAATCACATGGTAATCATAATTTCATATAATCTCCACATAATGTATTATCTAACATTTGTACCTCCCTACATTACATTCAATACAATTGCACCTCACAGTGCATTCAATAGCCTTCATGCCTCCCCATGATAAAATCACATGGTAATCATAATATCATCTGACACTCCCCATAGTGCATTCTCTAACATATGTGCTTCCCCTTGATAATAAAATCACATAGTAATCATAATCTAATCCAATCCTCCCCATAATGCATTCTCTAACATATTCACCTCCCAACAGTACATTCTCTAACATACATGCCTCACCATGATGATAAAATCACATGGTAATCATAATCTCATTTGACCCTCCCTACATTGCATTCTAATACTTAATGTTCCTCCCTATGATAATACAATCACATGGTAACTATAATCTGATATAACTCTCTGAATAATATTGCATTATCTAACCTAATTTATACCTCTTCATAGTGCTATATCAAACATCTAATCCTCACGAAGCATTCTCTAACCTCCACACCTCCCCATGCTAATAAAATCATATAGTAGTCCAAATCTAATCTGACCCATCCAAAGGTTGTACTACATGTATAATCTCAAAAGAATTTGCAAGTATAATTCCAAGCTCCAAAATATTATAGCCAAAGAGAGTTTCAATCTCGAAAGAATTTACAAGTATATGAGTCTCATGCCAAGCATTATTTCAATTGAAAACCTGAAAACACTACGAAATCGTACTAGTAGAGTTTTTTTTCCAAGTTACTTTACCTTCAAAAGAAGTGGATCCTATGAAATATTACTAATTTTCATTCGGAATTGATATTGTTAGATTCAACATCAAATCTTCTTTCTAGCCATACAATTTTTCTTTGATTTTGTTATGATTTGCTCATTTCAATTAAATTATATCCCTAAACTCTGGCTCAAAACCCATGTAACCCTTGTAACACATGACCCATATAACACCAAGAACCCCTAATTAACCTCTAATACTTATAGTAACCGACCTTGTTGACACTTACATGATATAACCTCTAACCACCAACATATTTAACTTTTATTCTATATAACACCTAAATATATCATATATAATATATAACCTATATATTATATATAATGTAGTATATTATATGTTTGTATGTCTGTGTTGAAATTCCTATCATAATGACCAAAACTCTAACATGACTCGTTCACACAAATTGAGTGACTAGTCACCCACTACCTAGAAAAGAGACAAACCCACTAGTGAACAACCCCACTTGCTACCAAGGTGACCCTAGGCCCAGAGAAGAGACAAAAACACATGGATAAGAGACAACAAGCAATCATCCTTGATCACGGGGGACCACAATATCAACATAGAAGGACACCCATATTCCATCCAAATCATTGAGTGCACAATCATATTTCGATGTTGATTTTGATCTAAATATGGAGGGAGAAGAGGTGTTATATTTTTGTTTTGGTGTAATAGAGAGCTCATTTAATTCTAAGTCACTTGGAGCTCTACATATTTCCTCCCAAACTCCTTCGACTCCTAGGTCATGGCATCCTTGCATCATTTTCATTAGGGTTTTCATGAAATTCCAAACCACCTCTCTTCATCCCATTGTTTCGATGGTTTATTTTGTTGGATTTCTTGTTTAACCTACCATAACTTTTGTTGATTCTTTACTCCTACTCATTCCTCAAGTTGCAAGCATGTTTGGGCATTTCGTCAATGCTTTCTTAGACCCCCAGTTTATTTGGTGTTGATTTGTTCCCTTAGATGACATTCACTTATGCATTTATACAGACCAAGGGCCTAAAATTGAGACGTGTGTATTCTCCTTGTATGAGATCAAAATCAAATGTCAACAACCCTTGTCGAAGCTTTAAATTATTCATCTATAAAATATTTACTATTGAAATATCATAAAATACTCATTTTTTTAGTTGTATTTCGATGACAATTTATACAAGTTCAAACCCTGAAAGAAAATGGCGTAATTATAAATCTAATGATTTACATTCAAATAATGTAACCCTCATGCGTTGGATAATTAATAATTGGACAAAAGACTCGCATATTGCAATGTCTAAGGTTTCATTGTTTATTTTGAAAAGGCCGGTGATAAGTAATGTGTCATGGAAAATGAGTCATCATCTTTGAGAGCCTACTAGACCTATTTGTCAATATTTTTGGCTACCTATTTTCCAAGAACTTGAATTTCTTGAAAAAAAATTGTTCAACACAAACAAATCATTGGCATAATTATCTTTCTAGGCATTTGGATACCATTATATCACTAGGGTGTGAAGCTTATCCACCATTAATTTTACTAGCATTCCTAAAGTATCCTTATACAATAAGACATTAAAAACATAGAAAACCATATCAAATGACATGTCTTGAGGTAATTTAGAGAACTATTGCCATATATTGTTATTGAAAATTTGGGCCAAATGAATTTGGTAACATGGGTTAAGAACCATTTGATGATCTAAAGCATATAATGTGGCATGAAAAAAGTATTCTCTTCTCGAAAGACCTTAAATACAAGCCAAGATATCTTGTTGTAAGGAAATTTAAACTTGTTAATATAAAATTCACTCTTCTCAATGGGATAAACTAGAAGTGATGATACCAGCTAGGTGTTGATGAATAAATATGGAAAATAAAATTGCTAGACATAGGGTGTTTCTTTGAGACATTTTCAATGTTTGAAGTTTATGCTTGAAATTCTCCTAGGATTCCCCTTCTCAAATCATAAAGATCCTTTACATTAAGGAGAAGGATGTTGAGATTAACTTGTACTCAAAATGTGTTTTGGCCACCAAAATGTGGAGCTGTCATTAATTTGCTTTTATGCATGAGAAGAGACAACCAAATATATATCTATTATATATTGATTAGGTTAACCTTAAGGAGAAGGATGTTGAGATTAACTTGTACTCAAAATGTGTTTTGGCCACCAAAATGTGGAGCTGTCATTAATTTGCTTTTATGCATGAGAAGAGACAACCAAATATATATCTATTATATATTGATTTGGATAGTGATGGTAGTTCTGAAGAAAGAGTGGAAGGAAAATTGTCAAGAAATAGGTTGAGATTGACTAGAGATGGTAATGCTAAAAGAAAATTTAAAAATCACATGGATTTGTTTCTTGTTGAAGGAGCACGTTCTCTTATGACAATGAAGTGTCAATGAGATCCATGCATTATGTAAAGAATTGGAAACCAAACCCACTCTCTAAGTTGGAAACCAATTTTGTTATCAATGGGAGAACATATCCAATTGCACCATCTAGTTTACACGAGCTAGAGCTCTTCTCTATAGATGGTGTAAACATTTCATGCAACAGTGAAGGTGAATTGGAGTATGTTGGCTCAATGTACAAATATATAGATTGGATATGGACAGCATAGTATCTACTAAGTTTGCGAAGATACATAATTGTTTTAAATTATAACCAAATGAAAGAAACCAATCAAAGTAATAAAGTACAATCTATGTGTCTGTGTAACCAAAAGCTTCTGTAATCATTTTTTCTAGGTAAATTATCCTAAGGAAAACCCCTAGGGATAATTTTTGTTCGGGTACACAGGGTACTCCCAAAAGACCGAACACCTAGAGAAACCACTTCACACAAATAGATCACAGATCGATACACCGATGTTTTGACGTGGTTTAAACCCTCGTGATGGAAACACTCCACGGCCCCGGCCAAATAGCTTCTACGAGACAATTTATTATGCAAAGAAAGAAAGTTACAAATGAGCTTCTCATAATCGATCAACTTTCCAATGACCCTCCATGCTCTTTAAATAGAGATCATGGACCAATCGGGTGTTAAGCCACGGATCAAGGGTAGGTATGATCTAAGAGAACTTGAGCCGTCGAATCACTCTATGTCGGGAACATATCGTGACCGTTGGATTAAGTATTTGCAAATGCATACTAATGCATACTAAAGAAACACACTTTTCCTAACGGATATATTACACAAGTTCATCTTAACTAACTCCTAAGTGTCTAAATATCCTAACATCCCCCCTTAAGAACAACTTGGGATAGGATTGAAGGATTTACAAAAGTGACACTATTAGGAGAAGGAAGGAGGCATTAGAGCCTATCCCCCCTTAATGACAAGTTTCTAAACTCCTAACATAGATCGAAGTTTAGAAAACTTCGCTTCTGTAAGAGACTTGGTGAAGATGTCTGCAACTTGATCATCTATAGGACAAAAGAGAACTTCAAGAACACGATCATGAACAAGATTTCTGATGAAGTGCATATGTAGCTCAATGTGTTTGCTGCATTGATGTAGGACTGGCACTTTGGCAAGCTTGATGGCACTTTGATTGTCGCACCAAAGTGGAGTAGGTTGCTGCTGCTCGAATCCAAACTCGGAAAGGATCTGTCGAAGCCATAAGGCTTCCTAACTGGCATTAACTGCGGCTCGATATTCTGCCTCTGTTGAAGAAAGAGCAAGAGCTTGTTGTTTCTTACAAGCCCAAGTGATAGGTCCAGATCCCAAACTGAAAACATAACCTGCAGTAGACTTTCAATCATCAGGATCGACGACCCAATCTGAATCAGTGAAACCAACCAACAAAGGTTTCCCTCCTATACTGTAATGAATCACGAACTAAATTGTACCTCGCCATATATCGAAGTATTCTTTTAGCTGCTTTTCAGTGACTTTCATGAGGTGTTTACATATAACGGGAAACACAACCAATGGCAAAGGAAAGGTTAGGACAAGAATGAGTCAAGTATAAGAGACTACCAACAAGCTAACGATACAATGTGGCATCTACTTCAGGTGAAGGACAAGTGGCAGAAAGTTTGACTCCGGACTGGAAGGGAGAAGGGGCTAGTGTACAATCTTCCATGTGAAAGCGACGAAGAAGGTCACAAGCATACTTAGACTGAGAAAGAAAGATTCCTTCTTTGGTTTGCAGGACTTGGAGACCAAGAAAATAATGCAAATGTCCTAAGTCTGACATTTCAAAATTTTGCTTAAGACTGGATTTCACATGGGTTATAAGCTTAGGGTCACTACCAGTAAGAATAAGGTAATCAACATATAGAACAAGTATGATGAGATGGTTTCCTACTTTCTTGGTATAGACATTGGGGTCAGAATGGCATCTAGAAAAACCAGTGTCAAGGAGAAATCTATCCATTTTGGCATACCAAGCTCAAGGAGCTTGCTTAAGGCCATATAAGGATTTCTTAAGGTGGCAGACAAGGCTAGAGTTATTCTGAACATATCCAGGAAGTTGTTCCATGTAGATTTCCTCCTGTAAATCACCATGTAAGAAGACAGACTTGACATCCATTTGATGGACTTCCCAGTTGTGTAAGGTTGCAAGGGAAAGAACAAGGCAGATGGAGTTCATTTTTGCGACAAGAGCAAATGTTTCATTGTAGTCAATCCCTTCAACTTGGGAAAAACCTTTGGCAACTAACATTTCCTTAAGTCTTTCAACACTTCCATCTGATGCATACTTAGTTTTGTAGACCCATTTACATCTGACAAGTTTTCTTCCTTTTGGAAGAGGTACAAGATCCCAAGTATCGTTTTCCATTAAGGAACGATATTCTTCATCCATAGTTGCATCCCAATCTGGATTTCCTGAAGCTTCTGCAAAGGTTTCTGGATCATGATTCTCGAAAACTTGAGCCAAAAGAGAAGAGGCTCGTTGAAACTGAGAACATGTTCGACGTTGATCTCTAGGATCACCAACAAGATCACCAACTGCTTCACATGTTGAACGGACCAATCGAGGAAGCATTTGTGCTGGTGCAATTGGAGGAACATGAGCAGGCGGAGGTGGATTTTCATCCTCACTGTCATCATCAGAAACTAGAGTTGGAAACATGTCAAGGAAGTTGGAAGAAGAAGAAGAAGGCACAATTGTCGAATTAGGCTCACAGGCCAAAGATGGCACAATCGCCGAATTAGGCTGGCAGGCCAAGAGATTTTCATCAAATTTAACATCTCTTCTAATGATTACATCATGAAAATGTGGTTGAAGAAGTCTATAACCTTTTACATCTTCAGAATATCCAACAAATATGCACTTTTCACTTTTAAGCTGCAATGCTTTCCGTTTTTCATCCGGAATGTGAGCCCATGCTTCACTACCAAACAAACGGAAGTGACTTACATTTAGTTTAATTTTACTCCATGCTTCTTTCGGTTGATACCTTGTAATGCTTTAATGGGGGTGCGATTAACTATGTAATTTGCACAATTAATGGCTTCAGCCCAAAATTGAAGACTTAATCCCTTAGATTGGATCATACAATTAGCCATTTCTTTTAAAGTGCAGTTCTTCCGTTCAGCTACACCATTTTGATGTGGTGTATATGGAACAGTGTGTTATTATTGGATGCCTTGTTCAGTGCAGAAAGTAGTGAACTTTTTGTTAACATATTCTCCTCCATTGTCAAATCTTAACTTAATAATTTGATGACCAGATTGTTTTTCAACAAGGGCCTTGTAGGCCAAGAACATGTTAAATACTTCACTCTTAAGTTTTAGGAAATAAACCTAAGTGCGTCTTGTGTAATCATCAATGAAAGTTAAGAAATATTTGAAACCAGAAAAGGAAGCAGATGGAAGAGGACCACACAAGTCACTATGCACAAGCTCCAAGGGAATCGAGGCGTGCCAAGAGGCACGTTTGTCAAAATTGTCCTGATGATGTTTTTCGAGTACACAACCGGAACAAACACCATCCCTGCAAGATACCATCGGAAGACCTGTCATCATAGTGTATTTACATAGTTGTTGCAATGAGCGATAATTTAAGTGACCAAATCGCTCATGCCAAAGTTTGTTCAAATTATCACTATGAGCAACAAAAACTGAAGGAAAATGTGATGACCCAAAGTTGTTAAACTTGTACAATCTAGTAATATCATCAACAATTCTGGTAGCTAGGACCTGTTGAGGATCTTTAAAATCCTTGATTACAACTTGGTGAGGTGTAAACGTCATAGTTTTACTTTCACCAGAATGAGTGATTTGATAAACTGATAACAAATTGCAGGAAATTCTTGGAACACATAGTACATCACTGAAATGACCATTATCTACTAGAACTGTTCCATCTCCTACAACACTTAGAGATCTATCATCACCAACAAATATTTGTTTGGTGTTACATTCATGCATAGTAGAAAAGATGGCTTGATCCTTAGCCATATGATAAGATGCTCCAGAATCAATGATCATTCATTTGAAGTAGAAGAAAAAGATGCATTATAAGAATAACCAGAAGCACAAAGTGCATGTCCATGAGACGTAGATTCTGAAGGCGAATCTAGGCTGATGTGGTGCTTCTTCATTGCTACTTCCAAGGCTGTCATCTTCTTGAAACACTTAGATTCATCATGATTATCTTTCCCGCAATAGTTTCAATGACTCTCGGTCTTCTTGCCTTTTGGCTTGGATCCTTTGTCATTTTTTAAAGGAGCTGACCGAGAGGGTTTGGGACCCTTGTTTGACTTATTATTGCGAAAATTTTGTTTCTTGGGAGGCTTGGACTTTTCTTTTTGTTGGGACAATAAGGCTTTCCCAGATGTATCTGCATTGTTAATTATTCCAAGATGGGTGAGCTTATCTTGCTCTCTAATCAAGGAATCACAAAAGGATTGAAGACTAGGCTCTTGATAGCTAGCTACATTCAAGGATTCTTTCATGGAGTAAAATGTAGATACAAAAATAGAAAATGCAGGTCCAAGTTTGGAAAGAATATGATAAATACATTGTTTTTCTTCCCTCTTAATCTTGCATTCTTCACATAAGAGTTTAAGAGTTTTGTACTTAGATAAATAATCTTGTATACATGAAAAATCACTTGGATTTAAAGAAATCAACTCATTTTCGAGTTGGTGACCTCGAATTTCATTGTGTTTACCAAACACGGATTCCAACTTGTCCCAAGCAGCATCAGGTTCATCCATTCCAGATATGTGAAATCGCAAATTAGTAGAGATTGAAATCCCAATCAATCCACGAGCTTCGTCACATCTATTTGCCCATTTTATTTTCTTGTCATCATCAGTGGATTCTGTTTCTTTCCCTGAGGTAATTCTGAAAAGTCCTCTACTTCGTAGAACATCCTCCATACGAGATTTCCATGAGAAATAGTTGGAACTGGTAAGTAGAATATCACAAGGGGCGGCCATATTTGTAAATTAATGGCTGTAAAAGCAGAAACCAATAGTTTGGATGCAAAGAGCTCGAAAAAATAGGCAATTTAAAAAACAACGGCATTGAAAATTGACTCAGTATGATGAAGTTATGCTTGATCAAAGAAAACATTGAAGATATCCCCAATAGTGACGTGGCAAATAGAGAATGACCAGCTAAAAAAAAGACTCCCCTCTTCCCAAGATGAACCTTTGACAATCACTTTACAAGAAAGTTGTTTTAGGTGAATCACTTTTATAAAATAAGTGATTTCACTTTTACAATGATGTTACTTTAAATAGTGCAACAATAAAAAAATGAACTTAAGTGACTCACTTTTTATTTTTATTTTGTATTATTTAAGTGAGATGCACTTTTACAATAAAGTAACTTGAAAATAGAAATTGCATGCACTTTTCTTTTAAAAGTAACTTCCTAATACTTAACTCAAGACCTATTAAGGAATTAAGCAACTTTGAACCAAGTGAGCTAGATTAAAAGGTATGTAAAATATGAGAAGTAGGAAGGGGGCTTTTTTTTTTTTTACTCTTCTTACTCGGCTTCCGTGCTTGCTTTTTTCCCTGCAAATCACACCACAAACAGAAACAAAAAAAAAAATTCCACACTTGCGGGGTTAGATTTCGTTAGCTTGCCCGGAAAGTCTACGTTTTCTCTCTATTTCTGATTTGTCGAGATCGCACAAGGTGCACGGCAAAGAGCATACGCAGCCGAGAAAACCCTTTCCCTTTCTGTTTTTGATTCGCCGAGATCGCACAAGGTGCACGGAAAAGAGCATACGCTGACAGGGAAAGCAACAATCCGAAACAAAAAAATCTAATAATAAAAACTGATAAAATATGAAATTTTTTCTTCTTCTTTAAAACAGAAATAAAAAAAAACCGTCACTGTAACATTATACCTTCAGATCTGATAAAATGCGCGTTTCTGAAGCAACCGGGAACCGTTTTCAATCAAATGAAAACTATTTCCTAATGGAAACGGTGCTCCGGATGCAATGGAACACCTCCCACAACCCAGAAATGCACAGAAATACCAGAACCGGAAACCCTTTCAAGTTTCGGCAACAATAGTTCAAGATATAGATCATAACCGGAAGCGGTTCTTCATAAAAGCTCTGATAACATTTTCGGGTACACATGGTACTCCCAAAAGATCGAAAACCTAGAGCAACCACTTCACACAAACAGATCACAAATCGATACACCGATGTTTTGACGTGGTTTAAACCCTCATGAGGGAAACACTCCACGACCCTGGCCAAATAGCTTCTAGGGACAATTTATTATGCAAAGAAAGAAAGTTACAAATGAGCTTCTCATAATCGATCAACTTTCCAATGACCATCCATGCTCTTTAAATAGAGATCATGGACCAATCGGGTGTTAAGCCACGGATCAAGGGTAGGTATGATCTAAGAGAAGTTGAGCCATCGGATCACTCTATGTCGAGAACATATCGTGACTGTCGGATTAAGTATTTACAAATGCATACTAATGCATACTAAAGAAACACACTTTTCATAACGGATATATTACACAAGTTGATCTTAACTAACTCCTAAGTGTCTAAATATCCTAACAATTGCAAGACTAAACCCAAGTGACAAAAGCTTTAAGAATTATTGCAAAATTTATAAACAATTCATGTCCTAAAAGCACAAATAAGCTAGCCAAATGCACTTTTGAAGGGAATGATGAAAATAAGATTGTGGTTTGTGTAGTAAAACCAATAATCATTGCAATTTGAATAGAATTCAGGGAAGATGTAATGATTTTTTACAATTTGTAGTCATTCTTTACTCACCATGTTTGAATATGATATGCAATATTTTTATCTTATGCATATTTTATCTAATTAACATATTGGTGTTTATGTTGTAGTTTGATTTGAGCATTTAGGTCAATTTTTTGTTCATTGGAGGATTGTGTGTATTTCAAGTTACAACAATTAAATGGGTTAAAATGCTTTAATTCATGGTATCACTAGAAAAAAGGTTTCCATATCCATGATTCCACAAAACCAATATTAAATGCTACACATTGAGCAATATTTCCAAACATTTTACAATCACAAATTAGAAAAAGAGATAAAAAATATACTAAGCTATCACAAATGAATTCTCACTAGGTTACTACAATGTAGATTGTCCTTTTGATTTGTATGTCTTCTTATGAATGTGTATTGAAAACATATCAAATATGAATGTTTAAGCTTGCATCAATTGTGAGTAGAAAAATTGAAAGATGTGTTGAAAGTTGTGCCATTTTTAAAATTGATATCTTGTGAGAAATAAACATAAGTAAAAAAATGTTGCTAATATTAAAAGCTACACATTGAGCAATATTTCCAAACATTTTACAATCACAAATAAGAAAAAGAGATAAAAATCTACCAATCCATCACGAATGAATTCTCACTAGGTTACTACAATGTAGATTGTCCTTTTGATCTTTATGTCCTCCTAAGAGTGTGCATTAAAAACACATCAAATATGAATGTTTAAGCTTGCATTGATTGTGAGTAGAAAAATTGAAAGTTGTGTTGAAAGTTGTCCCAATTTCAAAATTGATATCTTGTGACCAGTTTCAAATTTGATATCTTATGACTGAATAAACACAAGTAAAAAAATTGTTGCTAAAATTATTTTACAAATAAACTTAATTTCAAAACATTATTTGTTAAAAATTAATGTCATGTAATCATAACTGGAAAATTGAATGCATGCACCAATATATTCCCTCTTTTAACAAGTTTTCCAATCAAGCCTTTTCCATTGTAACATGGCCATGGTATTCCAGAAAAGTATTTGCAAAATAACACTTAATTTATTATAATTTCAACCAAATTAAGGAAAGAGGTAATTATGTCTTACATTTTTTTTGTCATTATTTACTAAATATTGTGTTTCATATTATTTGTGTTAGCTTTATATTATTGTGCATTTCATCTATATAGCATACTAGTGTTTATAGTGTCGATTGATCATGGCAAAGCAATTGATGCAAGGAAATGTAATATCTCCAAAAATTTATTTATCCTAGTTGTGGAGAAAGTCTTGTTGTCAAGAAGTTCTCTTTGAAAAATGGTATTATATTTTTGTGTGCATATCAACTTCTTGAGCTGAATTTTTAGTGCTTTAAGAATATAATTTTGACATGAATTTCATTAGATGGTTTATAAAACTTTATTGATGGTTGAACCTTTTCTTAACTAGCTTTATTCAGTAGTTTAATCTTAAATATCTCCTAAAGTTTATTGAATAATCAATTATTTTCTTATCTTTACAAAAAACTTGTGAGATTTGGTTGTTTATTGATGGTTGAACCTTTCCTTAACTAGCCTTATTCAGTAATTTAACCTTAAATATCTCTTAAAGTTTATTAGGTAATCAATTATTTTCTTATCTTTACAAGAAACTTGTGAGATTTGGCTACAAAACAATTTGCAGTAGTTGCTATACACGTGTTTTTTTGTTTTGAATTTGTAGTGTATATAGATTTGTTAGAGTAGTTTTTGCAAATCTATTGTAGCTACTATTTTGATTTCACAATGGCCGTAGATTTGTAGTAGCAATTCCTATGGATTTATTGTAGCTATCGTGTTGAATTGGTGGAGGCTCCATATCTTTTATAGTTATGGTTGCAGGACCACCCAAAATCTACACATTAAAGAAAAATCTAAATATGAATACATTAAACCTTGATCCTTAGGGTTGTTATCCTTGGAAGCGAATAAGCCCTCCAACCAAGAGATTATTATTGTTGGTTTTTCTTATAGCAAAAATAAAATTTTCAGATTTGATAATTAGTCCCTAATGACTTCAAACAGTAATTTCATCCCACTGTTATCATTGAATTACACACTGAAAATTTCAACTTTAACTTCTAGTGGAAACAAAAGATCATAGAATCACAACCATGCACAATAGACAAAAAAATTACCCTGGGAAGCCCGATCTTGGGAGAAACCCAACCAACTTTTCTTAGAATAAATTAGTCCAATATTACAAGTACATTACCAATCATGAAGAAACCCTAGCAAGGGTAGCGAACCTCCTTCATGAGGAAACCCTAGCAAGGGTAGTGAAACTTTAGAGATGATGAGAACCTTAAAAATGTTTCTCTTTGTACCTTCGCTAGGCCTCCTTGACTTGCGCATTAGCTGATAAGAGAAGATGTGTCATGATGTGATAAAATGAAATGTTAGTTGCTTATTTATACACTTCAAGTTGCCTTTGTTTCTCTCTTGGGGCTGACTTGACTTTTCTTCTAAAGTCGATTTGTCCTTTCTTTGTCTTCAATATTTCATGGGCTTCTTCAATGCTTTTCAAGACTACTTCAATGGTTCAATGAGCTTGACTTGTCTTCTTGGTTATTTCTTCTTTAATAGAAAAGTTGTCCATGAGCCTTGTTGATGGTATTCTTCTCCTCACATGCACGTCTATTCATATAGAGCTCTAATGTTGAATAGACCCGCTAAGAATTCCCATACACTTCTTAGAGTCCATGTCAATTCAACATTAGACTAGACTTGTATATTCCATAAGAGGATGAAAGCCCCTATCAAATAAACAAGTCAAACCACCCTGGTACAAACAATGTGAGAGTACCCTGGGGCCAATCTCCCCATGACATATGACTTAGGCTAATGGGAGAAGGACTACCCCTACTTGGGCCATTCACCTCTAGCCATATGACTCAAGTTCCGAGGGTGAATGTATCATTCCCCCTTGGCCATATCAACATGACCAATCTAGGAGAATGTCTGCTCAATGCTGCAAACTAGAGAAACATCAACACTCCCTCCCAGCAAGGGAGACATTCTGCATCTCCAGTCTTTCACTCCTATCCAAATCAGCATGGCTAACTGGAGAAAGACTGCACCTAGGTCATTCACCACTAGCCAAATCAACATGGACCCATGATTAAATGTATCATTCCCCCTTGGTCAAATCAGCAAGACCAATCTTGTTAAGATTTAATATGCTAAGACAGAAAATAGTAGCATTACATTCCATTTCACAATAATAGCATATACAGGATCACTGAAGAAACAACAAGCACAACATAAACACAAGAGACACAGATTTATCCTGGGAAACCCTCATGGGGTAGAAAACCCAGCAAAGCTTCCTCAATATAGATGACCAACAATATACAAAGATGCAAACCAAATACATGATCTCCTCCTCCACCATAGCAGACCTCTCCTCCACAAGTGCGCTACTCTCAAGTGAGTGAGTGTGTGCGTTAAATGAGGAATACACCTCCTCTATTTATACACTACTCCGACTTGTCTTTTACACAAGACATGTAGGCTCGTATTTAACCAATGGGTTAAATACCCCACTACAACTGACTGGGCCGACCCCTCTAGGGTGGTCTAATAACCCTTTGACCCACATAACACATATAGGGCCGACCCCCACTAGGGAAGTCTAATAACCCAAGTTACCACATTCCGACGGAGGAATAAACATCTCCGGATATACAATAAGATCTTCACGGAGGAATGAAACATCTCCGGAATAATAAAGTACAAATATAATATTCTTTGAAGTTACAATATCTCAACACATATGACTTAGGCTAATGGGAGAAGGACTACCCCTACTTGGGCCATTCACCTCTAGCCATATGACTCAAGTTCCGAGGGTGAATGTATCATTCCCCCTTGGCCATGTCAACATGACCAATCTAGGAGAATGTCTGCTCAATGCTGCAAACTAGAGAAACATCAACACTCCCTCCCAGCAAGGGAGACATTCTGCATCTCTAGTCTTTCACTCCTATCTAAATCAGCATGGCTAACTGGAGAAAGACTGCACCTAGGTCATTCACCACTGGCCAAATCAACATGGACCCATGATTAAATGTATCATTCCCCCTTGGTCAAATCAGCAAGACCAATCTTGTAGAATGTTTGTCCAATGCACTCATCTGTGGATATGTATTGGAGCTTTACTACTCCCTTCTACACCATGTCTCGGATGAAGTGATATTTGATCTCCTGATCAAATAGTCCTGAACGAAGTTTTCGAAGCCACATTGCTTCGCGACCTGCGATATACTTTGCTTATGTTGTACTGAGTGCTATAGAAGTATGCTTCCTACTAATCCAGGATATCATAGCTGATCCCAAGATAAAGCAACACCTCGATGTCTCTTTATGTCCACTACACTCCCTGCCTAGTCAGAATATGCATATCCCTACAACCTCACTTCACCACCTGAGACATATCTCAAACAATATCCAATTGTACCATGCAGGTACCTCAACACATGGTTTGTTGGAACCCAATGTACATGCCTCGGATCAACCATAAACTGGCTCAAGGTTCTTACTACAAAGCAAATATCTGGCTCGGTGTTAACCAGGTACATCAAGGATCCAATCAACTGTCGGTACATAGAGGGATCCACCAAATTTGAATCTAAAGCAGAATCACTCAACCTCTTTAGATTTGTCACCATAGGTGTAGGTATGGACTTGCAATCCATCATAACAAATTTTCTCAAGATCTCAACTATGTACTTCCCCTGACTGAGGAATATCTCACCTAATCTCTTCTACACCTCCAATCCTGAGAATTAATGCATCAGGCCAAGATCCTTCATCTTGATTTCTGAATCCAACTTTATCTTGGTGAGGGAGGTACTCCTTACTAGGGCACCTCCTCTATTATCAACAATTGTGTTGCAGCTACTCCCTCTGTGTTGGAGCACCCTTCTCCCTTTGCACCTGAGTATCATTCTCCCTCTGCATCTAGACACCTTTTCCCCTCTGCATCTGAGTATCCTGCACTGAAGCAACCCGCATCCTTCTGCACTATTGATCCCTATGTATCCATTTGTGTCATCTCCTACCAAGTGGGTCTACTAAGACAAGCCTCTTGCTCCCTTAAGAATACTGAGTTCCATCCACGGATCTCTCTGAGTCTGCAAACTGTTGACCCCATAACCTATGTAATGTGTCATCCATGATGCTAATCTGGACTACATGCTTGATCTTATAGATCCACTTGGAAGTCACCACGGAATTCCCCTGTGGTCTCAGAACTATCTGTTAAGATTCAATATGCTAAGACAGAAAATATCAGCATTACATTTCATTTCACAACAATAGCATATACAGGACCACTGAAGAAACAACAAGCACAGCATAAACACAAGAGACACAGATTTATCCTGGGAAACCCTCATGGGGTAGAAAACCCAGCAAAGCTTCCTCAATATAGATGACCAGCAAATACAAAGATGTAAACCAAAGACATGAGCTCCTCCTCCTCCATAGAATACCTCTCTCTCACAAGTGCACCACTTTTCGAGTGATAGAAGTGTGTGATAAGTGAGGAACATCCTCCTCTACTTATACTAGTTTCCCGACTGACTTTTACACAAGCTAGGTCAGCCCCAACTTAATTACTGGGTTAAACACCCCACTATAATTAACTGGGCCGACCCCTCTAGGGTGGTCTAATAACCCTTTGACCCACATAACACATACAGGGACGACCCCCACTAGGGAAGTCTAATAACCCAAGTTACCACAATCTGACGGAGGAATAAACATCTCTAGATATACAATAAGATCTTCATGGAGGAATGAAACATCTCCGGAATAATAAAGTACAGATATAATATTCTTTGAAGTTACAATATTTCAACACTCCCCCTTAACGAGAAGGATATTATAACAACATCTGCATGAGCAAGGAGTCATCAACATCATACATGATACATCTATAAATCATTGGAAGCTTTCTCAGCATCATCAGTAACTCAAGCAGTTACTGGAACATCTTCAATACTGGAGCATCAACATCTTCAGTACTGAGTCTTTATCTTCTGCAGCACTCGAACAGCTACAACAACATCAGCATCTCGATCCTCATAATCATCAGTATCGTCATCACACAATCATCAGCATCGTCATCACACGATCATCAACATCATCATCACACGATCATCAACATCGTCATCACACGATCATCAACATTGCCATCGTACGATCATCAGCATCGTCATCTAGACCATCACGATCAGCAGCATCGTCATCTAGATCATCGCGATCAGCAACATCATCATCTAGATCATCATGATCAGCAGCATCGACATCTAGATCATCAGTATTAGTGTCCACACCAATATAAGTATACACATCATCAATACAAGTATCCACACCAATACAAGTATCCACACCAATGCAAGTATACACATCATCAATACAAGTATCCTCATCAATACAAGTATTCATACAAGTATCCTCATCAATACATATCCTCATCAACACATATCATCAATACAAGTATCCTCATCAATACATATCATCAATACAAGTATCCACACCAATACAAGTATACACATCATTAATACAAGTATCCACACCAATACAAGTATACACAATAGCAGCATACCCTATAACACACATGATCTATTTAAGACACCTCATCATGTCTAGGGACGATGCAGTCCACTCGTCAACTTAGACAAAGTCTAAGGACCACTTCTTAGAGACATACGTCTACGAATCATTTAAGACACCTCATCATGCCTAGGGATGATGCAATCCTCTCATCAACTTAGACAAAGTCTAAGGACCACTTCTCGGAGACATAGGTCTACGAATCATTTAAGACACCTCATCATGCTTAGGGATGACGAAATCCTCTCGTCAATTTAGACAAATTCTAAGGACCACTTCTCGGAGACATACGTCTACGGATCATTTAAGACACCTCATCATGCCTAGGGATGATGCAATCCTCTCATCAACTTGGACAAATTCTAAGGACCACTTCTTGGAGACATACGTCTACGGATCATTTAAGACACCTCATCATGCCTAGGGATGATGCAATCCTCTCATCAACTTAGTCAAAGTCTAAGGACCACTTCTCAGAGACATACGTCTACGGATCATTTAAGACACCTCATCATGCCTAGGGATGATGCAATCCTCTCGTCAACTTAGACAAAGTCTAAGGACCACTTCTCGGAGACATACGTCTACGGATCATTTAAGACACCTCATCATGCCTAGGGATGATGCAATCCTCTCGTCAACTTAGACAAAGTCTAAGGACCACTTCTCGGAGACATACGTCTATGGATCAATTCAAGGGCCGAAGTCTAGGGACGATACAATCCCCACCTGTCCACTAAGGACTTCATTCTCGAAGACATAGGTCTACGGATCAATTCAAGGGACCAAAGTCCGGGGACGATACAATCCCCACCTATCCACTAAGGACTTCATTCTCGAAGACATAAGTCTATGGATCAATTCAAGGGACCGAAGTCCGGGGACGATACAATCCCCACCTGTCCACTAAGGACTTCATTCTCGAAGACATAGGTCTATGGATCAATTCAAGGGACCGAAGTCGGGGATGATACTATCCCCACCTATCCACTAAGGACTTCATTCTCGAATACATATGTCTACGGATCAATTCAAGGAACCGAAGTCTGGGGACGATACAATCCCCACCTGTCCACTAAGGACTTCATTCTCGAAGACATATGTCTACGGACCAATTCAAGGGACCGAAGTCGAGGGACAATACAATCCGCACCTGTCCACTAAGGACTTCATTCTCGAAGACATCTGTCTACGGATCTTTTTAGAACATGTGTTCAAGGATGATGCAATCCCTCTTCTTTCTCAGAGACATATGTCTATGGATCCTTTTAGAACATGTGTTCAAGGATGATGTAATTCCCTCGTCAACTTAGACCCTGTCTAAGGACCATCCACCAACCTCTCTGTCGGCATCACCAATATAGGTATCCACATCATCGACCTCACTGTCAATGTAGGCAATCATAAGTGACCACATCACTCCCCCTTTCGAGGAGGGTCCTTCTGAACTACACCAAGATTGTCTCGGAAATACTCAAACTTTACTTGAGGTAGAGGTTTGGTTAGTACATCGGTAATTTTTTCACTTGAGGTAGAGGTTTGGTTAGTACATCGGTAATTTGTTCACTTGAGATAGAGGTTTGGTTGGGCAACTTGTTACAAGTTCGAACTTTATCGTTCCTTTCTGCACCATATCTTATATATAGAAATGTCATATCTTTATGTGCTTTGACTTATCATGGAACACTGGATTCTCTGCCATCTTGATACAACTCTGTTTGTTACATAGGATCACAGTTGGGTCTATCTCTAAGTCAAACAGTCCTGAAGCCATACTTCTTCACAACTAGCAGAGCAAGTAGCCATATATTCCGCTTGTGCTGAGAGCCACACTAGACTGCTTCCTGCTAAACCAAGAGATCATGGTTGATCCCAGACAATAACATCCTCTCGATGTGCTCTTTTTGTCTGATACACTTTCTTCCCAATCAACATCTGTGTAGCCATCTGAAGTCATGATCTCCAAGATAACATAGATCAAAGTCTATCGTATCCTTTAGGTCCCTCATCACATGCTTTGCAACTATCAGGTGAACACATCTAGTTTCCACTAGATACTGACTCAAGGTGTTCACAGCAAGGCATATATCTGGCCTAGTATTTGTCAGATACATCAACGACCCAATAATATGTTTGTACAGAGTCACATCAACTAACTCTGAGGAGTCATCAGCTAACAACTTCAAGGCGGAACCCATGAGAGTGGCCATGGTTGTACATTCGAACAGATCAGTTCTTCTCAAGATTTTCACAGCATACTTTCCTTGGTTGAGAAATATTCCTTCTGAGCCTTTTCATGCTTCCAGTCCTAGGAGGTAATGTATCAATTCGAGATCATTCATCTCGAACTCTGTAGCTAGCTTCTTCTTGCTTTCCATGATCTGTTTCTCATTCCCGGTCAGAAAGAGATCATCTACATACAATAATAGTATGATCCATAACCTTAAGGTAAAGGTTAGGAACAACTTTACTTCTGGTAAGGCCCAAGCTTGTCAAGAAACTGTCAATTCTCCCTTTGTGACTAAACAACATTCACACTCTGCATTGAGTGATCTTCTGCATATCTTATCTATGCCATCTCTCGTCGGATGGGTCTACTGATATGAGCCTCAATATCATTCGAACTCTGTGATGAGTTCCTTCTTGCATCCATGTCATCTGTATATGGAAACCATCTTCAACCTTGTAGCAAAGGTTGAGATCCACGTTACCCATGGTTATCATTAAGCTCATCAAATGACTATCGATCCTGGGTACCCGTACAGAGCTTTCTTCAATTGAATCCTGGGAGTTTTCTTGATTCACACTTCTTCTTCAATTACACCATTAAGATAATGGTCTTATCTAGCCACTTGGAGCAAACATCTCGTCATGATCCTCTTCCTCTTTCTAAGAGAATCTTCTAGCTTTCTATATTATGTTTGATTTGTAAATCTTCTTGTTGAACATCACTTGTTCGGTGTTCATCATTCTTCATGATATTTCCTACAAATCAAAATTAAATACATGATTAGTAATACTTCATAATCATCAAATCATGTTGACATGATAACCTATTATGCATACAGATATGATTTACATAGTTATGCAACTATCTTGACCAATACTTTGGCACAACACTTTTCCATATCCTATATGCATACAGTGGTTATCTAGATGCCTTCCGTCTCTACCAGAACATACTATCGAGAGTGTGCACAGCTCTCAGCATGTCAGCAAAGAGGTTTCATTCTAGACAGGAAACAATGGAATGTTTGTCCAACTTACCAATCATATGCATATTAGTAGTATACTGTTCAATGCTATATGAATGTTTACACTCAGCATGATATATTCTAGGAATACAAATATGCATACAACTATTACAAGCAATATCATTTACTATTTCAGAGATTCAAATAACAACTCAAATACTTATCTTTTATGTTTGTTTGGTTGCCTCTCGCTTGATCTTCTATATGTCTTTTGAACTTCTATTCATTATGTACCACTATGCATGCTCAAGTGTGCACTAGTGTCATCCTCATGATCTCATACACAAACATACATTCATTAGTATAATCTCAATATTATCAAAACATTATAATTCTAAATAATTTTGAATATGTATGATCATGATCATTCAATACATGGGTATACTAAGATCCTAGCACAAAGTAGGATTCTAACTTGACATAGGAAAACATACCTAGATTAGTATACCTGCTATCATATCTAAACAATATCTTCTTTGTTCTCTTCAATGATTTAGAGATCCTGTGCTAGAACCTGCATATCTCATAGGTTAAGCACAGTAGAACAAAGTCATACATACCTCGTAAGTAGAACTTCTATGTGATCAAGGATTATGGATGAGTCTTTGTATTCATGTCATCATGGTCATGGAACTTGATTTGTCTTTCGTGATGTACCTGTATCTAGTTAGCAGACAACATCAACCTCATACAACACCATAGTGCATTAGTACAATCATATAACCCTAATCAATGAATGTCTTC
This sequence comes from Larix kaempferi, assembly GCA_027924585.1. Classification (NCBI taxonomy): domain Eukaryota; kingdom Viridiplantae; phylum Streptophyta; class Pinopsida; order Pinales; family Pinaceae; genus Larix; species Larix kaempferi. The sequence goes on from BSBM01000010.1 coordinate 714,572, forward strand.
TATCATTCACATGTATTCAAACTTTTATTAGGATGATAAGACAATTCTAACATTAATCAAGATTGTACTAACCATATTATGAACTTAATCAAGAATCAGATTTCAAGACATACCTGTATCTCCTTAAGTCATACCTGTCGAGATTTCTTGTAGTCTTCTTAGGTAAGTCCTTAGCCTCAACTCCCCCTGAAACTGGATCTGGAGCTCGATTAGGGTTTGTTAGAGAAACCCTAAAAATTCAAACTTTGACTTTCACACTTCTGAATGGATGGAAAGATGTGTCTTGCAGAGCTGATCAAACTAGCATACTTCAATTTTGAAATCTCCAAAATTTGACCCCTCAAAATTGCCTTTGAAACTTCTGGATCTTCTGGACAAGATCCCAAACTAGGGTTTGATGAAGCCCACCCTTCTATCCAATCAATAGGTTCGATCCAAAGCTCTAAACTTTTATTTTTCTGAGAAGCTTCCATCCGTGGTCACAGACTTAAAAAATTCCAACTTTTGCAGAAGCCCTAATTTTCACCTTTCCGATCAAAATCCCGAACTAGGGTTTGATCAAGCCCACTCTTCTGACCAACCAAAAGTTTTGATCTTGGTTTCTAAATTTCTATTTTGATGAGGAGTATTCAGCTGTGAGATCTGATTACAAGAATTCCAATTTTCTTTGAAACCCTAAATTTTGGAAGCCATGAATGAAGGTGCTCAAAAATAATTCTGTTTTGACAGAAATATGTACCTGATTGTTTCTGGTGTAACTCCGAACTTTTCGATCCAAAGGGTCTGAAAAAGTTTTCTGTGGTAGCCTGACCTGTCATCTTTCCATCCCGACAGGTCTGACCTCAATTAGATTCTCTAAGAGATAGTTATGCCAAGTGTCGCAATGTGACTTGTTTATGGGATAAAACAAGAGAGCGAACTTGTACAGCATGCCACGTGTCACTGGTTCAACTTCGGCCTCTGAAAAAGTTTCCTGAGATAGTAAAGTCTGTGCACTACCTGTCACTTTTTACGAAATCTCATTTGGAGCTTCCTAGCCCAATTCATGACCTTTTTTTTCCTAGGTCACCTGATTATGACTGAGATCTAGAAGAGGCAGAAACCCTAACTTGTACTGATCATAACTCACAAAGTACAACGAATCTGAGGGTGTCCTTTGGACACAAGGTACCTGGGGATGTTATCCACGACCTATAAAGGTTTTAGATCCTGAACCTTCACCAAAATGGATTTATAGCGAAAGTTCCACGATGACTGGTTTTTGCCATACAAAACCCTAACCTTCAAATTGTCGCAAGTGAAGCAAGTGTCGTAAGTGCCATACATTTCCTTCCTTCAGGTTAGCTCCGATACCATGTTAAAATTCAATATGCTAAGACAGAAAATATCAGCATTACATTTCATTTCACAACAATAGCATATACAGGATCACTGAAGAAACAACAAGCACAACATAAACACAAGAGACACAGATTTATCCTGGGAAACCCTCATGGGGTAGAAAACCCAGCAAAGCTTCCTCAATATAGATGACCAACAAATACAAAGATGTAAACCAAAGACATGAGCTCCTCCTCCTCCATAGAAGACCTCTCTCTCACAAGTGGGCTACTTTCCAAGTGATAGAAGTGTGTGATAAGTGAGGAACATCCTCCTCTACTTATACTAGTTTCTCGACTGGCTTTTACACAAGCTAGGTCAGCCCCAACTTAATTACTAGGTTAAACACCCCACTATAACTAACTGGGCCGACCCCTCTAGGGTGGTCTAATAACCCTTTGACCCACATAACACATACAGGGCTAACCCCCACTAGGGAAGTCTAATAACCCAAGTTACCACAATCCGACGGAGGAATAAACATCTCTGGATATACAATAAGATCTTCATGGAGGAATGAAACATCTCCAGAATAATAAAGTACAAATATAATATTCTTTGAAGTTACTATCTCCAACACATCATTCTTCATGATGGACTGATACTCCTCCATCATGGCATCCTTCCAAACCTGTTGGCTCGTTGCCTCCCCATAAACTAGAAGGCTCAGAGTCAATGATGTGACTTATCAATGCCATATAACTCGAGAACCCCTAAGGTACTTTATTCTCCCTGAAGGTACCATTGGGAACGACATGCCTCTCTACATCCTGTAAAGTGTCATGAAGCCATGTTGGCCTCTTCCTGATCACTGCAACATCTCTAGGTAGATCCACTAGCCATGTTGGCTCTACTCACTCATCTTGATATTCTGAAGGATGAACAACTGGACTAGAGGGATTTGTACCATCATCCTTCAAATCCTCTTGATCCTCACTATCAATCTCCATATGAGACTCTCTAAACCTTCTGAAGGCTACTTCCTCATCAAAAGTAACATCTCGACTAACCTCAATATGACATTGTCTCGGAATGTAGATCATATAGGCCTTTGAAGTCTTGTTGTATCCCACAAAGGTACCTGTTAATTTTATATGTTGCAATAACTTAGATTCCTACTTCATTGGCATTTAATACATTTTCAACAATAGCAACATAAAGAGGATCTCTGAAAGACACACAATCACAAGGTACACAACAATTTATCCTGGGAAACCCTCAAGGGGAAGAAAACCCAACAAGAACTTCCTCAATATAGATTACTAAAGTACAATGCCCAAAGAAATAAGTCTCATAAAGAAGAGAGACAAAACCCAAACTCTAGAGCCAAGAACAATCCTCCTCCTTCGTAATCTTCCTCTTTCCTCTAGTGCGCAATGCTTGACTGAGTGAATGAATGAATCATACAAATGAGAGGAGACACTTTCTATTTATACTTTACTTTTTACTTGACATTTAACCTAACTAGGTCGGCCTCACTAACTTGACTGGACCGAACTCTCTAGAGAGACTCAAATAATATTTATATTACATTCTTTTGGGTACTAATGACCCAACTTACAATGGAGGTTTTACCTCATGACTTTTACATGCCCTTTTTACATTAATGACATCTCCCGAAGGAGGAATAATACAAGTAGAATATTCTTCGAAGTTACATTATTTCAACACTCCCCCTTAACAAGAAGGGTATTCTATTGACAACAACAAAAACAAGTGTGGCTCTACACAACATCATTGGAAGGAGGGAGAAGGAGGCATCATCAACAACATCATCTGGAAAATTGGTTGGTACATCTATAAATCATTGGAATTTCTTCAACAACATCAATATCAACAACTAGAATAGCTAGCTATAACATCATCAACATCTGTAGCACGGAGCTGGAACATCATCACTTGCAGCACGAATTTGGAACATCACCATCTACAGCACATTAATATAAGACCCGATACAACAAAAACATGGGTGATCCTTCCTTTCGGATTTACAGGAGCATGGGCAATCCTTCCTTTCGGAACTACGAGATTTAGTCCAACAACACTAGTGATCCTTCCTTTCAGAACTATGGGATCATGGACAATCCTTCCTTTCGGAACTATAGGATTCAGTCCAACAACATCAGTGATCCTTCCTTTTAGAACTATGGGATCATGGAAAACACTTCCTTTCAGAACTACGGGATTCAGTCCAACAACACTAGTGATCCTTCCTTTCGAAACTATGGGATCATGGACAATCCTTCCTTTCAGAACTATGGGATCATGGACAATCCTTCTTTTCATCATAACTACAGGATTCAATCCAACAACACTAGTGATCCTTCCTCTCGAAACTATGGGATCATGCTATTTGATTCAGTCCAACAACACTGGTGATCCTTCCTTTCGGAATTACGAGATTCTAGTCCATCAACACTGGTGGTGCTCAAACAATCCTTCCTTTCGGAATTACGGGACCCAGTCTTTACTGAGCTACCACTACAACACATTGGACGATCCTTCCTTTCGGAATTACGGGATCATTTTCCACCACTCACATCTTAGAAAATCCTTCCTTTCGTAATTACGGGATTTTATTCTAAGGATCAACATTTAAGACTATCCTTCCTTTTGGAATTACGAGATCATTGTCTGAGGATGATCAATCCCAACTGCGCCATCATAGTATCATCAACACTACTCCCCCTTTCGAGGAAAGTCCTTATGGACTATACCAAGCTTGTCTCAGAAGTGCTCAAACTTCACATGAGACAGAGGCTTAGTCAACACATCTGCAACTTGCTCATTTGTGCTCACATATTGGATCTTTACAGCTCCCTTCTGCACCATATCTCGGATATGTATAACCATATAGTCTGAAGTCACGATCTTTAGTATAACTGAGATCATAGTCTACCGTGCGTTTTAGGTACATCATCACATTCTTTGCAGCTACAAGGTGAATACATCCGGGCTCAACCAAATACTGACTTAAGGTGTTCACAGCGAAGAAAATATCTGGCATGGTATTCGTCAGATACATCAATGACCCAATAATATTCATGTATAGTGTCTCATCCATTAACTTTGACTAAGCATCAGACAACAACTTCAAATTTGTATCCATGGGTGCAACCATGGCTTTACATTCCAACATATCAAATCTCTTCAGGATTTCTACTGCATACTTTCCTTGGTTAAGGAAGATTCCTTTTTGGTTCTACCATACTTCAAGACCTATAAAATAATGCATCAAGCCAAGGTCTTTCATCTCAAATCCTGCAGCGAGCTTCTTCTTTCATCAGTTCTGCAACTCTGAAAGCTACATCTTCTTCATATACTTCTTCAAGTTGGCACACGTGGTTCTTTGTAGAGAGATATGAATTCTGGAGTTAATGTCACCATCTATCCAGCGTAATATACATTATTTTCCACTAAGGAAACATCTTGTTATAGTCGACTCACTCTCACTTTGTTCATCTGTAGTATGCTTTATAAGTCTTCTTGAATGTCATCGTCACTTGTTATTTGGAACAAGTCTCACCATTATTCTCTTGTAGGAGATTATACACGATATTTCCTACAAATCAAATTTAGTTTCATGATTAGAAACATTTCATAAAAAACATGTTAGGAACCCATGTCTTTACTTTGTTAGTATGTTGTTGTTGGACGCATATGCTTTGTAAGTCGTCCCGTAGTATTTGTTGATCAATAGTTTGTGTTATTGTTGTTGGCGCCTATGCTTTGTAAGTCGCCCGTAGTATTGTTGATCCATAGTTTGTAACGGCCCATGGTTTCGACCCATAGTATTGGCGCCTAGAATTAGTATATAAGTGTGTGTTGAGACCTATGAAGGCACCGTGAAGTTATTTGTATTGAGCTTGCTCATAGGAGGTTGCCCCCTCGAAGTGGCCTGTGATCAATATAAAAGTGATTCTGAGTTCTGTCATTTCTGCTATTTCGCATGTTCGTATTAATTAATTGTTGCAGGTGCCTCACAAAACAATTCTTATGTATAAAGATATAGGTCTCACAGTCATGCAACTATCTTAGCCAATAACACAACATTCATCCATATCCCACATTCATATGGTAACTTTCTAGATGCCTTCCCTCTCTACCAAAACATTATTAAGAGTGTGCACTACTCCCAATATGTCAGCAAAGAGGTTTCACTCTAGATAAGTAGCAATGGAATAATGTATAATACCATAGGCTACTTACCTGTCACATGCATATTAGTAGTAAATTGTTCATTAATGCAACTGTTCTAACATGCATACTACACTTCCTAAATCTAGGAATATAGATATGTACACAACTAAACAATATCATTTAAACAATTTGATAAAATGACCATTCAAATACTTATCTTAGTTTGTTTGGTGGGATCTCTTTTGATCATAGTCTCCTTACAGGGATTACTGGAATGTCTAATGGTGAGCTCTACTCCATCATCTGATTCTAAGGTCCTTTGCTTATGATCTATAATGTTGATCAAGTCTTATCCTTCATCTTCATCGGGGTTCTTGAATCAATCTTGTAAGTGGCTTCTCCTATTATCCTACTGAAACTTGAGGGGAGTCCTTTTATTCAAGAATGGAGAGAGTGCTTTGAAGCACCATCATTATAGGACATATTCTTCAATTTCTTCATTTGGTAACTTCCTGGGAGATCCTTCTTCTTTTTCTTCTTCTTCTTCGGAAAAATGAGCATGATGTCTTTTGTTATTTTTCTTATATTCTTCTTTTCTTACTGGACAATCTTTAGCAATATGTCCCATCTTATCACAATGATAGCATTGATAAGAAGAGAAGTCTCTCTTCTTGTAGTTTCCCTTCTTGTATTTCTGAAACTTCTTAGGAGGATGAAACTCCTTATGAGTTCCCTTCTGGTAGTGAGATTCTCCTTTTCCTCTTTTAGTATGGGTAGCTAGAGCTTGATCACCATCTTTGAGTAGTGCTTCTCGATTTGCCACTCTAGCTTCCTCTTGAACACATTCTTCCCATACAATTTCAAATTGTAGACTTTCCTTTCTTGCACACATTGTCTGGATAAAATAATCCCAAGGTCTAGTAAGACCATTGCGAGTAGTCATCACTAATTCATCGTCATCAAGATGGTCTCCAATTGCTTCTAGTTGTTCTTTGAATTGAGAAACCCTTGTAAAGTATTCTTGGATAGATTCACCCTAATTCATCTATGTACTTTTAAGTTGAGTTCTCAAATTCATCTTTCGATTAATGTTCTTTCCTTCATACATCCTTGATAGGGCATCAAACATTTCCTTAGGTGTTTTCTTGGAGGACACTTGAGGAATCAAGTGATACTTGATGGAATCTGCTATGATCCTCTTGGCTTTAATCATGTCCTTCTTGTGCTTTTTCCTTTGCTTCAGCTTCTACAGGTTCTGTCACAGTTTCCTTAACAAACTTCACAAAAATCATTCTCTTCTAGAATGAGTCCAATTCTGTATTTCCAAGCACGGAAATTTTCTATGCCTTCCAACTTGGCATCAAGCTTAGTGCTTGGGGCCATCTTATCCCAGAGAGCAGAAAAAGACCAAAAATTGAAATTTTTCAAAAATAAAAATTGAACTCACCCAAAGATGCACTTCACTGAGGCGAGTATGTTGGTACAATCAGTTCTGAAGAATCCAAGATTTAACCCCTGAAACTGGACTTGCGAAATTATGGACTGTAGTTTTCTGGTTTTTTTGGTCCCAAGTCAAACTAGGGTTTGACTTTCTAGAAGATTTAGCCACTGAAAAATTTCGATCTTGGTGCCAAAAGATGCACCTAGGAGAGGCACACTTCCCAATGCCACTTGCACTAAAAAATTCTTCTTCAATAGAAAGCCCTAATTTTTCTCGCCCGAAGAAAGATAGAATTTTAACCTAGTGAGAGCTGTTATTTTCAGTCTAGCTTTGATACGATGTAAAGTTTATATGCTGCAATAACTTAGATTCCTACTTCATTAGCATTTAATATATTTTCAACAATAGCAGCATAAAGAGGATCTATGAAAGACACGCAATCACAAGGTACACAACAATTTATCCCGAGAAACCCTCAAGGGGAAGAAAACCAAGCAAGAACTTCAATATAGATTACCAAAGTACAATGCCCAAAGAAATAAGTCTCATAAAGAAGAGAGACAAAACCCAAACTCTAGAGCCAAGAGCAATCCTCCTCCTTCACAATCTTCAACTTTGCTCTAGTGCGCAATGCTTGAGTGTGTGAATGAATGAATGAATGAATGGTACAAATGAGAGGAGACACTCTCTATTTATACTTTACTTTTTACTTTACATTTAACCTAACTAGGCGGCTTCACTAACTTGACTGGGTCAACCTCTTTAGGGAAACTCAAATAATATTTATATTACATTCTTTTGGGTACTAATGACCCGACTTACAATGGAGCTTTTACCTCATGACTTTTACATGCCCTTTCTACATTGATGACATCTCCCGAAGGAGGAATAATACAAGTAGAATATTCTTCGAAGTTACATTATTTTAACAGTACCCTTCTTACCAGAAGGTTCTAACTCTGTCCTCTTCTTCTTGGGCATGTGGATGTAAATTGAACAACCAAGGATCCTCAAGTGACTAACCTCTAGCTTCACTCCTATGAACGCCTCCTCGGGAGTCTAGTCCCCCAATAACCGGTGAGGACTCTTGTTCTGAGCATAAATTGTTGTATTGGATGCCTCTTCCCATAAGAACATTGGGTAAATTTTGATCATGGAACATCACCTTGACAACCTCCACAATAAACCTGTCCTACAATACATGACAAAATTTGTCCACAAGAGTTAACTGGTACCAATTAAATGGCAGTTGTGTTATTCATCAACAAAATATCAATACAATTTAAGTAAATAAAATTCATTGCTTAAAGCATTAAATACTTATGTTGTTGTCGACTCCCTCTTGATCCCTTCCTCCTTGTAGAAATCACTTAAGTCCTTGGGGGTATACTCTCCTCCATTATCTGACCTTAAAACCTTGATCTTCTTCCATGTCAAGTTCTATGTCTAAGCCCTAAACTCCTGGAACCTACTGAAGACTTCACCATTGGCCTTCATGAAGTAGATCCATGTCTTCCAGGAGAAATCAACAATGAATATCACATAGTACAAGAAGTCACCCAAAGATGATACTGTCATCGATCTGCATACATCTAAATGCACTAGATCCAAAATCCCTTTGGACCTACTATCATTGCTCAGAAAAGATCCCTTGGCATTTTCGCCAAGATAGTCTTCAAATCTACAGTCAAGTGCTTCTGATTTCTTGCCCGAAACAGTAAGTCAAGATGGCCCTTCAAGTTTCAGACTGCCATCTTCAAGAAGGTCGAACTGCAACTCTATTTTACAGCTCGCGCTGCTACAAATCCACAAGGCTAATCAATCTGCCACTTTATTATTCAAAGAACTTATTCAAATTTGTTGCCACAAAGCATACCCTTGCTTCACAAGTTGACCCAAAAAATGTGACCTTCAATCAATCCTCGGCATTGTTAAATCAACTCTTCAAAATCGGTCCTTAAGCAACTTCAATACTGCCATTCAATATATATAGTGCTGGCATGCACTACTAATCTTCATATCAACACATAGAATATGTTCTTATCATTGTAATTCCCAGAGTTTCAAGAGTCCTTTAGATCTGCAAGATGAAGGTTCACAATGCCCAAAATTATTGAGTACTAGCAAGTACTATTAAAGTTTAGATTAACATTAAGTCATCAATCTTGTCATTATTTAACCCGTAATTCATGAACACTTCACTACACTTAGTCTTGTTCTCAAATCTATACTTGTCTTCTTTGTCAAGACTTCTTCTCTTCTATCAATCAAAACATCTGACCTCAATCTTCGGTCCAAACTCGGTCATAATACTCTTCGTTCAAGCTACCTTTTCTTCTTTCATCTCCAAGTAGAAGTGATCCTCCATATAAGCAAGAAGGTGGAAGATCATACATGAGAAGCCACAAAACTACTGGCCTTGAACCGTTCAATAGTCATGGCAACTATTGAAGATGTGTTACCTTTACAGTTCTTAGGAGACCTATTCTATTGTTTGTTATAGGAATTAAGGGCGTCGGTGAGGTGACCCATGGCACATGAAAGAAAGCAAGGCATGTGCCATATATGCATCCAGGCTACTAAAAGTTCCGCTCTCAATCAATCATCAAAATATGGTTGCTACAAGGTTGATAATAAAGTGCTTCCAACTAGGATATAAATGTACAGGACTACCCAAAAATACTCGATAAATATGTTGTTCTAGGACTGCAAAATCCTTCTTCAAACTTTGAACAATGCCATTCCAGCCTTTAAACAAGGTTAAAAAAATTCATGTCAAGACAATCCCTCAAAACAAGACCCTAAAGATTCACTGGTCAATCACTGTTTTCAACAAACCTTGCTCTAATACCATGTTTTTTCTTATAGTAGAAGAAATACAATTTTTGAATCCGATAATTACTTCCTAATGACTTTAACGGTAATTCCATCCCATTGTTATCATTTAATAATCACACATCGAAAATTTCAACTTTAAATTGCAGCGGAAACAAAAGATCATAGAAGCACAACCATGCACAATAGACACAAATTTTACCCTGGGAAACTCAATCTTGGGAGAAAACCTAGCCAACTTTTCTTAGAAGAAATCAATCTAATATTACAAGTACATTACCAATCATGAAGAAACCCTAGCATAGATAGCAAACCTACTTCATGAGGAAACCCTAGCAAGGGTAGTGAACCTCCTTCATGAGGAAACCCTAGCAAGGATAGCGAACCTTTAGAGATTATGAGAACCTTCAAAATGTTGCTCCTTGTACCTTCGCTAGGCGTCCTTGACTTGCGCATTAGCTCCGAAGAGAAGATGTGTTGTGATGTGATAAAATGAAATGTTAGCTGGTTATTTATACACTTCAAGTTGCCTTTATTTCTCTTTTGGGCCCAACTTGACTTTTCTTCTTTGTCTTCAATATTTCTTGGGCTTCTTCAATGTTTTTCGGGACTTCTTCAATGGTTCAATGAGATTGACTTGTCTTCTTTGTTATTTCTTCTTTACTAGAAAAGTTGTCCACGAGCCTTGTTGATTTTATTATTCTCCCCACATGCATGTCTACTCATATAGAGCTCTAATGTTGAATAGACCCACTAAGAAGTCACAGACACTTCTTAGAGTCTACGTCAATTTAACATTAAACTAGACGTGTATATTCCACAAGGGGTTGAAAGACCCTATCAAATAAACAAGTCAAACCTACTCTAATATATATTAGATCACTTTGTTCTGGAGCAAGCAATGTGAGAGCACCCTCAAGCCAGCCTCCCCAAGCCATATGATTCGGGCTAGTGGAAGAAGGACTACCCCTGCCTGGGCCATTCACCTCTAGCCATATGACTCAAGCTCCAAGGTTGAATGTATCATTCCCCCTTGGTCAAATCAGCATGACCAATCTGGGAGAATGTCTGCCCAATGCTGCAAACTGGAGAAACATCAGCAATAATTAACAAATATATATTTGATGAACTTTAGAGATGAATTTAATACACCAAATACATTAAATTACCTATAGTAATATGGAAGACCATCAATTCATAATTTTTATGATCTTGCAAAAGTGTTACCTGCAGCACCTTGAATGCTAGTTTGTAATTGATTGGAAATCTTGAAACATGACTTGTGTGGACTAGTGAGTTCTAATGACATGATCTTTCATTATATTTAAGAGGAAGTGTTCTGAAAATGGTCTAATATTGTGGAACTTTCTTTTACATAATAGTGCTATTATTGAATTATTAGACCATTGACTATATTTTTAAGCTCCCTATCAATAAAGCTAAGCTAGAGATGTTTAACTAGAACATCATTTAATTTATCAACTAGCGATCAGAAGTCTTTATGAGATACTTTGCATTGTGTGTGCAGGTCTCAAACGTCTTTATGGCTAGTTCTCCATAATGCATTGTCGAGAGAAAATAACGTTGTACTCTACAATTGAATTTGTATTTACATTCAAACAATAAATTCAATAGTATGAATGAAATGAATCAATGCGAAAGCATTCTAATCTAAAAAGATCTACTTTCAATAGACTAAATTTAACCATATGATAATTTCATTAGATTCCTTATCAAGGATATCATATATAATGGTTATACAAATTAGACTTGTATCAACATAAAGTGAAGTTAATTACAATTGTGTTGAAATCACAAAATGCAATAAAAACAAATAGAAATAGAAACAAGTCACTAAACAATACCCTTATTCTTTGGAGTGGGCCCTATCTACTTAGAATATAGGTACTAGAATTAATTCAAAATAAGTGAGTTCAATCACCTGATACTTCAACAACATAACATGACTGTTGGGTATATGTTATATTCTTTGCATGAGATTAGCTCCTACTTATGATGTGGGGGTGTAGGGAATGCCCCCAAAATTTATTTTTATTTTTTATGGGTTATTTTTTCAAAAAAAGTGTAATTTAATCATGGTTAAGGGATTTGGGTTGTAAGCTAATCCGGGTTAACATATTAGGGTTTTGGATGTTGGGAAATACCTATATATTGTATTGTAAATGGTTAAGAATATACAATGAGAAAAATATAGGTGCGAAAGTTTTGAAGTTTTATTAGTAAAGGGTTTTCCAGGGTAAATCTGTGTGTTGTGTGTATGCCATTGTTTTAATCTATGTTTTTCTTAAGAATATTTTTTCCATATGATAGTGTAACCGGCGCTCAATAGAAGGCGAGAGCGCCGAATAGGACGGGGTCTTGGGGTCGATCCTGGGTAAGGACGGCCACAGCCGACCGCCCCAGCCACCCGGCCATAACGGTGGCCCCCTTTTTCTTAAGAATATGTATGCATTGTATGCTAAAGACCATATTTTATGTATTTTGTTTTATTAAGTTATGAAAAAAAATGAAAATCGCGTTGGGGCATCTGGGTGTCCCCCTTTTTGTGAGGGGTGCCCAAACGCCCCCCACTTCTCCGAGACGTTCCTTGTGTGTCTCCTTGAGTTTTTGGGAAAAGGGGGAGTGTGGAAACATTTCCCAAGGATTCCCCATGCCCTGGGGCATGCGAAACGAGGGGAGTGTGCCACCGACCCTAGGGGACACATCCCCGTGGACCCTAGGGGGCACATGGGGCATCTGGGCGTCCCCCTTTTTGTGAGGGGGCACTCAAATGCCCCCCACTTCTTTGAGACATTCCTTGTGTGTTTCCTTTAGTTTCCAAAAAAAAGGGACATGTGGAAACATTTCCCAAGGAGTCCCCGTGCCCCCGGGGCATGGGAAACGAGGGGAGTGCGCCACCGACCCTAGGGGACACATCCCCCCTCGTTTCCCGCGCCCCGGCGGCATGGGGACTATATATATATATATTCCCCATCTCCTTTGTCGGAGGTCAACATGTACCATGTTGAATACTCATATCCACGTGCCCTCCATGTTCTGGGCCCCTGTCTTATTTGACTTTAACCACTACCCATGCAATACATTTAGCAACAGTACAAGAAAGAAAGCACTACAATAGACAAATTACTGGCAGGGTAATCAATTATTAAGAATTATGAACATTTCATAGAAATAAACAATCGGCATATTAAAATGCAGATCAAACCCCACTAACCCACTGAATTTATCCACTCAAAAAAGCACAGACGCTTTAGTTTAAATCCTCTCCAATAGAGAGGCTATGTGCGAAATAACAAGTTTAATGGGTGATTTCAGTTTTCCAGTTTCCAGAATTAAAATCTTGGGACTTTCAAGACTAAAAATTCCATTTTGTTTAATTTACGAAATATATACTGTTCAAGGCAAAATACATTTTACTTGACGATTATAGATTATAGGATCTTAAATGTTGTCACTGGAATAACTAGCCTTTCAGGCCTCCACTGTGAAGTAATTCTTAACTTACCATAAAGCTTGAAGAACACAAGGATCAACTACAATTTAATCAGTATTACTAATGGGGATACCCCATTGAGTATGATAGACTCTAGAGGTAGATAGCATCCTTTCCCAACTTATACCTTCCTGCTGTTGTAAGATCATCAAAATTCCTGGTACCTACCTCACAGAATTCTCATACATTGTTATTACAATTATAAGAGCACTAGTTTTTATATTTCCTAATACAAAGGAAATAATAAGAAATAGAACACTTTCAAATGGGTTTCACCATAATACAGATATATGTTTGGTACTTTAAAATCTTTGTGGAAGCTTATTTAAAGCTGAATTTAGCTTGTCCTCCGGGATGGTTCGGTAGTTATCATAACAGTCCACTATTTCCATTGATATGTTCTTGATCTGCAAATATGACAAAAACACTTCACATATGGTCAATGATGAAAAACTAACATGCCATTTTCAAGTTAATGACAATGATCACCCTAGGGATATTGTAATGAAAACCTTACCTCATTCATATCAACCCGAAGTTCCTCAAACCATGCTTGTGCATCCTTTTCTTTGAGAATGCACGCAAAATAAATGCATGCCAAGGCTATCATATAAGGGGGATAAGTCAAAATCAGATCCGTCCTGTATGTATCATTTACTAGAGACCTGCATGAAAAATATAGTTACATGGATATGTCCATTGAGTTGAAAATTCATATTATTCAAAGTACAATGAAGATTCAAATTTCAAAAGAAAACTGGTTGCTGAAAAGATCTCTCCATTTCTCACCATGAAGAGTGTGAAAATCAATATAAAGATTCACATAACCTATGAAAAACTAGCAGCTATTGCACACAATTCACGATGCTTGGAAACCTAATGGTTAAGCATCCCTGAAAAGAATAGATAGAACGCAAAATACTGGTGACAAATAAATGAATCATGATAACAAACATCCAATATCATTAGAGACGAGATGATCCAGATATGGTTGTCAATGATAAATTTATATTTTGAAAGTGTTTTTATTTAATAGTAGACATACTTGTGATGCATGTTATTTATTTGAAATATTAGTAATAAGAATCCATTTGATATATGAGAGTGTAAAGAGGATTAATTCAGTCAGCAGTTACAGAAAATTCTGAAGTCTAACTCCTGAACAAAGCCGTGAATTAATTTTGTGAAAGGACTATATCAATGATAATCACTATCACTTCTTTTGAGACAATATGCATTACCTGATTAACTATAACGGAATAGTACATAACATTCACCATAATATTGATCATTATGGTGAGAAAGAAAAGGGAAGACTATCATTGAATAATTTTGATTCCATGATCGATGGTGGAATTTGTATTCTTTGAGAGCCTTTTCATATCAATTATAGGCTTGGGTAAACATAATTAAGATATTTAACCATTTTTAATCTTGATGTAATCTAGTAACTAGCATAAATCCATTTCAATCCAAAACCTATCAAGCATAGAGAGGAATCATAAAACTCTAGGTGCAAACCTCTCTACACTTAATAGATCTGGGGCTAAGATGTGCATCTGTGCCTAAGTCACAAGATTCAGCGAATTTTATTGATGAGGTTCAAAATTTGTCGAATCTCAAAAAAATTGAAATTTGTTGGAGTTCATCGAATTTGAAAGGTGCAACTTAAGCCGAATCTCAAGGTGAATTCGAATCTTACGCTGAATTTCAAGGCAAATTCAAATCTGAAGACGATTTTTTTTTTAAAATCAACATTTTTATTCATTAACTATGTGTTTTTAATGGAAAATTTAAAAAAAAAAACATTTTTTTAAAATAATTTTTATATATTAAACATCTTGAAATATGTATATGGATGAATCTAATGGTGAATCTTATCTGAATCTCAACAGAAAATTCGAATTCAAAACGAATTTCATAGTCGCCGAACTCGAATTCAAATCCAAAGTCGAACTATGTGACTTAGATCTGTGCTAGTGTATGTAGATAAAGACAACCCCTTTTTATGTCAACTTTTTTAGCATTACATTCAAGCACGAGGTAATGTGGATCCCCCTCACCCACTTTGTAGAGAAACTCACTTTTCCTGTTGCAATTACTAACTAACAATTCAATTTATCACGTTCTCCCCAAACTTGAGAAGCTAAGAAATAGGACACATCCTAATGGGGCTCCGTGTCTATATCACACATATCGAACACGAATATGCTAGGACATGTGTCTCACACATGTTTGGCACATGTCCAAAAATAGGACACGTGTGAAACATGTGCTCTAGATGTGTCCAACACATCTCCATGGAAAAGAGACGAATGGGGCCTCTAAAAAAGGTTTTTGTCAATGTATTTTCTTACTTCCGGCCGCACATGTGTTGGACACATGTGCTCTAGATGTGTCCAACACATCTCCATGGAAAAGAGACGAATGGGGCCTCTAAAAAAGGTTTTTGTCAATGTATTTTCTTACTTCCGGCCGAGGGAAAGAGCTCTCATGGTCTCTAATTGTGTAGGTGAAGGGTAAAATTGAGATTTGAAGGGATTCCGAGTGTTTTGAAGGCGGATTTGCAAACCAGATTTTAAGTTCTAAACTTTTATTTTATGACATGTATTGAATGTTCAAATTTATTGTGTTTGATCATCATTGATGTAATAACTAGTTGTATCAACATTTCGTAAATGTTTTAGTTTCTAAAAAAATGGATCTTTATGACATATCATTAGAGGAAATTTGGGTAAAAAATGGGCCTCCTAAGGAAAATAATAAAAAAATCCACATCACACTACAAATATGCCATGTCACACTAAGTTAAAGGTGTTATCTAGTGAAGGTCAACCTATAATATCTCATTAATGGTAGTTGACAAGTATGTTGGGTTAATGCAGAGTTAAGAGATGATGGTTGAAAATAATAATGAAAGGTTTATATTATTGTGCATACACTATAAAGGATAGTGGTAAAATTTTTAAATTTAGATTCTAATTTATTTAATTTATTTATAAATATACCACTATTTTTTATATATTTAATAAAATCTAAAACTTAGAAAAAAACTAAAATTATAATGAAAAAATATAATTACAATAATACTAAAAATAAACAATCACTATTTTTCATTTTATTTTATATGATCACTACTTCCAAGTCCTTTAAAATATAAATCTCACATTAATTAAAATAAAAGTGGAGTAATTTTGAAATAATAAAAATATTTATATATTTAATCTCTCAAAAATAAAAATAAATAATATTTAAAAAAGTATCATCAATTAAAAAATAGGAGAGATAAAATAATCTTTCGTTATTTTTGCGATAACTTTCTCCCCTGAACTCCGACTTTGACGCCCTTGGTACCTTTGGAAAGGTCTCGACGAGAGCTACAACTTTCGTGTTTTGAGTTTTTCGAGATTCCACACTGATTTTCCGGGGCGGACATTTTAGTACCCTGGGTACTAAAATGTCCACCCCGGAAAATCGGTGTGGAATCTCAAAAACCTCAAAACACGAAAGTTGTAGCTCTCGTCGAGACCTTTCCAACGGTACCAAGGGCGTCAAAGTCGGAGTTCAGGGGAGAAAGTTATTGCAAAAAATTTTTAAAAAAATTCTTTTCTCTCTCTCTCTCCTATTTTTTATTTGATACTTTTTAAAATATTATTTATTTTTATTTATGAGAGATTAATTACACACATTTTTTTATTATTTTAAAATTACTACACTATTATCTTAATTAATGTGAGATTTATATTTTAAAGAACTTAGTATTAGTGATAATATAAAATACACTATATTTATTATCTCAAATATATTTATCATATTTCGAGTTGAACTTTTCAAAATCTTAACTATGGTGAGGTTTATAAATTATGACACGTAAGCATCTTTGACTTCTATAGGTCCAACTAAACCATAATGGTTGACCAAAACACTTAAATTCTATTGGTTTGAAAAATCTTACTCATCACACACCTGTTCATGGCACGTTTTTTTCAGTGTTCCACGAGGACGCGTCTCCCAGGGTCAGGGGCTCGCCCCCTGCGCTTCCCACGCCCCGGGGGCGAGGAGGCTCCATGGGAAACGTTTCCCAGCGCCCCCTTTTCTGCGAAACTTGGGGAAACGCACTAGGAGGAGTTTCTCGCAGAGGGGGGCTTGCAGGCGCCCCCTCCCGAAAATGGGGGACGCCCAGGTGCTCCCCCCTCTTGAATTTTTAATTTTTTTTATGAAAAACCAAAAAAAGCCTAAAAAATAAATCAGGCTTGAGGCTGAGACTGACTCTAACTTAGATGGTGACACTCCCATAGATGGTGACTTCATGCAGCAGATGCATCAGCAGCACCAGTCCATGGAACTATCTCCTTGATGCTCGTTTGATGATTTGTTTTTGCTACTTTTAGTTTTATAATTTTATTTACTGTCATTGATGAACTCAGATTGAGTCTTTGACTCATCACTCTTTATTTGTAGGTGTTTATCTGATATGTCTATAATTCAAATTTATCTACTGTTTATGTTTATGATTCAAATTTCAAAGTTATAACTTATAATGGAAGACATGCATGTATTAAAAAATTAAAATAGCCATTATGAATTAAATATCATGTTTACATTGCACACTAATGATTTTCAATTTAGTATGTAAATGGTGATGGGATGAGGAATTGATAGGTTAGTATGTTGGGATTCATATTTTTTAATTTTTTAATAATTTTAGAGACATGGCCCCCTTTATTAGGGACCCCGACGCGCCCCCCCCCCCAAAAAAAAAATTTGGTGGTGTCTCTACACGTCCCCAATGTGCATTTCCCCGCTCCCGCATCCCGGAAACTTGGTGGAACACTGGTTTTTTTATAATGCCAATTTCCTCTAATGGTCTATATTTCATTTTTATCTGTAATTTGTACGTTTTTTAATATATATAATTTCCCCGAGTCTTAGTTAAATCATCAATTTGCAGGCTTAATGGGTATTGTTATGATTTCCAAAGGAGTATGTATTATGAAGTCTATTTTAATGGTTGTTGACTCTTAAGTCTCCTAATTACCTTTGTTATTCATCTTTTAATTTTGATTCATTGTCAGTGGTACCATGTATGTTTATGTTTCTAAAATGTCCAAGGAAGTTTCAAAATGTGTCGATAATTATCAGGTATGTTCTTTCTCTGTTATGTTGGATGCTTGCCATTGGAAGGGTTAATTGTGTGCATGTTTCTCAATATTGGTTGTGTGTTGCTCTTAACCCTTGCTTGACCATATCTCGAGGCTATTAGAAATATCTATGTTAGGATGTCCCCATTGAAGATTTCTCAAGTGGATCAAGCTATTAGGGAGTGGATTGGGATTGAACTATTCAGCCCTATCTATTCTTTAATCACTAAAGCCTCCATGAGATCCTCAATTGACTCCATTCACCCAAGTTGGATTTTACCAAGCACTAGTCACATCTTTTATGCCCCTTTAAATTTATTCCAACTTTTCCTTTCTGCTTGAAATTTTGAATAGATCTGGAAATTTTGTCCTTTACATACATTAAAGTTGGCTCTAAACCCTAAATCACATGGTGGATTTGGTCTTATTCATTACCTGGAAATTACTTTTGAAATTAGTCCTATTTTGCTAATTAAATCTTCTCTAATAACAGAATTAATAATCTCATCTAAGGCTGATTTTTTGGGTTAAACATTTCAGATCAGTAAGTGATTTTAATTCCCTAGATCTACCCTAGTTTTAGCCCTAATTCTACATCATTTTCAATTTAAGTAAGGGTTAAAACATTCTGCTGTCATAAATCTGGTTTGCTGGTTGAAAAAGACACATATTTACAGCTTTATAACCACAATCAATTAATTGATTCAAATTTGAAAATTAAGGGTATTTTACATACATTAATCAACTCACAAACCCTAATTCTGCATTACTAAAACATTTCAAAAAAATGATCTGATTTTAACCATAGAATGTCAGCTAAGTTATAGTTGGAAACCATTTATAGTTGAAGTGCAAATAGTAACTAAAGTCATCCTGGAATTGTGTTTATTTTTTAAACTTGGTTGCTTATAGGGAAGCCCCCCATGAGTTGGATCACCCAACCTAAAGTGAGGGAAGTAGTTGTTTAGGTGACAGTGGTAATTCTTCCTAGTTACACTTGAGCTTGGAACCTAGTGAAGACTTTGCACTAGGTTGGATAACATTTTGGCATTGTTGTCAAGACAGAGTTCTTTCCCTGGATTAAGAGAATCATGTGGCTCCACAAGAGGAAAATTCAAATAGGAGATACCTCACCAAGAGTTCCTCCAATAGACATTTTCCGTGATACTTTGATCCGGAAAAGGTTTATAGAAAGCAGTGTTACAAAAATCGGCGACATATCACCAACATCGGGATGTCTCCTCCTCCCCAACACAAAGTCCAATTTTTTCAAAAAATCACCCCGATTTTTGCTAGCAATGTTTGCCGATATTACCGCGATAAAATCACAATTTTTTAGAGCTATCTTTTCTAAAAAATCGTGAGTCGAACCTTGCACATCGCCCACCCACGGATTAAAACAAATTTTGCCATTTTTCTTTGTCATTTGTGATCTAGTTGTTAGTTTTTACTTGAACAGCATATAGCATATAAACAATTACTGAAAGATAAACAAGCACAGCATAAAACACAAGAGACACAATTTATCCTGGGAAACCCTCTTGGGGTAGAAAACCCAGCAAAGCCTTCCCCAATATAGAAATCACAAAGTACAAAAGTTCCCCAAGACAAATCAGCTACTCCTCCACTTGTGCGCACCTCTCCTCTTCATTAATGCGAACTTGCTTGAGTGAATGAGTGAATAGAAGTGAGAGAGAGGTCCTCTATTTATATTCTTCCGTTGGGGTGACAAATTCTCCAACAGGGCCGGCTTCTCTACTTGACTGGTCAATTACATAATATAATAATCTTTTAGGGGTTTTTCTAGGCCGACACATGTCCTAGGGTTTACATTGATTCTTTCAATGACCTTTACAATATTAATTACATGACGACCATCTCCCAGAGGAGGAGTACAATAATATAAATAGAATATCTTCCGCAATTACATTATTTTAACACTCCCTCTTAACTAGGAAGGTATTCTGTGGGTAACAACATCTGCACAACTGACTTGTGAACTTCTATATGTCGTAGGAAGGCTTTGGATCATCATTTGTCTGGGGCATCATTTGCAGAGTAGCAACATCATCATCTGCTGAAATATGATCATCAGCAATCATCCTCTTGCTGGAACATCATCTACTGGAACAATATCTTCATCAACTGGAACAATATCTTCATCAACTGGAACTTCTTCTGCTGGAACATCCTCATCATCAACATCATCAGTTGGAACATCTTCTGTTGTCAGCAACCTCATCAGCTGGAACACCATTTACTGGAACATCCTCATCAACAACACCATCAGCTGGAACAACATCATCGTCAGCTGGAACACCATCTGCTGGAACATCCTCATCAGCAGCACCATCAGCTGGAACACCTGCAACAACAATCAGTAACTAAGTACTGATACTATCAGTCAGCCAGTACTGATCTTCCCTCACCCTTGGAGAGGCATCAGCTCATGAGAGTTGGAACCATCAGTCAACCAGTACTGATCTTCCCTCACCCTTGGAGAGGCATCCATCCCTCCGGACAGGCATCAGCTCGTGAGAGCTGGAACCATCAGTCAGCCAATACTGATCTTCCCTCACCCTTGGAGAGGCATCCATCCCTCCGGACAGGCATCAACTCATGAGAGATGGAACCATCAGTCAGCCAGTACTAATCTTCCCTCACCCTTGGAGAGGCATCCATCCCTCCAGACAGGCATCAGTTTGTGAGAACTGGAACTATCAGTTGGCCAGTATTGATCTTCCCTCACCCTTGGAGAGGCATCCATCCCTCCGGACAGGCATCAATTCATGAGAAATGGAACCATCAGTCAGCCAATACTAATCTTCCCTCACCCTTGGAGAGGCATCCATCCCTATGGACAGGCATCTATCCTTTCAGATAGGATCTCTATCGGTCAGCAAGTACTGATCTTCCGTCCCTCCTGGACAGGCATCTATCCTTTCGGATAGGCATCATCAATCTCTCTTCCTAGAGAGGTCCCTCTAGACCACACCAAGCTTGTCTTGAAAGTACTCAAACTGCACATGAGCCAGAGGCTTAGTCAGTACATCAGCAACTTGTTCCTCTGTAGGAACATATTCGAGCTTCACAGCTCCCCTCTGCACCATATCCCGGATATAGTGGAACTTAATCTCGATGTGCTTCGATCTATCATGAAACACAACATTTTTTGTCAACTTGATGCAACTCTGGTTGTCACAGAGTATCTCCGTAGCATCAATCTCTGAATCGAACAATCCTGTCAACATCTTGCGAAGCCACACTGCTTCACCACAAGCTGAACAAGCTACTACATATTCAGCTTCCGCTGTACTGAGTGCAACACAGGGTTGCTTTCTACTGAACCATGAGATCACACCTGATCCCAAACTAAAGCAACATCCAGAAGTACTCTTTCTGTCTTCAGCACTTCCATCCCAATCTGAGTCTGTGTACCCATACAGTCTGAACTCACTATCTGAGGCATATCTGAGTCCATAATCCAATGTACCCTTCAGATATCTCATCACATGTTTTGGTGCAATCATGTGAACATTCCGGGGTTCCACCATATACTGACTCAATGTGTTTACCGCAAAACATATATCTGGACGAGTATTGGTCAAATACATCAATGACCCAATAATTTGTTTATACATGGTGACATCCACTTTCTCTGAAGAAGCATCACTCAGAAGCTTCAGATTTGTCACCATCGGAGTAGTCATGGCCTTGCAATCCAGCATCCCAAATCTCTTTAGGATCTCTACTATGTATTTTCCTTGACTTAGGAAAATCTCATATGGAAACTGCCATACCTCAAGACCTAGAAAATAGTGCATCTTGCCAAGGTCTTTCATCTCAAATTCTGCTGCAAGCCTCTTCTTACATTCAACAATAGGCTTGTATTCTCTAGTCATAAATAAGTCATCCACATACAGTAATAGTATCATGGGTTCATCATTCATAATCTTGTAATAAAGATTAGAATCTGCTTTACTCTTGGTAAATCCCAAGCTCATCAGGAAGCTGTCAATTCTTCCATACCATGCTCTAGGAGCTTGCTTCAACCCATACAGTGCTTTCTTCAACCTGCATACATGTGGCTTATTATCTTCTGCTTCAAATCCTTTTGGTTGCTCGATATATACTTCCTCTTCTATGTTTCCATTCAGGAAAGCAGTCTTCACATCCATTTGATGTAGCTTCCATTTCATCTTGGCTGCCAAGGCAAGAATGGTTCTAATCGAAGTATATCTGGCTACCAGGGCAAAAGTCTCCTCATTATCAATTCCTTCCTTTTGCGAGAATCCCCGGGCTACAAATCTTGCCTTGTATTTTTCAATGCTTTCGTCTGCTGAATGTTTTGTTTTGAAAATCCATTTTGATGAAACAACCGATTTGTCCTTCAGTCTTGGTACCACATCCCAAACATCATTCTTGATGATGCACTGATATTCTTCATTCATGGCATCGAACCATTCCTTCTTCTTTACAGCTTCTTCAAAACAAGCTGGTTCTTCTTCAACAAGATTGCACATCAAGGCTACATAGCTGGAGTATGGCCTTGGTCTCTTGATCTCTCTACTGGATCCTTCTGGAGCACCATACTTTCTTGCATCTTGAATTAATTCACGTGCCCAGGATGGTCTTCTCTTTCAAGAGATCTCCACATGAGGTATCTCCTCAGGTCTCTATGGTTTTGCCATGTCATGATCCTCTGGAGTAGGATCTCCTTCAACATTTGGAATTGGTTCTTTGGTTGATTCTGCAACTCTGGGAGCCTCCTGCTTCTCTTCATCCTCATTAGACTTGTTGAAATCTTAATCTTCATCAAAAGTGACATCCCGCCTAATCTCAATTTGACGGAATCCTGGGATGTATATGCGGTAAGCCTTAGATTGCTCACTATAACCCACAAATATTCTCTTCTTCCCTGAAGGCTCTAGTTTCGAACTCTTCTCCTTTGGAATGTGGATGAACACCGGACATCCAAATATCTTCAGATGACTGACTTCAGGCTTCTTCCCGGTGAACATCTCTTCAGGGGTCTTGTTGCCAAGAGCACTATGGGAGATTTTGTTCTGTAAATAGACTACGGTTCTGGTAGCTTATGCCCATAGATGCATGGGTAAGTCTTGATCGTAGATCATAGCCTTTACTGCTTCTATGATCGTTCTATTCTTCCTTTCGGCTACACCATTCTGTTGTGGATTATAAGGGATAGTGAGCTCCCTCTTAATCCCTGCTTGCTTACAGAAATCTTTGAAATCCCCTGAGGTATATTCCCCTCCATTGTTTGACCTTAGGATCTTAATCTTCTTTTCAAGGAGATTCTCTACGAGCGCTTTGAACTCTTTAAACTTTTCAAAGACTTCATTCTTATTCTTCAGAAAGTAAATCCAGGTTTTGCGAGAATAATCATCAATAAAAGATGCATAATATTCATACCCGCTTAGAGAGGTGGTGGACATTGGTCCACAAATGTCTGAATGAATGATATCCAGAATATCTTTCGCCTTGCTGTCGCTACTTGGAAATGGGTTCTTCGTACTCTTCCCTTGAGCACACCCTTTGCATACTCCTTCATGATCCACCTGGATCTCTGGTAATCCAGTCACCACCTTACTTACAATTGGTAAGGCCTTATAGTGTACATGAGCTAGTCTCCTATGCCATAGCTCACAGGGGCTCATGGTACTAGCCATCATTGCTGCATCTGCATGACCCTTTAGTTTGTAAAATCCTCCTTCTTCTACTCCAATGACTACTGCATCATCAATAGTCTTCCCTTTAGGCCACATGAGAACTTCACCATCTACAAATGCAACTCGAAGACCTTTCTTATCTAATGCTGAAATAGATAGAAGGTTCTTCTTCAACCCAGGTACATAAAGTACATGACTTCCCAGAGTCCAACTTGTAAGAGGCTTCTCCCATACCTTTGATGGGATATTGGTAGTCATCTCCGAGTTTTACCTTGTGTGGAGATTCCTTCTGGATGAGATGAGACAAGGATTCTTTGTATCCTGTCATGTGCTTTGAAGCTCCACTATCCACTAGCCAAGTATCACTTCCATGAGATACTGAACCAGTGAGTGCTGAGATAAGAACATATTCTTCATTGGAGTCTTCATTATTTCTGGTCTTGTCATCATCATCACTATCTTCTGCTGCATGAGCATGAAACCTCTTCTTCTGCTTCTTGTGTTGTCCATGTTTGTTTGGACAATTCCTTGCAATGTGTCCAGTCTTGTGGCATGAGTAACATTCAATTGAAGAGAAATCCTTTCTGGTCCTTCTCTTCTTCTGGAGTCTTCTTGGAGAGTCCTCTCGGGGACAAGGGTTGATCTTCCTCTTCTTCCCACCTTTAGCATGAGTAGCTAAGGCTTGATCTTCATCGTCATTTAACTTCTCCTCTCTTACGACTATTCTTTCTTCTTCTTGGACACATTCTTCCCATAGCTTTCTGAATTTGATTAGTTTCTTTCTGGCACAAATTCCACGAACGAATGGTTCCCAATCTTGGGGGAGACCATTCAGAGTAGTCATCACAACTTCTGCATCCTCTATCATATCCCCAGTGGCTTCTAGTTGTTCTTTGATCTGGGATACTCTGGAAGTATGAGTGCATGGACTCAGACTTCATGTTCTTCAGACCCTTGAGTTGATTTCTCAAGGTCATCTTTCTGTTGATGTTCTTTCCTTCAAACAGGCTGGTCAAGGCATCAAACATCTCTTTTGGTGTCTTCTTGGAAGACACATGGGGGATCAAGTGATCCTTGATGGAGTCAGCAATGATCCTCTTTGCTTTGATCAGGTTCTTCTTATGCCTTGCCTTTCTTCATCTCCCTCTGGTTCTGTAAGCCCTTCCTTCACATAGTCTTCTAGTTCATGCTCCTCAAGGATGAGCATGACTCTATACTTCCAGGATCTGAAGTTCTCAGCTCCCTCAAGCTTTTCATCAAGCTTGGTATTGCTTGTCATTTTGCTATAATGAGAACCTCAAATGAAAATAGAAAAGTTTGTAGATCTTATCTTGATGATTTGTTGGATCTAGGGTTTGACAGAGAAACCCTAAAAATTCAAACTTGAAATTTCAAACTTCTAACAGGCCAGGGAGATGCACTTGACTGAGGCGAGCAAGCTAGTGTGCTCAGATTTTGGAAATTCCAAAAATTTACCCCTCAAAAGTGACCTGCGAAATTCGGATCTGCAATTTCTAGTTTTTTTGGTTTTCTGGTCCAAATCCCAAACTAGGGTTTGCTTGATCCCGGGGTTCTGCCCAACCAAAAAGTTCGATCTTGGGCTCAAAATTTTGATTTTTCTGAGGGGATCAATCCTATGCTGAGAAAACTCAAAAATTCTCCTTCTGTCAAAAGCCCTAATTTTATGTGGCTGCAGAATGTAATCTTTCAGGCCAGCTCTGATACCATGTTAGTTTTTACTTGAACAACATATAGCATATAAACAATTACTGAAAGATAAACAAGCATAGCATAAAACACAAGAGACACAATTTATCCTGGGAAACCCTCTTGGGGTAGAAAACCCAGCAAAGCCTTCCTCAATATAGAAATCACAAAGTACAAAAGTTCCCCAAGACAAATCAGCTACTCCTCCACTTGTGCGCACCTCTCCTCTTCACTAATGCGAACTTGCTTGAGTGAATGAGTGAATAGAAGTGAGAGAGAGATCCTCTATTTATATTCTTCCGTTGAGGTGACAAATTCCCCAACAGGGCTGGCTTCTCTACTTGACTGGTCAATTACATAATATAATAATTATTTAGGGGTTTTTCTAGGCCGACACATGTCCTAGGGTTTACATTGATTCTTTCAATGACCTTTACAATATTAATTACATGACCATCATCTCCCGAAGGAGGAGTACAATAATATAAATAGAATATCTTCCACAGTTACATTATTTTAACACTAGCTTGTGAAGGAGGAGAGCCAAGGAGGAGACCATCATTTTGCATTGGACCAAGGAGGAGACCATCATTTTGCATTGGGCCAAGGAGGAGAAAACATCTCATTTCATTTGCCATCGATGATTAATTTTGTGGAGTGGGGATTGAAATTTGGAATCCCATCACAGTCAAACACATTTCAAAGTATGTTAATGAATATAGCTATCATTTCTACTTGTTCCAAGGAAATTTTGGTAATTTTGCAAAGTCAATGAGTTTTCCCCCTTTAAAAACAAAATTTAATTGTCCATTTACCCTGGAATCAGTTCAATATTAAATCTAATTCAACAAACTGCTGCAAATTAAATGCTTTCACATGAACCATCTGAACTCAAAGCACACTGAGAAGTTCTACCAAAATGTTGAGAACATTATTAACATAACAGCCATGCACATAAAAATTTCAGACTTAGATATTTTAGCCAAAATGGCCCAGGCAAAACCCCAACTGGGGAAAACCTGTGAGAGAGAGAGTGAGTATTTTTTATTTTTTAAATGGAAATGTACAGCAACTAAATGAATGAGAGAAAACTTATCTCAACCCACTGAAGACAATCAACAATTCTGGAAATTCTATGACAGAATTTCTGCTCATACTCAGCATCTAAGTCACCTGGTTCGAATTCATGTTCGAATTTGGCAAAATAAAATTCGGAAAAAAATCGCCTTCTAAAAAATAGTTGATAAAATTCGTCATTAAATTCGAGCATATATATATAAGATTTTAATTATTAACATATATAAATTTATTGTTAAAATATCTAATTATAATATCTTTCCTAACTAAGTTTATATTATTATTATTAATTATATATAATAAATAAGTTTATATTAATTATTTAATATAGAAAGCATATAGAGCAATATTATATTTATACCATATAATATTTATAATATAGATTTGTTTAATGAGCTAAAATATTTGTCGGACGTTTAGTAAGATCTCGATCGACTGAACCTTCTAGCTGTATGTTGTAGTAAAACCCTGCGCAAATGCACCTTGCAACTGCTACTGTAGGCTGTAGCAGATCCGTGAAGTTTGAAATTTAAAGATTTGAACTTGAAGTCGGGACTTGGCCCGGAGGAGACTGGTCACAACTCACATTCACTGCCACTGGAGTCAGGATTCTGCCGTCAAGTTTCAACAATAGCAGCTGCCAGGCTCGGCCCTATGTGGACTGCGACTCATGGATTGACGACCTCCAGTCCACACTTCACTCACGATGACTGAGAATCGACAGCTTCACTCGTGGAATGAGCTAGGGTTTACCTGCAGGTCGCAAAAAGAGGGTGGGGAACGAACTTAGACGATCTTGTGTTTACAAAAACCAACCCAAAAATTTGAAATCATGATTAAATTCGGCGATTTTAATCGAATAAATTCGACTATCTTAGAAAATCGCCGAACCAAGTGACTTAGCTTAGCATTCCACTAGCATTGGAAACTGTGCCCAACACAGGTTGTACGATCAATCAAAATGCACAGTCCACTTCTCGATTTTTGTGCATAAAGAAGTTGTCCTCCTTGATCTGCGTGCTCTCTATAACAGCAGCACTCTACATGGAAAATCGTGCCCACTCTGAACACATCCTCTCCTTTTGCTTGGAAACTCTTGCCTCTAACAAAGCTAAACCAGAATTAAATGCAGTAGAAAATGACCTCAAAATTTGTGCCAAACAACTCCAAACTCATGCTCAGCATCTTCCTCTAAATTTGTGCTCATTAAATGTAGTTTTACGGTCTGGTCTGACTATTGTACCTGTGCCTTGGGATGTGTGCCAATGGTCTTCTCTTCTCCTCTCAAGCTTGACTTGCTCCAACCAAAAACTCTCTCTTTGAATGAACTCGACTTCTCCAACTCTCTTGGGGATATGTGCAAATGAAAGAGGGAAGGCTTATTTAATTCAAAAAAATTAAAAATCTTGTCTCTTGGTTTGCCTCTCAAGGGTAACTGAAGAGTCATCTAATCCAAGGGCCCACAATAGATTAGATCAATGGATGAGAATAAATGCTCATTATTCTCTCCATAAATTAAATTCATTCACCTACCACTTAAATAAACCAAAAGTCACTTTATAACAATAAAGTGAATTAATTGCTCATCTCAAACAATTAATACAAGGGTCATGTCCCTTTTTCCCTCATTAATTACTTAGGCATAAAATAACTAGGAGAACACTTCCTAGGTACAATTTCAACACTCCCCGTTACCAAGGAAGATGTTCTCACTAAAAACCAACTCATCTCTAAAGAAGATAACCTGCTTCCCCACCAAGGCTGGTAAACTGCCCATGTGCTTCTCACACAATATCAAAGTCTACTCATGTGCTTCTCGCACAATATCGAAGATGCCCACTCTTTGTAAACTCTGCTCCAGAAAGGTCAAATCAAGTGTCCCTTCATGGTAGACATCATCACATGAAGGACATCATTTTGAGCTGCAAAGCTCAGTGCTTCCGCTTCACGCGGGAAGACCTTCTGGCATATCCTCTGCCAGAACCACTCTCCAATCTCTCACTGTCGGCAGTAGAATCTCCCCGTCTCTGGAAGTTGTCCTGCATCCTACACTGATGCCTCATGTCGGGACATCTCATCTCGCTCATCCATCAGTGACAAGTCATACCAACTGACCCTCTTGCCAGCACTGGAGGAGGTAGCCTGTCACTTACTCCTCTTAATAGAAGACGAACTACTTGGTACCACAATAATATCTGTAGCATCTCGCTCTCTCCTCTGAACTGCGGACTGACTACTCGGCGCCACATCAATCCTCGAAGCATCTCGTTCACTGTTTGTCTGAGACTCAGGATCTGATATCCATCCAGATCCTTCTGTTGTAGGCTGACCACGCACTACATAATCTCCATCTCTCCAATGACCTATCAACATAAGGTCAACTGGATCCACTCCCAATACATAGATGAAGATGTGTTCACTCTTGAACAATACTGCATATCCTGCTCCCTCCAAGGCTGGAATTGAAAGCCTGTTGTCCTACAACCCTAGAATATAGAGTACTCCTGAAATCTCCAAAATCTCTCCAATCAAGCTGGAACCGTACCCGTCCCAAACCTGTGACTGCATGCACTGTCCCATCTCTATCTTGTACGAGCTACTCTGGAATAGTCTCAAAAGTGAGGAAGGCATCTCGCCTCCCAGTCATGTGATTGCAGTAGGAACTATTTACAATCCACTTCCTAGTATCACTTGGTTTGCTACTACTGCAACTCAAAACAACAGTGGCAAGAGAGAACTCTTTCTCGAACTATGTAGCATACCACTCAATCTCTGCTATAGCTGCAACCTGCTCCTCTTTCTCCTGCTTGCCCTTCTTCTTCTTAGGACATTGGCCAGCATAATGGCCAAAATCATTGCATGCATAGCACCTGACTCTACTCAGGTCCCTCTTCTGCTCACCCCTCTGTTGCTTAGCCCCTCCCAGGCCCTTCTTGGAATTCTTGCCTTTAGCTGATAAGGAAAAGTTCTGCTCATCCTCCTTACTATTTGAAGAGCTCCCCTGCACAAATCATCTCCGAGTCTCCTCCTGCACAAAGTCATCCCAGAGATTATCCCAGGAAGGCATGTTCTCTCGTGCAACAACCGCCTCCACGAAGACAGCCCACTGCTTGGATGCTCCATTCAGTGTTGTGGATGCTCCATTCAGTGTTGTCCTCACTAGGTCACTGCCATGCACAACCTCCCCAACAGCTACTAGCTCATCTCTCACCTGGGTTATCCGAGTAAGGTAAATAGTCACATTCTCAAAGTCTGCCATCCGTATGCCTTTCAGCTTCTCTCTCAGAACCATCTTCCAGTTCTCATTAGAGCTCTGATACAAATTGGTTAGAGCCTCCCAAATTAAATATGCACGGGACTTAGAATTCAAATGAGGGATTACATGGTTCTTTACCGCATCAAGGATGATCCTCTTAGCCTTGATGTCCTTCTTGTTAAAGGCTTGTAATGCTGCTACATCTGTGGCTGAGGGAATTTGAATTGGTTGAGCTTGTGTGTGATTTACCACCTCATCCCACAGCTCATTCTCTTGCAATATGAGCACTATCCTTGCTTTCCAAGGAACAACGTTCCTAGCCCCATCCAATCTGTCTTCCAACCTCAAATTGGTGGCCATCTCACTGAGAATAACAATCCAACAAATCTGCTAGGTGAACAAAAAACTAAATCTCCCTCAAGTCTGAAAATATTTTACTGTCAATCTGCCCTTAATAGGGCTCTGATACCATGTAGAAACTACACTTCTCAAACTGACCTTAAGCTATGCACAGATATCAGTTCAATATTAAATCTAGTTCAACAAACTACTGCAAATTAAATGCTTTCACATGAACCATCTGAACTCAAAGCACACTAGGAAGTTCTACCAAAATACTGAGAACATAATTAACATAACAGCCATGCACAAAAAAAATTCAGATTCGGATATTTTAGCCAAAATGGCCCAGGCAAAACCCCACATAGGGAAAACCTGTGAGAGAGAGAGTGAATATTTTTATTTCTTTAAAATGGAAATGTACTAAATGACTGAGAGAAAACTTATCTCAACCCACTGAAGACAATCACCAATTATGGCCACCAACATTGGAAATTGTGCCCAACACAAGTTGCACGGTCAGTCAAAATGCACAATCCACTTCTCGATTTCTATGCATAAAGAAGTTGTCCTCCTCCTCGATCTGTGTGCTCTCTATAACAACAGCGCTCTACATGGAAAATCGTGCCCACTCTAAAAGGAAACACATGCTCTCCTTTTCCCTAGAAACTCATGCCTCTAACAGAGCTAAACCAAAATTAAATGCAGCAGAAAATGACCTCGAAATTTGTGCCAAACAATTCCAAACTCATGCCCAGCATCTTCCCCGAAATTCATGTTCATTAAATGCAGTTGTACAATCTGGTCTGACTGTTGTACATGCGCCTTGGGATGCGTGCCAATGGTCTTCTCCTCTCCTCTCTAAATATTTTTGATAAAAATCACAAAACTTCTTATTGGACTTTTATCACACTTTGATTGTAAATCTAATTTTTAAATTTTCTGAACTATGAATTCATATAATGAAATTTCTTATAGTTTAAGCATAAATACCATACAACCAAACTCTTGAATTGAAGATGAATGCAACACCAAAATTTAGGGCCAAGCCCAAGGTAAAAACCTCACCAGAGGAAAACCTAGAGAAAGAATTTTATTTATGAGAGAAAAACTCGGAAATTCTACAACTCAGAATTTCTTCTACAACATCAAAAACAAATCTTAGAAACCCCACTCATCTGCAAATCTGGATTGAAAACTATGTCAAATGATGCTTACAATCACCTCACACGTGCGAAATGTACAAAGCAACTTTTCGGGATTCGTGCCAGGTACAGATTTTGCCCGACATTAAATGCAGAAAACATACTCGAAATTCGTGCCAAATTTAACCTCAATTGTCTCAAAAACTGTGTCAGCAAACTGCCTCAAATTATGTGCTTGTATAGTCTACAGAAATGGTTGTACGGTCTTGTGAATATTTCAAAACTTTCTTGAGAATCGTGCCCTCAACTTGTCTTGATGATCAGCTCTCATAAAACATAAATCTTCTTCAAGATTTAATTTCTTTCTCTCACTTGTCTTCTTCTCTCTTGATGTGACTTCAATGAATGTTTTCTCTTCCCTAGATGTCTTTTTATATCTTTTCTCTTCTCAAAACCCTAACTAATCTCAACTAACTCATCAATGGCTGAGATCAATCATATCTAAAGGTTCACATTAAATGCTCATTTAATAATACACTTTATTATTAAATGCTCACAAAACTTTTTGGGACCCACAACTTAACTTTTATTTCATTTAAAAAATATAAAGTCACTTTTATATTATAAAACATCTAAGGAAAGTCAAAAATTGTTCCCACCATGTAAACATTACAAAATCATGGTGGGACCTACTGAGTTACATTTCTAACACTCTCAAGCTCGACTTGTTCCAACCAAGAACTCTGTCTTGGATGAACTCGACTTCTCCAACTCTCTTGGGGATATGTGCAAATGAAAGAGGGAATTCAAAAAATCTTGTCTCTTGGTTTGCCTCTCAAGGGTAACTGACGAGTCATTTAATCCAAGGGCCCACAATAGATTAGATCAATGGATGAGAATAAATGCTCATTATTCTCTCCATAAATTAAATTCATTCACCTACCACTTAAATAAACCAAAAGTCATTGTATAACAATAAAGTGAATTAATTGCTCATCTCAAGCAATTAATACAAGGGTCGTGTCCCATTTTCCCTCATTAATTACTTAGGCATAAAATGACTAGGAGAACACTTCCTAGGTACAATTTCAACAGGCTTAACCATATTAAAAATCTAATTTAGACTAGGAAT
Organism: Larix kaempferi; assembly: GCA_027924585.1. Lineage (NCBI taxonomy): Eukaryota > Viridiplantae > Streptophyta > Pinopsida > Pinales > Pinaceae > Larix > Larix kaempferi. The sequence goes on from BSBM01000010.1 coordinate 747,369, forward strand.
GAGTCCAGATTTAATGAAATGGGGGTTATAAGGTCAATGGTCAAGATAAAGAAGAAACACAAAGCGAACAAACTTGTGGGCCGATGTCTTCTATGGAGTGATATTCCATTCATTTTTGCCAAGAACCCATTCTATGTTCCTATGTTTGAGGTTGTAGTTATTGTTGGCCTAGGGTATAAGCCCCCCACTTATGAGGCGTTGAGAGGGCCCATCATTGATAATGAAAAAGTCGATTGCACTCGCAGGTTGCAAGAGCTTCAGGATTCATGGGAGGTCATAGGATACACTATGATGTCAGATGGTTGGACCAATGGGAAGGGCAGGACCTTTCCAATCTCTTGGTTCATTGTCCCAGGGGGCAATGTTTATAAAATCCATGGATGCATTCACACAAGTCAAAGATGCGGCATTATTATGTCAATTGTTGGATGGGTTCTTCCAAGAGATAGGTCTGCAGCATGTTGTCCAAGTCATAACAGACAATGATGTGAAATATGTGATCGATGGCAAGAAGCTTATGGACAAGTATCCTACAATGTTTTGGACTCTTTGTGCAACTCATTGTATTGACTTGATTTTAGAGGATTTGGGGGAAATTGATTTTATCAGGGATGCCATTGATTCAGCATGAAGCATCACCAAATTTATATACAACTATGCATTTGTGCTTAGCTTGATGCGACAATTCACTGGTGACAAGGAGTTGGTGTGTCCTTCCATCACACACTTTGCCACTAGTTTCATCTCTCTTTAGTCTCTAGACTTGCAAACTATGCTCTTTTCAGCTGAGTGGTGTGCTTTATCAATTAGCATTAAACCGGAGGGACAAGCCATATACAGGCTAGTGTCATACCATGAGAGTTTTTGGGATGGGGTAAAGAAGGTGTGTACCATCAGCGAACCTTTGGTAAAGGTTCTTCGCTTAGTTGATGGAGACAAGCCCACAATGAGCTACATGTATGAGGCCGTGGATAGGGCCAAAGAGGCTATCCGTGCCTATTATGAGAAAAAAGGGGATGAGGGGTGTTATGATGGTACCAACACCAACGTACCTGCAGAAGTGCCCCAGGGAGAGGGTGTTTTTTTTCTGACCGGGAGGGGTGTTTAGCCAGCTTATTCTGAGGTAGGGGTATGGCCAGACCCTCTGGTATCTCCTTTGGAAGTACTATGGCTTAGTGGCATCGCTAATTGCCTCATGAAAAGGTTTGAAACCCTGAGGTTGGTCTCCGGGGCTTCCAAGGGTGGGTCACTGGGTCACATGACCCCGACCTTGTTTTATCACTCCAGCGGCAGGTTCTTCAGCACCAAGGCGCATATTTATCCTTTAGAGCACCTCCAGCACCCTCCTAGCCCTCCAATTCACCAGCGCCCTCTCTCTAGGCCCTCCTCCAGAGGATGACGTCATCCTCCCTAGCAATCTGTGATGCTTGATAAAGGGGGGGCGTTGAGGGATTTTCATCACTATTGGGGTTAGTTTGGGCATGACGACCCCCCCTACACACTCTGGCCTTCAATTCAGTCTGATGTGGCCTATTTCAGCCATTTTGCTCATGTTTGTGTCAAATCTGGGGAAAACACCCCAATTTACCTTGTTTTAATTTTAAGTTGACATTTATAATTCAAATTGACATTTTAAAAAGGCATGTCGGCGTGGATTTTAATTATTTTTGTAAAAGTGAGTGTGAAGTATAAATAACTTTTCCTCACTTCATTTTTACACATCAACTTTTGGGATTAAATCATTATGTCTGTTATTTGTGTAAATATTTGATCCAGATATCACTACTCCCTCTGGATCGCCCTGAGATCTCAAGTGGTATGAGTCTCAATATCAATATATACTCATAAACAATATAGACTCAAACAACTAGATCTGCATTTACCAACTGAAATATAAATGCAATCAACCACATAAACAACAGATGTATCCTGGAACTCTTTTGGGGAAAACCAGCTAACTATGGGGCTCTATTCTCTCTCAAGCCCAGAACATATAGATGTATAAATGACAATACAATACAGGATTACCTCAACTAATAACTCAATCCCTCTGAAACAGGACAAACTCTAAATTTGCATGCATCCGGCTGATGCATGCACTGAAGAGGTAAGCCCTAACTGCCAAACTGGATCTGAGTGCTCTGACGGTGCCTCTAACTGATCTTCCCTCTCTATATCTCTCTGCTCTGATCTGCTCACTCTGAAGACTGCCCACTGATGAAATCGACCTCTTATGCATGCACAAGTGCGCCCTCCCGTCTGGATGTCAAATGCTCGTACTGGTCCAGATCTCAACAAATCTGAGCTCCGACCGTCCCTAACCTTCCTCAAATGCTGAGGCAAGGCTATCCTGGAAGTCTCAGACTCCGAATCAGTCAATCTAGCTGACAACGAGCTTCTCCTCCCTCAAAAAAAACGTCCTCCTCCACAAGAACTCGGCCTCCTCCAATCTACTCTGAAATCACACTAATGAGCTCTCTCAGCTCACAGAACTGGGTGTCTAGCCTCTCTGGAACTGAAGGTCACTGATCTAGCTCAGATCTGACCTTCCTAGCTCCTGCAGCAACTCCTCTCTATCTCAGAAAGTCACCCCACATGTGCAACTACGCCCTTCTCACTCTAGCAGTATCTCTCTGCGACAATGCAACTGAGTAACCTCATTTGGGGACCCCCTGCCTCTATAAATAATCTCACCGATGAATTAGGTTTGCCAAAATCCTAATTCTCGGTGCATGCAAAAGGTCATTTTTGCATGCAGTCACTGAATGCTGACAGGTCATGCAAAACTCATGCATGCAAAGGTCAATCTCCCTGGAAGCTCTACATGCAGCCCCCACTGGACTCATGCCACTGAGTAGAGTGCATGTCACCCTCTACTCCATCCCGATGCCTATGCAGCTAATGTACCTCCATGTAAGGCATCTGAACCATGGAGGACATCCCGAAGTTACCATAATCTAACAATTTTCCCTAACTAGGGCTCTTTCAAGGGATGCGCACTCCTTGATGAAGGTTGTTTTCCAAGTTTGGAAGCATTTCTTGGAAGTTTTACTTTTGCTCATGCCAATGCTAAGGTGGAGGCTAGAGTTGTTTGCTTCACACATGCACATAGAGGTATCCATACTTTTGTTTGATGTCTCTCTGTCAAATTGTACGAGAGTGATGCTTGTTAGGGTTGAATGGAAGCCAGTGTTGTTTCATTTTATCTTGATTAGCATATTATTTTGTCTTTGGTCACCATTGCATTCAAGCTTGACCTTTAGGTCTTCAAGTTTTGCTAAGATTAGGTTCTCTCAACGAATCCTAGAGATTGTTGAGATTAGCCCTAGTTGCCAAGCTTACCAAGTACCATCTCAAGGAGGGTAGCTCCTCTCATTGATGCCCTAGGGTTGGGTAGATAGTTGCTCTTGAAACACTAAGTTGGTCTTTTCATCTACTTTTTAAAGCTAATTTCTGAGTTATTATGTTAGATTAGGTTAATTTCTTAATTTTATGAGTTTGTTGTTATTTTACATGCTAAAAACCCTAAATTTTAGTGTTAAAACTAATTTTAAAAACCCTAAACTAAAGCCCTAACTCTGATTTTCCTGTCAAAAAAAAAAACTAAACTGCAGAAATGTCGTCCCCTTTCGCCCTGCGACTTACTCCCTAACTCTCCTTTACCTTCGTTTTACCTTCTCTAATTCGGCCTCCCCTTTGCCACCATCCTAGACCCTAGGCCCCTTTCATTGCCCCCTCGCTGCCCTAGGTCGCAGCTCTGCTCCACCTGTTAGTTGCCCCCTCTCTACAGTTCGGACCTGCAGTTCTGCCATTGCCTTCTTCCAAGGTCCGCAGCCCTCTGCCACAGCTCGCCCTCCTTCTCTTATGTTGCCACGTTTTTTCTACTACTCCTTATCTCCTTCCTTTCCCAGCTCCTTTCCTCATCCCTTCTCCATTTCGGACCTTCTTCCTTCAGCCAACACAGGTCTGCAATAAATATTGCAGACCCTGTGTATTATCCCCTTGCCTCCTCATTTGCAAACAGAAAGCAAAGGATCATATCAATATTTTATTTAGGTTGATTGGAGTTAATTCTTAGAGTTAGTTTGACCTTTTTCTGTGTCTTTTTGAGCTATTTTACTGTGTAAGTTTAATATCAGAATTATACATACTGATCTGGAAAACCCTCATTTACAGTGTTATTCTTTTTATTTGGTTTTCTAGATTAGTTTCTGAAGAGAGCAATTAATGCTGGTTTACACATTTTATCTCTGTAACTCTTTAAATTCAGTAACATACAAAGGTATGGATCTTAGTCGGTTGGACATTCATGCTATGATATTCAATGGTCAATACTGGGCTTGTTTGAACTGTACATGTCTACTTGCTATTATTAAATCGGTGATTTGCCATAGGTTAACATTGGTGAGATTACTCTATTTGGGTGAATGCGAAGTTGATTGGACATACATACATATTGGTCTTTAGTTTATTCGTATTTAGCTACTGATACATATTGAAGCTCATACATTCCCTCGACTGTCATAAGGAACAAATATTTGAAGTGGTTTGATGCATGGTGAAGTTAGTCGGATACGAGGTTATTTTCCTTTCATATTAGCTGTTAATCACTAATCTCTGGAACTGTAATGCATTACTGATATATGTGGTTAAGCTACTAATGACTGGTCCCTCAAATTGTGTGGTTATACATTGCCATAATACATGCTCGTGATTTTTGCATATTTACTTGCTATATCTTTCATATGAGGAATGTAATGAATGGTCTTTCACATGTGATGATCTTGGATTGACCTTACACTTTTATTAAATGATCTATGTTGGTTAGTAACCCTGGAGTTTATTTACTTTGCATGTTTTGCATATGCTATCATTGGGTGATTAATTGCATGTCTTCTTCATTTATTGACTCCATTTAGGCACTAGTCTAACTAACTATTGCATAGAGAATATAGTTTTTTGGTTGTACTAGTGTTGTACAGGGTTCATAAGGATACTTCTCCTTGGAGGTTCCAACGCTCCGAAGAAGTTAGAATCGTGATCAAGGTGACATTGGATCACTTTTCTTATTTTTGCTTATCGGGAACTAACCCTGCTAGTTTGCCCGGTAACAAGGGGCATGAGAGACAACAATTGATATGGGGGTGATTGATCAACAATGGAACTATACACTCCATCACCCCATTCATGTTGCAGGGTTATACCTCAACCCCACGCTCTCTTACTCCTATGGCTTTAGGTTTGATGCAAAGGTAAAGGATGGGTTCTTAGAGTGTGTCCACAAGATGGTGCCAAGTGTAGTTGATTGTTCAAAGATTTCCAAAGAGTTGGAGGTCTACAGGAGGGCCATGGAAACATTTGGGTTTGAGATGGCTATTAGTGATAGGAAGAACATAATGCTAGGTAAGCTTCACCTTGTTTCAAAAATCATTATTTTTCCTTTCTTTGTTTTAAATTTCAATGTATTCTCTAATGTTTTTCTGATTCATTGCAGATACTTGGTCGAAAACCTATGGCTTAAGAGTACCTCATCTCCAAAAGCTTGTCATTCGGGTGCTTAGCCAAACATGTAGCTCTTCTGGTTGTGAGTGCAACTGGAGTGTATTTGACAAAATTCACACCAAGAAGCGCAACAAGTTAGAGAAATTAAAATTTAATTTTAAATTCATTATAACTTGTAATTTGTCCCTTGGGTAATTTATGTATTATGGTTTAATAAATTTATGATCCTCATACAGGTTGGATACCCAACACCTGAATGATCTAGTCTTCATCTACTACAATATCAGGCTGTGGGTGAAGCAGGTGTTGATGTAATTGTAACTTCGGAAGATATTCACTTCTATTTTATATTGTTATTATTATTGTATTTTATTTGTACCTCCGACGGAGATGTTTATTCCTCCGGTTGGAGATGTCATTATTACATTTGGTCCTCTAAAGTCATTGAGGTAAATCCTCCTTTGTAAGTCGAGGAAATAGATCCCCCTAGAGTTAGTTGTATTAGGGTTATTGAGTCCCCTAGAGAAGTCGGCCCAGTCAGGTTTAGCTGGGGCCGACCTAGCAAGTGAAAAAGGTCAAGTGAAAGTAAAGTATAAATAGAGAGCAAGGCTCTCTCATTTGAACACACACTCACTCACTAAAAAGTTCGCATTAGTGAGAGAGAGAGGACAAGTTCGCATAGGAGAAAGAGAGAGGAGCTGCAGAAGACCATCTTTGTTTTGGGGTTTTACTTTTGTGATATTGTATTGGTGACGATTCTATCTCTAAGGAAGTTGCGGGGTTTTCTCCTTTATGGTTCCCCAAGGAAAATCTTTGTGTCTCTTGTGTTATGTTGTGCATGTTATTCTTTTAGTTAAGATCCTAGATAATATTAATTAAAAGTAGAAAAACTAACATGGTATCAAAGCTAACCTGAAAAGAAGACATTGTGCAGCTGCGGGAAGCTAGGGCTTCTAAGTTTTGGGTCTTCTCTCCACAGATCATCAAGGAAAAGAGGCTAGGCTAACTCTCCCTAAGAGAGCGCATATTTTTGTCGAAGCAGAATTGGATTCTGAGAATTTTCATTTTTTGGCCCGTCACTGCTGCCGGGGGAAAACTAGGGCATCAACATCTTTAGGTTTTTGTTCACTGATTTGGAGAAGTGAATACATTGGACAAATCGCCTTGAGGAGGCGCATCTATCTATCCAATCAGAAGTTCCAAATTCCAAGTTTGGAAAACTAGGGTTTCTCTAACAAACCCTAGGCTAGCCAGCTCCAGAACTAGTTTGGGCATCTAAAAGTGGTAAGACCTAAAAGCTTTGATATTTCCATTTGAAGTTCTCATTAAAGATGACTCACCACACCAAGCTTGAGGATAAGTTTGAAGGAGCTGATAACTTCCAAGCATGGAAGTATAGGATTGCTCTTGTCCTTGAAGAGAATGAATTGGACAAGTATGTAAATGAAGAGGTTCCAGCACCAGAGGGAGATGAGGCTAAAGCCTTACATAAGAACTTAGTTAAGGCCAAGAGAATCATTGCAGATTCCATTAAGGATCATCTCATCCCACATGTGTCATCTTTAAAGACACCTAAGGAGATGTTTGATGCTTTGACAAAGATATTTGAAGGGAAGAACATAAATCGAAAGATGACCTTGCGGAACCAACTCAAGAATGTGAAGATTCAAAATGCAGAGACCATGCAGTCCTACTTCACTAGGGTCTCTCAGATCAAGGAGCAACTTGAAGCTGTTGGAGAAAATGTAGAAGGAGAGATAGTGATGACCACCTTGAATGGTCTCCCATGATCATGGGACTCATTCATTCAAGGGATATGTGCCAGAAAGAAGTTAATCACATTCAGTAGGTTATGGGAAGAATGTTCACAAGAAGAAGCTCGACTTGTGGCATGAGAAGAGAAGATGGGAGCAAATGAGGATCAAACTCTCACAACACACGTTAGAAGAAATCATAACAAAAGGGAGCACCATCATCACAGTAAGAGGTAGAAACACCATCAAAATCAAAGGGAGAACTATAGAAAACCCAGAAGAGATCTATCCAACATTAGATGTTATACATGTGATGAGAAGGGACACTACTCCATAGATGTCCCAGAAACAGAAGTGTCTCTTGTTACCAACTATTTTGTACCATAGTCGGACTTCCTGTGAGCCGCCAGTTTCATGAACATGTTCAGTGTTCATCATTAGTGTTCAGAAGTTTAGAAGACTTTTTCAAGGCCATTTTGGACCCTTTTGTAATAATTGCATGTCCAGACCCCCATGGGGAAATTGTAATAAGTTGGTCTAAGCATGATTATTTTGTAAAAGACTTGGCTTACCTTAGGTTTGGCTATTAGGGGGATACTCTAGAGTGTTTTTTTCCTTAGGAATTATGCGCTTCTCTTCAGTGGCATATAATTCCTGAGTTTTTCACTCATACCTCCAAAGCTGGAGTATTCTCATGGTGGTTGAACCTAGGGAGGTTAATAAAGTCTATGTGTCTATGTATTTTTTACATGTTAGCCATCTAAATTGAGTCATATGGAAATTGAGTCATATTTTTTACATGTATTTTTTACATGTTAGCCATCTAAATTGAGTCAAACAACTCATGTTTTTCCTCCTCACGTGGGTGGATGTCCCATGGTTGAAGTGCGTAAAGGTGTGGGCGAAGCTTCCAATGGGAGGGGCACCCCTCTCATGAGGTGGCAGCCACCTCATCCTATCACACCAACCCAAAGCTCCAAGCTTTGAGTCAATGCGTAGATCACTCCCCTAATTGTGAGAGTCACCCTCCATGGAGCCATGCGCACTCTCTTCTCTTCTTCTCTATTTAAACGAGGTCTTGCTCCATCATTTGAGATGGATTGCAAGGAACCTCTACTGTATTATTTTGTAATGTTTGTTGCCTTTGTGCAACCATTTGAATAAAGAAAGGCTTTGGAGGCTCATGAGGTGTGATCCATTGATGCATGTGCTTGGTATATGAGGTGATATAATTTCAATTCTTTCATGCTTTGCTAATCTAGATGGTATAATTAGTCTATGCTTTATAGGGCTCTTTGAAACACATAAGAGTAGATATTTGTAGTTTCAAGTTATTTGCTTACTTCTTTACTTCTAGAGATTTGAAAGAGCATTGTCATATTCAGTTATATTTCGTGTTTTTCTTTATTTCAATTTGTAGGAAGTACTAGATCTAATATATGTGTTGCAAGTGTAATAGATTTTCTTTGCAAATCACCTTCCCAAGTAAAAGGTTGAGCTAAGTTGCATCTCCCTTTCTTGGAGCCAAATACAAGTTTCTTCAATCACTTACCAAGTGAAATCTAAATTTCTTTCAAGAAGATTCAAGATCGAAGGGCCATTTCTTCTTCCATCCTTGAAACTCAAAACTCTCTATCTTTTACCTTGTTCTTACTCTAACTTTGCTTAACAAAATTAGATCCACATAGTTGCATTATTTAAATCTGATTTGTAATGCAAAAGTTATAGATCTAAAAGTATTTTAGAGTCTTATTTCAAGCTTTAGATCTAGTTTTAATAATCAATATTTGAAGTAATAAATTTTCCCATCATTTGCAAATATTTTCTTGTAAATTTTTATGTATTTTTTACTAACAAATACTAATCTTTAACATTTTTTTGTTCACTGATTTTTTGTGTCGTTTTACAGAAAAGCGAGGAAAGAAAGTGAAAATTTTAAGCATACACACAAAAAAATCCCCATTCTTCAATCCCCTGGTATCCCTTTTCCTTCTTAGGCCATAAGTCTCTTGAATCTAGCTTTTTGCGGATCAAGAGCGCTCTCTATCGGAGATTAACTGAATTATAATAAACATTAATAAAGAGCAAGTGGGATTACGGCTCCCACACCCTTCTTCCCCCATTTGGGAGAAGCATGTATTTTTTTTCATTTGTTTTTACCTGCATAAAATCATATCAGTAGCATGCTAGGTTAGTTCAAGTTTTTTTTATATAAAATTTTGAAAGTCTTTCTTACATAGTTTCATTTAAAATTGTTTATGCAAAAGTACAATTTTTAGTGAAAATTTTACTTCTTTTAAAGTTAATTAGTTTCAAGTTTTGTTTTAAGATCTTTGCATCATTTCCTTTTGTGAAGTTGTTAAAGTTTACATGCAAAATCTCTTGAATCTCGCCATAAGCAAATCAAGAGTGCTCTATATCGGAGAGTCTAATTCAAGTTTTCAAAATCTCTTGAATCTCGCCATAAGGCGGATCAAGAGTGCTCTTTGTCGAAGAGTCTATTTTCACTTTTTCATAACAAAATCTCTTGAATCTCATTCTAAATCGGATCAAGAGTGCTCTTTGGCGGAGAGTCAAATCAAATTGGAACGAACTATTTGAAAATACCATGTATGCTATACCCATCGCAGGCTAGTTTGAGCTTTGGGATATCAAAAACTGTTGCTTTCACTTCTTTAATTTTCTCACATTTAATTAAAAGCTTCAATTTTAATAAAATTAAGTCCCTTCAAACCAACGAAAATCCGGCGTTGCCACGCTGTGATCGAAAGTGGGGGAATTCTGACTAAGGAAGCGGGAACCACTGGGAGGTGACCTCTTTGGGATATCAAAAACGGTTGCTTTCACTTCTTTAATTTTCTCACATTTAATTAAAAGCTTCAATTTTAATAAAATTAAGTCCCTTCAAACCAACGAAAATCCGGCGTTGCCACGCTGTGATCGAAAGTGGGGGAATTCTGACTAAGGAAGTGGGAAACACTAGGAGGTGACTGTTATCACATATATAGTAGCCGGGCTACCATACATTATTTTTCAGATTCCAAAGCGCTTTTCAGCCAATTCCTTTACATTGAGATGATGAGATGAGCATCTATCTATGGATCACTATCAAATTTTGGACAGTATATGTATTCCCCATGCCATGACTGAGTCTCAGAACACTCAGAGAGATGACCGATGTAGCCATTATACCATTTATGCAGAGCAGTCAGTAGTGCCCAGAGTTACAGTAGCAGTTTCAGAGGACAGATGATGGTTCAGAGGATGAGCATTCAAGTATATGACTCAGCAGGTATATCATGGTATTACGGTTATATTGCTTTTATATTGATTCTTATGGCATGTCTTAGCACTTAGTGTCATGCTCTGGCGATCATATAGATATGTGGACCTGGTTGATCTTATTATATCTATTCTACTGTCCTTACTCAGACTTAGAAGTTCACTACTCATACTCATTGGTTTTACCCTCCCTATGGAGAATAGAGGTGATCATTCCACCATACCTTGGCTTGCTAGTGTTGGCTCCATTATTCATAGTCTTCATCCATCCATTACCTTCCTTTTAGTTTATCACCCTGACTTACTACTTGACTAGTGGCATGGAGGATCTTTTCCCCACTGTAGCCTCTGTATTGGATGAGCTTCCCTGTTTATTGTGTCTCGGCTTTGAGTTGGTGACAAAACTTACCTTTGGTGAGTTGGATTGTAGGCCTAAATCATTCTGGTCGGTTGTCTCGATGTTTGGCATTGGCTCGAACTCCCCCTAGTCACTTGAGATGTTGTTGGCTAAAACTGAAAGCTCATGTACTACTTATGGAAACTGATAAATTCGCCCATGAAAACTAAAAAGGGCAAGAGCGATGAACTGCTGAAAAATACTCCTCGAAGAGTATAAGAAAGGTCAAAAAAAAAAGCAATGATTCTTAAAAGCTATATCTAAACAATTGCTGACCTTATATATGTATAAAAAAACATGCCCTGGATGCAAGCTACAACTAGTTGTGCTTATCAACACACCTAAGATCCAAAAGGTTATGTAGGCCAAAAAGGCCATGAAATGAAATTGAATGATCCTAATGAACCTGGATCTACTTGATGTAGACATGATGCCTAAGTTGAATAAGCACTCTCTAAACAACTTATCCATTTGTGAGACACCACCATTCCCTGTGTTGTTGCTCATTCAGTATATACTATGGTGTGTATTCCCTTTCCCATATCCAAAGTGTCACAATGTTAAGTCAGTCAGTCACCCTTTAGCCTAGCCATTTTATTTTAAGCCTTCACCCTTCACTAGCAAATTGATCACAACTATGAAGTGAGTATGGTCCTGAAAGTCTAGTCTGAGTCATATAAATGATTAATGACAATATATATTTGAATTTAGATCGCCAGTAATGATTACTTTGTGTTATAATTGCTATTTGAATGAGTTGTAGAGCATGCATTAACCTTTGACACTTTGCAGCAGCTTCTGATGGTAGTCTGAGTTATATTTGGTCAATATTGACCTGGTCAAACCTAGTTTGACCAAGGTCAATCATAGGACATGAGATTATTGGACCTTATGATGACACAAGTAGATGATATATGGTCTATGTACATGTACATGATGGTTCTATGCATTAGATACAGGTTTATGATGATGATCTATGGTTTTCAGCATTATTTGATCATTTACAGATTATTATTATTTCACCGGTTCCGGTATATTGGGTATATTATATGATCATGCAGAGAGCTATATGGTGTATGAGTACACATCTTGGATAGTTTTGGATCTTCTGAGTCCAATGAGACAATCTATTTTCAGTTCCAGGCAGTTACAGTGATGATTTAGCCTCAGTAGGTTGTTCTAGTGCAGTTTTGGTCTGTTGGAGACCCTGTCAGAGCAGAGATGATTTTTATTTGGTTCACCTAGGGCGCTGATGATAGAGGGGGTGGTCCAGCCACTTGGTTTTACCATATTACCCCCCCTTCCAGACACACTGGTGCCCTCACCTTGACAGCGCAGGCACTCCAGGAGGCAGTTTGGGACAAGTACACGCTTCTTGAGGCAGTTTTGGATTGGAAGAAATGGCTATAGAGGAATTCGATTTGGGCTACTGAGGCAAAGTTTTGGCATGGGATGATCAGTGATGATGAGTGGGATGTCTTTCGCACCTTCTCCAACAATTTCAGCTTCATCGGGGCCCACATCCATCACTTATGGCACTTTCTGATGATTTCTGAGGTCTTCTAAGGCCTACGATTTGTCCATAGAGGCACGATTTGGTATATTGAAGACTATTTTATTATTATTGTGCTATGGGGATTGACCAAGGGTGGCCAAAATTACCCCTTGGACACACCATAAGCTTATTGTTATATTTTGTCATCATGATTTGGTGGGATCCCCTCTCCTAGGGCGATTTTGTCCACTTATTGTTATATTTTATGGTTGATCCATGTTTTTATTGTTGAGCTCATCTCAACCATTGATTAGATCTTTTGATCTTTTAATCTTAGCCACTCATGTAAAAAGTGGTTAGGATTATGCTCTCTCTCCATCCTATTTAAGGAGAGAGCCTCTCATTGTAAAATCATCTAGAGATTTTTGGCTCTTGGCTCTTGGAATAAAATTTCTATCTTTTGGAGTACATGCTTGGGTTGGAGTGGATGTTGGTTGCTTTGATTGTAAATGCTTTTATCCATTGCACTGGAGGATCTGTTGTAGCTATCTTGCATATTTGCCATATCTTTTTACATGTGGAGAAGACTTCTTCAACAAGTGCGAATTGGTGGGGAGGCTTGCCCTTCAAGCTTGGAGAACGACGTTTTGGGTTAAACAGGGAGTGGTTTTGTCTTTGCACCAACTCTTCTTTGCTTATCTCTTTCTTGCTTGTATCTACCTTCAACATGTTAAACTGATTGATGCTTTGCTCCTTGGTTTTGACAGGTTAGAGGGACACACATGTGGCTTGGAAAAATCAATTTGGCAAGAGGGTTTCACAAATTCTCCATTTGATCTTTGGCAAAAGTAATCCTCATCTCAACTAGCATCCATCTCTTCATCCAGGTATGCTCCAAAGGTATGATCTTCTTCTTCTTCTTTGAATCATCCATAATTTCTAGATCATAAAAACCCTAATCAATCAAAACCCTCATTTTGGTTTTTCTTAGATCTACTTAGATCTAGCCTTGCTTTTGAAGAGATTAAAAACCCACCTCTATAGCATCCACCCCTAGTTGGATCTATAGTTTGGTGGTGATTGGGTTAAAATTGACACACTTTTCAAGGCAATAAAGCCCTCTTGAACCGAATCGCACTTCCTTGGAGAGGCTTGTTTGGTTAGATCTAGCATATGGGTAGGTGAGATCCCACTTGATTTGCAATCTACACACTTGATAACCTACCCCTAGACTTTTACTTGGGTGATTTCTACCTTGTGGGAATCATTCCACATTTTAAGGGATTAAAACCCCCTTTTGAACTACTTGGCACCTTAAAACTCAGATCTAGTAAGATCTAACCCTTGGATTGACTTGATTTTCTAGATCCACATAGATCATTGCCTAAGTTACTTGGATCTACAATTTGGTGGCCATTGGGCTTGATTTGACACACCTTATCCACCTTTTAGCCCTCCTTGAGCAAGGTCGCACTTCCTTGGGTGACTGAGTTTGCCCACTTCTAGGACCTGGGTAGTTGAGATTTCAGTGGTTTTGGAACGGGCATACCTTGAAACCTAGGTCTAGAGTATCATTTTGTGACGATCTGCCTTGGGGGTAGCATTCCTTGTTTTAAGGGATTGTGGTCCACTTAGAGTCATATCATGAAATCCTAGATCTAGCAAGATCCAACCACTACATCCCAAATAGCCCACTTGAGTTGCATGCTAGGTGTCCCGATCTATATTTTGACATACCTTTTGACTCCATTAACCCATCCAACAAGGCACTAGTCCTTCCATAAGAAAGTCGCACTCCTTGGGAATTGTGTCAAACCTTAGATCCCATAAGTGGGTGTTCCTAATTTCAACTTAGGTCCATAGATCTACTCATTACATATCCTCTAGTGCCAATTGCATCCCTTAACTTCACCTTGTGGGTCCACATTAAGCCATTTCACATATTCCAAGAAAGTAGGACCCACTTGTGAAACACATAGTACTAAATCTTGTCATTATAACTAATCATGTGGCCTAAATCATATAATGGTTGAAACGCTAATCATCTCTCAAACCACCTTCAACCATACTTCAATTTCTAGGTCCACTTTACCTTGCATTGGTTTCTGTAACTTACCATTTACTCATCCCTAGGAACCTTTGTCTAGGTCCAATCATCTTTGATTGGTTGTAGGGTCTCCCCCTAGGTCTTGATTTATCTAGATCTAAAGTGAAGAGTGCCCCGATTGACGTGACTCCCACCTTGCATTGGGAACTGTGGCATCTCTTGGGTCACCTCTTTAGTTGTCCATCTCCTCTACCATCCCGGATGGGATACCACTAGGGACAACTACAAGTTGTGTGATAACAGTGACCTCAGAGCACGGTAAGACTACATCCTTGTTGGTGTATTGTTGAACACTTCTCTCGAGACTCCATTCCATCCCACATGTCCTTGTACAGAGCCACCTAGATCACATTTCATGTACCGCAAGCTATATTGGAAGTCTCCTTATCCCACAATAAGTCAACCTCACCTCTTAAAATACGTAATAAAATAAACCAAGAAGCATTCGCACAACGATCCTCTTAGCATTTTTGTTAAACAGACAATGACTCCATTAGCACTGGTCTTTTATTAGCAACAAGTACAATTTTATCTTCTCTGTGTATCTATCTCAAATTGTTGTTCATATTTGCTATCATGCTATGAATGTTGTTGTTGGCACTTATTTTATATGTTGTGGATGTGTATTGATTACTCTGGCGAACAACTTGGTTTAAATCTTTTTTCATCAATTCAAAATAACTCCTAAAAAACACTCTTTCCAATCATTCAACTTAAAACTAAAAGGCCTTAGCAACCTTTTTTAGTAGGCTCTACCCCCCTTGGCTTCGTTAGGAGTTTGCCTAACCGGAGGAGTCGAGATCAGGTGACAACACCTGACTCTTTGCTTTCCCCCAAGGCCACACCAAGCAGCTTCGAAAGATTTATGTTGTGCTCCCCCCGCCAGGTGTGCATCTCGGCGGCAACATTTCCGACGCTGCTGTTGGGGACAATTTTTTTGTTCCTGGACGACTTACCTTAGTTTTCTTTTAGTTTTTTACCTTAAACTTTTTTGATAGATTTTAGTCCAATAAACTCTGAAATTAGACTTTGATCCATCTGGCGACTCCACTGTCAAGTAATTTACCAAGGTATTCAACTAGAAGGAATTATGTAGGCTTGTTTGATTTCATCCCTGAACCTGAGAAGGTTTATCGGAGAAGATTAAACAAGCTTTCTTCTCGTAGGATCCTTGAAAATCTAGGATTCAAGTCTATTTCGGACATCCATTGCCTTTTTCTAGAAAACAATAATATTTTATCTTACGTAATGGGTGAATTTTTTAGTCCCCTTAACATTTCTCAGATAGCAGGTCAGCCCCATGATCTTCCTGACAAAGCTATTGACAAACTGCCTACATTTACTGGAACTAATGCCATAACCACAACTGTCCATCTGAAAAGTTTTTCAAAGTGTCTCAATCATTGGGTTCGGGCACCAGAACACCAACATGAGGCTGTTTACATGAAGTGACTAGTTTATGAATCTACCTGACAACTCTTTCGCAACTTTAGCAACTTTCAAAACTGCTTTTACAAACAAGTATGGAGAAAAGAAGGAGCCACGTCATCAACTGGATGCACTACACACTATTAAGAGAAGTGAGAATGAAACTATGGATGAATTTAATAAAAAATTCCAAGACTTAGTGAACAGCACGCATGCGGATTTCAAACCAACAGCACAATCCATATTGGTTTACTACATTGAAGCTTTAAGTGGTGAAATGCAGTATCAACTTAGAGATAAGGAGCCCACTACCCTTTTGATGGCTCAGGATATGGCTGTCAAAATTGATAGAAACATGCAATCATCTGGCAAGTCCAACATTCTCGGATATACAAGAGCCTTAGTTCCCATGAAACAAATTGAGCCTAAAGAAAAAGCATTTTCTTCTCTTCAAGATAATCATGACAGAAAGATGAAAGAGATGAATGAGAAGATGGAAGCTATGGAAATGAAATATGTTTATCAACTCAAAGAGATGCAAAATCGCGTAATAGCTATGGAACGATCTCAATCCCAACCCATTCAAAGAAATTTTCCTCCAAAGGTAAATGGGCAAAATAAGGGACCATCACCAAACCATGAAAAGAGGCCTCCAAATCAATTAGAGACTGCTAACATGGTTGATAATTATACACCTTTATGTAGAGCATGCAAAGAATTTCATGAAGAGTCTACTTGTTACTTTGCATGTTATGTCCTTGAGAATGGTTTTCCTGAGGCAAGCAGTAGTGAACAGATTTCAA
Source organism: Larix kaempferi (assembly GCA_027924585.1). Classification (NCBI taxonomy): domain Eukaryota; kingdom Viridiplantae; phylum Streptophyta; class Pinopsida; order Pinales; family Pinaceae; genus Larix; species Larix kaempferi. The sequence goes on from BSBM01000010.1 coordinate 764,137, forward strand.
GAGAGCCTGATTATGTAAATGTCGTAGGTGATGTTCATGCCATTCCTAGAAAAAGTTGGAAACAAACAAGCTAGGCAATACAGCCAGGAGAAAGATAACCTCACTAAAACTTATCGAGAGATGCCTTCACCTAACCAAATCCGAGAGATGTCGAAGTTCAAAGGCCTCACGTACCAAAGAAGAGAAAATGTTGGAGAAAATATTCAATGTCCTCCCAAGGTAACAAATCCTTATGATTCTAATGAGTTGAATGTTGATTTAGGTAATTGGTTTAAAACAGCTAAAATACCTATGCCTACTACCGAAGTCTTCAAAATTTCTGAACAAAGAAAAAAGTTAATGAGAGTTTTAAACCCTCCCATTCCTAAAAACGTCACTTTTTCTGAAAACTTAGAGCAACCTTCCACAAGCAACAACAATGTCATGGAAGATCCCTTGGTAATTCTAACGATCTCAATCCCAACCCATTCAAAGAAATTTTCCTCCAAAGGTAAATGGGCAAAATAAGGGACCATCACCAAACCATGAAAAGAGGCCTCCAAATCAATTAGAGACTGCTAACATGGTTGATAATTATACACCTTTATGTAGAGCATGCAAAGAATTTCATGAAGAGTCTACTTGTTACTTTGCATGTTATGTCCTTGAGAATGGTTTTCCTGAGGCAAGCAGTAGTGAACAGATTTCAAGAGAGCCTGATTATGTAAATGTCGTAGGTGATGTTCATGCCATTCCTAGAAAAAGTTGGAAACAAACAAGCTAGGCAATACAGCCAGGAGAAAGATAACCTCACTAAAACTTATCGAGAGATGCCTTCACCTAACCAAATCCGAGAGATGTCGAAGTTCAAAGGCCTCACGTACCAAAGAAGAGAAAATGTTGGAGAAAATATTCAATGTCCTCCCAAGGTAACAAATCCTTATGATTCTAATGAGTTGAATGTTGATTTAGGTAATTGGTTTAAAACAGCTAAAATACCTATGCCTACTACCGAAGTCTTCAAAATTTCTGAACAAAGAAAAAAGTTAATGAGAGTTTTAAACCCTCCCATTCCTAAAAACGTCACTTTTTCTGAAAACTTAGAGCAACCTTCCACAAGCAACAACAATGTCATGGAAGATCCCTTGGTAATTCTACATACCATGGACCCAAGAAAAGAAGATCATCCGCCTTTTCATGTATCATTGGTGATAGGTGATCTTCTTCTACACAACTATATGTTAGACTCGGGATCTTCGTCCAACATCATGACCAAGAAGGTTATGCATCAATTTAATCTTAGAACATCCAAACCATACCAAAATGTTTGTGCCATGGATTCTAGACAAGTTGACGTAGTAGGCATTATTGAAAATCAACCAATCAGATTGGTCAAGTATCCAGATATTCATGTAACTATGGATATCCTTGTCATAGATGTACCTAATAAGTGGGGGATGTTACTTTCCATAAAATGGGCTGCTACTTTAGGAGGTTGGATCCAAATGGATTGGACCTATGCCACTGTACCTGCATCAGAAGACTCATTAGTAAAATTGCATAACGAGAAGGAAAAGAAGAATCATGTGGAAAACCCCAAGAGACCCTCAAATCAATGTCTATAATATTGACAATCTTGGGAATTATGCAATTAATTCTACCTTTTTAGCTCCTCCCCTATTCAAGAACAAATTAAGAATGAAAAGGCAGATGAAATTTGGAAAATGAACTTTAATGGTGCTCATTCAAGAGCAGGAAAAGGGGTTGGGATTATCATTACTTCACCGGGAGGTAAAATTTTCAACTTTGCATATAGACTGGAATTTGAAGCGACAAACAACGTAGCAGAATATGAGGCACTCTTACTTGGGATTGAACTAACAAAAGATATGGGGATAAAAATGTTAAGTATAAAGGGCGACTCTGATTTGATAGTTCTACAAGTAAAGAACTAATTTGCATGTAAGTGTCAAAGATTTAAAAAGTACAGAAATGCAATTTGGGACACCATGGAATTCTTTGATGCCTTAAACATAGAAGCCATTCCTAGAGACCAGAACAGCGCAACGGATAAATTAGCAGTTTCAGCATCAACCCTTCAACCATCAGATGAGATGTTAAATGGTGACTGTACTTTAGAAATCAATTTCAGGCCATCAATACCAGATAACATGGAACATTGGCAGGTTTTTCGAGATGATGAACAAATCTTAAAGTTTATTCATAATGTTGATGAATTCTCGAACTTTAATGTCAATTTGCAAGAAGAGGGTAAAGAGTATCAGGGTGAGGGTGATCAGTTCAACAATCCTGTGCCTCGTGGCCTAGTGGCCTTTGAAAGCATTTTTGATAGGCAGGATAGAAGAAAGAGTAGCATTGTTTCGATGAAACGTGGGGATTATGTGGAAATAAACATTGGTTCAGATAAAGAACCTAAAATGATCAAAATCGGAAAAGGTACTTCAGAAAAGGAAAGGAATGACTTAATCAGTTTAGTTAAAGAGTATATCGATGTGTTTGCTTTTACTTATGATGAATTAAAAGCATATCGTGAAGATGTATTTCAGCACACTATACCTTTAAAGCAAGAAATAAAGGAAGTCAAACCTTTCAGAAAAAAATTGAGACAAATCAACCCTAAGTTAGCTCCCATTGTTAAAAAAGAGCTTGAGAAAATGTTAGCAGCGGGAATAATTGCAGCTACAAGACATTCATCTCGGTGCTCTAACTTACTAGTTGTTAGAAAGAAGAACGGAAGCATAAGGATATGCATCGACTTTAGGAATCTAAATGTGGCTTGTCAGAAGGACAACTATCCGCTTTTGAATATGGAAACCCTTCTCCAAAGGGTTATGGGTGCTAGCATGATGTCCATGCTAGATGGTTTTTCAGGTTACAACCAGGTGGTTATTCAAAAAGAAGACAGTCATAACACCACTTTCACAACTCCTTGGGGCACTTTTGAATACTTAAGGATGCCTTTTGGCATATTGAATGTTGGGGCCACCTTCCAAAGGGCTATGGACTATGCATTCAAGGAGTTGATTGGAAAAATCATAGAGATTTATCAAGATGAATTAATTGTTTTCTCTAAAGAAAGATCTAGCCATGTAAATCACTTAAAGAAAGTCTTCGAAAGATGTAGAAAGTATGGCGTTTCATTAAATCCAGCTAAGTCTGTCCTAGGAATCGATGAAGGAAAGCTCCTAGGACATATCATCTCCAAGGACGGGGTCAAGGTTGATCGTGAGAGAATAGAGGCGATTAAGAAAATACCTTTGCCTAAAAACGTTAAAGCCCTCCAATCTTTTAATGGACACATCAACTTTATTAGAAGATTCATCCCTAACTTGGCTAAGCTAATGAAGCCTATGCAGAAATTATTGAAAAAAGATGCCAAGTTTATATGGACGAATGAGGGAAGGAAGGCTTTCTCATGTATAAAAGATGCAATCACAAAATCACCTATCCTAGTCATCCCAGACTACACCAAAGACTTGATGATATTCTCCTTTGCATCTGAAGATACCATTGCAGGGGTGTTGCTCCAGAAGAACCACGAAGGATTCGAGCAACCTATTGCTTTCATGAGTCGTGCTTTACAAAACTTGGAATTGAAATACATCACCATGGAAAAGTAGGCTTATGCCTTCGTCAAATCATTGAAACATTTTAGGACCTATATTGGGTATTCTAAAGTCATAGGTTATGTCCCCCATGTTGCAGTAAAAGACATATTGTCCCAACAAGATTGCTTAGGAATAAGGGGCACATGGGTGTCAAAGATTCAAGAGTATGACTTAGAAATAAAACCCACCAAGCTCATCAAAGGACAAGGTCTTGCTAAAATGTTGACTCAAAAGAATGAGGAAGCCATAGGAATGGTTTGTGAAAATAGTAGGTCTGAGCCAGTCATGACCCCATCATTGCAAAACCTTGACAACCATTGGTATTCGGACATCATCTATTTCCTTCTTCATCTTGCTTGCCCAGATCACCTCAAGGGTCATAAAAGAAGGGCTTTAAGGTTGAAAACAGCTATCTATTGTCTCACTCAAGAAGGTTTGGGTGGGAGGAACCCAGACGGGATAATACTTCGATGTGTGAAGGAACAAGATTCCAAAAGAATCTTGGTTGAATTCCATTCAGGATTTTGTGGAGGCCACTTCGCAGCAAATACAACTGCCCACAAAATCCTTCGAGCAGGTTACTACTGGCCAACCCTATTCGTAGATGTGCATAAGTATGTTCAGTGTTGTCAAGAGTGCCGGCTCTTTACTAGGAAGCAGAAATTGGCAGCTCTTCCCCTCATGCCAGTAGTGGTCCTTTCCCCCTTTCAGCAGTGGGGGCTTAACTTCATTGGTCAGTTCAAGGATAATTCAAGTAACGGATTTAGTTGGATCCTTACAGCTACCGATTATTTTACCAAGTGGGTAGAGGCCATACCCACCAAATCAGCCACTGAGAAAGTTGTTATCGATTTCCTTGAGGATAAAATCATCACAAGATTTGGTATCCCTCTTAAAATAACAACAGATAATGCCAAAGCTTTCAGTTCCATTGATATCACTTCCTTCTGCTTCAAGTATGGCATTACCCTATCCCATTCATCCAATTATTACCCCCAGGGAAATGGACTTGCTGAGTCCACAAACAAAAACTTAATGAATATCATCAAGAAAACTGTGGGAAATAACAAGAAGGCATGGAATAGCAAGATCAAGTATGCACTTTGGGTTGATAGGATCATTGAGAAGAATGCTACTGGGAAATCTCCTTTTGAATTGGTATATGGTTTCACAGCTGAGCTGCCCATCAACATGCAAATACCAGTGTTTCGAATGATTGTGGAATATGGTTCAGAAAGAGAGGAGATGGAGCAGAGGATAAATCAGATTATTGAGCTAGATGAGAGCAGAAGGGCAGCCTTCGATCGGAGTTTGAGACATCAGGAGAGTATGAAGAGTATCTTTGATAAGTCAGCAAAGCCAAGACCTTTTTAGATTGGGGATACAATCCTCATGTGGGATAAAAGAAGAGACAAGCCAGGCAAACACGGGAAATTTGATAGCCTCTGGAAGGGGCCATTTATCATTCATGATTTTGCCAACACAAATTCCTTTCTCCTCAACAACATGGAAGGAGAAAGGTTGAACCTGCCAGTAAATGGACAACATCTGAAGTTGTTCTACAGCGGTGACACATAAATGCCCATGGGTGCATTTCAGGGCTTTTCTAAACCCTCTCCTGTAGTACTTTTATGCTTTGTACACTATTTTTGTATATTATTTTTTGTATAATATCTCATGTACAATAGTTGTTTCATAATTGTTTCATACTAAGTGTTGTATATTAACATTGTAATTTATATTTTATATGTTGGATTTTATTTGGCATATTTATCATGTATATGTGGGACTATTGCACTTAAGTTTTGTGCAGGAACCAGAGAGTCTAGGATTCTCGAACACTCTTTTTGATTGAAAATCAAACGAGTGCCCGTGGCCCCGTCCCGCAGTTGGAGCCGAATGTTACCAATTATTTTGTACCATAGTTGGACTTCCTGTGAGCCACCAGTTTCATGAACATGTTCAGTGTTCATCATCAATGTTCAGAAGACTTTTTTAGGGTCATTTTGGCCCCTTTTGTAATAATTGCATGTCCAGACCCCCATGGGGGAATTGTAATAAGTTGGTCTAAGCATGATTATTTTGTAAAAGACTTGGCTTACCTTAGGTTTGGCTATAAGGGGGATACTCTAGAGTGTTTTTTCCTTAGGAATTATGCGGTACTCTTCAGTGGCATATAATTCTTGAGTTTTTCACTCATACCTCCAAAGCTGGAGTATTCTCATGGTGGTTGAACCTAGAGAGGTTATTAAAGTCTATGTGTCTATGTATTTTTTGCATGCTAGCCATCTAAATTGAGTCGTATGGACATACACTAGGGCCCCTAGGAGTTTGGTTTCATTCCGGTAAAAATAATTTTTTCCATAAAATTAGACCATTTTTAATGGCTTAATTGGAAATTTTCAAAATGTAATAAAAGTCTCGTCTGGAGGCGGAATTTGGCGTGGGGATGCTCGTTTTCACGCTCAGAGCATCCTCTTTAACCTACAACCTACGTTTCCTGGGTTTCGGGCGACTAGGTGGTCATTTGTGGCATTTTTTCCTAAAGGTACTACAAAATGGCATTTAAATGCTAAAATGCCACAAAATGCACTAAGTGACAAAAATCAAAAGAGTCCAAAAATGATTTAAAAAACATGTGGAAAGGGTTGAAAGTTGGTTTCTAGTAATGTGCGACCATGTTATCAATATAGCACATGTTATAAGTTTCAAAAGTTAGGATAAAGAATATCTCAAACAACTCATACGTTTTGCCTCCTCACGTGGGTGAATGTCCCATGGTTGAAGTGCATAAAGCTAAGTTGCAGGAAACGCCTACCTTACAGCCGTACCAATACCCGAAACAGTATGAAACGCCGAAACGGGTACGAAACCTGTCCGAAACGTCATCGGCCATACCGTACAGAGTTTGCGAAACGTCGTACGGTACGGCCGGGGGAGTTTCTGTTATCACACCATAGTAGCAGGGCTACTATTCTTGTTCAGCGGATATCTACACATTCCAGAGCTTCCATTATTCAGAGCATGGCTATGATGATTGTATATTTTGTGATCACTCATGATCAAAGCAGTATATTATTCAGATTTATGTTTGACCTTGTGTCAAGGCTGAGCCTTGAGAGTTCAGATTTGATGACCGATGTAACCCTTTATCCTATACAGTTTCAGTTCAGTGCTTAGAGATGTATTGCAGCAGTGTTTCAGATGGTATATGATGTTTCTTACTATGATGATGTTATGATCTATGGATGCTTTATCACTGACTGTGGATTATTATCTTGTTGATTTAGTCATGATCACAGCATCTGCTTGGTATATTATTCCTGATGTGGCAAACTGTTAAAATGAACTGTAAATTATAAAATGGACAATTGCTTGCACATTTAGGTCATTTAACAAAACCCACTGGTTTTCCACCTTACATAGATATGGTCTTCCCTGACACCAGTTGTCTGCTAGTGTAGGCTCCATATTCACTTGACTCCATCCATACATGACTTTCCTATTTGACTTTAAACCTTGACCTATCTCATTTGACTTTCTGATACTAAGGACTTCCCTATTTTTCTACCTCTGTGTTTGGACCGCATCCCTGTATATTCAGTGTCTCGGCTCTAAGTTGGTGACAAAACTTGCCTTTGGTGAGTTGGATTGTAGGCCTAAATCATTCTGGTCGGTTGTCCCGATGTTTGGCATTGGCTCGAACTCCCCCTAGTCACTTGAGATGTTGTTGGCTAAAACTGAAAGCTCATGTTCTACCTATGGAAACTTATAAATTCGCCCATGGAAACTAAAAAGGGCAAGAGCGATGAACAGCTAAAAATACTCCTCGAAGAGTATAAGAAAGGTCCAAAAAGCAATGGTTCTTAAAAGCTATATCTAAACAATTGTTGACCTTATATGTATATGAAAACATGCCCTGGATGCAAGCTGCAACTAGTTGTGCTTATCAGCGCACCTGAGATCCGAAGGGTTATGTAGGCCAAAAAGGCCATGAAATAAAATTGAATGATCCTAATGAACTTGGATCAACTTGATGTAGACATGATGCCTAAGTTGAATAAGCACTCTCTGAACAACTTATCCATTTGTGAGGCATAGCCATCCCCCATGTTACTTTGTCCAGCACAGAGTTTGTAGCTTTCCCCCTTCTCCCAATCCAAAGTATTTTTGAGTTAAGTTAGACAAGTCAACCCCTTGGCCCAACCTTGCTCCTAGCCTTCATCCTTCACTAGCAGTTTGACCATGTCCAATGGGTGAGTTTGTCATTTGAACTATTGTGCAAGTAATTTTATATAACAAAGGAATATGCTAACTTGATTAATGCCACTGAATGGATCTTATACTTTGAGCTTGGCTGTGAGAATGATTAGAGAAGCATGTCTTAGTCTACTGATGTGATTTATCCTTGGTTGTATATTATTGGGATCTATGATGATGTAGGCCATGTATAGATGCTTATTGATGATGATTGATGGTCCCACATGCTTGATGATGATATCATATGATGGACATATGATGCAGATGATGATTGATGCAGTTCAGGAGGTTTATTTATTATTTCAAATCAGCAGTTATGCATTGTCCATATATGGTGGACCCTACAGCTGGCCCAATAGGGCAACCCATGGTGTATGAGTACACATTTCTAGTGGATTTGGGTCTTCTGGATCCAATGAGACACTTATCTTTCAGTTCTGGGCACTTCTGACAGTGATTGATGCAGTTTTACACTTGTTGACCAGATTTGGGGCTGATTTCCCAGCCTGAGCAGCAGGGGCCATGAGAGGCTAGTTCACCTAGGGCGTTATATGAGGAGGGGGTGGTCCAGCCACTTGTTTTTACCATTTACCCCCCCTTCTGGAGAGCCTGGTGGGCTCAGATGGACAGTGCAGATGCCCTAGGAGGCAGTTTTGGCACTTTCACAGTTACCGAGGCAGTTAAAAAATGGGATAAATTGGTCACTGAGGAATTCGATTTGGGCAATTGAGGCAAGGTTTTGGCATTTGGTTTTCACAGAGGTCTTCCAGGGTGATCCCACCATCTTCCAGCCAGTTTTCACCATGTGGGTAGGCCCACAGCGATCACAGGAGGTCTTTTACTGCTTGTCTGTCACAGATTTTGAGGACAGATTTGATTATTTATATTATCTTGGACATATTTTATTATTTTATTGTGCCTTGGGGATGAGCTAGTAAGGATTGATGCCTCCTAGCCCCACCATGTGCTTATTATGTCATGTCCTAGTCATCATGAGGTGGATTTTTTGTATTTTTAACCCTTCTAGTAGATGACGTCACCCTCCATGATTATTTTATACTATGACGTCATCATCATATTGGGTGATCCATGTGATATATTGTTATGGTTCATCTTAGCCATTGATTGTATGATGAGATCTTTTAATCTCAACCACTCATTTGATGTAGTATTGTAGAGTGGTATAGGGTTTTGGTCTTTATTATCCTATATAAGGAGGAGACCCCCTATTGTATAGCTCACCTTTGGAGCTCTGGAATATTGGAATAGAAAACTTCTTTGTGGAGCATATCTCTCTTGTATTGTGGATTCTCTTGCATATTGAATATACAGTATCTCTTCTATGTATCAATGTGGATTTTGGTGCTTCTACTAGTCTTCTTGCAGGAAAGTCGAATTGGTGGAGAGGAGGGCGATTTCTTGAGGGTTATTGTTGGAGGGATCCACATATTCTCTCTTGGGTTGATCTTGTGACAGGGAGTATCATTATTGTATCTTTGTGACATAGTTGATGCTTTCTATTCCATCTTTCTATCATTTTCATAATCATGTTGCTTGACTTGTTTCTTTGATCTTGTCTTGTAGGAGGAGGATGATTTGGCTATTTTGGAGGAGGACGTTTTGGTTGGAGCTCTTGGATCTCACTCTTGAATATACACATAGGAGAATGCTATCAATTTGCAAGGTGGCCACAAGCAATTGAGGTAAGATCCACAAGGTATGTGCCTATTTCATCCATTCTATCTTCATTGGTCATAAACCCTAATTAATTAAAACCCCAATTTTGGTATTTCTTAGATCTACTTAGATCTAGCCTTGCTTTTGAGAAGATCTTGAAAACCCACTTCTATAGCATCCACCCCTAGTTGGATCTATAGTTTGGTGGTGATTGGGTTAAAATTGGCACACTTTTCAAGGCAAAAAGCCCTCTTGAACCAAATCGCACTTCCTTGGAGAGGCTTGTTTTGGCTAGATCTAGCACATGGGTAGGTGAGATCCCACTTGATTTGCAATCTACACATTTGATAACCTACCCCCAGATTGTTACTTTGGTGATTTCTACCTTGTGGGCATCATTCCACGTTTTAAGGGATTAAACCCCCTTTTGAATTTCTTGGCACCTTAAAACTCAGATCTAGTAAGATCTAACCCTTGGATTGACTTGATTTTCTAGATCCACATAGATCGGGGCATAAGCTACTTGGATCTATAGTTTGGTGGCCATCGGACTTGATTTGGTCCACCTTATCCATCTTGTAGCCCTCCTTGAGCAAAGTCGCACTCCCTTGGGAAGGTGAGTTTGCCCACTTTGAGGAAGTGGGTGGTTGAGATTTTTGTGGATTTGGAACGGCCATACCTTGAAACCTAGGTCTAGAGTATCATTTTGTGACGATCTACCTTGGGGGTAGCATTCCTTGTTTCAAGGGATTGTGGTCCATTTAGGGTCATTTCATGAAAACTTAGATCTAGCAAGATCCAACCATTCTATCTCAATTGGCCCGCTTGACTTGGCTCCTAGGTGTCCCGATCTACATTTTGACATACCTTTTGACCCCATTAGCCCATCCAACAAGGCACTAGTCCTCCTCAAAGCAAGTCGCACTCCTTGGGGATTGTGTCAAACCCTAGATCCGGTACATGGGTACTCCTAAATTCAACTTAGATCCATAGATCTACTTATTACGTGTCATATAGTGCCAATTCCATCCATTAACTTCACCTTGTGGGTCTACTTTAAACCATTTCACACATCCCAAGAAAGGTAGGACCCACTTGTGTAGCACATGGTACTATACCTTGTCATCATACCCAATTATGTGGCCTAAATCATACATTGGTTGAAACACCAACAATCTCTCAAACCACCTTCAACCATACTTTGACTTCTAGGTCCACTCAACCTTGCATTGGTTTCCATAACTCTTCATTTACTTATCCTTAGGAACCTATGTTTGGGTCCAATCAACTGTGATTGGTTATAGGGTCTCCCCCTAGGTCTTGTTTCACCCTGACCTAAAGCGAAGAGTGCCTCGGTTGACTTGACACCCACCTTGCATTAGGAACCGTGGCATCTCTTGGGTCACCTCTTTAGTTGCCCATCTCCTCTACCGTCCCAGATGGGATACCACTAGGGGCAACTACAAGTTGTGTGATAACAATTTCGAGCGGGTTTCGAGCTGTACGGCCCACATTTCGTGACTTTCCTGTTGTGTTACCGGATCCATCAACCTTGGGGGATGGATCCGCGGATCCCCAAATCTGAAACGGATCCACCTGGATTTGCCCAGGATCCACTTGGAAAGGCACATGTGGCGAATGAAATGTATTTTGAGGGAAAAAACAAATGTTATTTCTTAGGGCTACGATTGACAGCTATGTGTGCCCATTCAGGCAGGTCTCTGGTTTTAATGGCAATCATTTCCATGCATTGTGCTATTCCTGCTCCTCCATAGCTTTTTGATCTAGGATGTGAAAAATTTGCCGTCCAACGAAATACAATTTGCCAAAGGGAGCTAGAGGAGTTGTGAGGTGTTAATTTGTGCACTGAAATTGTGCGATATGTTATGTGGGGAAATCGCGTCGGTAATCTCATTGGCGGGGAAGGCTTCACACTTCTTCGGGGGCGCTCTTAGCCCACTTTTCGTAGCTTTGATTTTGTAGTTGTCGGGGCCATGGATTGGTGTGCTGCATTCACTATTTTTCGTCTGTCATTTTTTTTTCCTTTGGTTCGTTTTTATTCAGTAATTTAAGTATATATTTAATCTTTTTTTCATAGTAATTCAAGTATATTAAATTGCTAATTTTCATAATAATACAATTTAAGATCATATAAGTGATTACTTATAAGTATTTATAATTATTAAGTATTATAATTTATATATAACTTTAATTTCTCATTTTTAATATAACTTTAATATTTATATATAAATTATATATTTCTTTACATTTTTATATAAGTTATATTTAAAAATTTATTAATATTATCTGTGGAGTTGGAGTTGCCTCTTCTTCCCATCCTTTATCTAGTTCTGTTGAACAAGCATCTTGTTCTATTTTTAATGATGAGGATGAGGATCAATATGACATGTATTAGGAATCTATCACTATGTAATTGCAGTTCTCTTTAACTCATGTTTAATTTCAGTTTCAGGACATACAGCCTCATTTATAAAGGCTGATTTTGGATGTATAGCCTCATCTATAAAGGCTGATTTTGGATGTATAGCCTCATCTATAAAGGCTAATTTTGGATTTTGTCACTTGCATCAAGTAATCAATGATTATCAACATGGTTTTTCTTCTTAAATGTTATTTGTGAGTGTCATTATGTTTTTCTTGCAAGACAATGTGTTTTTTTAAATATAAATAATATATATATATATATATATATATATATATATATATTTTATATACGACGTTTCCCCGGCATTTCCATTTTTGGAAGGTCAAGTTTCTTGGTGTACCCATTTTGGAAACTTCCAAACGTTTCCCCGTTTCGTGCAACTTAGGGTCAATCAAATACATAAAAATGAGATAGTTAGGCCACTTATACATCAAACCCTATCAAATTGCCCAAAAAGAGCGGGGTGCATAACTAGAATGAGGAGATCATGCGAATGATAGGGTCCAACTATCCTCCAAAGTGGTGATAACAAACTCCACGATGCAATAGATGCCAAAAATGTCAAACGCTCCAACCATAAGTGATGAGAGAGTGTGAAAATGGGCCTAAAGAAAGGGGTGATCCTCAAGAAGAGGCATGGCAATGATGAGTCAACCCTCAATTATAGTGCATTCCATCTAAAACCAAGTCAAACATGCTCATGAGGCCCCACATGAGACAAAACAGGTGAACACCCTCTCAAAAAGTGCAACAAACTCCTCAAAAGATTGCATGTGAGGATTCTAGGTGGGACATGCCATCAATGATGTCACAAAATATGCCAAGAAAGAACCAAATGTGTAACCACTCCTCCAAAGCTCATGCTAAGAGTCAACACCATGCAAAGAGGGGTCAACAATGTGCCAAGTAAGCTCCACGTGCTAGGGGAATAAATGCATCACTCAAGAAGAAGGGGACGACCCCATGATCATGCAACCATACTCCCACATGTGCCTCCAAGTATGTGAAATGAAGGGAAGCATTCACTAGGTGGAGGCTATTCATCTCCACTTGTGCCAAACCAAATGCTTGATCAAATAAAATAACATGGGCACTCATGCTCTAGGAGGCCCCATCCCATGTGTGACTAGGAAAATGCATCCAATATGTAGAACAAACATGAAGTAATCAACAAGTACACTTTTCTAGTAGCTCAATAACTTAAATTTTATTCTTTAACATTAGCTTCACCATGGTGTGACCAATATTAACCCCTATTACATGTTAAACCCCTAAGCCAAAGCACATTTCATAGATCCCTAAGTTAGGTGAGGGTGATGAAATGAATGTGGTACTAGGGAAGAAAGGTATCTTCATGAATTGACTCTAATAGCAATGTGATATGAGTCACAAGCCTCCTCCTTAGCTTTCAAAAGCTAGGGATTATAGCTTTGTTTCCACATGTGTGCCTTTTGAAGGGAGCGCTTAGCATGAGTTACCCTTTTCTTGTGCCTTCTTTTTTTTCCCTTTACTTCATTTTTTCCTTTGCTTTTGCTTGGTCCCTTTCTTTAAATTTAGCTTTGATAACCATGAGACTTAGGGAATAAAGCTTTTTGGAAAGGGGGCACGGCTCATGCGATAACAATTCGATTTAGTTGCATCAGCCTTGAGTACTTTGACCTTTTTTCTTTGATTTAGGCTTCATAAGTTGGACTATTGTTAAGACATTGAAGCATTACATATGATAAGTCAATCACAAAGGGGAAATAATGGAAGTGGGTGATAAGGATAGTGAAATGACAAGGCATGAAAAATGGCTAGCTGAAATGTTTGAAATTTCATGGAATGAGTGTGACACCAACTTAAATCACAAAAGATACAACTTAACCTACATGGTGACACAATTATCTAAGGGAAAATTATGATTACACCATGAACATCTTGTTGATATAAATGTAACTTCGGATAATATTCACTTGTATTTTATATTGATATTATTATTGTATTTTATTTGTACCTCCGACGGAGATGTTTTTCCTCCGATCGGATATGTCATTATTACATTTGGTCATGCAAAGTCATTGAGGTAAAACCTCCATTGTAAGTCGGGGAAATAGATCCCCTAGAGCCAAATGTAAAAGGGTTTATTGAGTCTCCCTAGAGAAGTCGGCCCAATCAGTTTTAGTGAGGCCAACCTAGTTAGGTAAAAGGTCAAGTCAAAAGTAAAGTATAAATAGAGAACCTTGCTCTCTCATTTGGACACACTACTCGCTCACACAAGTTCGCATAGCAAAGGAGAGAAGACAAGTTCGCTGGAGCAGAAAGAGAGAGAGTTGCAGAAGCCATATTTTGGGTTTTCCATTTTTGCTTGATATTGTATTAGTGACAAATCTATCTTTGAGGAAGTTGCGGGGTTTTCTCCTTTATGGTTTCCCTGAGGAAAACTATTGTGTCTATTGTGTTTTGCTGTGCTTGTTATTCTATCAGTTAAAGATCCTAGATAACATTGAATTAAAGTACAAACTCTAACACATCTTAACAATGAACAACAATTTCAAGTGTTATAAGCCACTTAAGAGCACAAAAGTGACCCCCCATGGTCATGTCCAACATAGAAGAAAGAAATCCCCATGTGTTAACAAGGATGATATCTGTCACAGTGTTGGCACAAATGATACAATCCCACCAAGAACCCCAAGGCACAAAAATCATCTGAGCATGTTGGAAAAGTCTCTGGCAAATGATCTATGGGAAATCCACATATCACCTCTCTGGCACAGTAGTTTGCGATAGAAATCACAGACAAATCAATCATCATGTGACCCCTGCAGATCAAGAGGTAACACGTCCCAGTTGATGGAGCTAGCATTTGTTGGATATGCTTACATGAGGCATTGCCATATTTATGTTATGTATTGTTGACCTTGTCTTCTCACATTAGTTGAGGGATAGTGATTGTTTACGCATTCCTAGATTAGATCTAGGGTTTATGATTGGATATTATTATTTTATTGGAGGAGGTTTCGATCTTCTTCTCTATATAAAAGAAGATCCTCCTACTGTAAACTTTGCCAGAAGTTTTGGAGAGAATTCTTATGCTATTGTTTGGTACTTCTGATTGATGCTTATGGATGGTTGATTGGAGTGCTACGTTGGTTGTCTTTGTCATTTGATGCTTGATTCTTGGTTAATGGATGTCATCTTCAATTCTCTATGGTCTTGATAATAATCGTGTAGGATCCTTCTCTATTATGTTGGATGATTGTCATTGGAAGAGTTAATTGTGTGCATGTTTCTCAATATTGGTGGTATGTTGATCTTAACCCTTGCTTGACAAATATCTCCTCAAGGCTATTCAAAATATCATGTCAGGGTCTCCCCATTGAAGATTTCTTAAGTGGATAAAGCTATTAGAAAGTGCATTGGGTTTGAACTATTCAGCCCTATCTATTCTTTATCATTAAAGCCTCCACGAGACCCTCAATCTCATTCGCCCAACTTGGATTTACTAGGCACTAGTCACATCTTTTATGCCACTTTAAATTTATTTCATATTTTCTTTCTGTTTTGATAGATCTGGAATTCTTTTTCATTTACATACATTAAAATCAGCCCTAAACCCTAAATCGCATGGGGGATTTCTTCTTATTCATTACCTGGAAATTACTTTTGAAATTTGCCCTGTTCTGCTAATTAAATCTGCTCTAATAACAGAATTAATAGTCTCATCTAAAGGCTGATTTGCTGAGTTAAACATTTCGGATTAGTAAGTGATTTAAATTGCCTAGATCTGCCCTAGTTTTAGCCCTAATTCTACCTCATTTTCAATCCAAATAAAGGTTAAGACATTCTGCTGTCATAAATCTGGTTTGCTGGTTGGAAAAGACACGTATTTACAGTTTTATAACAGCAATCAACTAATTCATTCAGATCTGGAAATTAAGAGTGTTTTACATAGATTAATCAACTCACAAACCCTAATTATGCATTACTAAAACATTTTAAAAAACAAATCTGAATTTAACCATTGAATGTCAACTAAACTATAATTGGAAACCTTTCATAGTTGAAATGCAAATAGTAACTAAATTCATCCTGGACTTGTGTTTATCTTTTAAACTTGGTTGCTAATAGGGAAGCCCCCCATGTGTTGGCTCAGAAAATAATATCACAACGAATCAATACGCCTAACTACATGTTTTTATAAAACCTTTGCAAAATGTCACAATACAAGAATTCAATTCCATGCAAGCAAGAATGAATAAATCTTACCAAGCCACAACTTTCAAGTCATTCAAACCTGCATCATGCAACAACCTGATGCAAAAAAAAATATCCAAATTAGAGCTCACTTCAAAATGGAATAGGAGGTTAATATGCTTTAAACAACATATAAATCTTAATTAAATTATAATTATGATAAACACATTGATTTGTATATTCATTAAAATACATCTCAAATGAAAGTTCATAGTGTTAAATTTTCTTTAGAACTTATAATCAGATTGCTACTTACAATAAAATTAACCCAGATGCATGCACGGAATTAAATTCTTAAATCTAATTTTATGAACAGCAATACATAAGCTCATTAACAATGATAAAATATGCAGCAGAACAAGAAACCAACCACACGCAATACACAGTAATTAAAAAAATTTACCCTGGAAACCCAATTGGGAAGACTAGCATTAATGGAGCTTTCTTGAAAATCGTGCCAGTGAAAAAATGAATTTTTAAAGCAGAAATTTCTCAAATCAAAAGGAACCTGTTGCCTTGGAAATCGTGCCAAATCTCTTGGCCAAAACCTTGCTGCAAACAGTCTGCAAAAAACAGTGCTTTGTAAATCATGTCTCTGTTCACACATGTGTCCCAGATCTGCTAGCTGTATGGCCTGCTGCTGTATGGTTGCCTTGGGATTCGTGCACCCTCTCTACTGCTGAAAATCTGCTGATGTCAGCCCTCACGGCTGCCTTTGGATTTGTGTCATTTCTCTGTCCACTCAACTGAAAAGTGTGCCCCCTCTTCTATGGAATTCGTGCCCTCTCTTCTCTGCTCCTGGCTGCTCAAGAAAAAATTGCCCCCTCTCAGTCAATCTCTGAATGAGTGAATGTGTTGTGACAAACTCTTACCCCTGCTTCTCTTTTATAACCTTTCGATGACTTTTAGGGTTCCAAAACCCTAATTCTCATTTTCTAAACTCACTTCAGAAAAATAAATTTAAATTGATTAATAAACTGAGATACCGGACACACCCAAAACCCCCTCCGTGTCCCATGTCATCATGTCGCACACGAACACGATGGCAAATCGTGTCCGACACGAGTTTTGGTCATGTCCTAAATTAGGACACAATCAAAACTCGTGTCAAACACGATTTGCCATCGTGTCCCGCACTTTGCAGATCGTGTCCTGATTCCAGAACACGATATCTTGAAATTCAGTCTCGTGTCTAAAATGTTTTGATAGGATAACCAAGTTCAACAAAGTCTAACCAAGTTTTGACTTCTGCCTTCAAGTACAAAGAGTTGTAACATAACACATTGTGAGAAGTTACTCCCATAAGAAAACAACAATAGGAATCTTCATAACTACAGGGAAGATTTTATGGGATAAGAAAACAAAATTATTTGAAGAGAAATAAGAGTTAGGAAACCAAAATGAAGACAATCTAGATTTTAAAGATCTAGGCTTATTTTAGAACATTAATACAAAAACCCTAGATACTACTTGTATGAAGGGAAATACAAATCATTAGGACACACCAAATAAACATACCCTCCATCACAATAAGTGCACAATTGGCCACATGTTTTCCAAGTGTTCAGGTTATAGTTTATAAGTTATAGTTAAACATGAAGGCAGAAGGCCCAATGAGAAAACCAAAAATGATGAGATTCTTGAACTTAGCACCAAAATATTGGTAAAATAATCATTTTCTAAAACCTATTCATATATATATGTTGATATTTATAGCGTCGGGAGGTCGCATCCTCAAGTCGACCCCAACAAAAGAGGAAAATTCAACACTTGAACAAGTATAAATAGAGAGGATGTCTCCTCATTCTCACCAAGAGAGAAAGTTCGCTCCACAAGAAGTGCGCAAGAGAGAGAAGAAGGCTAATTTTGGGGTTGCTATATTTGGATAATTTCTTCTTTTGGTTCTTTGGTTTATCTTCATCTTGGCTATGTATCTGGATGTACTTTGTATCTTGAATTGAATCTCTGAATAAGAAAGGTTGTTGGGTTTTCTTCCTTTGTGTAGGAGGGTTTCTCAGGATAAAATTCATTGTGTCTTTGTGTTTCTGTGCATGGTTATTCTTTCAGTGATCCTTATTTGTTTCCGCTGCAAATAAAGTGAAATTATACTGCTATATTAAAATCTACAATGGTATCAAAGCAGTACTGAAAGAAGCAATTGCCGGAAACTAGGGATTCCAGTTTCAGAGATTTCTAACCACAATTTGGATCCGGAAATAGTATTTTGGAACTCACCCTAAGAAGGCCAATTTTTGAAGCAACGTACATGAAAGAAGCTTGTGCACAGTTTCGTTGGGGTTTTTTTTCTTTTGGCAATTTCACGGCATAAAGGAACTCTCCTTGTCGAATCACTATGATGTCCAGAGCACAAACACGGTTGAGGGTAAATGCATCGTGCAGAGCTTTAAGAATTACACGAAGCTAAAGTCGATAGGGTCAGAAGACTATTTCTGTCATTTTGAGTATAGGCTGCCACGAGAGGGTTCATGCCTGATAGGGTTGTCGTGTATTGTAAATGCGAAATGCCCTACAATCCCGACAATTTGTTGATTCAGTGTGAATCATGCAAAGACCGTTCCATCCTGCCATGCCTCCGAGCGACGAGAGCGCCTCCGCAGTGAAATGGGTTGTGGTCAATTACCTACGCCCAAGCGATAACGTTATCCCTCTCCATGTTAGGCCGAGCAGCGTTCTGTACGAGGTCGATTAGGGTTCCATCGATTTATCTGTCGAGGATAACACCGACAAGGACTCCCAACAGAACCTCGAGGACGATTTCGATGCCTTCACGTCAACTAAGGCCTCCGACCTCGCCCAGCCCCTAGTCAATGCCCACATCCCCTTCAAGATCCACATCGTAAATGCCATGAATTTGCATAAGACTTCCAGTCGATGCAAGCCACGATTGGAACGCCGAGGTGAATGTAATATTGTGCATGGTGCACTCTTGACAAAGGATCAACTAGAGGACCTGCAGGCTGCTATCTACACATGATAGATCACTGGTTGATATAAGCTACTCCATTAAGAATTTGATTGACCTCCGCCTTGAGCACCGTCAATTTGAGATCACGAGACGTGGACGTGATCCATAACTTACTACATGGTATTCACTAGGGTTTCCACTAACTAGGCAAGGAGCAGTTCGGGAAACTAGATATCACAATACAACAAATTTTGACGATGAAATGGGTACATGGCTTGCATTTCCTAGATGATGAAAGTGTCATGCAAAGTTTATGACAAAGAATTGAAAACGTGTTCCTGGGCATGTGAGAATTCAGCACGAGACATTTAGAAGCATTCACAGTAGAAATTTAACTAAGTAAGCTATGGACGACAAGGCTGTCGATGTGCAACAAACATTGCAAAGTACTTTAGATGAAACCCTTCTTGCACCAAGAGCTAGGATTGATTCAAAGGTCATTAAGCAAGACAGCCATGACTATGGGATTCCAAGAGGGAAAATTCTCTATCCCTTCTTACTACGATTATTGCATTTCTTTTCTTTTCTTAGAATAAGGAAGTTTGTCGTGCCTATTATATATTGTATAGTGAAGCATGTTACATACATTTTTATGCATGACTGAGATTAACGAGCAGTGGGCTCTTGTAGTGCATGTTATGTATTGAATGTTATGTGTATGTTGAGCAAGTAGCCTATATTGTTGCACAACATCTCATGAGCCTTTAATGGAGCTAGTCTAGGATGAAACCTCTTTGCTAACATGATGAGAGAAGTGCATGCTCTTGATAGTGTGTTCTGGTGGAGATGGAAGGCATCTAGATAGTCACCATGTGTGTTGGGATATGGATGTGTGTTGTAAGTGGTTACATGACTGTGTGCACTATGTCATTATGCATAAGAGATTGTTATTGCATTAAAATGTCAATATGATTTGATTGAATTCCATGATTATGCAATGTTGCTAACTATTTGACTAACTTTGACTTGTAGGAAAGATCATGTGCTATGACCTACAAGAGAAGGATGATGAGACTTGCTCCGAAGAACAAGCGATGATTGTTCAGCAGTAATAGCCGTTCTAGTACATTCAATCATATGTGGACCCATGACCCACAAGTCCAGAAAATCTCATATGGAGATTGACGAGAGGGAGTAGGATGCTCAAAAGCGAGAGGTTTCTAGGAGCATGGCTCTCAGCTCATGTCCCAGATCAAATAGCAAAATGGCTTTCGTGGCAGAGGGAGCAGCTACAGTGGATGCTATAGCATAGAGAGAATAGTTGTAGTTCAGTTTGTTGATCGTGATGCTGCATATTGATGATTTGTTCCATATCAGGACAGAAAGGTTCATTGTCAGATGTAGAGGGAGTTAGCCTTTGAGTTCGAGATGAGGATCTTGACCCGTAGTATTACTTCTTGAGATTGGAGGTGTGGTCGAGACCAGATGAAATCTTCCTCGGTTGAGGGAAGTACACAGTTTAGATCTTGTGAGTCCATGGCTACTCTGATGGTGACAAATCTGAAGAAGTTGAGTGTGCTTTTGATTCAGGTTTGGTAGATCACACCATGTATAGGCAATTGATTGGATCTGTGATATATCTGGTTGACACCAAACCAGTATACTCTCATGAGGAGCTGTGCTTATTTTTTCTTTGAGAGCCAGTGTTCAGGATGCAATCCAAATTGACATCCGAGATGACACCTCGTATAGGCTGATGGACTAGCATGTGAGTAGCTTTAGAGGGAGAGTATGATGCAAAGTTGAGAGGGAATTTGCAGCATCGGTGATATATTCTCCCCGGACTGAGAATGGTGGAACTCTCCATGTGAGGGAGAGATCTTTGTTGTGGGCATATTGACAGACTGATATGTTGTGCATGGGCAACTCCTCGCTAGTTGAGTTACCATGAGATGCATGGGCGCACTCTTCACTAAGTTGAGTTACCATGAGATGCATGAGATACATAGGCGCACTCCTCGATGGACTGAGTTGAGTTACCATGTGATGCTACACTCCTCGATGGACTGAGTTGAGTATGGCACTTCTCAATGGACTGAGTTGTGTTGTAGTCTCTAGGTTGGTGCCTAGCAACCCTTATGGATGGGAACGACTACGCTCCTCGATGGACTGAGTTGAGCTGAATTGTACTCCACAATGGACTGAGTTGAGTATGACACTTCTCGATAGACTGAGTTGTGTTGAGTTACTAGGTTGGTGCCCAACAACCCTTGTGGTTGGGAGACTTATGGGTTGTAACCCATTGTCGTCATGTTGGTTGTAGCCACATGGACGAGAGAAGACCTTTCTTATGATGAAGAGATGATCAAAACAAGACGTGTTGCTCATATGAAATCCAGATATGTTCTAGCATGATGATACCTCCCAAGCTAAGAGGGAGTGTTGATGTTTGTAGCGTCGGGAGGTCTCATCCTCAAGTCGGCCCAACAAAAGAGGAAAATTCAACACATGAACAAAAATAAATAGAGAGGATGTCTCCTCATTCTCACCAAGAGAGAATTCACTCCACAAGAAGAAGGAAGTGCGCAAGAGAGAAGAAGGCTACTTCTAGGGTTGTTATCTTTGGAGAGCTCCTTCTTTTGGTTCTTGGTTTATCTTCATCTTGGCTATGTATTTGGATGTACTTTGTATCTTGAATTGAATCTCTGATTAAGAAGGTTGTTGGGTTTTCTTCCCTTGTGTAGAAGGATTTCCCAGGATAAAATTCTTTTTCTTTGTGTTTTTGTGCATGGTTATTCTTTCAGTGATCCTTATTTGTTTCCGCTGCAAATATAGTGAAACTATACTGCTATATTAAAATCTAACAATATATACATGCATTAGAAAGAGAACTTATCTCAATTTAATTTTTATGTGATGGTATGTATTCATTCAGTTTGGATTCAAGTGCAATTTCATGGCCTAGAAAGAAGCAGGAGAAAAATATCGCTATCGTTAACAAAGGAAAAATACAAGCTTGCTAAAAGTGTTTCAAGTGAAGCAATGTGGATGAGGAGGATTATGGAGGATACAAGAATCCAGCATAATAGAATACCTACCTTACTATGACAATCAAAGGGGTTCAAAGTTGGTGAAAAATCCAATTTTCAATTCAAATATGAAGCATGTTGAGACTCATCACAACTTCTTCCAAGAGAAGGTTCTAAGAAGGGAGATTGAGCTTTTGTATTGTCATTCTGAATACCAGCTTGTTGATGTCTTCACCAAGCCTTTGTCTGAGGAGAAATTTGTAAAGTTTTATGACAAGTTTGGTGTAAATCCTTGATGTACCAGATTGTATATGAAGATATTTAGTTAATTACCCTCATTTTTTACTGCACAGATCATGGCTGAAACTCATTTTTGTCAAAGCAGAGATGTCATGATTGCTCAGATGCTATATTGTGGTTTCCATATGTTGACTTGTGATGATACCATGCCAATATGTTGCAGTGCCAATTTCATGCCTTGAGGACATGTTATTATGGATTTATGGTCTCTATTAATGATGGTACTAGATGTTACTTATGTTACTTGCACTTGTTGATTCTGATAAGCATGGTTAGTAGAAATGTTATGTAGGTTAGTACTTAGAAGTGGTTTTTGTTTTATGCACATGCCATTGACTAACATCTCTTGATCCTTACAGAGACCATAAATCTCCTTTGGCTCTGTTGAAATATTGTAACTTCTACGAATATTCTATTTGTACTTTATTCGAAAATGTTTCATTCCTCCGCCAGGACCTTATTGTATATCCGAAGATGTTTATTCCTCCGTCGAAATTGGGTAACTTGGGTTATTAGACTTCCCTAGTGGGGTCGGCCCAGAGTCAGTTGTAATGGGGTGTTTAAGTCCCCTAATGGGGTTGGCCCAGTCAGCATTATGTTGAGTGGTTAAGTTGGGGACGACCTAGTTATGGTTAAAATTCAAGTGAGGTAGTGTATAAATAGAGGAGGTGTGTTCCTCATTTAACACACTCACACACTCACTTGTAAAACTCGCATAGGAGAAGGAGAGATCTGCAAAGGAGGAGAAGGAGCTCATGTTTGGGGATTACATCTTTGTATTTGTTGGTCATCTATATTGAGGAAGCTTTGTTGGGTTTTCTACCCCATGAGGGTTTCTCAAGAGAAATTGTGCCTCTTGTGTTTATGCTATGCTTGTTGTTCTTTCAGTGATCCTATATATGCTATTGTTGTGAAATTGAATGTAATATTGATGTTATCTATCTTATCATATTTAATATTAAAATGGTATCAGAGTTAGCCTGAAGGAAGGCAACGTATTGCACTTACGGCACTTGTTTCACTTGCGACAATTTGAAAGTTAGGGTTTTGTCTAGAAAAACCTAGTCATCATGGCACTTTCGCTATAAATCCATTTTGGCAAAAGTTCAGGATCTAAAACTTGGACAGGCCGAAGATGAAATTTTCCTGTACCTTGTGTCTGAAGCTCAATCTCAGATTCATTGTACTTTCTAACATATGATTCATACAAGTTAGGGTTTCTGCCTCTACCAGAATGCAGTCCTAAACAAGTGACCTAGGGAAAAAGGTCATATCTCGCGATTGAAGCTCCAAATGGAATTCTGTAAAACGTGGCAGTTAGGGCACAGACTATAGTTTCACAGCTCCGAGTTTCAGAGGCCGAAGTTGAAACAAGGACATGTGGCACTTCGTACAAGTTCGCTATGTTGTTCATCCCTTAAACAGGTCATGTTGGTAAAATGAGCATATCTCTCTGATGGAGAATCCAATGAAGCCTAAACCTGTGGGGTTGGAAAGATGACAAGTCAGACTACCACAGGTCGAAGTTTCAGACCCTGCAGTTCTGAAATTTCAGAGATACACCAGAAACAATACGGCACATCTGAAATGGCTCAACAGAGGAAATCAAGGAAGAGGAGGAAGAAGCTCTCACTTAGGGTTTTCAGTTTTTAGGTATGGAAGGACCTGATACAATGTTGGAGACACCTAATGAAACATTGGAAACTTTGATAATGGATTTTGAATCCATTCATCATAGATATTAATCCTCCATCAAAATGTTGTGGGAGGAAGGAGATTGAAGATTAGGGTTTCCAAGTAAGAAGAAACCCTAGCAAAGTTGGGAGACTCATTGGGAAGCAATGAAGAAGGTTTAAATGGCACTGATATTCTATCATCCTAGCACCATGAACATACATAAGATGTTTACAAGTGATCTACCTTGGATGGTTAGGGTATTACCCTTATAGAGAAGACTACTCGATAGGTCTGACTTGAGAAGATACATGTATGTTTTGAAATCTGTTTCATGATTAAGTTTATAATATGTTTGTCTTCATATTATTGAGGTTAGTACAATCATGATTAATTCTAGATTGTCTGATCACCTTAGTAAAAGTATGAATGCATGTGAATGATAGAAGACATTCATTAATTAGGGTTATGACACTTATGATTGTACTAATGCACTTGTGGTGTTGTATGAGGATGATGTTGTCTGCTAACATGAAAGGTACATCAAGAAAGACAAATCGAGTTCTATGACCACATAGAAGCTCTACTTATGAGGTATGTATGACTTTGTTCTACTATGCTTAACCTATGAGATATGCAAGTTCTAGCACAAGGTCTCTAAATCATTGAAGAGAACAAAGAAGATATTGTTTGGGTATGTTAAGACAAAACCAAGCATGACAATCCAAGTATGTTTTCCTATATCAAGTTAGAATCCTACTTTGTGTTAGGATCTTAAGTAAGTATACATGTGTATGAAATGATCATGACCATACATACTTAAGATTATTTAGAATCATAATGTTTTGATAGTATTGAGATTATACTAATGAATGTATGATTATGTATGAGATCATGAGGATGACACTAGTGCACACTTAAGCATGCATAATTGTCCAGAATGGATAGAAGTTCAAAGACATATAATCATGATGCTATCATAAAGGGAAAATAGAGATCAAGCGGGAGGCAACCACACAAACATAAAAGATAAGTATTTGAGTCGTTATTTGAATTACTTCTTGAATCTCTGAATAGTCAATTATATTGCTCATAATAGTTGTATGCAATATGCATAATAGGCTATCATGTCAACATGATTTGATGATTATAAAGTATTACTAATCATGTAATTAACTTTGATTTGTAGGAGAGATTATGAAGAATGACGAACACCGAACAAGTGATGGATGTTCAACAAAAAGACTTACAAATCAAACATACTATAGAAGGCTCGTGGCTAGAAGATTCTCTTGGAAAGAGGAAGAGGATCATGACGAGATGTTTGCTCCAAGTGGCTAGACCGTTCTCTTAATGGTGTGATTGAAGCAGAAATGTGAATTGAGAAAACTCCCAGGATTGAATTGAAGAAAGCTCTATACGGGTACCCAGGATCGATAGTCATTTGATGAGCTTAATGATCACCATAGGTGATGCGGATTTCAACCTTTGCTACAAGGTTGCAAATGGTTTCTATATACAGATGACATTCTTCTCTTAGATGGATGCAAGAAGGAACTCACACAGAGTTCGAATGATCTTGAGGCTCATATCAGTAGACCCATCTGACAGGAGATGGCATAGATAGATAGGCAAAAGATCACTCAATGCAGAGTATGAATGATGTTCAGTCACGGAGGGAGAATTGATAGCTTCTTGACAAGCTTGGGCTTTACCAAGAGTAAAGTTGATCCTAACCTTTACCTCAAGGTTATGGATGATAAACCTGTTATATTGTTGCTTTATGTGGATGATCTATTTCTGACTGGGAATGAGAAACAGATTGTCGAATGCAAGAAGAAGCTCTCTGCAGAATTTGAGATGAAAGATCTCAGATTGGTGCACTACTTCCTAGGTCTGGAAGTATGGCAAGGCCCAGAAGGAATCTTTCTAAACCAGGGAAAGTATGTTGTGGAAATCTTGAAAAGATTTGATATGTTGGAATACAAAGCCATGGCCACTCCCATGGATTCCAACTTGAAGTTGTTAGCTGATGACTCATCAGAGTTAGTGGATGTAACTCTGTACAGACAAATTATTGGGTCATTGATGTATCTGACGAATACCAGGCCAGATATATGCTTTGCTGTGAACAACTTGAGTTACTATCTAGTTGAGCCTAGACATGCTCACTTGGTAGGTGCAAAGCATGTGATGAGGTACCCAAAAAGGTACGATAGACTTTGGTCTATATTATCTTGGAGATCATGATTTCAGATTGTATGGCTACATAGATCCTAATTGGGCTGGAAGTGTATCAGACAGGAAGAGCACATCGAGCGGATGTTATTGTCTAGGATCTGCCATGATCTCGTGGTTTAGCAGGAAGCAGTCTAGTGTGGCTCTCAGCACAGCTGAAGCGGAATATATAGATACTTGCTCTACCAATTGTGAAGCGATATGACTTCCGAAGTTGTTATCAGGATTGTTTGACTTAGAGGTGGACCCCACTGTGATCCTGTGTGACAACCAGAGTTGTATCAAGATAACGGAGAATCCAGTATTCCATGACAAGTCAAAGCACAGAGAGATCCAATATTTTTATATACAACATATGGTGCAGAAAAGAGCTATAAAGCTCGAGCATGTGGGCACTGATGAACAAGTTGCTGATGTATTGACCAAACCTATGTCTCTAGTAAAGTTTGTAAATATTTGATTCAAAGATCACTACTCCCTCTTAATCACCCTGAGATCTCAAGCGGTATGAATCTCAATATAAGTATGTCTCATAAAAATATAGACTCAACCAACTAGATCTGCATTTACCAACTGAAATATAAATGCAATCAAACACATAAACAACAGATATACCCTGGAACCCTTTCGGGGAAAACCAGCTAACTGTGTGTTCCTCTCGAGCCTAGAGCATATAGATATAAATGAGACAATACAATACAGGATTACCTCAGCAGGTAACTCAACCAATCCAAAACTGGATAGACTCTACTTTGCATGCATCCAGCTGATGCATGCACTAGATGAGTAAGTCCCAACTGTCAAACTGGATCTGAGTAATCCGAAGACTCCTCTGACTGATCTGCCCTCTCTGTATCTCACTGCCGTGATCTGCTCTGAAACTGAAGAAGCCCTCTGATGAACTCGACCTCCTCTGCATGCACAAGTGCGCCATCCCTCCAGATGTCAAATGCTCGTACCGGACCGGATTTCAGCAGATATGAGCTCTGATTGTCACTAACCTTCCTCCAATGCTGAGGCAAGGCTATCCTGGAAGTCTCAGACTCCGAATCGGTCAATCCAGCTCCAAACGACCTTCTCCCTCTTTGGGAAATGCGCCCTCCTCCAAGAGAACTCAGCCTCCTCCAATCTAATCAGAAATCACACTGTTGAGCTCTCTCAGCTCACAGTACTGGGTGTCTAGCCTCTCTGGAGCTGAAGATCACTGATCTAGCTCAGATCCGACCTTCCTAGCTCCTATAGCAACTCCTCTCTCTCAGAAAGTCGCCCCACGTGTGCAGCTACGCCCTCCTCACTCTAGCAGTATCTCTCTCCCGCAATGCAACTGAGTAACCTCATCTCGGGACCCCCTACCTCTATAAATAATCTCACCGATGAATTAAGTTTGCCAAAACCCTAATTCCTAATGCATGCAAAAAATCACTTTTGTATGCAGTCATTGAATGCTGACAGGTCATGCAAAACTCATGCATCCAAAGGTCAATCTCCCCTGAAGCTCCGCATGCAGCCCCCACTGGACTCATGCCACTGAGTAGAGTGCCTCTACTCCATCATGATGCCTATGCAGCTAATGTACCTCCATGTAAGGCATCTAAACCATGGAGGACATTCCGAAGTTACCATAATCTAATGCTCCCTCTTAACGAGGGAAGTCCTGACACTAATGCCTGGATCCATCAAGTCCACTACTGCTGACACTGATCTGCCTATCATTGCTCTCCGACCTGAAGAACTCTGATCAATCTCCATAAGGGTGGCTTCAGAAGAAGCCCTCTTATCAACCACTGCAGACTCTGCCACTGCACTCTGACTCAGACTCCCTCTAAGTCTCTGCTGGTGTAACCAGTCCTGAAGGCCTCTGTCAAGTGGATCTACTGCTCTGTAGATCATCTGTGTAATGCCCATATTTTGATTAGGCATATTTATCAGTTAGACACACCATACTTTGTTTTCTTATATATTCTGTTGAACTCAGCTCGACTGAGTAAACTATATTTCGATATGATGGACCTCATTATATGATGTTACCTTGTTTTATGATTTCACCATGATTATGATGTTACTATGTTATGCGGTTACGATGTCATGATTATCATATGATTTCTTTATTTTATGATTACAGTATATGTTTATATGTTTTCATTAATAAGATGTGAAATATATGATTCGGTACATGGATACCATCTTCTTATATGAATTATTGAAGTGTTATATGTCATACGCATCTATGATGAACTAAAAAGGTTACATGGGATAAAATGTATTTTTCACACTCAATGTACCGAATAATTAATTACTCTCATGGTAAATTTATTTGATTTTGATTGACGATCGTAAGAATTTATTACGGTGGGAATTATTACCCAAAGGTTATCCATTCGGGACAAGGTTTATTAATTACAAGTCTATTCACCATCCTTGGTATTTAATGTTATTAATGTAATTAATAAAATATTATATAAATACTTTGACCTTTTCAACTTGGTCATGGTGTGTCTTAATGGTCTACCTCATCCGTCAAGCTAACTTATCTTGAGATTTAAATTCTAAGATTCGTATTGAATAATTAAATAGTAATAACCATTTTCCATCACATCACATCCATTCAAGAATTGTTATCCTATTATTTTTAACTTAGTAATGGAAATAATCACACTTTAATCATTTATTAATCAATATTTACATTTTTACCTATATTGCAATTGTTATGACATGGGTAGTAATATTATTAAAATAACATTAATTAAGTAATAATATTAATTAATCACCACAAAGTAATAATAAATGGTGAATTTAATAAAAATGTCTTTTAAATCATTTGTTTATCACATGAATACCCTAACATCTACATAGTATCGTCGTTCTTCTAAACAAAGCACCCTTAAGTGCTTAAACAATCTTACTAATTAATTAGACAATACCATTACCTTATTTACAACAATTCTCAGATGACAATGTGAACTCACGACACTTGTCTCAATTGTTTATCACAATGTTTACCAACAAGTAATACATAGCTTAATTGACTTGTTTGACACATCTTAAATAACTTTATATTCATTCTCTGAATTCGATCAATGCATGATTAACATAATTACTTATGACGACTTATACATTTATTCAATATGTTAAGTGTTCGTATATCGATACTAGTGTACATGAGCAAGGTGTGCATGCGTGGCCAGCGTATGCACAGATCATAAATGTACTATAGACAAACCCCATCCCGCCTATGCATACCTGCTAACTCGTAGTAGTATTTACCCCCATGTAGAAGAACAAGCATAATATATATAGTACAATTACTTCAACATTCTCAGTTATTTAACAGTTAATTCTTTACGATTTCACATCATTATCTTTATCTTTACATTAGTTTAATCAATCATGTACAAGGAAGGGTACCTACTACCACTAACTCAGAATCAAGGAATACCCAACCCTCAACAGTACTAACTAACACATCCTCCCATCATAACCTACGTCCTGCATCCTCCCTATCCTTCCTCTGCTAGTACAAAAGTGGATGTCGGATTCACCGACCTGACCACATAGAACTTGAGAGCGATAGCGTCGGCTGAACAGCGGACCTATCCTCCCCTAGCAGGCATCCGACCATCGTCATCGCAACAACATGGGGAGCGTGTCTCAGCACGGCCCTCCCACGACCTCGGGTCTCATGGAAACATAGGGTGGGAAACACATCCATCCCTCTCAACATACTGGGCCTACGCCCTTATCAACTCATACTTTGCTGCTATCGGGATTATCAGTTTGTGTTATCGTATCATCATTTTTGGCTTCTAAGGTTTACTGTACGAACATGTTTTTTTTCCAATATATATCAGATCAAGTAACTAGCTATCCCATAGCCCTTGTGTCCTGTAGGTTAGTATTTTGCAAAATACAAATTTATAGAAAGCATTTCCCATTGATCGCCAATTGATCCGTGTTATCAAAAATCATTTTATCCCATGTAACCTTTTTAGTTCATCATAGATGCGTATGACACATATAACACTTCAATAATTCATATAAGAAGATGGTATCCACGTATCGAATCATATATTTCACATCTTATTAATGAAAACATATAAACATATACTGTAATCATAAAATAAAGAAATCATATGATAATCATGACATCGTAACCGCATAACATAGTAACATCATAATCATGGTGAAATCATAAAACAAGGTAACATCATATAATGAGGTCCATCATATCGAAATATAGTTTACTCAGTCGAGCTGAGTTCAACAGAATATATAAGAAAACAAAGTATGGTGTGTCTAACTGATAAATATGCCTAATCAAAATATGGGCATTACAGATGGTATAGCCCAGGGTCTGCTACCTGGGAGGATGCAGAGACCATGCGTCGAGATTTTCCCTCACTATTTTGACCATAACTTCGGGACGAAGTTTCCCGAAGGGTGGGTGTATGTAATGCCCATATTTTGATTAGGCATATTTATCAGTTAGACACACCATACTTTGTTTTCTTATATATTCTGTTGAACTCAGCTCGACTGAGTAAACTATATTTCGATATGATGGACCTCATTATATGATGTTACCTTGTTTTATGATTTCACCATGATTATGATGTTACTATGTTATGCGGTTACGATGTCATGATTATCATATGATTTCTTTATTTTATGATTACAGTATATGTTTATATGTTTTCATTAATAAGATGTGAAATATATGATTCGGTACGTGGATACCATCTTCTTATATGAATTATTGAAGTGTTATATGTCGTACGCATCTATTATGAACTAAAAAGGTTACATGGGATAAAATGATTTTTGATAACACGGATCAATTGGCGATCAATGGGAAATGCTTTCTATAAATTTGTATTTTGCAAAATACTAACCTACAGGACACAAGGGCTATGGGATAGCCAGTTACTTGATCTGATATATATTGGGAAAAAAACATGTTCGTACAGTAAACCTTAGAAGCCAAAAATGATGATACGATAACACAAACTGATAATCCCGATAGCAGCAAAGTATGAGTTGATAAGGGCGTAGGCCCAGTATGTTGAGAGGGATGGATGTGTTTCCCACCCTATGTTTCCATGAGACCCGAGGTCGTGGGAGGGCCGTGCTGAGACACGCTCCCCATGTTGTTGTGATGACAATGGTCGGATGCCTGCTAGGGGAGGATAGGTCTGCTGTTCAGCCGACGCTATCGCTCTCAAGTTCTATGTGGTCAGGTCGGTGAGTCCGACATCCACTTTTGTACTAGCAGAGGAAGGATAGGGAGGATGCAGGACGTAGGTTATGATGGGAGGATGTGTTAGTTAGTACTGTTGAGGGTTGGGTATTCCTTGATTCTGAGTTAGTGGTAGTAGGTACCCTTCCTTGTACATGATTGATTAAACTAATGTAAAGATAAAGATAATGATGTGAAATCGTAAAGAATTAACTGTTAAATAACTGAGAATGTTGAAGTAATTGTACTATATATATTATGCTTGTTCTTCTACATGGGGGTAAATACTACTACGAGTTAGCAGGTATGCATAGGAGGGATGGGGTTTGTCTATAGTACATTTATGATCTGTGCATACGCTGGCCACGCATGCACACCTTGCTCATGTACACTAGTATCGATATACAAACACTTAACATATTGAATAAATGTATAAGTCGTCATAAGTAATTATGTTAATCATGCATTGATCGAATTCAGATAATGAATATAAAGTTATTTAAGATGTGTAAAACAAGTCAATTAAGCTATGTATTACTTGTTGGTAAACATTGTGATAAACAATTGAGCCAAGTGTCGTGTGTTCACATTGTCATCTGAGAATTGTTGTAAATAAGGTAATAGTACTGTCTAATTAATTAGTAAGATTGTTTAAGCACTTAAGGGTGCTTTGTTTAGAAGAACGACGATACTATGTAGATGTTAGGGTACTCATGTGATAAACAAATGATTTAAAAGACATTTTTATTAAATTCACCATTTATTATTACTTTGTGGTGATTTAATTAATATTATTACTTAATTAATGTTATTTTAATAATATTACTACCCATGTCATAACAATTGCAATATAGGTAAAAATGTAAATATTGATTAATAAATGATTAAAGTGTGATTATTTCCATTACTAAGTTAAAAATAATAGGATAACAATTCTTGAATGGATGTGATGTGATGGAAAATGGTTATTACTATTTAATTATTCAATACGAATCTTAGAATTTAAATCTCAAGATAAGTTAGCTTGACGGATGAGGTAGACCATTAAGACACACCATGACCAAGTTGAAAAGGTCAAAGTATTTATATAATATTTTATTAATTACATTAATAACATTAAATACCAAGGATGGTGAATAGACTTGTAATTAATAAACCTTGTCCCGAATGGATAACCTTTGGGTAATAATTCCCACCGTAATAAATTCTTACGATCGTCAATCAAAATCAAATAAATTTACCATGAGAGTAATTAATTATTCGGTACATTGAGTGTGAAAAATACATTTTTATAAAGAAACGTGTATGAATGAACTAGTGAAAGGAGTAAATGTTTGAGGGGCTCGAGAGGGGGAGTTTGGGGCGGTGGAGTAAGCCCAAGGTCTTCTCAAGGAAGGGAATGTATATAGAGGGGGAGAGCTTGGAGTAAAAGAGGAGAAAGGGTTTTGGGGAACAGAAAGAAGGTTTGAGAACAGAAAAGTTTGGAGAACCTAAGTGAAGACTGCTCTCGGGATTATCAGATTGTGAGCTCGGGGGCTTGGAAATCCTTTGATTTCCAAGGGCCAGCAAGATAATAGCTGGTCGGTAGGGTGGACACATCATCTTGGCTGACTAAGAGAATATAAAACCTGCTACAACCTACGGTCTACTAGCATCAGCATCAGGTAATTTCCTTGTTATTCATGTTATTTGATTATTATGCTAAAACGTACTCTGAACATACATATACCTTGCTATTTACTAATTTATTTCCGTGAAACATATTCTTATGCTGAAAACAAATTGTTGAAGGAAAATATTGATATGATAGTTTTTTTTTTTATATACGAATGTAGGATTATTAAAGACAAAACACTATACTAAATGTCATTTAAAAGCATAACATCTTCTTTAAAAACTTACTCACATATATTCGGATAAGTGTGATACGTAGAAAATTAACTCAGAAATTTTACTTAGTGCTCTGCTGTAAAACCAGAGCACTACAGATGGTATCAGAGCCTTAGGCATATTTATCAGTTAGACACACCATACTTTGTTTTCTTATATATTCTGTTGAACTCAGCTCGACTGAGTAAACTATATTTCGATATGATGGACCTCATTATATGATGTTACCTTGTTTTATGATTTCACCATGATTATGATGTTACTATGTTATGCGGTTACGATGTCATGATTATCATATGATTTCTTTATTTTATGATTACAGTATATGTTTATATGTTTTCATTAATAAGATGTGAAATATATGATTCGGTACGTGGATACCATCTTCTTATATGAATTATTGAAGTGTTATATGTCCTACGCATCTATGATGAACTAAAAAGGTTACATGGGATAAAATGATTTTTGATAACACGGATCAATTGGCGATCAATGGGAAATGCTTTCTATAAATTTGTATTTTGCAAAATACTAACCTACAGGACACAAGGGCTATGGGATAGCCAGTTACTTGATCTGATATATATTGGGAAAGAAACATGTTCGTACAGTAAACCTTAGAAGCCAAAAATGATGATACGATAACACAAACTGATAATCCCGATAGCAGCAAAGTAT
Organism: Larix kaempferi; assembly: GCA_027924585.1. Taxonomy (NCBI): domain Eukaryota; kingdom Viridiplantae; phylum Streptophyta; class Pinopsida; order Pinales; family Pinaceae; genus Larix; species Larix kaempferi. The sequence continues at coordinate 798,335 of BSBM01000010.1, forward strand.
GAGTTGATAAGGGCGTAGGCCCAGTATGTTGAGAGGGATGGATGTGTTTCCCACCCTATGTTTCCATGAGACCCGAGGTCGTGGGAGGGCCATGCTGAGACACGCTCCCCATGTTGTTGTGATGACGATGGTCGGATGCCTGCTAGGGGAGGATAGGTCCGCTGTTCAGCCGACGCTATCACTCTCAAGCTCTATGTGGTCAGGTCGGTGAGTCCGACATCCACTTTTGTACTAGCAGAGGAAGGATAGGGAGGATGCAGGACGTAGGTTATGATGGGAGGATGTGTTAGTTAGTACTGTTGAGGGTTGGGTATTCCTTGATTCTGAGTTAGTGGTAGTAGGTACCCTTCCTTGTACATGATTGATTAAACTAATGTAAAGATAAAGATAATGATGTGAAATCGTAAAGAATTAACTATTAAATATGCCTAATCAAAATATGGGCATTACAATCTGCCTATGACCCTGAGTTGACTCAGCCCTGTAAGTCAACTCCCTCTGTCTCTGAACTGACTTAGCTCTCTCCTGAGCCAGGTCCATCTCAACCATGTCATTCCAGCTCACTCTCTGACTGGTGGCTGCATGAGCAGCATGCTCATCCATTCTATATGAGCCTAAGGGCTCAATCTCCTGAGACTCATCACTGCCAAGAGCATCTCGCTCATCCATCGGAACTCCAGAATCACTGCCTTGATCCTCATCATGGTGAGCCTCTCGCCCACCCATCTGCTGAACAAGTCCACTCCTCCTGGCCTCATCTCTGCTATGAGCATCCCGCTCATCATCCTCCTCTGCATCTGAAGAGGATGCACTCAGCCATCCAGATGTGCCCGAAGTAGGTTGCCATGAACCAAATAACCACCATCGATCCTGTTACCCAATAAGACTGGGTCTACTCCTCTAGGATAGGTGAAGAACTGATCTCTATGAAATACTACTGGGTAGCCTGCAGCTGCCAAAGCTGCCACTGAGAGGACACTCCCTCTCAGTCCTGGAACAAAGAGCACTCCTGAAACCTCCAGGAGCTCCCCACGATCAAGCAGAAATCTCACTCTGCCCACTCCAGTAACCAAATGGTCAACCCTCTACACATCCCGAGCCAACTGCAAGGGTGTGTGCTCTAGGATAAGAAATGCATCCCGCACTCCTGTCATGTGACTATTGAGCCTGTAGTCAACCCTCCAACTCTGATCAATCTGAGCCTCTGGCAGGCTACTATCATGTCCTAACTGTACTGAGGCTAATGAGAACTCCTTCTCAAACCGAGAAGTAAACTCATCAACCTCCTCTGCTGCTGCCACCTGCTCATCCATAATCAACCATCTCTCAATCTTCATGTGCATGCATATCTGATGCATATGCAGCATGCATAACTCATGCACATGCATCATGCAAGACCTCATGCACATGCAAATCTCATGCCCATCTCTGTACTGACACTCCCTCTCAGCGAGGAAGGTACTGCTGGAGAACCATCCACCAGGATCAAACACATCATATGCTGCTGCAGCTACTCCCTCTGAACTGGAAGACTTTCTGGCTGCATCTTCTGCACTCTGATACAGATCTGCATTCCTCCTCTATCAATGTCATCATGAGAGAAGCATCATGCTCTCCCTCTGTCACTAATACTGAAACTATATCCAAGGTCTCCTTGGACCCACATACAGGCTTTCCCATCAACCTGTACTCTACTCTCAAGCTAGTGGCCATAACTCTGCAAAACTGAAATACTGTAACCCAAAGTGAACAAGAATATCTCTTGATCACAGATCTGGTAGATCTATCACAGATCTAACCAATGAACTCACAGGTATCTATCCTAACAGATTTGATGTCTGCACTCACAGATCTGAACACTATGCTTCAAATCTGATATATCTGCCACAGATCTGGGCTCTGCTCGTGCCAGATCTCAAATCTCACCTCCAAACTCACATATCTGATAGATCTGACCTCTACAACCTCAGATCAGAGCTGTGCTCTTCAGATCTGGTAGATCTAGTCAGATCTGGTCTCTATCTTCACTGATCTGCTAGATCTATCTAAGATCTAGTCTCCAATACCATAGATCTAATAGATCTGACCTCTACAACCTCAGATTTGAGCGCTGCTCCTCAGATCTGGTAGATCTGGTCGTCACTGATCTCTGTGTGACTGCCCTCTTTGACCCTCAACAGGGCTCTGATACCATGTAAATATTTGATTCAGAGATCACTACTCCCTCTGAATCGCCCTGAGATATCAAGCGGTATGAGTCTCAATATAAGTATGTCTCATAAAAATATAGACTCAACCAAATAGATCTGCATTTACCAACTGAAATATAAATGCAATCAAACACATAAACAACAGATATACCCTAGAACCCTTTCAGGGAAAAACCAGCTAATTGTGGGGCTATCTTCCTCTCGAGCCCAGAGCATATAGATATAAATGAGACAATACAATACAAGATTACCTCAACAGGTAACTCAACCGGTCCAAAACTGGACAGACTCTACTTTGCATGCATCCAGCTGATGCATGCACTATATGAGTAAGTCCCAACTGTCAAACTGGATCTGAGTAATCTGAAGATGCCTCTGATTGATCTACCCTCTCTGTATCTCACTGCCTTGATATGCTCTAAAACTGAAGAAGCCCTCTGATGAACTCGACCTCCTCTGCATGCACAAGTGCACCCTCCCTCCAGATGTCAAATGCTCGTACCAGACTGGATCTCAGCAGATCTGAGCTCTGATCGTCCCTAACCTTCCTCCAATGCAGAGGCAAGGCTATCCTGGAAGTCTCAAACTCTGAATCGGTCAATCCAGCTCCAAACAAGCTTCTCCCTCCTTGGGAAATGTGCCCTCCTCCAAGAGAACTTGGCCTCCTCCAATCTAATCAGAAATCACACAATTGAGCTCTCTCAGCTCACGGTAGTAGGTGTCTAGCCTCTCTGGAACTAAAGGTCACTGATCTAGCTCAAATCTGACCTTCCTAGCTCCTGCAGCAACTCCTCTCTCTCTCAGAAAGTCGCCCCACATGTGCAGCTACGCCCTCCTCACTCTAGCAGTATCTCTCTCCGACAATGCAACTGAGTAACCTCATCTGGGGACCCCCTGCCTCTATAAATAATCTCACCAATGAATTAGGTTTGCCAAAACCCCAATTCCCGGTGCATGCAAAAGGTCACTTTTGCATGCAGTCACTGAATGTTGACAAGGCATGCAAAACTCATGCATGCAAAGGTCAATCTCCCCTGAAGCTCCGCATGCAGCCCCCACTGGACTCATCCCAATGAGTAGAGTGCCTCTACTCCATCCTGATGCCTATGCAACTAATGTACCTCCATGTAAGGCATCTGAACCATGGAGGACATCCCGAAGTTACCATAATCTAACAAAGCTTGAGTATTTTCGAGACAAGCTTGGTGTAGTTCAGAAGGACCCTCCTCGAAAGGGGAGTGATATGGTCGATGATGATATGTGGATACTTGTATTGATGATGAGGATACCTGTATCGATGATGAGGTTGCCTATACCGACGGTAAGGTCGATGATGAGGATACTTGTATTGATGATGAGGATACTTGTATCGATGATGAGGATACCTGTGTCGATGATACCGACGATGAGGTCAATGATACTGACGATAAGGTCTATGATACCGACAATGAGGCCGATGTGTGGTCCTTAGACTTTATCTAAGTGGACGAGTGGATTGTATCATCCCTGGACATTTGGTTCAAAATGTACATGATAGGATTGCATCATCCCTGAACGTTTGGTTCAAAATGTACGTGATAGGATTGCATCATCCCTGAACGCTTGGTTCAAAATGTACGTGATAGGATTGCATCATCCCTGAACGCTTGGTTCAAAATGTACATGATAAGATTGCATCATCCCTAAACACTTGGTTCAAAAAGTACGTGATAGGATTGCAATATCCCCGAACCTTTGGTTCAAAATGTACATGATAGGATTGCCTCGTCCTTGGACTTATGTCCTAAAGTGATAAGGATTGATCATCCTGTAAGTAGATCTGGATTGCCTCGTCCATAGACATGTTGTGGTGTCTTAAATTGATAGGGATTGACCATCCCGTAATTGGGTCGTGTGTGTTGCAGATGTTGTTGATCAAGAGATCTAGACGATGAGGCTGTTGATCGAAAGATCCAGATGTTGATACTGTTGATCAAGAGATCCAGATGATGATGCTATTGATCGAGAGATCCAGATGATGTTGTTGATCGAGAGATCCAGATGATGTTGTTGATCGAGAGATCTAGATGATGATGTTGATCAAAAGATACAGATGTTGATGTTGATGCTGTGGTTGATCAAGTGCTGCTGAAGATGTTGATGTTCCAGTATTGAAGATCTTGAAGATGTTCTAGCAACTGTTTGAGTTACTGATGAAGAAAGCTTCCAATGATTTATAGATGTATCATGTATCATGTAGTTGATGACTCCTTGCTCCTGCAGATGTTAGAATATCCTTCTCGTTAAGGGGGAGTGTTGAAATATTGTAACTTCTAAGAATATTCTATTTGTACTTTATCCGGAGATGTTTCATTCCTCCACTGGGACCTTATTGTATATCCGAAGATGTTTATTCCTCCGTCGGAATGTGGTAACTTGGGTTATTAAACTTCCCTAGCGGGGTCAGCCCAGAGTCAATTATAATGGGGTGTTTAAGTCCCCTAGTGGGGTCGGCCCAGTCAGCATTATGTTGAGTGGTTAAGTTGGGGTCGACCTAGTTAGGGTTAAAAGTCAAGTGAGGTAGTGTATAAATAGAGGAGGTGTGTTCCTCATTTAATACACTCACACACTCACTTGTGAAACTTGCATAGGAGAAGGAGAGATCTGCAAAGGAGGAGAAGGAGCTCATGTTTGGGGATTACATCTTTGTATTTGTTGGTCATCTATATTGTGGAAGCTTTGCTGGGTTTTCTACCCCATGAGGGTTTCCCAGGATAAATTGTGTCTCTTTTGTTTATGCTATGCTTGTTGTTCTTTCAGTGATCCTATATATGCTATTGTTGTGAAATTGAATGTAATACTGATGTTATCTATCTTATCATATTTAATCTTAACAGGCTCCACCTATGACCTATCCATTTTCGTATCATACCACCTTTGTGTCTTAAAACCATTGGCTAAAAGACTTGAAAAATGGACTCTAGACTTCCCCTTTGTGACCCCTTCACCATGAAGGTCTCCTTGTTTTCCCTGGTGTCTTGGCTTGGTTTTGTTGCAATGACCTTTCAAACGATATAGGAGTCTCACTTGTAAAACCCTAGGGTTGGCTATCATCAAGGGGAGAGAGTTGCCACGGAGCAATGTGCTCCCTAGACCTGAAACAAGTTTCCCTTATCCTTGAAATTGGTTAGTGGTTGGAAGGGTAGGTACTCCTTGAATTAAGAAGTACTGCCTATTTGCTCTAAACTAGCATTATTGTGGCAACTCCATCGAGCGTATGGACGGTCATTGGCAGCGGAGTTAAGGCCATGTCATCATTGGCTCCCAGAAGGCATCCAGGGCCAGTACCTTTCAACCATTAGCCAACTAAAGGATACGATAAAAGAAAAAGAAAAGAACAAAAGAAAGAAAATCAAAAGAAAAGAAAAAAAGTGCAAAAGATAACTATCCAAAGGCAAAAGTGAAAAGGAAAGAAAAGAAAAGAAAAAAGCAAAAGAAAATAAAAAGGGGGCTTGCTAAGGTCGATAGGGGTAGTATCTCCTTACACTTCATCCATTTGTAAGACACATTCTCTAGTGTTTTCCTAATTGGTGAATGTCATAGAGTTACCCTTGTCCCCTTATCTTGAGTCAATTAATCATCTTTGACCAATCCTCCACTTGACCAACCTTGATGACTTTTTCCACTCACTTCACCCAAAGGACAGATGGCCCTTGCAATGTTCTTGATGTTGTTAAGATGGTGCCATGTTAATAAAACATTAATCTCATGCTTAGTACTAATTTGTGTGATATTTTTTATGTTTGAAACTATGCAATGATTCAAATGGATCACTAGTGTCTGTAAGTATTGTAACTCTAATATGCCATCAATATAAATCATTTGAGATGCTATTTTGTCCTCCTAAAGGCATTGAAGGATTCCAATCATTCATTGGACAACTTTGTCCGACTTTGACCAAAGTTGACTTTTCAATTTTTGACTTGGTCAAAGAGGGATTTGACTTGATCAACAAGACTAGCCAACAGTATGTGGTCATATTTCATCATCAGTCATCATACTTCAACCTTTGGAAGCCAATTTGATTCTTCCAAATGTGATTTTTAGCTTATATGGACTAATAAGCTTTAATTAATGAATTTTCCCTATGTTACCGAATCTGCCACCCCTATGTGTAGGATCCGCAGTTTCGATCCAGCTTTGCCTAGGATCCGCCATGGAAATGGATCCTCTGGAGAAGGAAACGGATCCTCATCCCAAGAAACAGATGATGTGCAAAATCAAAGAAATTCAGAAATTGTGACCCACTTACACCCAAAAAAATTGTTTTTTTGATGAAAAGACTTCCAAAATGTTGAACCAATGTTTTAAAAACCGATGACTCAGCCTCGGACTTAAATGGAATTGTTAAATTCTTAAAGTAAAAGTGGCATTCTCCTTATCTTTCCTTTTCTATCCTTCTACTTAAATTTTGAACATTACCATTAATTGTTCCAGGATGTTTGAGAGGTTCCAACCTCATCGGATTTCAAATGCAAAAAGTAGAATTTTAAATCCCAATCAGAATTTAACAGACTTAATAGTTTTCAGGATTTCAAGATTGCAATGTTTCCACTGGATTCTATCATGTATGAGGGTAAGGGATTGGCATTAAATCAAGCACATCAACCTCGCTAATTACCTTGATATTGGTGGTGTTGATTGTTGAACTCCTCTATCATGACCTCAATAAAAATGTACCCTTCAAACTTCAGTCAGGCAAAATCACTTATTAAGCATGGGAAACTTTTTATAATTCTACCTTATTTTAATGCTTGGATGAAGTTTCATCAAAATTGTAAGGTGTTGAGTCTTGACTAATGTCCTTGGAGGATCAACTTCGAGATTCAAGGTAGAGGCAAGGAAAATGAAAAAAAATGAATTAAAATTGGAACTTGTCGAAGTCTCATGGACCTTCGACTCTTTCTCAAAACAATCAAACATGATTCTTTTTTTCCTTCAAACTTTTGACTCAAACCCTAGGATCATTATCATGCTTTGATACCATGTAGGATTTTATATGGGTGTATTCACACATATTTGGAGAGAGTAATAAATATCCAACATAATGATGTTGGAGATTTTACATCTATACGAGCCTAGGTAGGTTACCCAACATACAAGAACCACTCTTTGGAGTTAATCATCCTTAAATACATTATTATAAATATATAGCACCCTAAGTTTGTTATGGTAATTTTAACCACTAGGCTTAACACCTCAATGTTACATTGGTCAAATATCTAATATATGAAGTGACACAAGTATTAACGACTCCTAATATTATTCGAATATGAATACTCCTACAGTGTCTTAGCAAATTTCAGCTCTGAAATTAATAAAGTTTAAATAAGTATTTTATCAAAATTTCAGCTCTGAAGGAGAGGAGATCAGTTCTTGAGGATAAAATCTTTGATATGAACAGGCACCAAGAAAAGTTCAAAGAGAAGGTAAAGGCACTGATTGGAAATGAAAAGATGAAAGATTTAGAGATTAAAGTTGAAAGGATGGGAAGAAATGGACCAAGACAAATGTTGAATTTTTAACTTAGCAGTATAATTTTCATCTCTTTCAACTTTAATTCATAATTCATTTCATCCCACAATTATAGCATCATTCATTTGCAGCGGAAAATAAAACAAGGATCACTGAAAGATAACCATGCCACAAGACACAAAGATTTATCCTGGGAAACCCTAACGAGAGAAAACCCAGCAAACTTTTCTCAAAAGAAATTAATCCAATACAAGAACAATACCAAACATGAGGATTAAGCCCTAGCACAAGAGTGTGCTCTTCTTCCACATGAAACCCTAGCGAGGGTAGATAATCTTCCAAGAGAATAAGAGAATAAGAGAAACCCCAAAAATTATGCTTCTAGTGAACTTCACTTGTCCTCCTTGAGAAGTGCGCACCAATTGAGAGAGAGGAGCTTGCTTGAATGTGTGAAATGAAATGTGAGAACACTTCCATTTATTATCTTCAGTTGACTTGATTTTTACTCTTGAGGCTGACCTGTACCTTTATTTTATTCTTTATTTATCTTTCAAGCCGACTTGTCATTTTGTCTTCTAGGGTCAATTTACCCCTTTTGTTGGGGCAGTTGTGCTCTTTCTTTCCTTCCACTTTCTCTAGGACTTATCCAATGGATTGTCTTGACTCCTTGGTTATTTCTTCATCATAGAAAAGTTCTCCTCGTTGATATCTCCTCACATGCAGTCACATTCTTTTAGTAGAGTTTTAATGTTGGTTTGACCATACTCTAAGAAGTCCCAGACACTTCTTCGAGCCAAATATCAAATTCAACATTAAATTAGACTTTGTCTAACATACAAAGAGATAAGATCTCCTTGCAACAGACAAGTCATCTCACTCTACAAGAATAGATCACTCCAGCTAAGGAGCACTCCCACCTGGAGTACGCAATCTGACTTCTATCCTACTACCACTCCATCAACACATAACTGGATGAGGCTCCAAGCCATAAGACACACAGTCAAGGGCTACAACGGGGCCATTCTCTCTGGGTCGTGAACCCATCCAAGAGAATGATCTGCAGAATGTTTGCTTGATGCTGGAACCATGGAGAACATCAACAACAAAGGGGCTCTGAGTCAAGCGAGGAGGAGGATGGAAAGGATTTCAAGGTCTGCAGCACTTGTGGCAGATCAAAACTAAGTAGCTCTGAGGAATGAGTTGAAGACGGTGAGGAGTAGGTTGACACATGCAAGTGCATGTGGTGGAAGCAACAAGGACTGAGAAGGTTGGAATCCTTTCAATTTTGCGAAAGTTACTGCGCTCTCCATCAAGCACATACATATTTCCGAAAGTGCAAGTTTTGGTCTGCAAATTCTAGCTGGCAAACCTGCCAACAACATTTTGAAATTATAAGTCCTGCCCAGATGTATGGGCACCTTTCACGATTATCTCAGAGGGTTTTCTGCTATCAGACACATACTTTATGTGAAATGAATTTGCTTATGTTTTCATATGCTTCTATGCAAAAGGAAATATTTGTAAAAATTAAAATTCTGGAAATCTGGAAATTAAGAAGGATTGTCAATCTCAGAAGACATGGAACCAATGGGTATAGCCATGGTTCCTGCCCTGAAAAAAAACAATATTATATATTCTAACTCTGAGATTTGTTCCCACATAGTTAGACATCATATCCTTTACTGATATTATGATTCATTTCACAAAATAGAATATCTAAAAAAGGAAAACTGGAAAACTATGATACCATCAAAAATCAATGTAAAATCTTCAAGAATCATGCAACAGAGGCCCTCAAAAACAGTTTTTTCCAAACAATTGAGCTTTTGGGTCTCTGTTAAGAGCATGCCATGCGTGCCATTGTTGGTGATCGTGATTTGACAAATCCTTTCAAAAGAAGAGACCTTTCCTGGCCAAATCTGAGTGACCAAAGAGATTTATGATATGGTACTGCACCTCTGACATTGTCCCTCGCTTGAACAAACAGTGGGGGTGAGGGATCCTGTGGCGCACTGGTTGAGAAGGTGCCAGTCTACCTGGAAATCAGTCACAAAGCTTGGTGGTAGCTTCTCCTTCAGCAAGGGTTGGCTGTCAAGAATAGGTTTCATAAAGTTGGTGTGACAGATGCTGCTTGCATTTCTGGAGATGTCAGTTTGCCAGAATGTCTTGAGCAAAGTTTCAGGCTGAAAGGTCCTCTCCTGGGAGACGCTTGGATGAATGGGGACAGCTGCAGATCCTTTCTGTAGAAACATCAGTTTTCTAGAGGACCCCTCTCATTTTAGCATAGGGGAGTTCGGGAGCTTTAAGCAAGGCTTGCTTGTGAGAGTCAACTTAGTGTTTTAGAACGAGATGTTCTGTCCCTTTTGGCCATTTTAGGGCAGGGTTTCCCCGGTACCCCTGTTGTTCATGTGTTGTAATTCTGTCTATTCCATGATGTACTTTCTCTCTGTTTTAAGATGTATTTATTTGTCCTATGAAGTAATATATGCAGCATTTCAAAAAAAAATGTAAAGCATTCAAACATAACAAGGACCTTCTACAAATATCAAACTAGAAAAAAAAATTGACAAGGAACTAGCTTCTAATGGATGCTGGTAAACTCTCCAGTTCATCAACATCAGCAGAGATCAACAGATTCAATGTAATATAAAGAAATGAATATAATAAATAATTAAAGCAGGAATACCAAAAGTATTTCGTCAGAAAGAAATCTTACTGAATTAGAGGGTGGTACGGATGGTAGATGACTAAATAGTAATCAAGGGCCTCCAGAAGCTTCATTTCCATCTCGAGCACATCCTTGATTTCATAACGATGCTTAACTTCAAATAGAACAATGAATACAAAATTATAAATTAGTTCAGTGCAACATATCAACATCTACACATTACCATGGATAATAAAATGACCAAGATACATCTAAAATGCAAATGATTATGTTTGAGACTAATGAAGAAAATTTTAACAGTGCATGTAATGCATATATTGAAGAAACAAGAGGCCCAATTGAAAATCTTAGTCCCAAGTCAAGGATCATACCATATTTTTTCATACAGAAGGTTATTAGTTTAGCTTGAGTAGTGCTTTCCTCTGCTTTGGACGCTAGGTACAGACAAGTAGGAGCTACCAACTGCGGATCATATTCTGTGAAGCTCTTTCTGAGAGAAAATACATAGAATAATGTGTCATTCTTCCATTCAATCCAAAAAGTACATATGGGATGGAAAAACCTCAAACAACTACTGCACTGCATTAAGAATAGGAATAGACCACCTAAAGCAGTTACAAACCTGACTATAAATTAGAAGATTTATATAATTACCACTGAAGCATTGAATTTAATTGGTTCTCTGTATTGAATTTCACATGTAAGCATTTTCTTTCCCTAAAAGTATATCATCAGACAGGCAATGAAATAAGCTTTGTATCAATGTTTTCAGAACCGGACCGGTCATTGATCAGGCAGAGCCAAAAAATCTGAACCGAACCGGAACTGAAAAAAAAACAGACCAAAAAAGCGGTTGACCAAAACATACATAAAATATTCAAATTTTGAAAAGACAAAAATAATATTCATGTGCATCCACAAGAATCCAAACAGTTATACACATAGATGCAAAGTTTCTCATGTATATAGAAAGTAATGGTGCATATAAGTTTATAATCAAAAAACTTGAAAACTTCATGCTAAACAAATAACTACATATCATCAAAATCATTGCCTATATTGGGATCCTATTCATCAATAGCACCCTGTGCCCCCCACCTCTAGGCCCTAGACCTTGCCTCTATCTCGAATCTCAAAGTTGATCCTCCAAGGACATTAGTCAACACCCTACAATTTGATGAAAACCCCTAATCCAAGCAATAAAAAAAGTTAGAAAAAACTTCGCATGCCTAATAAGTAATTTTGCCTGAGTGAAGGGTACATTTTTACCAAGGTCATGACAAAGGAGTTAAACAATTAGCACCACCAACATCAAGGTACATAGAGGGGTTGAATCCAGTGGAAACATTGGAAACATTCCCCCTAAATGCCAATCCCCTACCCTCATGCATGATAGAATCCAGTGGAAACATTGCAATCTTGAAACCCTGAACACTGATAAGTCTGTTGAATTTTGAATGGGATCTAAAATTCTACTTTTTGCATATGAAGTCCGATGTGATTAGAACATTCTCAAACATCCTGAAACAATTAATGGTAATGTTAAAAATTTGAGTAAAAGGATAGAAAACGAAAGATAAGGAGAAAGTCAATTTTATTTTAAGAATTTAATATTGTCATTTACTGTATTGATGATTATTGTTTAGGTTAGATTAGAGTAGGGTTTTTTATGTTTTCTCTTTTAATTTGCATTTTATGGGCCTACAGGAACGGTTATACGGCACTGTACGAAACCTGCTGGTTTCGTGAAAAAAGGCCGGTTCAGTGATGAACCGGTCATTTCTGCTCTGGGTAGGCAGTTCGGACCATTGGAGGGCTGAAACCGGTCAGGCCGGCCGGTTTTGCATGAACTGGACTGGTTCTGATAACACTGTTTTGTATACATATACTAAGATATAATTTAAATGAAAATAGTCTGTGTAAAGATAGCCATACGCAGTGATCAAATTGAAGAAAGAGGAGCTGCACTAAAGATATATTGATCAGACAAAGTTGTTACATCCTCAGGGCATAGAAATCCTCATTGCATATTCATTGATAAAGAAACACCAAAGTTATGTCCTTCAAAGCTCTTAGTTGCCAAAAATGTCACTTCATAACAGGTACAATCAATCATTTATTCGTTAATCCAAAAGAAATATGTATTCATTGCAAGAAAGGACTAAACTCTCCAAATGAGAGAGCCTTCTTGCTGTCCTTTAGGTCACATTGACATTTTTCTTTATGTACTTTTATGTCTTCATGTATTAGAATTTAATATAAGCAACATTTTCTGGAAAACAAAAGAGGAAAGGACTAAGCTCTAGTATGAGACCTGACATTACTTGTTGGTCTTTCATATTAATCTAAAGCTAATAAAAAACTCATATAGTGAACTCTGAGAAAAGCAATGATATCACTTAGTTTTTGAGATGATGAGATATGATACACAATTGCCATCATGATAAAATAATGAGATATTTTTAAGCAACTGATCTGTAATCCCCATCATTGTTAAACAGTGTGATTAATTTATTGTGATTGTAAAACAGAGCTCTTAGAAAAAAATATGAATGACTAAACAACCATCAGTATTAAATAATTTAAAATAAGTCAAAGCTGGTAATCTAATGATTTGTTAAAACATACACGTCAACATATATGTACAATTGATTTAGTAAGAGAATATAGGAGAAGATTTTTGAAAAGCATCATATCACTTCAGCCACAAAGCAATATCTTGTCTTCTCTTTACTTCAATTCTCTTAATCATGAAGCATCTTATTTACAGCCATACAAGTAGGAAACTTATATAAGATTTACAGCAAAAAGACTCAAAAATAAAACTGGTTTTCCATCAAACTCAACGCTGCAATAAAGATGGATTCCAAACATGCAAAAATTGTTGTACATTCCAAGGCTCAGAACCACAGAATAACTTGCTTGATACATCTTTACTTTCCAATCTAACTGGCATTGTCTCATTTCACATTTGTAATCAAAAGTTAACATCCTTTGCATGAAAGCTATCAATTTCCCCTTTTTATTTTCTTTTGTGCCTGAAATTCATTGCATGCTTTGTCATGGTGACATTGCCCTATTATTGGGCAGATGATTTTTTATATTTTTGGTCATCATGCATATCTGCCAACTAGATGTGCATAATATTATTTTACACAACCGAGAATAAGTCTATCTCTAAGAGAAGAGTTTTGTAAATGAGGACACTGTCATCCGACCCACAGTCCTCTATGGCTCAGAGGTTTGGGATCCTTGTCTTCTAGACTTTGATTGTGCCTCAACCTATCATACTTGTAGAGTTTGGGGCCCAGCCCTTTCGGCTTTGTTAATTTTACTGAGCTCAGATCCAGTTAACAATCTCAAACAATTTACTGCAATTATTAACTGAAAACACATTGAACTCCTAACTAATTATGCAGCAGAAAAACTCAGAAAACACACACATTGACACTTAGAGTTACCCTGGAAAACCCGAATTGGGGAAAAACCAGCAAACAGATGATTTTTATTAACTATAAAAATCAGGGGCTCTCGTCCTGGGATAATGGCCCACTGAGGAAACATACAATCACAGCAATGCTAGCCTTCACACCTCAAGATCAGTCCTTCGATCTTACTGGTTGCTAACCCTCGACTGCCCCTTGCTCCTTTCCTCAGCCCCTGCTCTCCACACTTGGATGGAAGTCCTTCTCCACCCACTCAATGAGATGTCACTCACTCAATCTGTGTGTCTGTTGTGTCTCCTCCTCTCCTTAGGCTCCCTTTTATATCATTACAATGACTAAAATACCATGGGCTAGAAAATACCATGGGCCCTCTAGATCTCCTAGGTGATCTTAAGATCACTTGAGATCTATGGCTACAACTTAATCTCTTGTTGACACAACTTAAGTCACATTTTAGCCATTATAACATAAAAGTCACTTGCCCTCTCAGGGAAGCTCCTGGAGAGATCTTCTGGACAACTTCTACATGCCCAACACCTAGCCTATGCAAAAGTACCTATACGAGCTACAAAAACTAACACTCCCTCTTAGTGAGGAAGGTAATTCTTCGAGAGCCACCTGAAACTAGTTCTCCCTCTGACCCTACCACACTGTCGCACACATCATCCCTCCAATCCTGCTGGTTAGTTGCTCCGTGATCACTAGAAGTCACGAAATTGATGGCGTTACACAACAGTGCCATTAATTTTTGAAACTTCGTCAAAGGCCTACTCGCCCTCAATGTGCTCCTAGGAGCTTGTTCCTTCTCCTAAGCATCCATCAATGGCATCTCGTACAAACTAGGTCTCTCGACAGAACTAGAAGGGGCTAACTCCCTCTTCCCCGCTGAAGTTTTACTCCCCACACTCGAAGTCTATGAACTCTACTCACCCTTCGAAGTCTACTTCTCCTTGACCTCTACTATGGACATCAATCCTTGATCCAAGATCCCCTTGGACCCACATAAAGGCTAACCCAGCAACCTGTATTACTTACCCTATCTAACACCAAGCATCACTACTGCATCCTGAGTAGCTCTCTCTAAACATATGATCACTTGCCCATCTTGGAACATAAGCCTAAACCCCTCGTCCTCCAGAATTGAGACTGAGAGCAAGTTCATCTTCATCTCCAGAACATACACCACTCCTGCCACCTCCAGAGATCCTCCTGACTCTAGCTGGAATATCACTATTCCAACCCCCTTTACTACATGTATGGTGCCAACCCCACAAGTCACATGGCAGTCTGAGTCTATTTCTGAAACACTAAGGAACACATCCCTCATCCCCATCATATGGCTAAATGCACCACTTTCCACTGAGAAAAGAAACACTGCCAACTCCTGCAACTTCTGCGGCTTAGATCTGCCCAGATTTGTCCTTGTTACCAAATATGTATGTTGTTGCCCTGTCAACTTCTCTTCTCCTTTGGAAGATTCTTCCTATCATCCTCTGATCTCTGGATGATAGTCCTTCACCCATCCGAGATCCCCTTGAGTCACTATCCTTCATGGCTCAGGCACTTGAGAAAAAGTCCATTTTTGCTACAAAGTGGATGACATCAGCACATGAGCAAAAGTCCTTTGCTCTCTATGTGTTCTCTTGTGGCTCAGATTTCTAAGTGAAAGTCCTTCGCTTTCCCGAGATCATTTTGCTAGTTGCTCGGCCTTCTACCATGGCTCAACAAGCCACCCAACACATCTAATTTATGTTGCCCAGACCTACTACATGTTGCTCGGATCTACAATCGACTGCTACCTAAGGCTTCTTACAGTCTACTATTATTGCCCGGGGGTTTCCTGGGCGTTGCTCGAACCCTTTTCTAGGCTACCCGAGCTTACTGCTCGTTTCCCTAAACTTTCTAGTCACTTACAGGGTTTCCCAAGCCTCTCTGGGCATTGCCTGACTCCTTCTTGGGGCTACCCAAGCTTCCTGCTTGCTGCCCAATGAATTTTGCAGCTGCCCAACAGCGTTTATGGGTTGACCAAGCCCTTCTAGGCCTACCTAAAATTTCTTTCCCATGTCCAAGTCTTGTTCAGGGCTGCTCGACGGCTGCCGTGGTCACCTGCCTTGCCCAACGACTTCCCTAGTCACCTGGCCAGCCCGACGATATGCTTTGTCTAGCGCTTGCTCCTGGCGACTACCTGGATAGCGCCTACCTTCTGTTGGACACTGGTTCCTTGTTGGCTTCGCTCTCGGCCAGATCTGCTGACCTATTGCTTTGTCGTCCTCCTCACCCGATGATTGAATCTATTGTCGATAGCTATAGCCACATCGGCCGCCCAACACCCGCATACGCTACACACTCCTTGCGCCACAAATGCTACCCTGGTGAAAATTCCTTGCTGTTACACCCACAAGCCCCAACCAACCGCCTTTGTTGTTAATCGGTTTTGCGCACAGCATTCCTGGAATATCCCCTTGTTGTCAACCCGCACGACCTCCTCTCGACCACATCTGTTCTACTCACGAGTTGTTGTCGGCTCCAGCGGACCACGTCCAACCACCACAGCCATTCACCGCTTCTACCAAGCGCAGTCCGCCTCCCATGTTGCTCCTCTCTGCCAAAGCCGCTCAGCAACCATTTGTAAGATACTATCCTCCATATCTGGGATCCTGCCAGCTTTGCTTTCCATCGATAGCTCCTTGTGTTCCTATGCCTCAACTTGCAGCAGATCTGCTAACTCCCACAGCAGCCCACAGTTATTTTGCACTCGTCCTCCACCCCGAGCTCCTCCTTTTCATGGCGGTTGCTCAGCTCTGCCCACACTCCACAGTAGCCCCTGTTGGTACACGACCACTCCACGCGTTGATCTCCACGTGACCTGTGCCCTCAACTACTATCAGCTTCCAACACCGACGGCTTTGCCAGTTTCACGTGCGGCTAGCCTATAGCCGTAAGTCCATGCAGCGGCTGTACGACAGCCTTACAAACCTCTTTTTTTTTAGTTCTTCGTAATCTGTCCAAAAATGACTTCCTGCTCAGAGTGAGACCTTCAACTCCAATACCATGTTAATTTTACTGAGCTCAAATCCGGCTAACAATCTCGAACAATTTACTACAATTATTAACTGAAAACAAATTGAACTCCCAACTAATTCTGTAGCAGAAAAACTCAGAAAACACACTCATTTGACACTTAGATTTACCTTGGAAAACCTCAACTAGGGAAAAACCAGCAAACAAATGATTTATATTAGCTATAAAAATCATGGACTCCCATCCTAGGATAATGGCCCACTGAGGAAATCTACAATCATAGCAATGCTAGCCTTCACACGTCAAGATCAATCCTTTGATCTTGTTGGTTGCTAACCCTCCACTACTCCTTGCACCTTTCCTCAACCCTTGCTCTCCATGCTTGGATGGAAGTTCTTCTCCACCCACTCAATGAGATCTCACTCACTCATTCTGTGTGTTTGTTGTGTCTCCTCCTCTCCTTAGGCTCCATTGTATATCATTACAATGACTAAAATACCATGGGATACCAAATACCATGGGCCCTCTAGATCTCCTAAGTGATCTAAGATCACTTGAGATCTTTGGCTACGACTTAACCTCTTGTTGACACAACTTAAGTCACCTTTTATCCCTTATAACATAAAAGTTACTAGCCCTCTCAAGCAAGCTCCTAGAGAGGTCTTCTAGACAACTTCTACATGCCTGACACATGGCCTATGCAAAAGTACTTGTCCGAGCTACAAAAACTAACTGGCTTGAGACTATGTTCAGCCTTATCTCACTTTTACACCGTATTCGAAGCTTTGTTGACTCGATGAAGGGGTGGGACTAGTAACCATACTTAACCTACTACTCATTGGAGTCCATTGCCTCAGCTAGCCCTTCAGGTCACACTCAGTGCTAGTTTGCAAGGGTCTTGGATCTTTTGGTATCTAATGGTCATGGGATGGACCAAATTCCTTCATTTAGGTATTCCCTAGATGTGCCTAGCCGCCTCTTACCTAACAGGCAAGGGATGAATAGGATCACCCAAGATGATATCTATAAATAGTTTGTGTAGGTCGCTTGGATCAACCCTCAAGGCAAGCTACATCCAAAGATGGTCTTTTATGCTAAGCACTTCATGGATCTGAGGGGATGGTCTCATTGTTCAACCCCATTACACACTCCACCATTGAGCACACACTCTTCATATTCCTTTAGGCCAGCTCAAAGTGGGGTCTCATTATCTTAGGGTGGAGACAAATCACCAGACTAACCAATTAGACAAGATCATCCAGGTATGCCACCTTCGAGAGGTTGAGGGTCGAGACTAAGGAGCAATTCATCTTTCGTTGTCCAATTTACAACGAGATCCAAGGCCGATTCCATTGTCTTTTTAGGGAGCTTCAGACTCCGACGAGTTTCTTCCGGTATCCTAACCAAAAGATGCTTCGCCTTATACTTCCAAGAGAACCTCTAACTTCACTCTCGCAAATCCAACCACGATCGCATCCTGGACCAACCTCCACCTAGCAGATTGCTCCCTTCTTCTTGACACTCCCATCTTTGAGGAGCTCCAAGAGATAGACAAATGGGGGTAATACTTCCGAACCCAGATTGGTTCAGACGCAAAGGACCGCCTCCAATTCTGTCAAGCCTCAGCGGCATGGCCAATCTTGGCCACATACTAGCAATCAAATGATTTCACCCAAGTCACAATGGCAAGCCCCCCACTCCAGGCAATAGTGCACTACCCAATCTAGCTCCTCCTGCATCTCTTCCTCAAAGAGAGTTCTATTTTGAGTTTCCACCATTCAACCTCAAATGTTAGGAGAGATAGTTCCAGCGAACCATGACAAACTTACGCCTTTTGTATCACAAATCCTAGATACATTTTCATTGTACATCTTTCTCCTGGATCGTCTCTCCATCTTTAGAGTTTGCTTTGTAGTATTTAGGTTAGAATCATACTTTTCTTTCTATGTTTCACTTTTTATAGGAGTCACCTTTGTGTTTCCACTGTGTATTGACATCATGGTACCAAACAATCCCATTGACCTACTTTTGTGGTCATTCATTGGACATCAATAAAATTATCTTTTCTTATCTTATTATCTACACAATCGTATTCTGCTGCACAATTTGGCATAGCCTTGTACTATATATACATATGTAATATCAAATTTTGTAATGTCCATGCAAAGTTGACATCTTGCATGTGTTCTCTCATGTTTTCTTGACCAGTTTAAGTTTTTGTCATATCTACTTGTCTCAGTTTCATATAAAATCCTCGTTTCAAGTTGTCATCTTGGTTCCTCTTCAAAGACGATATCTACACCCAAGTTTGTGAGACAGTTCTTGTTCTCTTCAAAGTCCGCCTCTGTATTGGATCTACACTTCATACTCCACATATCTTCAAATCTTTTTAAGTTTGCCACTCGACATGGCTTCCTCTCAATTGGAGAAAAGATTCACCATCCAAATTGTTTGTGATCTCTTACTATAGACAAAAACTAATAGTTCGTCACTCTTTTGCTCTGGAACTTTGGCTCAAGCAAAAACTACAAAGGTTGGGATGACTTCCCAAGTTCGCCTCTGCATTGGATCTACACTTCATACTCCACATATCTTCAAATCTTTTTAAGTTTGCCACTCTGTATGCCTTCCTCTCAATTGGAAGAAAGATTCACCATACAAATTGTTTGTGATCTCTTACTATAGACAAAAACTAAAAGTTTGTCACTCTTTTGCTCTGGAACTTTGGCTCAAGCAAAAACTACAAAGGTTGGGATGACTTCCCCCTTTCTACACAAATCAAATACTGGATCTCCTTCACTATCATTCAAAAGGTTTTCCCCTCCTCTGCTATCATTGGGAAACTTCCCTATTCAACCTTTAATGCCTAAAAAAACCAAGTGTCATTGAACCAACATGATTCAGCATGGCTCTTCTGCTACTTTTCTGCAAATGCAGCTCAAGCTCTTTTCCTCTGTGAATGGAAACCTTGGCTTCTTCTTTCAAAAATGGGAGGTTAAACCTCTTCCTTCAATCACAGCAAGGTTCCTTTGCATGAACCAGCTCACTATCCAAGCGAAACCTCTAGAACCGCCATCAAACCCCATCTACTTCTATCTCTTCAACTTTTATACCTTCTGTGATCAATCGAAAGTCCAAAGGTCTCAAGGGACAGTTACCGAAAGCCAACCATTTTCCCAATAAACTTGTCCAACTGTTCTTCCAACTTCCTCAAATGACAACAGCCTCCAAAAACCATTGCAATGCCTTTCCTAGGCATTGGGTTCTATTTGTGCAAGAAATGTCCTTTTAAGCCTCCATTTTGCAATGTGGTGGCCTCTGATTTGCCACCTTGTACATGTGGCGCCATCTTAAATGGCCACATCACATGCCAACTACATATCGACTTTCCATAGCTCGTAGTTTTTCATCATTCATCTATGAGAAGGTCGAACTATCTCATTCTTTGCATGTTTAGCTACACATACCCTTTGTCTTCGTGGACTATGGAGTGTGGAGTGTGGAGTGTATCCCCCTCCAACAACCTTCTTTCCTCCATGTGCACATGGCTCTATAGGCCTTAACGCTTAGCAGTGTTCCTTAAAATTGATGCCCATGAGGAGTGCAAAGTGTGGCCCCTTCCATCTATGTCTCCTCTACATGCCTCAACCTCTGCATGCCTCGAACCTTAGGCATTTTTCAACTCGCTCAAGCTTTGTGTGGAGCACAGAGCAACAAACTCCCCGCCTCTTGTTCATGCTTCCACATAACCTAAAGCTCCACATCATTTTTTCCTAAAACATTTTCAAAGGAAATAAAGAGCTTCTCCAAGACATGAATTAAAGGCTTTCAGCATGAAGCTTCACAACTATTCTTAAGCACATAATTAACTAGAGAATTAACCTCTAGCATATCAAGCCTTCAAGGATCCATTTCAAATCACATATGATGACCACACGCCAAGCACACTCCCTGTGCTAAGTTGCAGGAAACACTTAACTAAATCCTATACCGATAACGAAAACTTGCCAAAACATGGAAATTGGTACAAAACAACACGAAAAATCCTTGAGCAGTACTATATAGTGTTTCACAATTTGGAATGTTGTACAGTTTAGCTCATGGTATTTCTTGGTCATTTCAATGTGAAAATCCCACATTTTGGCACAAATTTTAAGTTCTATGGGCCCAACAAAGCACCCATGAGGGACATGGGACCCATTGGAAGTCTAAAAGCCCTTAATCTATGGAAAATGAAGACAAATTAACCTCTAATTTTTTTTCTAGACATACTATGTGCATTCAAACCTACGCCTTGTGGATCTTCTAAGGGTGAAGAATATACAAGTGGGCCTCATAAAAACTAGGATGTGGATTCAAAATGCTCAGACATGGAAATATCTCTTGCTTCTCTTGATGTCAATGGTCATGCAGGTTAAGTGGACCTCCCTCTTCTTCCAGTCCACTCCAATTTGTTGAACAGGTATCTTATTATATTTTTATTGATGATGATGAAGATGAGATGGATATGTATTAGGCTTTAGCTCATGTTCTATTTCAGCATGTATAGGCTCATATATTAAGGTTGGTTTTGGATGGATAGCCTCATCTATAAAGCCTGGTTTTGGATTTTGCATCATGTAATCATTTGTGAGACTTATTATAAACATGGGTTTCCTTCTATGAAACCAAACACGTCCATCTAGCCCTCTGTGTCTCGTGTCATCGTGTCGGACACGGACAAGCCAAAAACACGTGTCCGGCGCGTGTTTTGGTCGTGTCCTAAATTAGGACACGACCAAAACACGTGTCGGACATGTGTTTCTAGCGTCTCCTATGCTGTCACCAACGTGTCCCAATTCCAGGACACGGAAATCACAGAAAAGGAGGGCCCGCGTGGGTTAAAAGCGGATTTTTCACATTCATTTGGTCATTTGCAAGTCTGGAGAGAGGTGTGAGAGTGAATTCTTTTACAGATGAAGAGGATTTGAAGGATTTCAAAAGTTTCCAAGTGCATTGAGGGTAGATTTTCTTGGGAAGATTGCAAGCTTAACCATCAAGCAGGAAGAAGAATGTCTCAATTAGCTAGGGCAACAACTAAAGGGAAAAGGAAAGGGAGAAATGCGCCATCTAGTGTCTCCCCTCCTCTTCCTCCTCCAAGCACAGGCTCTTCTACTCCTACTAGTGCTCCATCTGCTACTAGTGGAGCTCATGCTCAATTTAACCCTGTTTTGGCAAGACAACAAGCCCAAGAGATAAAATACCCTTTGTGGAAGTATGTGACAAGGAAAGAAGGGCCTGGAGCAAAGCTTGGTGGGAGAGGCAATGTGAGTTGGAGTTGCAATTTCTGCAAGAATGAGTTCAAGAGCACATATTACAGGGGTAAGGGCCATTTGTTGGCCCGCCCTTATGGGATTCTTCATGTAAATCATTGAGTGTTACCCAAAGGAGGGAGATGGAAAGAGAGGATCATGTTGGCTTAGGGAAGGTGGCAGCGACAAGCAAGACACAAAAGAATGAAGATCCTCTTCCATTCTTGAGGAAACCCTCTAACACTAGGCCTCGACCTAGTAGATATGGGAGTGAGGTTGATACTCATCCAACAAGAAAGAGGCCAACTACAAGTGGTCTAGTGGACAGGATTTTCCAACAAGAGGCACAAGAAGGTCACATTTTGATTTTGATGACTTAATGAGAAATATGGTTCCAACATCTTGAGCTATTGCCTATCATCTATGTGGCTCATTGTGATTTGTGAATGTGTAATGTGTATTGGTTCTAATTTCTATGGAATATTTGTAAATGATCTAGTTTCTAAAAAAAATTGGATCTATATGTCTATATTTTTAAATTTTAATATGTTTTTAAAAAATATATATATGTATATAAAACGTGTGCTCTGTGTCCTGATTCAGGGGGTCAACGTGTCAGTGTCGGACACTTGTATTTTCGTGTCCTCCGTGTCCCGTGTCCTCATGTCAAGTGACTTAGGTTTCCTTCTAAAATGTCAATTATGTGTATCATTCTTATTTTCTTGCAAGATAATGTGTTAAAAACTTAAAACATAAAATGTGTTCTTATATATAAAAAAATAATATATATAATAAAGTAATAAATAAAAACATAAAAAATTATAATTATAACAATAAAAAGTTAATAAATAAAGTAAATTAAAATTCTTGAAAAGTCGTACCTCTTGTTAAAAGGTACCAAACTACCCATGCAACTATTATTTATTCGGGTCGTCATTTGTACTCAAGGACATCTTAATAACATTAATAAAAATTTATATTTTGACTGTCAAATTCTATTGCATGTATTTTAATTGTTTCAATGGTATCAGAGCTATCGATCTGGCGACACGCATTGTCACGTCTCTTCTACGCGATTTTTTTTAAATGAAAACTCTACTTCGAAATGCGGAAACCGCCAACTCTAGTTGTCGCTACAGCTGGCATAACTCTTCAGTGAAAGTTACCATACAAGGACAACTCAGATATCAGCAATTGATTACACGCTACCTTCTGAACACTTACGACCATAAAAGTTATAGGCAATAAATAGCGATGGTAACTTTAATAACATACATTAATATGTCATTACACACTGCTACTTTGTTCATAGCATTAAATGAAAGTCATTTTAACATGGCATAGTTATGTGTTCCCAACACATAACCTATGCAGTTGTATTAATTACGCCAAGCGGTACTTGCAACGATACTAGGCTACTGCCATAAATGAATGAACCGTTCTTAACGTATCTATGTCTGTGCAATTAGGACTATTACACAACTATGAAAGATAATTGGTGATAGATGCAGCATTAGGCCTAACCTAATGATTACATGCATATAATAATTTCACCCAGAAATGAACACATGTAAAACATATGATTATAATTTCTATATGGCCTTTAATTCAATGTATTGCACCTATAATGGAAGGGCTTAGCTTCCCAACATAATATAATCACATATATGTTACAATGTATAAATGTATGAATATATGAATATATAGATTAACCTATATATATATATATAGATATAGATATAGATATATTTAATCTAATTCTAAGTTGAACTATGGCTTAAGAGCCAAGGTAGTATAATACAAGAATTATATAACTTTGTAATTAAAATTTAAAACTTAAACAATTAAAATCTAATAATATATATATATATATTACATAACTATATATATATATATATTATTAAATCTTAACTAAAACCTAAGGCTCAATAAGCCTAGCATGAACTATAATCCAAAACGCGCCATAAGGTATGACTCCTACCCAAATTAACGACTATAAACAATGTCATCCCATGACATTCACATCAACATAAAGTGTTAACGAATGTCACTTGGTGACATTTCCTACCAACATAAACCACGAGGTTAGCGAGGTAAGCGTTAAGGTGTTGACCAACGACTTAAGGGTTGACGAACGATACCACTACCACGCTAACATGGACAACACACGTAAGAGGCATAAGGAACAACGTGTTGGTAACATGTATTTCATGGGTGGCCTAAATGGTTGATGTGGCAAAGCCACACAGACTTGGCCCGAAACCTCTACAACATTTTAACCCCGTCAGCTGCTATTTGGCAGGTAAAAGAAGGTCATGGTTCACGTGGAAGACTCGGCAGTTGCTTGATATTTGGTCCAAGTGGACAGTGGTTGGCCACCATTAATGTGACTCCTGCCCAACACAACGTGCTACCAACTCAGCTCCTGTACTGCATACTCTACGCGGTTCCATTAATGTTCAGAACGATAAGCATCGTTGATCTGCGCATGGTTGGTTTATTGGCCATCGTGATAACTTCATCGCCGTCGATCTAAGCCTCTACGGCCTTCGCGCCAGCGATCCATGGCTTATGCCATAACTCCTTGGCAACTGGGGTCAGTGGTGACCATCACCTTCCTGTCCGGTGCCCACAGCTTGTAAAAGACTGGAGTTTCGACGAGGGTCATTGTTGATGCACTGTGGTCCTGCGCAGAGGGCCTTCTGCCCTGTGCAACTGAACTTGTCCACCTCGATCCAGTGGAGATGGCCTTGCTGCCTTGCCGAAGCCCAGAAGAACACCACGACTTCGACGTTAGCTCCAGAAAGCCTTGGTAAGTAAGTCACAACTCCTAACTGATTCGCTGTAAGTTTTATTTACTATAAAAACCTTTCGACCGATGCTTAACTCTTGTGTTCAACATCGTGTATGCAGTGGGTGGAACACACTGTGGTTGCGCTTCACTTGACAGGTAATGATAAGTCCCTCCTCGTTAATCCATGGTAAACTGACATGCGGTTGTGATTTCACTTGTTACTTCATAAATGTTGATTGTTACGTGTTTTAACCACTTGTAACCCTTTGCAGGTAAGCAGGTACGCGAATGTAGTGAAAGCTACAACAATGTGAAGTGCCTCCACGACCGATGCTAAGCATGGGGACAATGTGCCCCAACATGCCAAGTAACTCACCACTTCTCGTAGCCTCGGTGGTCTAACCCTGTGGTTCAGGGTTGAGTTACTCATACGTTGAAGAGTTAAGTGTTGGGTTGTTGTGGTTTCGCTGTTGTTTAAAAAATGGTGACCCTTGGCGCCAAACACAGAAGCAATAGCTTGCTGCTAGTGGAGGCCGGTCCTTGCGACCGTATGTTTGGCCACACAGAGCGTCGTCAGTGATTACCGGCACTACTCGGGTTTGACCCTTGAAGGGTTCGGATATGGGATGTAGAGCATTCGCTCTAAACTGTTGATTTAAATTTGTAAATAATGAATGCAGTTTGAAAAGAAAATGTTTAAGCCGTCGCTGGTTTTGATACTGTAAAGCATGCCCACGATGCTTACAGCCTCTGTCTCTTTTTCTTATTACCTGCACAGCGTAGCTAATGGCAATGTTTGGCGTTCCAATTCGTAATACGAAATGTTATCTTTATGCAGTTGGGGTTTACATGTATCGTTTTCACTTATGCTCACTGTATCCTAAAAAGATGGTTTCGCCATGCTCGACACAACGTATATAGTTGCATTTAATTTAATGTTTTAAGTTCTGCTATTCATGGATTCGTAGGGATATAAGAAATGCACAGCGATTCAATGTTTTATGGTTACTGCTCTTAGGAGCACATCTAAATATATACAGAGATAAACTAGATGCGTAAATCTCGAATCGTTTTTATTTACGTTTATTGCAGCATGAATGTTATTTCAACATATGCTATATAAAATCGTGGAACATTCATAATCTAATAGCCATAGGAAAATATATGTCTACACATTTAGTTTTTAATGCATGGCTAAGCCGTCGATTGAATCTCCTTGTTTTTAAACATTACATTTACCTCTGTAATACATTAATATTACATGGCCTTCCAGCCATGGACCACGACTCGATTCTCACAGCAAATCTCGTGTCCTTACTTAGCTCGTAATGAGGGCATAAATATTTAAATGATTCGCATTAATAAGACATCTCATACCAAAGCATAATACAAGGCATTTATGTGTATCATGCATCTCAGGAATTAATAATAGGTTTAAAAATAACCTTAGGAAACCCTAAGTTTAAATGCCACTGCACTTGGTAATATGTATACGCATTATGTCATTTAAGTGGGCTCCATACTATGGATCACGAATCGACTCTTGCTATGATAATAACACAAAATGCATTATGTCCATTTAATACATGTATGCTATGTACTCATACAGGTAGTCTAGCAATCGATTATGTTACCCAAACTGGAAATGCAAATAATGTATAACTTTTAAATGAATATATGGTTAGATTCAGAATGAGCACTCCATTAAGAACATTTAAGAAACTACCATGTTCATTCTGATCCACCCAACAGAAGAAAAGATTTGCAAATATCTTAAGGCTTGACATGTCAACCCTTAGGTTTACATGTTTGCCTGAGTTCCACAATAGAATACAGGTAACCCTAGTTCTGTCATTCACCTAGAAATGAATATACTCTGTATAAATGCATATATAAAAATATAGGTTAGCATTTGCAGTTTAATCATTCTAGGATGCATTTATCGGGATTACAACCCTAATTCAACAATATTTTTGTTCTCATAGTTGCATCAAAATTTACTTATTAATACAACTTAACCATGAATACTTCAGGTATTTCACCCAGATTATGAAACAGAAAATAGATGACAGAGATCTAAGAATTTCATGGCAGATCTATGCTCAGAAAATCATTATACAAAATACATATGAACAGATCTGAAATAATAGATCATTTAAAAGTACTTCCAGGAAATAATAGAAACACATTCCAATACTGTCCATAACATAAACATATAGGTTCAGCAGATAACTTATCTGAGTTCAGATGACCAGTGGATCCAAGCACAAACCTCCCAGCCTTTGACCAACAAGTACTCCTTGCTTTCAGGTCACCCCCAAGCTGAGTTCACAGTCCCCCGGGTCAGAGTACAGTTTTTAAGTCACCCTTAGCTTGTTTAATCAAGTTATTTTAGGATATGACAGTGGCAGCAGGCAACCCAACATCTAACTCAGTACTCCTAAGCTCCAGGATTCTCCAGGGCCTTTTAAGCCTTAGCCATTAAGAGAATCAATATAACACAGCCTATTCAGATAAATGCAATACTCCTGTTTAGCTTGGGGTAGTTCTCATACCTACACACATACCTACACACAATTAAGTGGCCAAGCTCTTACCAAGCTGTATGATTCCTCTTAATCTGGGCCAGTTTGGTCCTCCCAAATCTGCCCTCTTGATCTAGACCAGTTTGGTTCTCCCAAATCTGTCCTCCCTCACCAGTGTTCATTTGTCTCAGGTTCATGTGTGTTCAACTCATGAGATTGTGAATAATGAATGTGATAATTGATTCTGTATTTCAATGAGTTTTCACCTTTTATTCTCTTAGGTGTGGAAATTCTCATTTTATGAATTCTTTTAATTCATTAGTTTCTCAAATCTCTTCTTTAGGGTTTGCCATTTTTTTCTCCAATAATAATTTCTTATTATTATTATGTGGCATTTTCCCTCCAAACCTTGGGGGACTGTGACTCCCATCTCATTAATGTGCTGGTCCACATGGTCATTAGAAATCAATTTATCAGATTTTTAAAGTCACCTAAGTAAACTGAAATAATACTTAGCAGAAATATAATAGGGATTCAAAGTCCAAAATTGGGGTATTACATTTATCCACTATGGGTTCATTGTATGAGGGAATTCTCACAATCCTTGAGCGATCAAGGAAAGAGATGAATGAGCATCTAATTGAGATGGAAAAGTCTGTTATAAAGGTTGTTGAGAAATCTGTTAGGGAAGCCTTCGATAAAATACGCAAAGGAAGCATAACCAAGGACGAGGACAACAGCAAGGAAAATGGAACCGAAGACTCATGCTCCGATTCTGAGTTGAATTCTGTAGAATCCAAAGCCAAAGTTGAAGATTCACCCTCTGATTCTGAATCGAATTGGGAATGTGAACAAGAAAAAGACGAAGACTACGAATCCAATTTTTCAGAAGAAGAAATTGATTCTAAAGAGAAGGATGATGAGCCACCGTCAGTACAATTAGAAGATGAGAGAGAAGCCTCCCTTATCAATGATGATGACCCGAAGGGAATAGAAGATATCGTCCAATACCTACCTGCTGCCAGTTCAAATGCCATTAAACATTTCAGTATCATGGACAACGATCTTATAAGCGATCGAATACCCGTCCAGCTCTTCATAGTCATCTACGCTCTTCCATTCTCGAGGTCCAGCGTGATTTTGAGGAGTTGCTTCCAGCTTTTATATCGTCACAGGATTCACTGAAGAACTTGCTGAAAAGATTTTGCAAAGGTCCGAACAAGGTTAGAAGACAGATTAGTATAGCCATGACAGCACTAACAGTGCATGTCCCTGCAAAAGATTTGGATAGTGGTGAACATTTAAACGGGGTGAGAGATGAGTTAGGTACTACGCGGAATTCCTTCCAAGCTCTTTAGAAATACTGACAGTGCTGCCAGAGAAGGTATATAACTACAAAATTGCAGCTCGTCTAGAAAGACGTCGCCATTTTCAGAAAGAACTGATGGGATCAGTGGAGATTGCTTTTAATATCTTCAGTCCTTGCTTGACTGTTGAAGATTTTCTTGAACAGGTTTTAGATGGGTTTTCATCCCGGTTACGATTAAGCACTGGAATCCCATCCACCCCTCTTGCTTCTGATGCTTTAGTCAAAGCGTCTCTTGGCGCTTTAAACTCAGACAAGCTTTTTGATGCAGCAGTGAAAGTTGTTTGTGAATTCATATGTTACATAGTTTTAGGAAGTCCTGGTGGTATTGCAGAACAAATACCTTTGATTCAGGTTCTTGTGCCTCATGTCATGGAACTCGGGCCACGTTTCACGGCTTCACTGAAGAGTGCCCAAGGCCATCAAGGATCTGCAGTGAGTCAAAAGGATGAAGAGATAGTGAAAGGCATGGCTTGCCTATTTTCAGAAATGAGAGATGCATACTCTGAGATGATTGCTACTGGATCTACGGAGTCAATGATGATTGTAGAAACCATTTTAGAAGTTACTTCACATCCAAATTATGATATCGCTGCCATGACTTTTAACTTTTGGCATAGCCTCTAACTTAACTTCACAAAAAGGGAATATTATGTGGGATTTGAAAATGACACGGCTATTGATATAGAAAGGGAAAGAAGGTTGACAGTTTTTCGTCCAGTATTTCACATATTAGTGTCACTGATTAGTTTCAGAGTAACATATTCCAAAAATTATAATCAATGGTCAACAGAAAATCTCACTGATTTTAAACAAACAAGATTTGCTGTGGGAGACATGATGGACGCTCCTTCAGGTTTGGGAGGATATGATACACTTCGACTTCTATCAAATAATTTTTTCCAGTCTGCAAGCACTGCTGGACATAGTGGGCTTGGGATTGGCAACCTACAGAATCTGCATTGTATTGTATTCAAGCCATATCAAGAACAATTCCTACATCAGAGGGAGTTATAATGCCACAGTTTAGGGGATTGCTAAACAAATTACCACTTCAGTCTCAGCTTCTTCACACAGCTTGTTTGACAGTAGTGGTCTTCGCGAAGTGGTTGGGTAGTGCACCCAGTGCCCCATTGTTTCTTCCTTCCATTATAGAGATTTTGATAAGAAGCATAGACCCCAAATATTCCATGTTATACCCATTAACAAGAGTATGCAAGCCTGGGAACAAAAGATTCCGAAGGGGAACGAAAAAATTCAGGCACACATTTGCCATGAGTTGTCCTGATATTTCTGCAATGGCAAGAAAGTTGGGAGGAATTACAGAGACACTGGTCTCTTATGTATGGCCTGTGCCCAGCCATGATTCAGGATTCAAGTTCTTCCAAAGGCCAATTGAGACTTTAAAATGGATATCAGGAATTGAGGAATGTAACCAACCAATGGTGGATTCAGGACTGGTTTCGACATCATTCACTGTGTTGATCTCCGTAGTTGATTGCTTGCAAAAGTTTGGATACTGTGGCGACAACAGAGAAGTGGCCTTAGTGACAATTGAAACGAGTGTCAGAATTCTTGACAACCTATGCAGCTGTTGTGCACAAGCACGCCAACAGATTGTGCACATGCCTGAACCTGGGCGCGATTTGGAGGAGTGTTGGATGCAGCATTTTTTCATCATGATAAATGAGGGACAGAGCAAGCGGATTAAATGCATGAAAGTTGATAATAAAGAACTATTCTTGTATTCGAGCATTGAACTAGAAGACATATTTAATAAAGTTAACAGACTTGGTCCAAGGGCTGTCGTTGTGGACTCGGTTCAAATCTATCTGAGGGAAGCTCCAGGAAGAAACGGTCTAGTTTATCACTCATGCCATCATCACTGAGTCATCTCAGGCTTGATCCATTTGGATATCGAGAGGAAGACTAACGAAAGAGGGAAGAATCGCGACTCATTTAAACAACACGACCGTTTTAGAATAAACAATTCAATTTTTTTAGTTAGGGGTATAAATCTTAAAATTCACCACTCATATAAGAAAAGAAAAACACGGGGGTGTAAAAATCAAAGGGTTAGAGATTGGTAAATCCAGGCTCAGAATTGATGAAATTTCTTGGAGGTTATTGGACCTGCACAATACATTAGCTAACAGGATCGAGCCCTCACTTTGGACACGTATTGATGCATGTTCTGCCATAAAAGCCGCCATAGTGGAGTTTTCCATAGTCTCGAAAAAACGCAAGAAATGTGATCCATTGAAGCTTACGAACAATTCATATCTTGCCAGTTTTGTTACGGTCTCATGCCCTAATTCAAATTCTGGGTTGGACAGTAGCAGCAATTCACTCCCTCATGTGGATGATACTGTCGGCGGGCTGGCATTGTAGCTGCTAGCTGTAAGATTGGTAATTGAAGGTTCTAAGATCAAATGTATATCCTAAACACTATCGAGACCATGTGTTTTGTGTGGTACTGGTAACCATATAAGACAAGTAGCTTCGAGCGCAAAACTTTTTGAAGGGATGGTCAATGTTATATATATATATAAAATATAAAAAATAATAAATTATAATAATAAAAGGTTAATAAATAAAGTAAATTGAAATTCTTGAAAAGTCATACCTCTTGTTAAAAGGTACCAATTTACCAAACTACCCATGCAACTATTATTTATTCGGGCCATCATTTGTACTCAAGGACATCTTAATAACATTAATAAAAAATATATTTTGACTGTCAAATTCTATTGGCTATATTTTAATTGTTTCATCTGTGATTTAAAAATGAAATAAAAACTATATATATAGTATATCTTTTTATATACCATGTTTCTCCCTTTGTACAAATTTTTGGGGGGGTCTTTTTATATACCATGTTTCCCCCTTTGTACTAAGCATAGGAAGCTTTTTCTACCTTGCTATTAGAAAGTTTCATCAAAATTATAAATTATTCACTAATGTCCTTGGAGGATCAACTTCGAGTTTTGAGCTAGAGACAAGGGCTAGAGCCTAGAGGAGGGGCATAGTGTCTTATTCATGAATAGGATCCCAATATAGGCAATGATTTTGATGATATGTAGGTATGGGAGAAGATAGCTCACATTGGCTTCCACCTCAGCCCCATTACCTTCCACCACAGGCCTAGAGGAGGGGCATAGTGTGTTATTAATGAATAGGATCCCAATATAGGCAATGATTTTGATGATATGTAGGTATGGGAGAAGATAGCTCACATTGGCTTCCACCTCAGCCCCATTACCTTCCACCACAGCCCGTGCAGTTGGAGCTTACAATTTCACCCCAGGCTCATCGAGAGCACCTATAAGCCCACCTACTGCTTCCAGAAGAAGAGTGGTGCCCCTTGCCCATAAAAGGGGTAAAGGGAATCGATGATTCCTATTATTTAATAATTGTACTATGTAGTATCTAGATGCCTCGTGAATCATGATGATTCATCTCATGAGATACCATTTGATGCAATTTTGTCTGAATCTATCACGAACCGATTTCAGAATTTTCAGTTTAGTGTCAATATGTGATCATGATGTACCATTTGAAATCTTATGCATCTTATATATTAGTTGTATTTTCATATTTATGTAGAAATGTGTTTATCTCATGTTACAATTGCTTTAGATGTTAAAAAAATTGAAAAAAAAAATGGTTATTTTGTATTTTTTGAAGTTTCTCGATATTTTCCAATATTTTCCCCAATATTGCCAACAAGTTATATTCCAAACCCTCGGCAGTATATTCACCGACATGATATCTGTAACTATGGTTTTATTTAGATGTTCTTTACTTGTTAAAAATGTGTGAGATTAAATGTTAATTTCCATATTTAAAACAAAAAGAAAAATTACATAAAGGACATGAAAAGATGAATTTTCAATGGCTAAAAGAAAAGAGAGAAAGATCTAATGACTAGTGCCTAAGGTCTAGTGAAAGGGTATGGGGTCACGATAGAAGAGAGTAGATCTCTTGATGATCAAAGAGAAAGAATGGGTGGAAAATCTTCACACCCTAGTCTTGGTCTTTGATAACCAAGTAACCTATCTTCTATTGTCCATGATAGAGGATTTCAAAAGCTGAAAACTCCCTAATAAAACCTGCAAATATATGGAAATTTCACAAGCTGGAAATCCTCCAATAAACCTACAATAGATACTACACAATCTACAAAAAATGAAAGATTTCAAACGCTGAAATATTACTATCTATTAAGCAAACTTATGTAGTATTATGTGAAGATGTTACCTTAATTTCCAAGCATTCTTTGAACTAAAGGAAGGAGTTCTTAGTTAAGATTCACCATTCAATCCACAATCAGTTCCTAAGATTTACCCAATATACTATCATACAATAAAAATAGATACAAAGTAGCAATGATGCTTTATTCTCCACAAGCTCTAGCCATCAAAAACCATGAGAATACAATGAGAGAGGGTCTCTTTATTTAGGAAGAGAGCTCAACAACCTCATCAAAATAAAATAATAAAATATTCCTGAACATGGTCAAGAATAAAAACCCTAACTCAACCTCCCAACAACCTTGACAAGTGAAAATAGGGGGTGCATCACTAAAATATGGGAGAAATAATACATATGTGGTACAAATAACTCCCAAAAGAAGGTTTCCCAAGTAGAGCTAGTCAAAATAATGATAGATGGTCCAAAATCCAACTAACAAGGTCTAAAAACCTTACACATAACCTTGATAAGTCAAAAGTAACAACTTGCCCTCATCAATACAATGGTGCAATGGTCCAACTAGTCGAAAAGGAACAAATATGGAGGACCCTCCTCAAGTGATGGAGGACCCTCCTCAAGTGGTGGAGGACCTCAAGGAGGGTGCACCTAACCCAAAAAGTCATACACTTAATTTGATGATGAAAAAATAATTATAACCACCATGATGCTCCCTAAGCTATTGAAGCAATATTTGAGGATACATGAGCCATTATAGAGTAACACCTTTGACCTCTTATTGTCATGTGCACACATAAGAAAGTATTTACCATAGGTCAAGGTGGGAGGATATGTCATAGCACTAGTATCAACTAGATGTCCCATCTATCTTTGGTATATGGCAAGACAAGTTGAATGTGTATCTAAGCAGGCTAAAAGTGTCTCTATCAAGTGTGTTTGGGCAAACCATTGATCTCATATGTCGAACTTGTTACACCTTTTCCAACAAGGGGTGATTTTGCTCAATTTTTTCTCAAGACGAGATGTGTGGCTTCACCATAAATCATTGGTTAGAGGTCCTTTAGCTTTGTCAGATGGTCCAGGTGCCTTGATGTGCCCAATCAAAGATAGTGCTTTATCCTCTAGTGATGTGATATTTTCTAAGCTTCATTTACTCTTAGCATGTTTATGATATGACGGTATGTTAGCATGAGATGTTACATGTATGCTTCTATAATGGCTCATATACTTAAATTGTTACTCATCTCTTATTCTAACCTTAGTGATATTCTTTTAACTTAGTAAGTGTGTTAGTATGAAGGTTGATTTATACCTTGGTAAACTAAATCAAGTGATTTTCATCCATTTCATGACTTTCTGCCTAGCCATATTTCATCCCACTAGCCAATTCACCCATCCCGTTCATTATTCCCCTTTGAGAATGATATATCACTAGTAATAACATATGGTCTCATTACTATTCCAATGTATGAATGCCTCCAATAAAACTAAAAGAGTCTTGTACTCTCCGAAAAAAAGGATTTGCTGATGAATCAAATATAAATATGCAAACGGAAAACATCATGGTAGATACTCCCCATCGCAAAAGCCAGGTTCAAGTCTTCAACGGTTCACTCAGAATCCACTAAGTGCAATTTTAGTGGATAACAAGCAGGAAGGCTGGTTTTGTGTAGCGATTCAAACCATTTAGGCTTGTAAACCAGTCAAACTGGTCAGTTTTGTCAAAACCGGTCTGATTCTGGTAACACTGCCTGCTACAGCTCGTGTCCCTACTTCCTCTATTGTTGTACTATCCGAGCAATTGCGGCTCGCACTCTTGTCGCCTCCAAATCCTCCCACAGTCTGCACACAACCCAGCTCTGCGTCCCAGCTCAACCTGCGTGCTCTCCTCTGTGTCAACGACTGCTTATCCTAGCGACGGCTTCACACGACCTACACACCATGTAGCTGTTGGGAAATTGTCCCTCAACACCAGCTCGTCTGCCACCTCCCTTCCAATTATTTCCACTCCACGCAGTTGATGCACCCATGAACCTGAGCCCAACTCTACATAGGTGTGGCAGTACATTGTACGGCCCGTACGGCGGTCATACCATTGTCTTTTCCCTTTTTTTGTTTGTTTCTCATAAACCCTTTGTCAAACGATTTGCTTCTCATAGTTTAGTCAGCTCTGATACCATGTTAATTTTCTAATACCAAATCTTATCATCATTCTCAATAATTTACTGCTTAAATTATAAACGAAAATACATTGATATTTTAACTAATAACACAACGAAAAATAAAATAGGAAATCAACACATTTGACACACTTATTTACCATGGAAAATCCAAATGGGGAAAAAAGAAGTAACCAATGATTTTATTAAGATACAATCTGGGCTCACGTCATGGGATAATGGCCCACTGAGGAATAATACAATAACAGCAAGATAGCCTAGCCTATCACACTTGGCTACTACCTTCTTTGCTACCAATTGCTCCTTTCCTTGAACCTTTGCCCCTACACACTTGGATGAAAGTCCTCCACCCAATTAATGAGATCTCACTCACTCTATGTGCATCATTTTGTGTCTCCTCTCTTTAGGCTTTCTTTTATAACCTCTCAATGACCAAAACCCTAACCTTCAATCTCCAAAGTGATGGATGGCTGAGATTAGATCTCAAGCCTCACTTAAGATCAATGGTTGTGACTTAAACTTAAGTTCACTTTTAGTCATTAGCCAACATTAAATTAATTAATCTGTTTTTCTATGTTAGACTTGGGAAAGAGATATAAAAGTCACTTACTCTCTCAAGCAAGTACCTAGTACCTAGAGAGGTAATTTGGATCATTCCTGCATGCTAGACACTTAGCCTATGTAGAAGTACATGTCTGAGCTACAAACATCAACACCTATAGGAAATCCTCCCTTGGGCTTGAGAGATGACCTAAAAGTGGGAAATTAGCACTGTAGTAACAGTGGAGCTTCTTTCCAAAATTGCTCTTGGTAGCACTAGTGGATTATGACTTTTCCATTTAGGTGTTAAATCAAGTTGTAAAAAAACTATTGGATGTGATGAAAGATCACATAGGAAATGATGATCAAGTCACCGCATACATGTCAAGGGGTAACAAGACAGATTTTGGTCGTATATTGATCTTTTTTGGTTGTATATTGACCGATTTTGACTGCATATGAATCTAAATCATATAATGTTTAGAGTGTTCCTTATGTTTTATCTACTGCTATTAATGAAAAATGTGAATGGAAAAAAATCTTAAAGAAGTTGAAGGCAAAGCAGCTTCTACAATAACGTTGGATGGTGCTTCTACAGCAAAGCAAAACATGAAAATTGATTTGTCGTGATCGCAAGGTATGGAGGAGGTGAATTCAATGGACAAATCACACTCTACATCAATGGTACGAAGTTCGTCTGACAACCTTAACTCTTCCGGCTAGTGAGTCCAAGGTCAAACAAATGGTTGCTTACATGACTTGTTCTACATCAACCATGTCGGTTTGATGTCATGCAGTTCATTTTCAGTTGTCAATTGTTGACACGGACACTACGCAAAAGCAAGCTACAAACAATTTTACAAGTTGCTTAGTCTAGATAAGTTGTTTTTATTTTGGGACAAGCAATGGTGTTTACTATGACCATTATGGGAGGGTACTAGATGAATATCACAAAGGTCATATTAAGTACATAGGGCATTTTTGTAAAAAGAAGGCTAAACTTTCTACGATTTTGACTTTTTCTAGTTTGCCATCGCTGGAGTCCATCCGGGCAAAATTTGCTGAAATTGCAATTTGGGTTGATGCAATTGCAACGTAATAAGGTGTTAAACACCACAATATAAATCATCCAAGAATCTTTTCTCTCTTTTTTCTGCAGTATTTACTATTATCTGCCATTCTATTAGCGTGAAACTTTGACATATGTATGACATTATATTCCTTTGTATGTGGCCTCAAGTAAGTGCCAATCCCTTGGGATCTCAAGGTTATGTGAACATCACTGAAATTGTTTCAGGATGTAAAAATAGCTCTAGAAATTAGTTGCCACGACAATCAACTGAGTCAAGATGAGAGAATAATGCAAGAAAAGCATGCCCAACATGACAAAGCCTATTCAAGAAATACGAAAGTATCTTCCATTAAAGTATTTCCTAAATGTTGTATCCAAATTAATGACCTATAGCATATGAGCCTATTTATATATTGGCAAAGTATAAGTGCAATAGATGCAAGCATTCTTGGCGTTGATTTAAATTGACTTTAATGGACAAACAAAACCACTAACACAAACACATCATCATGGCTGAAAATTAATATTGTCAAACATGATTAGTATATTCAAATGGCCAATCTTCAAGGTGCCTTGTATGGATATAACTATGTCTCAAAAAAGAGGGCATTTTCTGAAATTGGCAGTGTAGCAACTGAAGCTTACTTTTAATAAATAGCAACGAATCATGGAATCAATAGAAAACAAGTGGAACTACAAGAAAAAATCAGCCAGAACCACAACATGGAGCAGAACTTAAACTATTCATGCAGTTTCAGCTTATATTAGAAAGATGAGTGTTCTCACTAGGACAGAAAGAGAAACTGTCAAACAAAATAAAAACTGCACAAGACAAGCTGCATATTTGAGCTTGAACAGAATAATTCGGCCATTCCCCTTGTACTTGATTGTTCAAGGCAATTCAACTATACATGAAATAGAGAGCATAGGAAGCTGGCCAACATAACCAGTATACAAAAGAAACTCTCTCTTTACATGATAAGTTATAACCACAAACTAATCTGGAAAAATTATAGGGCATTAACAGGGATAATACATTAGGCACTACAATATTATGTTGAATCCTTGACATTTTACTGCAGCGGTCTGGAGTCGGTAGTGCTTCGCCCAAAGCAAGGTAATAGGTATACAACATAAACTGAAACTTCTACTTCAAAAATTTAATTCACATAAACTAATTACTAAAAGACCAAGTACAATATACCTCGTATAAACACGTCTGAAATACGTAATAGCTGTTGCCACTACCCTGAAATCATCCCACAATACATGAATGAGATTTTTCAATTTTGTATTGTTGTAATAATGATAAAGACAAGGAGAAATAACAGGCAAATAACTTTGGTGAAGTTTTGAAGTTCATATTTCATATCATTGATGACGGGTTACATTTGGGTACACACTTCAATTCTAATAGGAAATGCATATGATAAGGCTTTCAATCCACAAACATATGAGACTCAGAAAGGAAATGCAAGCATTGTAAAATTCTTGTTCAAGTGTTAAAACTGTATAAAAAATTATCTTTTCTATTTACTCGAAAATTTCATTTTATTTAAAAATTAGAAACTGGACAGATCAAAGTTTGGCCAAACTACTAGTCAATCTGTTGTATGTTCTGGTAAGAACTAATAATCATCAAATTTCCTAAATTACTACTACTTAATCTCCAAACGGTTGACTTCATTCTATAATCTATTTCTGTGTTACAATATAGTATTCCTAATTACAGTACAGAATAGGGCTTGAAGATAAGAATTTAACCACCAAATATAATGTTTACACGGCAACTGTTTTGGAAGCTTCATCTCATATGTCCAAAAGGGCCAGCTCCAAACAGACTGCTCCAACGGCATTAGCATCTGCCTCTCTATTTTAATTTTTTGTCCTTGTATATGTGCATAAGCTAAATTTGACTAAACATGTTAAAAGGTCGTGACTCCTGAGCTTGTTTGACTAAGGCTTCAATGGCTAGGTCGATGACTGTATAGTCACCTTTCAAGGTCTCTATTGCCAATTCAGAATCTCCATGAATTAGCATCTTGAAAACTCAAGGCAATTTGCAGCCCTCTAACAATTCCTCTAAATTCAGCTTCATTAATAAAAACTCTCCAAGACCTTCCAAATATGAGATATTCAGACTTCAGACTCCAGAGTACCGGATTCATTTGACACATAGTTACATATATCGGCAATATATCGCCCATATCATGATATATCGCAAGTCATTCCCCTTGGCGACATATCGCCCATAAAAAATCACGACATATACGACATTTTCAATATATCGCGATATATTGAATGTGTCAAGATATATTGGGCATATATTGCAATATTTTGGAAAATATAGCCCTGCTAAAAAAAATGCATGGAATTTGGGAAATAAAGCTGTGGATTAACTTTTTGGCAGTGTTATTAGAACTGGACATATTAAATTCTTAAAGTAATAAATGGTAATATCCTTTTACTTAAATTTTTAACATTACCATTAATTGTTTCAGGATGTTTGAGAGTGGTTCCAACCTCGTCAGACTTCAAATGCAAAAAGTAGAATTTTAGATCCCATTCAGAATTCAGCAGACTTAATAGTTTTAAGGATTTCAGGAATGCAACGTTTCCACTGGATTCTATCATGTATGAGGGTATGGGATTGGCATTTAATCAAGCACATCAACCCCTCTATGTACATTGATGTTGGTGGTGCTGACTGTTGAACTCTTCTATCATGACCTTAATAAAAATGTACCCTTCACTCAAGCAAAATCACTTATTAAGCTTGGGAAGCCTTTTATACCTTATTTTAACGATTGGATTAGGAAGTTTCATCAAAATTGTATGGTGTTTACTTTGTTCACTAATATCCTTGGAGGATCAACTTCGAGATTCGAGGTAGATCCAAGAGCAAAAGTCTAGAGGAAGGGGCACAGGGTGCTATTGATGAATAGGATCCTGATATAGGCAATGATTTTGATGATAAGTAGTTATCGGAGGAGACAACTCACATTGGCTTCCACCTCAACCCCATTACCTTCCACCATAGCCCGAGAAGTTGGAGCTTCCAATTCCACCCCAGGCTCATCCAAAGCACCTACAGGACCACCAGGAGCTTCCAGAGGAAGATTGGTGCCCCTTGCCCATAAAAGGATTAGAGGGGATTATTTATCATTGTACTATGTAGTATCTAGATGCCTCATGAGTCATCATGATTCATCTCATGAGATACATTTATTTTGATCATTTGAGGTGATTTTCTATCATTCTATCAGCAACATATTTCAGTATTTTCAATTTATTGTCGATGTGTGATCATGATCCACCATTTGACATCTTATGCATCTTATGAAATTTTTCTGAGAATTTCAACCCACCCAGTTTCAATGTCAATGTATCATAGTTTAATGCTCAACCCAGTTTTGATGTAGGCTGGAAATTTCGCAAGATTTTTCAGACTATTAAAACCATACTTACCAGACTCGGAATCGACAATAAATCGGCGAGGCAAAAGGGCGAAGAGTTTGAATCGGATCGGGAAAAAATCGGCAAATACAAAAAATTAAATATATACCTATATTTTGAATTTAAAAAAACATTTTTCATAGATATTCAAAATTGCCATGTCCATATACTGCAAGATATCAATAGATGTCCAAAATATATCAACTCTCATAAAAACTAAAATTGATTTTTTATGCCCTAGTGCCGGTGGGTGAGTAAAATCGATTTTTTTTATGCCCTTGGTCGTGACTCATGACTCCTCTGTCGAGTTTGTTCGATGCTCTGTTCTAAAATTCCACCCCTGTCTGTGGCCGTGAATCCTTCACGCGTGACCTGCTGGTGAGTGATGAGTAACGTGTAAACATTGAAATAATGCTTGTTTGTCCACCTGTCATCGTTGCTACCTGAGAGTTGACGTCGCCCAAAAGTTTGAAACAGTGGCAGCGTGGCTCTCAAATAGCGTTTTAAAGGCGGCTTCAATTCACGATTAGGGTAAATCGCGTCTCCAACTCGCTGATCCCAGTTTAAATCGGCGATTTATTCCAATTCAACCACGTAAAATCGGGAAGACCGAGTTTGACTCGGGACGAGCCGAATCGGCTCGTTTAGTTGCCGATCAGAGTCAAACTCGGAATAATTGCGAGTCAACTCGCGATTCCTGTTACTATGATTAAAACATTGCTGAAACTCACATTTAACAGGTAGAAAATTAAATATTTAAGCACACCATAAAAATTTCAGACTCAGAAAGTTTTGGCCAACAGCCCTGGAAAAAAACCCACAAGGGGAAAACCAATCAGAGAGAGAGAAATTATATTTCTTCGGCAATTTTCAGTACAACAAATTTCAGTCAAAATGTACTTATCTCAACCAGAAATTACACCCACAGACTGCCTCGAAATGCATGCAGAAAATGCCTCGATGTCTGTGCCTATCTGAACCTTGAAAATCGTGTAGGAGAAGGACAGAAATCCATACTGTACTCCTCGATTTATGTGCATGTTCACTCCTCAGAAATCGTGATGTACCACCTCGAAATTTGTGCTGACTATCTCGAGAAATGTGCCCGGTTACATGCCTCAAAAACTGTGTAGCATAACTCAGGATTTGTGCCCAGAACCCTATCTAGAAACCCGTGCTGCTATTCTTGGGATTTGTATCCAGATTATCTCCTTGAAACTCAAGTTCAGAATCTATACCGTACGGTTACCTTGCGATCCGTGTTGTGCTAAAAACTAGTTGTCTCGAAATCCATGCAGATCATTAAATGCTCTTCATGCTACCTCGATTTCTGTGCATGCTGAAAACTTCATCAAATGACTGCCTCGATTTCTGTGCTCTCTCTACCTCTCTCTTCTCCACTTCTCATCAGCAAAATGTGAGCTCAATGCCTTCCCTTGCCCTTTTTGACAAAACCCTAGGGTGAGTGAGGGCCCATCTAATCCAATGGTTGAAATTAGATCAGATGGGTGGATGAGATTAAATGCTCTCATTTAATTTTTAATAGAAATTAAATTCACTCACTTAAATTTATCAAAAGGTGACTTTAATCTCTAAAGTCACTTTAAATGCTCATCTCAAGTCATTTAATGCAAGGGTCACTTTAATTCCCCCTTTTAAGTGACTTAGGCATAAAGTCACTAGGGGAACACTTTCCTAGGTACAAAAATCAACACTCCCTCTTACCGAGGAAGGTGTTCTGCACCACTCCCAACTTGTCCCTGAAGAAGACAAACTTGCCCCGCCCCAAGGATTTCGTCAGAATGTCTGCAACCTACTCATCAATGGAAATGTACTGCAACTCCACAGCTCCTCTATAAACATAATCTCGGATGAAGTGGTATTTGATCTCTATGTGCTTAGACTTGTCATGAAAAACTGGATTCTCAGATAGCTGGATGCAACTCTGATTGTCACAGTAAATCACCGTGGACTTCAGCTCTTGACCAAACAAATCTACCAACAACTTGCGAAGCCACAGTGCCTCGCAACTAGCCTGACTGGCTGCCATGTACTCAGCCTCAGCAGAACTCAAGGCAACGGACTTTTGCTTCCGGCTGAACCACGACACTGCTGTCGAGCCCAAACTGAAACAACACCTGAAAGTGCTCTTCCAATCCCTCACACTGCCTGCCCAATCTGAATCCGTGAAACCAACCAAACTAACTCCACCCGAACTCCTATAATCCAAACCAAAATCCATTGTCCCTGCAAGGTATCTCAACACATGTTTCGTGGTTGTCCAGTGCACTCTCCTAGGCTCCACCATGAACTGACTGAGAGTGTTCACTACAAAACACAAGTCTGGCCCGGTGTTGACCAGATACATCAATGACCCAATGAGCTGACAATATAAAGTAGGATCTACCAACTCACCCTCAGAAGCATGAAGCTGCTTCCAGTTGGTAATCATAGGCGTGGACATGGGCCTGCAATCATCCATCTAAAATCTCCTCAGAATATCAGTAGCATACTTTCCCTATCCCAGGAAAATATGACTAGGCTCCCGCCAAACCTCCATCCCCAAATAATAGTACATCAACCCAATATCAGTCATCTCATACTCTGTAGCAAGGTCTCTCTTGCAAGCTACAATGAGACGCTCCTCCCCAGTGATAAACAAATCATCAACGTACAAAAGAAGAATGAGTGGATCCCCATGAATCACAATGAAGTAAAGTTTGGGATCAACCTCACTCTTCTGAAAACCCATCGACATCAAATATGCATCAATCCTGGAATACCAAGCTCGAGGAGCTTACTTCAGGCCATACAAGGCCTTCTTCAACCTGGACACATGAGAATCTCTCCCATGAATCTCAAAGCGCAGTGGCTGCTCTAAATACACCTCCTCCTGCAAAAGACCATTGAGAAATGCGGTCTTTACATCCATCTGGTGGATCTTCCAACCCATCTCTGCTGCCATAGAAATCACTGCTCTAATGGAAGAATATCATGCAACCGGCGCAAAGGTCTCATCATAATCAACTCCCTCTACCTGTGAAACCCCCATGCCACAAAACGAGCCTTGACCTTCTCCACACTGCCATTTGCAGCATGCTTTACCTTGTAAAGCCACTTCGAAGTCACAACTAACTTCCCCTCTGGTCTCGGTACAATCCCCCATGCATCATTCTTCATGATGGAATGGTACTCTTCCATCATGGCATCTCTCCAAACCTGATGCTGAGAGGCCTCCTCAAAAATAGAAGGCTCGGACTCACAAAGACTCGCAACTAATGCCGAACCCAACCTATCTGGCATCACAACAGTCCAAATAGGCTCCTGGGGCCTACCAAATGCCTATGATTCCTCCAAGGTATCACGAAGCCATTTAGGCTTCCTCTTCATTGAAGGCTCCTCCCAAACTGGTCTCTCCTCATCTGAAGAACTACCATAAAAAGATGGCCTAACATCTGGTGAACCA
The DNA here is from genome assembly GCA_027924585.1 of Larix kaempferi. Classification (NCBI taxonomy): domain Eukaryota; kingdom Viridiplantae; phylum Streptophyta; class Pinopsida; order Pinales; family Pinaceae; genus Larix; species Larix kaempferi. Next base: position 842,096 of record BSBM01000010.1, read on the forward strand.
GTAGTCGATGAAATGACCACTGGTGAACTCTGTGATCTAGAAGCTGCAACTGGTGAACCTGTAACCTGAGATCCAGAACATGTCCCTGAAGTACCTGCGGGTTGACCCACTGAACCTGAAGAACCTATGCCTGTCACCTATGGACCAGTCACTTCGGAAACCTGTGAACCTGTGATCTGCACTGAAGATCCCTGTGTCACCTGAGGTGTGGAAGCCAGTGGCTCCCCATGCTCCAACTCTCTAGACTTCCTGAAGGCTCTCTCCTCCTCAAACTTCACTTCCCACCTCACAACAACCTTCTTCTGGCCAGGAAGATAAATGCAATAAGCCTTCGAAGTCTCATCATAGCCCACAAAGATGCCTCTCTCTGCAGTGGGATCAAACATTGTCCTCTTCCCAGAAGGGACATGAGAGTAAGTCAAGCAACCAAATATGTGAAAATGGCCAACCTCAGGCTTCTTTCATGTGAACATCTCCTTAGGAGTCTTCCTCCCCAAGGCACGGTGGGGACTCCTGTTCTACAGGTAAACTGCAGTACTGCAATCCTCTTCCCAAAGAAAGAAAGGAAGACTCTGATTATGAAGCATAGCTCTTGCTGCTCCCACAATAGCCCTGTTCTTCCTTCCCGCTACCCCATTCTGCTCAGGAGTGTATGGAACTGTCAATTGTCTATGTATGCCCTCTTGTCTGCAAAACTCATCGAAATCATTGGAGGTATACTCACCCCCATTGTCCGATCTCAGGATCCGAATCCTCCTCCCTGTCTGATTCTCCACAAGAGCTTTGAACTCTTAGAAGATCCTCAATACTAAGGGTGACTTCTTGCTCCCCAAGAAGTAGATCCAAGTCTTCCTGGAATAGTCATCAATGAAGGACACATAATACTCAAAACCTGTCAAGGAAACAGATGACATAGGACCACATATATCTGTATGGATCAAATCAAGTACCCCTGCTGACCTGTTGTCACTACTCGGAAAAGCAGTCTTGGTGTACTTTCCCAAAGCACACTCCCTGCAAACATCACTCTGCTCTATGCTGAACTCTGGTAAACCTGTAACCATACTCCTCAACGATCTCAAAGCTGGGTGATGCAAGTGGGCCATCCTCCGATGCCATAGCTCACAAAGCTCACTACTACTGCTGTGTGCCAAAGCATGTTGCGGTTGAAATAAGAGCTTGTATAGCTTTCCACATCTAACCCCAATGTCCATGGAGGTAGATAGTCCTGTAGACTTGGGGAATACTTGCACTCGTCCATCCAAGAAACAAACCCCAAGTCCCCTATCCTCAATGGTAGAAACTGATACCAAGTTCTTTTTCAGCCCAAGGACAAACAACACATCCATCAAAATCATAGGACTCATGGACTCCCTCTGAAAGGTAATGGTCCCACGACCAACTAATCTGACAATGGTGTCATCTCCCATTACAACCTCCACATCTACACCTGTCTGTGAAAGCTGGGAGAACATCTCTCGAGCACCTGTCATGTGACTCGAAGCTCCGTTGTCAATATACCAAGTGCTAGTGGTGGATGCACTCATCTGATGGCCAGTCAACAAAGAATACTCCATCTCCATATCCAAATCAGTGTTGGTAACAATAGAGGCTCTCTCTCTCTCAACATGTCCAGCACAAAGAGAAAACTCTCTCTGAAATCTCTCTCCAAAATCATCAACTTCAGCTGAGGCTATTGTCTGTTGCTTCTTCTTCTTCTTTGGACACTATGAAGCATAGTGCCCAAAAGTCTGACAACCATAGCACTTGATTTTACTCAAGTCTTTCTTCTGCCCATCCTGTTGCTGCTGCTGCTTGGCCCCACCCTGCTTGGGACCCTTCTTCTTCTTCTTGCCTTTAGCTGTCAATGCCACATTCTCCTCATCCTCCCTACCCTGTGAAGAGTTGCCCTGTACAAAACCTCTCTTGGTCTCCTCCTGTACAAAATCATCCCACAGTCTATCCCAAGAAGGTAAGTTCTCTCTGCCCACTATGGCCTGCACAAAAGCTGCCCAAGGCTTGGAAGCCCCATTCACTGTTATCCGCACAAGCTCTGTAGGTGTAACTACCTCCCCAACTGCTGTTATCTCATCTCTAACCTGAGATATCCTAGTAAGGTAAGATGTCACTGCCTCTCCATTGTTCATCTTTATACCCTTCAGCTTCTCTCTTAGAACCATCTTCCGGTTCTCATTAGTGCTCTGGTATAAACTAGTCAAGGCTGCCCACATTTTAAATGCACGGTCCTTACCTGAAATGTGGGGAATGATGTGGTCTTTAACTGCATCTAAGATAATTCTTCAAGCCTTACAGTCTTTCTTGCTGAAGGCTGACAATGCAGCTGCGTCTGTAGCAGCGGGAATCTGAATATAGTGAGCTGTAGTACTGTTTACCACTTCATCCCATAACTCATTCTCTTCCAAAATCAACATTATCCTAGATTTCCATGGAACAAAATTCACTGTCCCATCTAGCCTATCCTCCAACCTAAGTCCTGTAGCCATCTCACTGCCAACTCAACAAGGTGCTTCCCAACAATAGAAGAAGTCACTGAATGTCTGAAATAAGTTTAGTTTTCTGCCCCCAAGCTCTGATACCATGAAAATTTTCTGAGAATTTCCACCCTCCCGGTTTCAATGTCAATGTATCATAGTTTAATGCCCAACCCAGTTTTGATGTAGGCTGGAAATTTCACAACATTTTTCAGACTATTAAAACACTGTTGAAACTCACATTTAACAGGTAGAAAATTAAATATTTAAGCACACCATAAAAATTTCAGACTAAGAAATTTTTGGCCAATAGCTCTGGAAAAATACCCACAAGGGGAAAACCAGTCAGAGAGAAATTATATTTCTTTAGCAATTTTAAGTACAACAAATTTCAGTCAAAATGTACTTATCTCAACCAGAAATTACACCCACAGACTACCTCGAAATGTGTGCAGAAAATGCCTCGATTTTTGTGCCTGTCTGAACCTTGAAAACCGTGCAGGAGGATAGAAATCCTTACTGTACTCCTTGATTTATGTGCCTGTTCACTCCTCCAAAATCATGTTGTACCACCTCGAAATTCGTGCTAACTGTCTCGGGAAATGTGCCCGGTTACATGCCTTGAAAACTGTGCAGCATAACTCGGGATTTGTGCCCAGAACCCTATCTAGAAACCTATGCTGCTATTCTTGGGATTTGTGCCCAGATTATCTCCTCAAAACTCGACCTCGGAATCCATACTGTACGGTTACCTTGGGATCCGTGTTGTGCTAAAACTTCTTGTCTCGAAATCCGTGCAGATCATTATATGCTCTTCATGCTGCTTCGATTTCTGTGCATGCTGAAAACTTCCTCAAATGACTGCCTCGATTTTTGTGCCCTCTCTAGCTCTCTCTTCTCCACTTCTCATCAGCAAAATGTGAGCTCAATGCCTTCCCTTGCCCTTTTTGACAAAATCCTAGGGTGAGTGAGGGCCCATCTAATCCAATGGTTGAAATTAGATCAGATGGGTGGATGAGATTAAATGCTCTCATTTAATTTTTAATAAAAATTAAATTCACTCACTTAAATTTATCAAAAGGTGACTTTAATCTCTAAAGTCACTTTAAATGCTCATCTCAAGTCATTTAATGCAAGGGTCACTTTAATTCCCCCTTTTAAGTGACTTAGGCATAAAGTCACTAGGGGAACACTTTCCTAGGTACAAATATCAACATCTTATATATTAGTTGTATTTTCATATTTATGTAGCAACGCGTTTATTTGATGTTGTTGCTTTAGATGTTAAAAAAATTGTTTTTTAGGTTTTACGACATTTGCCGATATTTTCCGATATTTTCATTGATGTTGCCGATAAGTTACATTCTGGACCCTCGGCAAAATATTCGCCGACACGATATATGTAACTTCGATTTGGCAAATGACCTTTTACCCCAGCGATGCCAGGATTCTTCTTGGAGGACCCATAAAACATCATACAGAAAATGCCATATAGAAATACTTTTGCAATTGGATTGGTCATCTGTGGTATTGGTGAAGTACACATTTAGGAAATACTTTATGTGGATGTCGAACACATGGGCCAGATTGCCGAGAATTACTAGTACAGATCTGCTGGAACAATCTTTTTAAAAGGGAATTTTTGCTCCAATAATACGATATTATGGTTGAGGTGAAACCCTCCCTTCGTCTTGCTATAATCATTGTGCTTATTTGAAGGATATATGTTGATGTAATGTCTTGGTTAGGGATGTTCACTCTATTTTGAGGACTGCCCTAGCTAGAGTTTCGAGGTTAAGTGTGGCACATCTAGACATTCTTGATCTTGGGTGAAATTATACTTGAAAACAAATGCATTGCTCGCTAATCATTCAATAAAGAAGACTTCCTACTTGTGTCTGCTTCATTGATAATTTCATTTGTGGTTGTCCTTTAATGACTCATGATTACACATTATTACTTGGCTGATTTTGCATTTGCTGTGAAAAGCATCCTTTAATCTTTAGCATATTGAAGTAAAACCATATGGTTAGAGTTTGAGCATGTTTGTAACAGCCTAACTACACCTTCTCCCATACTGTTCAAACCCTCTTGATTGTTCATCTTGACTACATCATCCATTGGATAGGCACTGATTTTGGAAACCCACTATCCCTTCTCAGTTTTTTTCTAAAGCATATCTTACACATTATTTTCTAGGGAATCCCCCACTAAGCTGAAGGGGAGTCAGCCTAAAGTGAGAGGAAGACTTATTGAGGTGACAATGGCCAACCTTCTAGAGTTGCACTTGGTTTTGGGACTTTGAATATCTTCAAGTGCAAGTCTAGGAGGTAAAAAATGGCACCGTTGTCAGGGACAAAGTCCAATTCCCGAGATTTAGTAATTGACTACAGTAACTTGATGACGGCATTTCTTTGAAGATCTTCATCTGGTGACTCCATTAAGGAACAAAGCCTTGTTCGAAAAGATTTCAAGTTAACTTGTTGTTTGTAGAGGTGGGGACATCTAACAAACTTGAAAGCATTTGAAGGCTCACCTAGCAACTACACTGATACTAAAATGAGGTATGATGGTAATTTTTTTCAAAATTTCATATCCATTTTTCTTATCGAAGATTTGAAGTAATTAAATATGGCATCATTGGATGCCACATTGAATGGCCCACCTGATTTCTCGGGTATCCTAAGATATCCAAATGAGCCCCCTGATTCAAATTGGTATGAACACACTGCAAAATTGTATGGACATACAAATTCAGCTACACTACATGTCACATCTCTCATGAAATTTATTCCAGAGCTTGACATTGTCCAAGAGGACATCATGATGGAAATATTTGCATGTACCTTAGAAGATGAGGCATGGAACTAGTTTGATGACTGTAGCCCAAAGGAGATATCTTCACTTGTAGATTTGATTGAAGCACTCTGTAAGCATTGGGATCCTTATTATGAAATAGAAGAAAACACGCATGATCTAATTGATACTTTCCATATAAAGAAAGTGAGTTACAATACCTAATGATTGCATAGAAAAGTAACCCCTCAGATGCTCTCTTGGTTGAAATCAAGTATAAATGTGGCACATATATGTACTTGGTTGAGTATATCAAAGAAAAATAAGTTAAGCCAGGCCAAAAGAAGCTTGCACTTTTGTTCTAAGAGGACCTTTTGAAAGACCAGCTTTCTTTTCCATCCCATGAGCCACTTGTACATGAGATTTCATATATGGATTTGTAATATCCCAAACCGATATTTTTTCCTTTTTTGTGTTGGCTAGTAGCCTGATATCTCAAATAAGTATGAAGGTGTGTACTGACCTCTGCATGCATGCATTCGTATGCAGATCTATAACCCAGATAAACTAAAATGCTATAAAATAGGAGGAATCAATGCATGTACATACCAATATGTAAGTTGGTTGATGTAGATCGAGATGATCCCAGCATGTGGAAGTTGTGCCGGAGGAATAGGGAAATAAGGTAGGACGTGCTCCAGATGAATAATGCGCCCTCCTCAAAGCTATGAATGCTCCTCAATAAATAATACTCTGCAAATGAAGCTCCCGATGAGGTGTACTAGGGTTATAGTGCGCTTCTGAAGAAGATGGAAGCCGCATGCAGAAGGACTGATGGCTCAACAGCCTAAAACGTGAGTAGCCTCCTTAGGAAAGTCGCCCATGCAAAGAAGGCGTCTTCTTGAGGAGAGGTATGCTGACAAATAGCTTGAGAGTCAAGCTGAATGGCCCTTCTTCCAGAGGAGGGGTAATAGTGTTGCTCTGAGAAGAATGGAAGCAGCATGAAGAAGTTCTACTCCCTATAGACTGATATGCGAATAGGTATGTCTTTGAGCAATGCGCCCATGCAAGGAGGGCGAATCCCCCTATCCAATAAATAACTCAACTCCTGAAGCAACTAATAAATAGAACCTGATGATGAAGCAATGCTGAATCTGAATGATCCAACCTGATGGTGACTATGGCAAATAGATTTCACTGCCGAATACACCAGTTAGCTGAGTGCATGCACTCAAACCCAACTTAGCTCACTAAGCTCTCCAATTCAAATCCTCAAATCAATAATCATATAAGCATGTCTTCTCCATTAGCTTTACCTTTCTTTTATAGCTTTCACCTGTCAAACCTAACTTTTGACCTAATTAGGTCACTTTACCTTCTAATTCGCAGTTGACTTGCATGCAGGTGTCTGGAGACTCAATCAGGTGCATGCATCATGAAATAATGCTCGAATGTTATGCATGCAGGTCCTTCGGCTCTGGTGGCCCCTGCTTACCTACTGATGATATAATACCTATGCCAGAGATTGCATATGGCATCAATCCTCAGTTGATTCCCCTAAATGTCAGTGCCCGCTCGAACCTATGGGAATCATATAGGTTAGCGGGATGGTCCTCGGTGCTTAAGCGGAAGAGGACATTACATGGATGAAGAGAAGTTTGATGAAGTTTCTGAAGATCTTGTTGCAGCCCCACATGAGGACCTTGGTTTTGAGGATTCCATTCGATGCATTGTAGCTTGTTCTGGAAGAAACATCTTGTGTTTATGATGTATAGTTGCATGAGGGTTGTCCAACAACCATTATCATGGATATCCAAGGAGGACAATGGTTTGGTATGTTATATTCCCTCTCAAAATTCTGAATTTGATGATGAATCCCTTCAGGATCTGGAGAGGATAGATGTTATAAAGAAACCCTTGGGGGGGTGAAGAAATTGCAAGTGCCACCACTAGCTCATGTGATAAACAACATGGCAGCCAAGAGGATAATGATGCGGGCACTCCTTGTTAGAGATAGGTGTATCTCGAGATGTCCTTCATGTTCAGATGCCTAGCATGGAGGTACATTTTCAGTATAGGCATCAAACTAGGGTAGAGGGTGAGATGCACTCTACCAGGTGTCATGGATCTAGTGGTGGAGACATGAGGAGATTTCAGTGACTTTTTCCCTCGCATGCAAAAGTTTGCATGCATGCATTTTTAATGCACAGTGTGATTTTACATGCAAAAGCGGGATTTTTGCATGCACTCATATTAGGGTTTTGGAAACTTAATCAAGCAGTGAGTTATAAAAGGCCAGGGGCCTTGGGCAAAGGTTACTCGAGAGTTTCTTCGGAGATTGGAGAGAGAGAGTGAGGGCGAATCAATGCATGTAGAGAGAAGCGCATTTTTTGAGAGAGAGTGAGAAGATCTGAGAGAGATCAGTGCACACTTGATCGGAGGCACTGAGGAGCTGCATTGCTATGTAGTGAGTTCATCTGCACAGAGGAAGCTCAGAGATTGAGCTAGGGCGCATTTCCTGAGGAGAGGGGTGCACTTCCAGAGCGACAAAGGAGCGCAGATCTGAGAAGATGTCTAACTCCATTCATCTAGATCGGGGGTTGGATCTATCAAAGGCAGAGTCATCTTTCGAGATAGATCAGATCCATCAGTTGTGATTTCAGAGATTGTTCATTCAAAGAGGGGCGCATTTCCCTGAGGAGGGCGTGATCTGAGAGGTAGCTCACCAAATCTGAGAGTAGGGATTCATTAAGATAGTGATCCTATGGAAGTATGGCAAGAGGCCCTAATCTAAGAGCAGTTCAAAGACAAATACATTCAAAGCAGAGAGGCGCATTCATTCAGAGTGGGGGCACAATCATCCAAAGCAACCCAGTCTTCCATCAGATCAGACTTAGAGCCTTGTGTGGCTCATAGATAAGTCATTGTTGGAATCTCTATTGTACTGATTATAATTGCTTGAAGATATAAAAGTTGCTTCATCTCTCACTGGTTTTCCCACAAGGGTTTTTCCAGGGTCTTTGACAAAAACTTTGTGTTTTTTGTTTAGGTGTGATTGCCATATTTATTGAGTTATAGATGGATTTCATGTGCTTCAAGTTTATAAGTATATCGTATTGTTGATACCTTCCCTAGGGATTGAGAAGTTGGGTTTTGGTATGCATGTGGCTTATTGAGACTCGAGGCCAAGTTGGGATCTAAGATTTCCAAAGTGAGTAGTGACCTCTGCATAATTTACATGGTATCAAAGCCTTGTTAAAGGTTCGGACAATCACATACTAGATCTATGAGTATTCAGATGTAGAAGAGCACACAGATTAGATCTGTGAGATCAGGACTCAAATCTGAAGAGTATGGTTCAGATGTGGAGAGTAGGTATCAAATCTGTGTAGAGACATATCAAATCTATCAGATCTAGAGGTGAAAGATTAGATTTGAGATAGATATATCAAATCTGTGAGAGTAGAGTCCAGATCCATGGCAGATATATCATATCTGAAGAGTAGTGTTCAGATCTGTGAGAGCAGAGTTTACATCTGAAGAGCAGAGTTTACATCTGTGAGTGCAGATATCAAATCTGTGAGTGCGAACATCAGATCTGTGAGGATAGATACCATATCTATCATATCTGTGAGTACAGACATCGGATCTGTGAGGATAGACACCCGATCTATCAGAGCTGTGAGTGCAGACATCAGATCTGTGAGGATAGACACTAGGGTTATCAAATTTGTGAGCGCAGAGACCGGATTTGTGAGAATAGAGATCAAATCTAGGAGAGCAAACCCTAGATCTGAGAAAAAGGGGGTTAGCTTGTTCACCAAGGCACAGATCTACAGGATGGTTCTGATTCAGAGATTTTGAATCAACAGTGTTATCATATTTACAAAGTCATGGCTTCAAGACTTTGTACGGTTATGCATCTAGCCATATGATGGGAATACGAGAAGTGTTCCTTAGTGTTTCAAATATGGACTCAGACTGCAATGAGAGGTTAGCAGTGAGGAGAGTTGGTTCAATGATGTTCCAGCTGGAGTCAGAAGGTCTACTGAAGATGGCAGGAGGGATTCATGTACCAGAGTTGAGAGATTTACCCTCAGTATCAGCTCTAGAGGATGAGGGATATAGTATTGTGTTCCGAGATGGACAAAGGCTTCTATATTCAGAGGGAGTGACCTTGCATGCAGCCGTGAGGTATGGCATCAAACAAAGCAAGTTGTACAAGTTGCTAGGTGTAATATCCCAACTGAAATTTGTTGTCTTTTTATAGGGTTTCTGATGTAGTTGTTGCTTGCTTGAATTCTTGTTACCCAATGCTTAAAGAAAATATGAATGCATGTGTCGTACTATGATTGCATGATGATGCATGCAAGTGCATGGGATCACATAAACCTTAAATAACCCAAGTAATCAAATATACAATAAGATAAGGGTAGAAATGATGCATGTACGTACCAATGACTCGTGCTTGTGCTGTAGATCAATATGAGATAGACATGCAAGTCATGGGCCGAGAATAGACCAAGATATGAGACGTACTCTGCAAGGTAATTTGCCCATGCAAAGATGGCACCTTCTCCACTCTTCAGAATGAATAATAAATGCTCCAGATGATGTGAGATAGCTCCAGGAAGTATGCACTAGGCTTATAATGGCCCTCTGATCAGTATAGAGGCTAATAATGGCCCTCCAGGAAGAATGGAAGAGACATGCAGACCAAATAGCAGTTGTCGGTCAACATATGAAGTTCTCTAACTTGTCCAATTCGCCCATGTAGAAAGGTGAGTTCTCTTGCTCCAGTATGTAGATTTTAACCTAAAGAATGCTTAAGATTGATGTACCAATGAATAGCAATGATGGACATGTATGATCCAACGCTGGAAGTGACTAGGGCAGATAGATTTCACTGCCGAAATACACTGGATGGCTAAGGGATGCACCCTCAACCCTATCTCTGGCATCAAAGCTCTCAACTCGAATCTCAATGATCAATAATAAACTTTAGCGGACCTAGCCATTCACTTTTTCCTTCTTTTACCACTTTGACATTGCATGCCCTAAATCACTTTTCTCTTCTATTTTTCAGTTGAGTTGCATGCATTGCTTCCTCTATGCATGCAGGCTTAATTAAGGTGCTTTTGTGCATGCATCATGAAATATGGCCCACATGTAATGCATGTATGTTGCTCCTAGTTCCTCTGGCCCTCTTTTATCTATTGATGACCTAATAACATTGATTAAGATCTTTTGTTCTGAATGGTATTAGTTCTCAGTCAATTCCCTGAATGTCAGTATCCGCTCAAACCTATGGGAATTAGATAGGTTAGCGGGATGGTCCCTTGTGCTTAAGCAGAAGAGGACATTACGGTCATCCCCGCATGAAATTGCTTGTCCTGAAGCAACTGTAATGTTGGGTGTTGCAGTACCTGTTCCCCTTCCCATGTGGTCGCTTCTATTGGTAATTATTTCCATTGAACCACGTATTCATGTATGATCATGTTCCTTAACTTTCTTTCCCGAACTTGTAGAATTCATTCTAAAACCAAAATCAGTTGCCCCTCGTCATCAAGGGGGATAGCTCTGATGAAGTAACAATCTGTTGACCTACTGCTTTCTTGAGGTTAGACACATGGAACACATTATGAATTTTGCTTTCTTTTGGTAACTTGAGCTCATATGCTACCTCTCACACTTTCTGGATTATCTAATAAGGACCATAAAAGCGAGGCTTTAGTTTCTCTTCTCCTTTCTTTTTAAGCGATGATTGTCTGTAAGGCTGCAGTCGTAAGTATACCAAATCCCCTACCTCAAAACTGTGTTCAATCCTGTGTCTATCTGCATATATCTTTTGTTGATTCTGGGCATTCTATAGGTTTTCTTTGAGTATCTTGAGAATATATTGACTTTCATGAATCCACTACTTGGCTTTAGGAGCCCTATTGTCACCAAATATTAAGTCTGCAAAGGATAAGGCATCATAACCATACAATGCTTTAAAAGGAGTCATGCTGATGGACATATGGTATTGCAGCAGTATTCTCCTAGGTGTATCCATTTAATCCATGTCCTATGTCATCCTGCTACATAGTTCCAAAAGCATCCTTCAATCCACTTGTTGACTATCTCTGTTTGTCCATTGCTCTGAGGATTATAACTCGTGCTCATAGCCAATTCTGTCCCAACCAACCTGAAAAGCTCCTACCAACATGCTCCTGTGAACTTATTGCCCATGTCACTGACAATTGTCTTAGGTAACCTGGATACCTCTCTGAAAAACAATTATGCTACATGTGTTGTTGAATAGTCGAAAGGAATGGTAAAGAAATGAGTGAACTTGGCCAACCTATCAACCACCACGTACAAACAGCCTCTACCCTATACCTTGGGCAACCCTGTAATAAAGTCCATTGAAATACTTTCCCATTTTTGCTCGGGAATGGGTAATGGATGAAGTAGACCTATTGGATGAGTATGCTCTATCTTATTCTATTGGCAAACACTGCATTCCCTCACATGTTGCATTACATTTTTTTAGGCCCTTCCATGAGAACCTTTCTCTAATCCAATGTTGCACGACTCGGACTCGGCAAAGACTCGGCTGGCAGTTGACTCGTCGACTCGGGAAAGACCTGGGACAGACTCGGCAAATAGGAAAAAACTTAAAATATGGTAATTTTTGGGCACAAAACCATAAACCATAACAATAAACCATAAACCACTAAAGGGAGGACAAGTCGCCCTTGGTTTAGCACTATGTGACAACAGCTTGAACTTCTTATTATGAGAAATGCTTGACATACTACATTGCAAAGCTGCAAAGAAAGCAGATAAACTACAAATTTACATTACGTTGATAAGCAGTTTAAAATGCAGCCTGCTAAACCAAATAAGGGGCTATTTCCTATTGTTCATCAAATTAAAAGAAATTCTATCCTTCTCAGCTACATTCTGTAGAATTAATTCTTAAGACAATGAAACTAGACAATGACCTAATTAAAAAAATTTGCTTCAAACCCCGATCTATTTCTGAGCTCTTCAACAAACAAAACGTCTTCAATGTGTGAGAGCGTCCACCTTCAAACCCATGAACTGTTCAAAGGAGTAGCGTCTTCATCCTTAGCACAATACTCAGCAAAAACACCTTAGTCTCAGCTGTAGATGACAGTGGTATAGCTGAAAATGAAGATATGCCCTCTGCGTCCTCCTAAGCAACGTACTCTTCACCAAATCGCCACAAACTTAGAACAGTTAGAAGTAATCTGTAGAATTCGCCCACTCAGCACCACTGATGAATTCGCCCACTCTCCACGACTGATGAAATCACACACTCAGCACCACTGATGAATTCTCCCACTCTCCACAACTAATGAATCCGCCCACTCAGCACCACTGGCAGATCGATGAATGAACAATGATGAATAAGCATATGGCGTGGGCGCTTTATCACGTTGTTTTTCCCTCCAAAAACGATCAACCCAAATAGGAGAAGAGTTGACGCCCGTGCCAATTCCACGAGATATGTTTTTGCACTTGCCGAGTCTGTGTCAAGTTCGACCCGAGTCCCTACGAGTGTTTCGAGTCCCTTCGAGTTTTTCGAGTCTCTGCAAGTTTGTCGATTCAGCGACGAGTCTCACGCGATTACCCGGCTTGGAGGTCAACTCGCCAAGACTCGCGAGTGGTGCTTCATTGCTCTAATCTGCCTGTAGGTCTTAAGGAACCCCTGGTGTCCCGCTAATGGTGAATCATGAGAAGCTTGTAGGATCATTTTCTTAAGTGTGGACTCTAGAACTAAGTAGATTTTGTCTTTATAGTAGATAATGTCATCTATCACCCTGTACCTATCATCTTGTATCTGTCCTTCCAGTATTTCACAAGCAAACTTATTTTTGGAGTATTCAACCAAAAGATGAGATCTCCAATCCATTAAAATGCTCATAAGAGATAAAGTCGTCGGTCAACTAGAAAGGGCATCTACTACCACATTGCTTTTCCCTTTTATATATTCAATCTCGAAATCATAAGCTTGGATCTTACTTACCCATTTTTTATGTCTTTCATTCAACTATTTTTGTTCCAAGAAGTACTTTAAGCTGTTGTGATTTGTCTTAATTTTAAATCTGCCACCCCCTAAGTATTGTCTAAATTTAGTTAGGGCATGAAGGATGGCTAACATTTCTTATCATAGATTGAGTAGTGGCGCTCATAGTCCTTTAACTTTCTACTCTCAAATGCAATAGGGTGATTATTTGGCATCAATACTGCTCCAATACCCTCTCCTGAAGCATCACATTCTTCATTTTCTCAAATGTCTGTTGAGCTTCCTCTGACCAACTGAATGCCCCTTTCTTTGTAAGATCTGTAAGTGGAGTTGTCATCTGTGAAAACCCATTAACATATCTCCTATAATAAGTGCAAAGGCCCAAAAATCCTTTCAACTCTGACACATTTTTAGGTGTAGGCCAATCCAGTATGGCTTTAATCTTTTATGGGTGTACCTGTACCCCATTTGCTCCTATCACGTGCCCCAAGTATAACATCTCCTACATACCAAACTCACATTTGGACATCTTTGCATATAGTGACTGTTCTTCTAGAATTCCAAGTACTTCATCGAGGTGCTTTAAATGATCTTCCCAAGTTTTGTTGTAAATTAATATATCATCAAAGAATACCAGAAGAAACTTACGTAACTGAGCCTTGAAGGTGAGATTCATGCATGACTGAAAAGTAGTTGGTGCATTAGTAAGCCCAAATGGCATCACTAAAAACTCATAGTGTCTATCGTGGCAACGGAAGGCTATCTTTGGAACATCCTGTTCCCTAACTCGAATCTGATGGTATCCTGACTGGAGGTCAATTTTAGAGAAGTAATTTGCCCCTGTAACTCATCCACCAATTCATCTATTCTTGGAATTGGATACCTGTTCTTAATGGTTTTCTTGTTAAGGGCCTTGTAATCAATGCAAATGTGTGTAAAGTCCCATCCTTCTTTTTTACTAATACCACTGAGGATGCAAATGGACTAGAGTTGGGTCTTATGTAGCCCAATTTTTTTATTGTATTCTCAATTTCAGCTTTATATCTCTTGGGATATCGATAAGGGGTAGTAATGACTGCTTGGGTCCCCTCCTCCATCTCAATAATGTGCTCAAATCCACGATCGGGAGGCCTACCTGATGGAATATCTCCGAATACTTTCTCATGCTTTTGTAGTAGTGCATGTATGTCTGTTGGATGTTGTGCAGCGCTATTCGGTGGCTTCCTGAATGTAACCAAGCACTCGATTGCCCACTCTATATCTCCCTGTCTGAGCACAACCTCCATCCTGTGCAATGATACTGTTATAGGAGGGTAGGTATGCATACCTCTCAAAACAACCCTCTGTCTGCCTAGTCCCTGAAACTCCATCTCCATGGTCCGGTAATTCATAGAATACTTTCCAATTGAATAAAGCCATTGAACTCCCAACACCACATTCGTATCTGGCACATCAACCACATAAAAAGAATCTATCATTGTATAGTTTCCTAGAGTTACATTCAATTTTCGAATCCAATGAGTGCACTCCATACTGTGGTTTCTTGTTGTGGCTATTGTAAACCCATCAAATTTTCCAGTCTGGATGCCTCTCCTCTTTACTTATGCAGCATCAATAAAGTTGTGGGATGCCCCACCATTAATAAGAACTCCAACTCTATTACCTTGTATTACGCCTCTTATTCAGAGTGTGGAATCTAGGAACGCCAGATAAAGTAGCAATGACACCTCCCTTTACATCCTCTGAAAATTGCTCCTCCTCTGCTGTGTGAAGTGCCTCCCCCTATACCTGATCCTGATCCTTCACATCATCTCCACTGTCGAAGTTTACCTCTATGTAATGGGCTTTCCCCTTCTCGAAACACTTGTGGCCTGATACCCATGGCTCTTGGAAGCTAAAGCATAGTTTCTTTCTTCTAAGTTCTCAGCGGGTATCATCATCCACCCAATCTCTTTGGGCCAATCTTTTTGGAAAGGTCTCCTCTCCTTATCTTTAACAGGAAAATTTGTTTTAGGAAAATGAAGCAAAAGTCAAGGAGAGGGGACCCACCTTAGTGTTTTCCCTCCCTTTGAGCATAGTATTGAGGATAAAATCATTAGAGGGGGGTCTCCCCCCCTCATTAGTTTGTTCTCTCACCCTAGGAGGCGCCCTCTCTAGGAAGTGCACCCCCATCTCCATGGGCCCATCCCTCTCTCATGTGACACTTGGAAAGCATGCAAATGCACTCTCCCTTCTCTCTTTTCTTTATAAGGAGGCTCCTCCTCCTCATTTTGGGGACGATTTGCCATTCTCTCCCTCTTTCTTGCTTTCTTGCTTCCATTCTTGTCCAAAGAAGTTAGTCATTGTAATTTCCAGCTTTTGATGTGAATGAAGAGGAATCTTTGGAGAAAATTTGATTCATGGCTTTATGTGAGGTAACATTGTAGCACTGTAGTTTTTTGCTTGCATTTGTGGATGTCAAGCAAATTGTTTTGCTTGAAAATAATATTGTAATATTGTTGATACATGTTATGTGGGTTACCTTCTTAGCATTTGAGAATTTCATGGACTTCTAATTTGAATAAATGATTTCTCATTTATTTGCTTGATCGCTCACCCCTTGTGCATTTGAAGCTAGTTTTGTTATAGGTTACTTAAGCTTGGAGAGTGGGATTCCCGGGTGGGATACCCCATTGTTCAAACAACTATTGAGGAACTTGGCTTCTTCTAACTAATTATTTCTTATTGCAGATTTTTACTTATTTCGCTCTCAAAACTCATCATTTCCAGCTTTTTGTATGCTACATTTTATTTACAAATAGCTGAAATTTATATGTTAAAATTTTCAAAGTTATTCCATACTCATTTTTATCATATTTGGAAAATATTAGCTTGCTGTTTTGTGCATGTTCTTCATGTTACAGGGGGAGGTAATACCAGAATTTGGCCACAAATAAACTCGAAGATTACCCAAGAGTGGCCACTTCAAGTTTCTTGCCAAAAAATGGTCAAATTTCTTGTTCTTGAACCCCATTCTCCTTTATTTCAAAGGCTGAAATTTTTCTTGTTGTAACAAGCCCAAGAGAGTCTCTTGGGCTTGGTTCCTTATTCCTTTATTTCTAGTAAAAGCTCTTCTTATTTTTCGGCCATCCCTTGCATGCAAAAGAAGTTGGGCTTGTCCACCTTTGCATTGCAAGTGTAGAGAGGCTAGTGTTAGTTGTATATGTTATTTTCATTTGGTTAGATTGCTTGCCCCTCTTCATTAGGAAGAGAGTTGTGTGGCTAGGCTAGTAATTAATTTGCAATTATTTTATTTTGCCATCCATTGCTTACAAAAAGGTAGTTAGGTTTTTCCCACCCTTGTAAGCAAAAGAGAAAGGGTTAGGATTTAGTTTATTTCTTATTTGCGTTTGGTAATATTGTTTGCCCACACCTTGCATGTGAAGTGGCTTTGCCCATCCATGCAAAATCGTGTTGACTAGTAATTTGTTTAAGTTCTAAGTTATTTTTGCTTTAATTTGTTGCCCACACCTTGCAAGTGAGTAGGCTTTGCCACCCTTGCAATATCGTGTCGGCTTGCATTGTACGTAATTATTGATTTATTATTCTAAAAAGTTAAATAAATCGTGCCCCATTCCTTGCCCCATATTTACTCCCCTTGTCGGTTCATCTGATCCTGGGTGACAAAAAAGGGCAAAGATTAGTGTTGGCTAGAATAATAGGCACTCATAAACTTATCTTGATAAGACATTGAGAAAACTAAGTTTGACCTGTCGAGTTAGAGGGGTAGAGGCTGTTGGGAGCCTCGTGGCACTTAGTGTCCTCCTGTTGAGCACCCGGCAAGCTTTGGGGTTGGTTGTGGAGCTAGTTGGGAACCCTGTGTTCTCTTGTTGAGCACCCGACAATATCTCTCAAATCGAAAGAGATAAGTTTGGGGGTAGACGCATAGGATAGCTTTAATTTCTTGCACAAACCTTAAATCCCCTAAGGTAAAGAGAGACCTAAAAATAATTAAAATCTACAGAACCATTGGCAAAACATTGCAATTATTATTTCATTTTTAGTTCTTTACTTTCGAAGCATTTGAATTCGGTTCAATCTCATTACAAACACCTTTCATTCATTAATTGTTCATTTACTACAAGTATTTCTCATGTGTTAAATGTGACATTTTGATCATTGTGATAAGTGAATGGTTTAATGCAATTTGATTGTCTTTTGTGATCTTACTTTTATTGTATCTGTGACTCCATGACCCAAGTAAAGTAGGCACTGGTTTTGTAGATGATTTGTTATTTCTCTCTTGCAATTGTACATGGTTTATTTTCAAAGAAGATTTGCTTGTCATCAAAATTATTGCATCTTTGCATGAATGCTTGTCATTGAACATTAATAATTTGCAACTCCTAAAGAAACTCTTTAGAGAAGCTTAGTAAGTAGGGGCAACCCCCCTTGACCTTTTGGAGTTGGCGTCTAAACGGAGGAGTTAGGAATCGAGGTGACAGTGGGTTCTTGACTCATAGTTGCCCCTCAAGAGCACACCTAGTGGATTGGAGACTTTTCTGCGGTTAAGTGTGTTTCAGACGACAACACCTAGAACTCTGTTTAAGCAAGGCTCATCCACTTGGAATGGTTGTTGAAAATGCATGTAATATTTAGGAGAGTTGGGCCTTAATACAACACATGCGCATAGGAGCGGGCCTCTCCAAAGCAGCGGAGAACATTTGACGCTTAGAGACAGCAGAGGCACTTGTAGGCCATCGGTCCTCTTGGGAAGATGAAATGCTATGCATCCATTTAATTTATCAATTTTTTGGACCCCAAATGGACCTTGACAGGCCTTGCATGATTTCAAAATTGATTTTTTATTCTTTAGCAATAGGCTCCATGCTTCGTGTTGGCCCCTTTTGGGGAACTATTTACTCTACCTTCTAGTGCTTGAAGTGGTGAATGAAATTTGGTGTTCCTTCTATATGTGAGGCTTTATGGATCTAAATTGCTGCTGTGCGAACCTCTAAATGCATGTGGATAAAGGTATGGTATTCAAGACAAGGAGAAGAGCTGAGTCGCCACCCTTCAAGTAGATTAGGTTTGCAGATTTCTTTCTCCTCTTAATCTGCTTAATTCATTGAGGAAACAAATTATGCATTCAATAATCGCTGAAAGTAGAATCAATTTACTCTTTCTTTCCACATATCATATGGTAATTTCCCGAAAAAATTAAGGTGAAGTCGACACACTCAACTGCTCTCATTTTGCCCTTAATGTATATGAAATTTTCAGACCTCTAGGAGCCCATTTGACCCCATCGACCCAATCTGGAATATGCACTGATTTCCCCTTTCTTCCACCACCTAAAAAATATATATAAATAACTTTCTGTTTACGACCTGAAATATTAACAGTGAATAAATCAAGCATTCAGTTTGGTAAAGTCCTTTAAACTCTCACTGATTGACTAAGAGGATTTTATTTTCTGTGAATGAAATCTGGAAATTACAGTCATCTAAATTCATATATCGGATTTCACTTTCAGCCCAAGAAACTGTAATCATTCATTTATTTAAGGAGCTACAATTTCTTGTTAGACTGCTGCAAATTGCTAAAACCAGTAACCCTGATAACCATAATTAATGTGGCCTCAAATTGGCTCCTCCATATCCCTTAATAGGCCAAAATTCTATTCATTAAGTAGATCTGAACTGTTTATGATCCAATACTATTCCAAATCAGATCTCCCCCAAGTCCATATTTGCCCTTTGAATATATTGTTTTTGGACTTAGTATTTCCTTCAGGGTTTCCCCCCTCAAGCTAGAAAAGAACTAGTTACTAGCCAGAAGAGAGAAGGATAAAGTTACCAACATGACAGTGGGTGGCTTATCCAAGGTTTCCATTGGGTTCTCACATCATATAATTGGGATTTTCCCATAACGTGAGAACTGAGGTGGTAACAATCCTCAACAAACGATCAGACAAAGGAAGTAAATCATACCAAAGTTCATGCTGAGTATTTTCAGTCACAAACATCCAAAGACATGGGATGCCAACATCCCATATGTATAACATGGTTATAATTGCATAGTGCACAGTGAAACAAGCACTTTACCATTTGAAGCCGACCTTGGATTTTTGTCCAAGGATCCATTAGCCATTTTCGGTCATGTCCCCAAGGCAACAAAGATGAAGGAAGTTGTTTATTGACCACATCAAGAAGATTCATGATCAAGTTTGAGTAACTTTGCACACGAGTCAATAAAAGAACAAGGGACAAGCATGAACATTGTGCAGATCACACTTTCCAGACAGGAAAAAGAGTTTGGGTATACCTTCAGAAGGAGTGCATTAGAAAAATAGACAAAAAGATCAAGTCACTCGGATATGGCCCTCATACCATCATCGAGCAAATTGGAGGGAACGGATTCAAGTTGAAATTACCAGCGTACATGGGCATTCATCCAATCTTTAAAACAAATCCCCTAAAGCTATGAGCCATTAATGTTGGGCAATGATGTGGAATAATTTATTGCACCAATTTCTTAAGAGTGTAGCATTAAAGTTGGCCAAAATAGTGCCAAGGATAGGCAACCACACAGGAAACCTCAAAATTTTATGAAGTTAGGTTGAAAGGGGGAAAAAACCCAACTAGTAAGTGGTACATCCTGGAGGAGATTCAAGCTAATTTTCGTGACTGGCACGAAAATTATTGCGGAAAAACAACTCCTAATTTCCTAAGCAAGGAGGCTACATCCTGAAAGGAATCAGAGATCAACTAATTCCCTCACTGGAGTAGATGCACTAAAGAGAGGTTCACCTTAAGACTTTGACTAAGTATGGACCTGAAATTTTGGTCATTGTAACAAAGATGTAGATTCATGCGAAATCATCAACACAGGATGCACATTGCAATAGTCAACTTTGGTGCAGTTTAGTAACAATTTAGCATTGTGTCACAGATGCATTAATATTTTAGTTTGCACGATTCCAACACCATATCTAGTCACATAATTCCAAGGTTCAATGGCACTTGTAGTTCATCATGCCATCTTGGCATATGCACTTTGTCACAAAGAAACATTTCCAACTCAACTCAACGCAAGCTAGCTAGAGTGGATGAACAACTAAGCAAGCATACACACGTGAAAGCTCAATAGTCACAACAAATCGTCTTCCTCTCTTTATCTCTTCATCTTCTTGAATTTTATACACATGTAATTTACGATACGAACAATTGGTAAACAAATCAATTCATATTCCCTAGGTAGATTATATATCACCACCATAAGATTGTAAAGGTCTTGGTGGCTGGTTGTAGATGATTGGTAGTAGATTGATAGTTGTGATGTAGAAAATTAAAAATCTATGTTATGCATATCTTGATGTAGAGATTTACATCATTAATGAAAATTTGGAGAGGAAGTGTTGTTGATATTATCATATCAATGTGTAAAAGTGATTTATAAATAAGTTTATGTTTTCTATTTGATTTACTTCTATTTCAATGCCATATACTATTGAATGTGTTATGTAATTTAATCTCATCAGAGTTGTGTTATGGATGTTCTAATTCTGACGGCATTAACTCGTCAAGTTTAACTCAAACTTGGCTCCACATAGAAAACAAGAAGAACTTACTCAACGGGCCAAACTCGTCGTTGCCACCGAATCTCACTCGCCGACAATGAGTTTGATGTGCAAGTACTCATTGAACAAACATGGACCAATGAGTACTTATTAAGTTTTTACCAAATGAAATGTGTAGAAATTTCCAAAATTAAAGCTTTAATGCAACTTCAGAAATTTCACCTCTTTAATAGAGGTTTCCTAGATCTAATCTCCTTAGGGATGAAAACCTAACCCTACAATTCAAGAATGCTCAAGAAACCCTAGCGCCTCAAGTCAAGAGAGATGAAGTACAATGAAGAACAAAAAAGAGAAAGAGAAAGAGACTAGCACTCCTACATCTGTAACCCAAGAAATATAAGATGTAAGCTCTCCAAGCATTGATGATGAGAATGACTCTCTCCTTCCTCTATTTATATGAGAAGTAAAGGAAGATATACAAGTGAAGTGGATCTAGTCCACTACAAGTAACCTACAATGCAAGTCCATACATATGAAGCACTCCTCCTACAAGTGACGTGTCGAGATCCAAGGTGATGACAATCCACAAGCAAGGCTCCAAGACAAGAGTGCTCCTCATCCAAGGGCTCTAATGCTCCAATGCCTCTCCACGTACAATCCACCTACACGACCACAGTCACAACCCAAGTCCCTAAGTCAACTCCAAGACTCCATGCAAGCATCCAAGCAACCAAATGTTGTCTAGGGCTCAACACCCTCCTCTGAAATGCCAAACACTCCTCCAATGCAGAGTGTTCTCCAAGCAAGCAACGTCTCCATGTGGCCAACATGTAAAATGTCACCAAGCTATCTTAATATCTCCAACCCTCCAAGGAAAATGCCAATCAAACATCCATATGAATTCTAGCAACCAATGAGTAAGCCACATCCAATGTGCCAATCCATCATGCATCAATCAAGGGATAACATACACCATGCACCCCACCTCTCATGAAGCACCCCTAAAAATGGTGTAAATATTATCGAAGTAACCTCGAAAGCTAACACTCCCTCTTTACAAGTAAAGTATTTTCACCAACACTAGTCAACTCCTTCTAGAACTCAACCAAACTTGCCATATGAAAATCTGAACCTACTATAGTCTCGGTATAAACCATTGTTTTCTCAAAAGGAACTATCACCTATCCATCACACTCTTCCACCAAGTCACCACCTCAAACCTCCTCAAAACAACTAGTAGGCTCACAAGTAGAAAAAGCCAATGCAACATGGCTAGAATATCTCCTAGGAGTATACTCACCCTAACTAAAGATCTAGGTGCTCCTACCTACTCATGTGCCTCCTGTAATCAAGGTAAGCCTATGTAGCACAGGAACCGCTCCAGGATTTTAGGAAACTCGTTCCCGAAGATCCAACATTCCAGGGAACTTGGGAACTAAAAGGGAACTTTCCAAATCCAGTGGGAACTGTTTTGGATGGTTGGGAACTTACTAGGAACTTTTACCCTCTAAAATCAGGAACTTGAGGACTTTTTCTTGCACATTTCCTTCATCAGGAGCTTCCACGCATTCATGATCGCCACCAATCGAAACTGAAACTTCCAGGGAAGAGGAGAAGGAGATGTGAGGATGCACTTGAGGCATTCTGTAGCCCGGGAGTGGATGTATGGAACACTAAAGACAAAACAAATCGAAGTTACAATGTCATAAAACCTTTTTGAGCAGTTCTTGAATTAAATATATACCTAACCTACCCATCATCGTCTGTGAGATCATTTGATCTTTATCACTTTCTAGTTTATTCGTGCATGTCTTTGAAAGCGTTGGATCCTCTCCTTGGAAGGTTGTTAACGACATTCCTATTTCCTCGCAACCATATATATACATGGTTGACTCAAAAAATTCTCTAGAAAAGTAAGTTTGCAGGAAAAGTCTACTCCATGCTACCTTGTCAAGTTGGTGCACTGATCTCTATCTACAGCCCATGCTAGCGTATTCACTTGTCCCTATGCTAAATTGTAGTTACCGCTAATCAATAATAAAAGTCCCAACTCTAGAAACAGTCTACCTTATATAAACAATGACGTGGACGATGATCTTTATTTTATTGCCATTTCCATTTAATAAGAGGTTCTAGTTACAACAGTAATATAAGGGATAAGCTAAGTCATCTGGTTTGCGTTAATATTTCTTTTCTTCTCTATGTTTCTTCTCTTCTCAAGGTTTTTTAATTATTTTATTTTCATATTTTTTTAATATATATTATTGTTGTTCCCAACCTGTCGTTTCCTGCAAATTTGGGGGAAACTTCTAGACGTATCCAATACTCGTACCCACGTTCCCAATGTTTCTGCATTTTGAAAACTTGTGAAACATAGAGGTAAACCATCTCATCTTTCTACATGCTAAAGTAGAACGTGAGGGCATATCCATCCCTAATCTCAGCACATCCACCCCTAAATCTAACTCATCTCTAGTCTCTGAATTAGCCTTTGGAACAACAACCTCCTCATTCTCCTTAATCATTGAAGGAGAATCCCGAGAATTGGAAAACCTCACATCCTCATCAAACTTCACATCTATACTCACTATCGTCTTCCTTTGCACTATAATGTAGACCTTGTAAGGCGTGGAAGTCACATTGTATCCATTAACACAAGACACTATCACAACATGTCAAACCTCCAAACAACATTGACCACCTGTGAATATGAAGGAACGTAACTCTGGATCAATAGCAACCTACCAAACTCCATCATCCCTAATATAATGGGCCAAAATCTTTAGACAACACATCATGAGTAGTCCAAGACATCTTGCAAAGATAATCATATCTCGATACAAGACCAAGACAAGTGAATCAAGTCTATCAAAATCAAAATGATACACAATTAAACACATCCCATCCATCCTAAAATACCAAGCTCATGGTATACATAACAAGTGGGTATCAACAAACTATAATCATGGGTATGTCTCCCATGCACCTTGTTACGTGGTACCAGTACCAGCACATGTTCCAGATACACCCCAGGGAGATGGCATCATTTTTTCGTCTTAGAGGGTGCGATATAGCAACTTTTTATGGATGGGGTCATGCCTAGATCCTTTGGCTCCCTCCTGGGGTTACTGTGGCTTAATGGCACTGCTGACTGCCTCATAAAAGGATTTGAAACCCTGAGGTTGGTGTCCGAGGCCCTGTTATCACATATATAGTAGTCGAGCTACCATATTCTATTTTTCAGATTCCAGTACACTTTTCAGCCAGTTCCCTTGCATATGAGATGCTGAGATGAGCATCTATGATGGATCACTATTTGATATTGGACAGCAGTTTTATTCCCATGCCATGACTGAGTCTCGGGACACTGAGATTTGAGGACTGATGTAGCCATTTAGCCATTTACAGAGCAGACAGTATTTCCCAAAGTTGCAGCAACAGGTTTTCAATGGATAGATGTTGGTTCAGATTGTGTACATTCAAGTATATGACTCGGCATGTGTTATCGTGTGTTTTGGTTATATTGCTTTTATACTCATGCTTGTGACATGTCTTAGCATTTAGTATCATGATCCGGCGGTCATATAGATATGTGGACCTAGTTGTATCTTTATATTATCTATATTGTCCCTACTCAGACTTAGAAGTTCTTGACCTATACTCATCGGTTTTACCCAACGCTGTTGGGAGCGGGGAGCGAAGCGGGAGCAGGAGCGGGAGCGAAAAGCGAAATTTCCAAAAGCTTCCGTTTCGGGAGCGTTTTTTATATAATATATATTTTAATATATTTTGATGCATATAAATTAAAAAAAAACATGTATTATGCCAAATTAGCTATAGAAAACATCAAAACATAGAATCTAGATATTCATATAACCATTTAGTATACATTGATATAACAGTAATCATCTCGTCTTCTAGATTCTAGGAGCTATAACTTATAACATTGTCATTAAATGATCATCATCAAATCATCAATCATCAATCATCAACAACATCAACCTTCAAATTTCAACATATAATATTTGCCATCAAACTAGGCCATAATGTTTACAAAGTAGGCCAACCGCCAAAATAAACATGAAAATGAAATACAAACTACAAAGTACTATGAATCTACTAAGCTTTCCGCTTGCCACGAGTAACTTCCAATTTCTTTTCTCGTGTTCTAAGTGGAATAGGTGCTGGTGGAAGTGATCATGGAACATGAGTAGAAGATGAATGGCCCCCGCGGACTGAAATTGGACGTTGTGAAGCTAAAGGCAAAACTCCTGCATCCGGAAAGCTGCTTCTGCTTGGGGGTGGCATCTCTGTATGGGTAGTCTGAATTGGATTATCATGATCACCCAATAGTTCAACCTCCAAGCGCTCTAATGCTATGGCTCCATCCTCCACATTAGCCTCCTCTGGATTGTTGTCCCAAGTCAAAAATGTTCTATCATTCTTGGCCGCCTCACAATAATGGGACAACAACCTCAAGTTGTAGTGCACATAAACCAAGCTTTCTGCGCGATCTACATTCAGACTATTTCTCTTTACACTATGGATGAAGTTGTAGGTGCTCCAACACCTCTCTGCAAAAGAGCTATTAACAACCTGTGATAGCACCCTCAGCGCCAATTTATGCAAATATGTGGCTCCAGAGCCATGCATGTTCCACCAATGGATAGGATCCAATCTGTCTCGATATTTGGTTGCAAACAGGGAACCAAAGCGTCCATGCTCACTTATGTATATGCTCAATTCACTCCGTACTTGAGCACACTCTTCCTCATCAAGGACCAACTTCTCTAATGCAAGCATATACCCAACAGCAACCTCTGGATCTGTGTGGGGTTTTTTCCTCACTCCACCCCCAGGTGCAGGTTGGGCCAACCAAATTGGAGAATAGTATTTTGAGGTGAGGACATATGCAAGGGCATGGAGTGGAACATTTAGATTATCCCACCTTTTGACCACAAGTTTATGAATATGGTCATACAAGACTGCATCTCTTTGCTCAACAATGTCTTTGATTTGACCAAGCATGCTATCCATCTGCTCATATACCTCCCCAATCACCGGCTGATCTGTATCTGCAAAACGAATCATGTTATAAACTGGCTTGGTGAACTGCAAAACATACCTAACCTGTGACCAAAAATGACCTTCAAGAACGGTGTCCTCCACCTCCTGAAAGTCACTTCTATCTAATGCACTTGCAACTCTGTCTTTCAATTCCTGCCATGGATCACTTGATACCATACTAGCCAATGCCTCTCTTACCTTCAAAAGCCTCCTGAAGGTGAGGTAGTAGCTAGCAAATCTAGTCTTTGCAATCTTCAATAACTCCAACTTAGAGTGATTGCGAAAAATGTGGTGGGCCATGCTATGGTAATAAATTTGATCATTTTCTTACCTCTCTTGTACAAGGCACCAATCCATCGGTAATTATTGTCCTTCATCTTAACAATATCACGCATCAAAAGGTTCAATGTGTGAACCAAACACCCTGACCAAAATATGTTGGGATACTTATCCATAATGATTGCTCTTGCTGCCTTACAATTAGCAGCATTATCAGTGATGACTTGAATGACATTATATGGCCCAATCTCCTGAATGGTTTTAAGTAAAGGTTGTGCAATATTAATAGCGGTCTTGTAGCGATCTGAGTAGTCATGGGCTGAAAGGAAGACCTCACTGCTAGCAGAAACGCCAAGAATATTTATCAACGACTTGCCTTTAACATTTGTCCACCCATCAGATACAATGGATACCCCATAGTTGGACCAATCATTTGTGAACTTTCCAAGAGCACTATTGATTTTGGCTCTTTCCCTGTCAAGTCCCACGGTTCTAGCTTTGTCATACCCAGGGCTTCTGTATCCTTTAGGGCCACCATTGATGGCTTGTACCATTTCATGCCAATAGGGTGAGCGAAGAACATTGAATGGCACACCACATGCATAGAGAAACCTATAAACTTTTGAATCCACATCATCTCTACAACCTTGGTCAAGGAAATCGGATAATGTTCTTCGTATAGGCGAGACTCCATGGGGAGATGAGGCTCCCGATTGAGCCGATGATGATCCAGCAGAGCTCCACTACCAAACATTCTCTATGGGGATTCAGAATCAACCCTCGATCTCTTGGACTTGTTTTGAGTGGCCTCTTCTTCCATCTTGTATTTGCTTCTCTCTTTAGCTCCCACTTTGTCACAAGTTTTGACTCCAAGAGACTTACCTACATCGCATGGCATAACCCCACACAAATGCTTTCTCACCCGGGTGTATGAACCTGTGCATGTTTTCCCACAATGGGGGCATCCAAACTTTGTGGTTCCACCCCCTCTCCCTCCCCCTTGCCTTGTCACATACTTCCACAAAGGTGTTATGTCTTTTTGTTTTTGCCCCACATCACCCTCACCCTCATCCTCATCATCATCACCCTCTTCCCCTTCCTCCTCTTCTCCTTGGTATGCATCACTCTCTACCTCTTCCCCCTCATCACTACCACCACCACATCTACTTCCCAACACCATCATAATGAGAAGAAGTGGAATGAAAAACCAAAACCACATACCCATCATGTTTCTTGATTCAAGATGAGAGTCACTTGTTCCCTGCAATAGAATGATGGAGAAGAAGATATTGGAAAGAGTAGGAGAAGAGAACATTGCAAGTTTTCCATTTTTTAACATAGTGAAAAAAAATTGCAAAAACAAACAAAAATGAGTTTATAGAGCCTACCTTTTAGCTCTTCAATGGTGGTTGAATGTCTCTATGGAAGCTTCAATCTCCCTTGCAAGCTCTCCCCTTCAATCTCCCACTCAATGCTCAAAGCTCTCAAACAACTAGCAAACTCACTCCAAGCTCAAACTCTTCCCAATCAAGCAAATGAGTAATGGAATGAGTCCAAATGGACTCATTCACCTTTTATTGGCCCAAAGTGACCTATCCCACCAAAAAAAACCCTAAAAAAAATTTCAAAAATCCGCCCGTCCGCGAAATCGCTCTCGGAATCGATTTTTTTTGGTCGGGTTCGATGCGGATTCGATTCGGGATCGACCCGAAATCGACCCAGGAGCGACAATTCCCAGTCGAATTACAAAAAGGCAGGGATCGTTTTTTTTTCCTCAATTTGCGAATTGCCAAATCGATTCCGGACGAAATCGATGAGGAATCACGATTCCAAAATCGATCCCTCATCGATTCCGTCCGGAGCGCGATTTGGGATCGATTTGAAGGGGGGGGGGGGTCGATTCCCAGCAACTCAGGTTTTACCCTCCTTAGGGAGAATAGAGGTGATCATTCCCACCATCTTTTGGCTTGCTAGTGTTGGTATCATTATTCATTGTCTCCACCCATCCATTACCTTCCAGTTTGTTTATTACCCTAACTTACTACTTGACTAGTGGCATGGAGGACCTTCCCCCACTATAGCTTCTTTGTTGGATGAGCTTCCCTTGTTTATTGTGTCTCGGCTCTGAGTTGCCTAGGTTGTGTTGGCTAAACCTGAAACAGATAGTACTGCTATCAATACAATATATGGAAATGAAATGTATATCTTATGTGAAAGCCCGTTCTTTAAAGTGTTTTTCAACACTTGTGAACGAAAGGCAAGCCAAATGAAACTGGATTTGGAAATCAATGTATATCTATTGAAAGGCACATTCATGTAACAAGTGTTTCTGAACACACGTGAATGCAAGGCAAGCCTAATGAAATTGGCTATGAAATGTGAAATGTGAAATGAAAGCCTTATATAAATGTAAATCTATGCAATGTGTTTCTAAACACACATAGATCAAAGGCTATGGAAACTCAAAGGCCCAAAAAGCAATGGTTCTTAAACTCTATATCTAAACGATTGCTGGCCTCATTTGTATTGACATGGATTGTGAGCATCTGCTAAGGTGAATAAGCACTTCTGAAAGTAACTTACCCATTTGTGAGACACGACCATCCCCTATGTTATTGCTTGTCCAGCATACGCTAGAGTGTGTATTCCCTCTCCATATCCAAAGTGTCACAATGTCAAGTTAGTAGTCATCCCTTGGCCTAGCCTATCCAGTTTTAGCCTTCACCCTTCACTGGCAAAATGGTCACAACTAGGAAGTGAGTATGGTCTTGAAAGTCTAGTCTGAGTCATAAATAATATTTAAAACTCTTTATAATTGGTTATTAGATCGCCAGAGAAATGATTACTTCTTGTTATAATTGTTACTTGAATGAGTTGTAGAGCATGCTTTAACCTTTGACACTTGCATCAATTTGATGACAGCTTCGGTCATATTATTGGTCATGTTGACTTGGTCAAAACTAGTTTGACCAAGGTCAACTACAAGACATGAGGTGGATAGACCTCAGATGATGCAGAGATATGATATATGGTCTAGTACAGGTCACCAGATGGTTCTATGCAGTGGTTTCAAGCTTATGATGATGGTTTGTGTTTTTCAGCACTTTTACAAATTATTATTAATTGATCTGTTTGGGCATATTGGATATCTTATATGATCATGCAGAGATCCATAGGGTGTATGAGTACACACCTTAGATGGATTTGGGCTCTCTGAGTCCAATGAGACAGTCTGTTCTCAATTCCGGGTAGTTACAGTGATGATTGGCCTCAGTTGGCCATCCTGGTGCAGTTTTGCCATGTTAGATGGCCTGTCAGAGCAGAGGGATGATTTGATTGGTTCACCTAGGGCGTTGTATCTGGAGGGGGTGGTCCAGCCATTTGTTTTTACCATATTACCCCCCTCCCAGAGAGCCTGGTGGGATCACCTTGACACCCCAGGCACTCCAGGAGGTAGTTTGGGCAGGTTCACATTTCCTAAGGCAGATTAAAAATGGCAAAAATGGCCACTGAGGAATTCGATTTGGGTTACTGAGGCAAGGAAATGGCAGGGGATGATCTTTGATGATGAGTGTGATGTCTTCCACACCTTCCACAACAGTTTCAGCATTTAGTGGGGCCCACACCCATCTCTCCGGCACTTTTGATGATTTTCTGGAGCCTTTGGAAGCTCACGACTTTCCCACAGAGGCACGATTTGATGTCTAACTTGGTCATAGGATGTCATTGTGCCATGGGGACACACTAGGGGTGTTAGACATTACCCCCTAGACCCACCATTGGCTTTAGTCATGTTTATTTTATCACTTTGAGTGGGACCCCCTCTCCTAGGGGCAATTTGTCCATTGATATGTTATATTTTATTGTTGATCCATGTACTTTATTGTTGAGCTCGTCTCAACCATTGATTAGACATTTTGATCTTTTAATCTTAGCCATCCATTCAAAAGGTGGTTAGGGTTTTGGTATCTCTCCATCCTATTTAAAGGAGAGAGCCTCTCATTGTTAAGGGTCTTTGGCTCTTGGAATCTTGATAATAGAAAAACTTCTTGTGGAAATTCTTGGGTCTCCTTTGCATCTGGTGTTCTTAGATGGTGATTGGAAAGTCTATTGCATCCTAGCATTTGGGTATTTGTGGTAAGATCTATCTTTTGTGGAAACTTTGTCTTGTCTACAGGAGGGCGACTTCAACTTGGGCATTTTTGCAGGGCTTCCTCAACTCGCTCACTTGGCATTCGGTTGTATCAAGGGGTTATCATTAGTATCATTGTGATCTATGCTATCTTCTTGTTATTTCTTTTGTAGCATTAGTATTTATCTCTTGATGCATCAAATCTGATATTGTTGACATTTGTTGTGCAGGAGAGAGGGCGCATTGGCTTCCTTGGGCAAATCGACTTCATAGAAAACTACTCCAAATCTTCTCAAATTGATTGGGTTTACATAGATCATCATCATCAAGGCATCTACAAGGTTATCTAGGTAAGATCCACAGGTTTGTTCCCTATTTCTTGGTTCCAATCCATTGGCATATTTATTTTACTGTTAAAACCCTAAGTTAAAATCTACTAAAAATTCTACAGATCAAATCCCTTGATCAATTGGCAAAACATTTTTAGGTATTGTAGATCAGGCAAATCCCAAAGTGGGTTCTCAAGGGCGTCGCCCTTGGGGACTCCATTGGCCCATTTTCCTAGGCACTAAGCTTCTCCCAACCCTCACGACTTTCCTGACTTGGCCAATTTTTCAGTGTTTTGATCTTCTTTTTGAGACTTGGGTGCATTGATACTTTCATACTTGTCAAACAAGTCCATCTTTGGTACTGGTTAGCCCCAATCCTGTCCTCAACTACCCTGCATTGGACACGGTTCGCAAGGCAGTGGATTTTCTCATCATTGACTAGTACCTTGATTCTGGATCTAGTGTCTAATCTCATAAGTCAATTGCATAACCAAGTTGGACCAAATTTACCTTGCTTAAGCCTCTTGATCCAATCCATTACTCACCTTGTGACTTCATCCATAGATCTAGGGTTTACTTCACCATACACCTTACGTACTTCATCCCTATTTGATTTGATCTGGTGTCTTGGTCTGATCTCTCTTGTCAGGAGTAGATCTGGGTCTCCCCCATTGTTGTCTTGGGCTAAGACAACATCAAGTGAAGATTTCCTCGATTGGCATGACAACCATCCATTGGGAATCGAGGCTATCTTGGTTTCACCTCTTTGGTTTCCCATCCTCACGGATCCACCTTTAGGGGCAACTACAAGTTTGGTGATAACAGGCCCCCAGGGATGGGTTTTTGGACCGCACGACTTCCCCCATTACTTTTACACTGGTGGAATACCTTTCTTTAGCACTGGGGCCCATGTCATGGCCCCAGGTCTTCTCCTGCACCCTCCTGATGCTCCAGATCTCCAGCGCTAGCTCTCCCTAGCCTCCAAGAGGATGACGTCATCCTTTCCTTGGATGCAGAATGCTTGCTTTGATGGGGGGCGTTGAGGGCTTTTCACTATTTTCTGGGGTTAGTTGGGGTATGACGACCCCACCTCCGCGTCTCAGCCTTCAATTTCGTCGAATTTGGCATTGTTTAGCCATTTTTACTCAAGTAGGGGTCAAATCTGGGGAAAATACCCAATTTACCCACTACTTTGATTATTTTTATATTATTTTAATTCTAATTTTAAGTTGACATTTTTAATATTAAAAATGACCTTACTTTGTGTAAACTGAGTGTGAGATCATATAAATAAGATCTCCTCACTTCATTTTTAGACATCAACTTTTGGGATAAGACACTATGCATATATTTTACCCAACTAGGGCTCTTTGAAGTGATGCGCCATTCTTGAGGAAGTAATTTTCTGGGTTTGATGACAAATGCTTGAAGTTCTTTGGGTTAAATGCTCTTGCAAAGGTGATGCTTTGATTTGTTTGCTAAACACTGCACAAAGAGGTATCTATAGTCTCTTCTTTGATCTCTCTCTTTGTTATTTGTTGATGAATGATGTATGCTCATGAGGCTTGATGGTAGCCAATAAGGCTGCATTTTGTCTTGGCTAGGTCTTTGTCAACTTTTAGTCACTTTTGTTGAAGAAGTACGTCCTTTTAGGAGTCCTTCTAGAGTCAAAACCTCAAGGAATTAAAGCTAAGTTAAACCTAGTTTAGGCTTCTCTAGAGCTTGGTTAGTCATTTCCTAGATGCCCTAGGTTGTGGTAGGATTCTGCATTTGTTTCTTTCTCATTCATTTACTCTTTAAAACCTAATTTTCTGAGTTAATATTGTAAATATTATTCCTAACCTAAGTTTTTTTTATTAGTTTGTCTTTATATTTTTATTTCTGAGTTAGTGGTTATTTTATATGCCAAAAAAGGGCCCTAAAAATTGGTTATTTTTAATGAACCCCTGAAACCTCTGAAACCCTGCTGCGGAACTGCAGACTAAAGTACACCAGCGATTTCCTTGGCAGGCCTCACTCTCCTTCGCCCTCTTCTCCATCTAGCTCGCCTCCCTCTCTTCTCCAAGCCTACACCCTCGGCTTCCCTTTTTTCCACCTCGCTGGCCCCTGTCACAGACCTGCTACCCTGCTGCTCCCACAGTCTGCTGCAGACCTGCAGCCTGCTTGCCCATCCGAACCTGCTCCCCCACAGTCCCTTCCTACCTTCACCCTGCTCCCTAACCAGCTCGTCCTCCCTTTTTACATCACCCTTCACCCTCAGCCCTCCTTATTTCCCCTTCGCTGCCTTCCTTCTATCCTAGCTGCTCTCTCCTACGACCTGCTGCCCTTTCTATCCCTTCTTCTCTACCTCATCGCAGCCATCTCCCTTCACCTTCATTCGCTGCCATATCATCCCTTTGGCCTCCACTTACCCTACCTTTGATACTCCCTTTCTTCCACCATTATGCACCCCTTCCTGTATCTCATCCGGTAATCCTCTTCTCCATCTCCTTTTACTCCCTTCCTTTCCTCCTTCCTATATCCTTTCACACAGGCCTGTCAAATTGACAGCCCTCGTGTGCCGTTTTTCTCCTTGCCTTTCACTGCACACAGAACACAAACATCACCCTCATTTAGATCTGAAAATCAGATATGGTTTATCAATGATTTATTGTGCAAGCTATCTCAGAAAATCTTACACAGTGATGCCAATTTTTAGCACTAGTTAATGATATTTTGCATGCCTTGTTTGATATATCTGATTCTGCTACAAATGTGATAAATGCTAATCCAATTGTCTATTGAGTTGTCATGCTTTCAGCTAATATTTGAGGTGGTTTTGGTCAAGTAGTTGATGAGCATACTGCTGTCATATGAATGTTTGAGATCATTTTCATGTTGGTATATAAACCTTGTTTAATTACCATCAAAGTCACAATCTTTGGAGTGCTAAATGATAGCTATTTATCTTCACTGAGATACCAAGTAAATAATTTCTGAAGATATAAATCTGAAGATAAAGCTTGATACTTATGACGTTATTAAATGCAGGTTGTTGATGACAGTTGACTGTGTAAACTCAAAATCAGATTCTCACATACAAACTTGGGTTAGTTTTGGAAGTTGTGCTTGTACTACGTTATCTTGGCTTTAGTTAAATTTATTATACATATCTGAAAATTACTTATTTGTATGTTTGATGATTAACTTCCAAAACAGATCTGATCTCAAACTGGTAGGTTAACTAATATTGTCTCTCACATTAGCACATACATACTGGATGGTTATATTGGATGTCGTCTTCTTGAAACTTGCATGGTAAACACTAGGTATTCGAACACGTTGGGTTATACTTGTTTACGTGATGAGTGATTCCTTACATTTCATTACTTAGTTTATATGTAAAATTACAATTTGGTTATGAATTGTTATGCTATATGCTAATATTTGGTTAGTAAATGACATTAAAAAGCGCAACTTAATGCACAGTTAGTTATCGGTTGTGGTTTATTGACAATATAGTCTTTTGATCCAATATTGATTGCATGTACGTATTTCTTACTTCAATGGTTAATTTGATAAATGATTATAATCTCTAGGTCCATCATTGGCTTGCAATGCTTACACATTTACACATATCTCGAACGATACAAGTGGATTATTGATTACATCTTTAGCACCCACTGGTATTGATCCTAATATCTTGACTCCATTTAGGCACTGGTCTAACTATAAATTGCATAGAGAATATATTTTGTGGTTGTCTTAGTGTCCTACAGGATTACATAAGGATACTTCTCCTTGGAGGTTTCGACTTCCGAAGAAGTTAGAACGGTGACCGAGGTGACATTGGGTCACTAATCTTAGTTTTGCTTACTGGGAATTAGCGCAGCTAATTTGACCGGTAACACACCTCAAACCAAACAACTTGAACTATGCCTGCTCCCTCTTTCTGAAAGAATCCTAAAGCAACAGTAACATCATGATCAACTCCCTCTACCTAAGATAATCCAACAACCCTATCCCTATAGTCTACGACACTCCCATCAGATGCAAGCTTGGAATCGATCCATGATACTGATACCACAATAGGTTCTAAACCTATCTCCATGGCATATTGGCATGCATGCTCTACATGTGCCTCCTCAAAGATACAAGGCTCTTCTAGCCTCTCAATGGAATATACAAGTCCCACGACATCAACGAGTAACCTATAAAGGCCACCCTCTAGCACCTGTCCTTGAACTAGCTACATTGCAATCATTGATGGTGTAATATTGTCCTTCAAATGCAACTCACTTGATGGCATCTGGAAGGAAATGGAGACAACACCACTCACAAGATAAGTAACATCATCACCCAACTCCACACCATACCACCCTCTTGTTCCTAAAGTCTATTGAACAGTGACCTATTGTAAGTCATATGTCTTGAAGCCCCGTTATCCTCATACCATCCAACACTAGACACAATGTTAGAAGACAAACAAGAGACCATAGAGAAAGTAGTCTCAAACTGGGAATAATCCTCTACACCTGCTACAATCCCACCTAAAACCTATTTCTTTCTATTCCCCTTCTTCAATGGACACTGGTTAGCATAATGCCCCATCTTGTGACATTAAAAACACATCACCTTACTCAGATCCTTTTTTCCTGTACCTAACATTTTTTCTTGTAGCCTTTCTTCCTACCCTTCTTCGTCCTCCTAATGAGCAATCTCATCTACCTCCTCTTTTTTCCCTACACAGGACTATATCCTAAGTCCTGCACAAGATCATTCCACAAATTTGCAATGGTAGAACATTCTCACAAACACAAACACCTTGAACAAAAGGCCTCCGGGAAGGTAAAAGTCCATTCAAAGCAATGGACACCAACGCCTTATCCTCCACCTTCATAACTTCAAGAAACAAAGCATACGATCAACCAAAAATACAACAAGTTATCACTACACAAGGATTTGAGAATATAGAAACACACATGTAGTATGGCTAACAAAGCATCTCTATAATATAATTGTATCATCTTCATGTCTATCATGAGGTGATGCAAGCAAGGTCTCATGTGATAATAATGGTCTAAAAACTAGAGTGCACAAAGAGGATTGATTGCAATTTCATGAAGAGGATAAGTTAAGCATACTACCTAAAATGGACGATATGACTTTAGGACAGTTCGGTGACCAATAGAGAGAGATTTCTGCATATTCTTTCTGATATTGGCCAACCTATTGTCCACAGAAGACACCATAGTCATGTATATGTGGTAGGTCACTAGGATAGATTTACCCCTTGCAATCATGGTTTTTTTACAACATCTTGGAAAGAAAGAGGTTAAACCTTAAAATTACCACTCACTTACTTGATGGGGCACAATATAGGGGTGCAATGAGAGGTACCCAAGGGAACCTAATAAGTACAATAAGGATATTAGGCAAGTATCAATGTTAATGCAATTTGTGAGACTTATATTATTTTTAACAAGGACATGAAGATGTTTTTGCCAAAGTAACATTGGAAATAAATTATTCTTAAATCATCGACCAAGAATCAAATTATTGCTAAGAATAGATCCTATAAAACATTTAACTGGCACAAAGATTGCTCATGCACAATCAAAAGGTTCAGAACAACCCAAAATGTAACTACAAATCCAGATGAAACGTTTTCATAAAGACAATTACACATCACCTTAAAACCATGATTAAGCAACCAACATACCCTCGTCACTTGTGGAAAGAAATGTTAATGATTAGAGATAAAGACTAAATAGCTTGATGACTTACAACGGCCACTTAGCCATATATTTCTAATCTAACTACCACTTACTTTCTAACTAAAATCATTCTAATCCATCTGCTTAAAACAACAATTGTATAGTTCATCCAGTATAGTTTTGCAATGAGTTAAATATAATCTCCATGTACTTTAATCCTAAATATCTAAACATGGACTATAAGCATGCCATCTCTTGGGAATTTATAAAGTGTGAAAAAGTACAAGTTTTCAAAATACAGAAAAGAGAACCAATTCATTGACTGAAATCATCTTCTTATACAAGGAGGATGTTCTAACCTTTGTCGCACCTTCATTTGTTGAGACAACGTTCGGATAACTGGAGGAAGCTTAACAAGTTAGCACCCATTCATGGTAAATGGAAAGAATGAATCTCAAATGCATCCCAAAGACCAAAACAAGTATAAACCCTCCAACACTGTGTTGTATTACTAGATTGTTATAGCACTAGTTGACCTATATTATACTCCTAGATTATTATAGCTATATTTGGCTCATATAGCATTCCTAGATTACAACAGATACAAATGTTGAGAATCAATTCTAGATAAAGAACTGTCTAACAAAACAAGAATCAATAGAAAATAAAAAAATGTGCACCTATCAAAACTTGCAAGTATCCAGAACAATATTTTACATGTTATTGCTCTTCATCAGATTTTTCTCTAGTTTTATGTTTATAAAACTTTAAACCGGAGCATGTGTTTTCCGTTAGTTTAGGATCTTAAACCATGCCACCATTAGAATTTGTTCCAAGGACATGATGCAAGTACCCAAAAAAATAGTTCAGAATATGATAGTGATGCTCCCGGATACTGTTAGAATAGTATTAACACGTAAATATATATGGTGTGGGTGATAACTAAGTGTTAATGTTAAAGTTAGTGTTAATAGCATGTGACCAATATTTAACGGTTAATGTTAGGTGGTTAAAGTTGATTAAACCCATCATAACCATGTTGTGTTTTATAAATTGTGTAACAAAGCATGATGTAAGTGAGAGAACAGCAGGTGATAACTAAGTGTTAATGTTCAAGTTAGTGTTAATAGCATGTGACCAATATTTAACAGTTACTGTTAGGTGGTTAAACCCATCATAACCATGTTGTGTTTTATAAATTGTGTAACAAAGCATGATGTAAGTGAGAGAACGGCATGTGTATGAGAACATGGGCAATGTAGCTTGAGCTAGCCCTGTGATGTAATTGATGCGGCATATATATGAAACACATATTATACACTCCATGTTATATATTCAGTAATATATGTGTCTGTTTATCAAAAGCTAATATGGTATTAGAGCAGTGATACCCACCGCCTGTGTTCATATACAAGTTCGTGAAGAGAAAGATGCTCACTCATTGGGTCCAAGCAATCAAGGGGAAGAGGGAAGTTGGTGATGTTAACACTTGAAACTTGACAGGCTCCAAGGTAACCGGAGAATGTACACTGTCACTTTGTACTATCTCCTTGCACTTCAGGTTAGTGCTTGCTAACCACAGGAGGAACCCTACGGATCATAAACACTGCTAAACTGCAATAAATACTCACTGTAATTCAAAAAATCAGACCTGTAATCTGCAATTGAACACCTAAACAGCAATCTAAAACACAGATTTATACACTAGGATAGTTTTTGCCTTGGGAAACATCAAAATCTGCTGTTAGGGCACGAAAACATGCTCTTAACAGTGGAGATCTGCATGTAAAAATGAAAAAAACAGCAAGTATAAATGGAGAAATTAACAATAATGACTTCAGTGCTCTGAATCCTATGGGCTATGGAAATGTAGAAACTTAACTAAGGGGAAGTACTTCCTGCTATTAATCAATTCAATAGATCAGAGTAATGCAAAAGACATGATACATCAATGAGATATAGTCACGAATAGATATTACCTTTATTTCGAAAGTTGTAAATACAATGTTTGGGAATACAAGCTTCACCTATAAGAACTCCAGGGGGCATCCAAACACCTCCCAAGCACCATTTTTGCACTAGTGTTCAGGGATACAATCACGTGAACACAATACAAGCTTCTCCATGTTAACTGTGCACTCTCATAATCACTCTAATCGAAAAGAAGGGTGTGAAGAGAATAGAAGTCAAGCAAAAACTCATGAGTAAATAGTAAAATCTATCATTTATCACCTTACGCCTTCTACTTTTATAGAATAGCATAGGAGCGTACAAAAATTATCCCCAACTATTAATACCAGTGAAAAGTGCAATATGCCAAATATAACTCCTCTAAAAGAGGGTGCAGGAGGCAATAAAATGATAATAATCCAAAATAAAGCAAGCCTAATTCTCCTCCAAATCATGTGCTCTAATCTTGGAGAAAATAGAAAGAGAAAATAGAAAGTGTAATTCAGACATTCTTCCACAAAGCATCCCCATGAAGCCATGTACTCCATCCTCTGCTGAAATAGCAAATGTCTTTCCTAGAACACTCTCCTCAACCATAAAAACAAGTCCTTGTGCCATGTGCTGTAGGTGGAGACAAAAATAAGATTTCTAATCAAGGAAACTTCACAAGATAAGCCTACTAAGCCTCCTTGACCAAAAATAGCATGATTGTCTCACAAGTCAACAATATCAGGCCCAAAAGGTGGTGCTCCTTTATTTGGCCAAAAGCAATGATGCACAAGTCCCCACAGGTCACATGAGAGCCCCTCAGGTGTGGCACTCCATCTCTTAATAAAAATAGCAGTGAATCAGAGTCCCAGTGTCACTCTAAACATGACCCTCCAAAATAATAGATGACAAAACGTATAGTCCATGAAAAATAAACATGCTCAAAATGGCCTGAGATTTTGCATCGGTACTCAATGTCATACTAGGTAATCAAAAAAGGTGTAGTCTAAATATTCTACGTTTTCAACCTTTTCAAAGAATATTTTCCTTCTTATTGTGTTCGTA
Organism: Larix kaempferi; assembly: GCA_027924585.1. Classification (NCBI taxonomy): domain Eukaryota; kingdom Viridiplantae; phylum Streptophyta; class Pinopsida; order Pinales; family Pinaceae; genus Larix; species Larix kaempferi. The sequence goes on from BSBM01000010.1 coordinate 881,489, forward strand.
GTCCGGTTGGAAATCTTTAAAAACTCTTAGAATCACATATATTAGCTATGGAAATTGCATAATTTAGGTGCCATGGGGGTATTTGAGGGTGCTGAATCTATTTATGGATTCAAAAGCACAGTTTAAACACTTCCAAATTTAGATTTTACCAAAAAAAAATTACCAGATTCCGACCAAAAACCACTGTAAAGTCCAATGCGTAGAATAAATAGACTACTCCATCAAAAAATGTTATCAACCTACCTGAAATATCCTCCACCTGCAAAAAATAGTTTGCCTAGAAATAGACCCAAAAATCACAAACTTGGATCTAGATGAACTTTGAACCATGGGCTAATCTCCAAACTAGGTCCTCAGAAATATAATTTTTGTGTTGTTTTGACTACCTTCTAAAAATAAAATTTGGCTGAAAATATCAACTACTCTAATTCGCCCCAGAGTCAGACCATAATCCAATCTCCCCAGTGGGTATCAAAATATACTATATCTGATGCATGGGAAAAACTGTTGTAAATAGACATCCAGAAGCCTAATCTAATAAAATTCCTAATAATAAGAACACAGGATTCCTCTGAAACACTAACGTGAATACTCCCCAAAATCATACAATACATCTCTAGAAAAAGGTAAGGCTGAAACAAACTAAGGTACATGTGAACTTTCGATGTTGAAGGTGAAACCCTGTAACATTTAGCTCACCTCAAATGATATCAATGAATATATGCTAGAAACCAACAATCAAATTTATGAAGGCAAATCGTATGTTAAAATTAGCTCAAGCCAAGGGTTGATATCCCCTTGCAAGATGCTAAGAATCCTAGAACTCTGAATGAAAACGACCTATAAGATAATACCATAAGAAATCCTTGTGAAGTAAGGCCTCACATGTACAAGCTTCAAAGATATGTTGAATGGAAGTTGTACATGCTCAAATAACTGCAACCTGGAACAAAACCATCTCATGTACAAATCTCCATGATGGAGTAATGAGTCGTTGTCAACCATGGGAGAAACCATCTTTGAAGAATCTCTAAGGCCAATCCCTATCAGACATGAGGCAACCCACCAATAATCACAATGTGCCCCAAGGTAAGAGTACAATCCTATCAATGTGAATGAAGGATCTGAAGTCAAACATTGAAAGGAATCACTCAGCCAAAACTCAAAATAATGAAAATCTCTACTAAATGTGAGGTAAACTGCCAATAAGGCTTGCGGACACCAAGGTACTATGCTTCTATATCAATCCCTAGAGCTAATTTCTCATAGTTGATAAGGGAAGATCCGCTGGAAGGAAAGTAATGAAAAATCCTTCGAACTAGCACGAAGCAAATATCTGGACGATAAAGACAAGGTAACAAAAATATGATATGACTCTAATACAGGCACTCAAACGTGGCTGACCTCTTCTAACTCAACCTTGAACCATGATCGACACATCTTTCCGTGACCATTTTACTTTTTGGACTCAACATAAGGCTACAACATGCCTCAATAACTTTTAAAATCAACCATCCTGAAATAAAACCACCTCCCAAAACTAACTTAATAAACATGAATGAAATTACTGGGAAAAAAACCTAAAAGTTCATAAGGAAAAAGTCAATCTTTCAACATAAGGAAAGAACAAAATATGACTCAACCTACCTAATAGCTCAAGAAGGGAACAATCAAACTAACCTATCCTAACAACTTGAACTCTATTTTTTGCTTATACTTTTTTTTCTATGTATGTGACCTCAATGCCACTCTTGCCCAATCAATATACTCTAAAAATATATAAAACCAATTGTTCAATTGGTTGACTCTGTAAAACTTATTTATATAGTCAAGCCTCCAGTGAACCCAACAATGAAATTTACCTAATTCAAACATGTGTCCAGATGTACTCAAAGATCAAGGAAAACAAAAGAACCCAGCATGTCTGATTATGTGCTTCATAAAATGACATATACTTCTCTAGAAAAAAGGTAGAAAACCCCAGGCTCTTCACTGTGATCCTTTGAAATATATCCTCTATGTATTTCTCAACTAGGTCAACAAAAATTCCCAAATCTTGGCAATGATTAAACTCAAAACAAAGGTCAAATAAGCTTGATTTGAGAAACCATTACCAAATCAGCAAATTCTTCCCATTGCTTAGAAATACAACATTTGTTATTCGCTGCTGGGAAAACCACCTTCAATCTGAACTGGAAGCTCTATGTCATAATGTAAAGGTACTTCATTTTTAAGCTCAACACAACTACTGAGGGATAGTAATATCTCCGACGCATGAATGTGCTCATCTTCAAATAGAACATCACAGGAAAGAGACATCTTTATTCATAGTAAGAATCGTATCCACTACTTCATCCTGAACAACTTCAATCAATTCCCTTACAATAAGAAAAGAAGAAGGGGTGTTGTATACAGCCTCACCATCCAAACTATCATCCCATGATGATAGTAATATCTCCGGCGCATGAATGTGCTCATCTTTAAATAGAACATCACTAAGCTCAACACAACTACTGAGGGATAGTAATATCTCCGGTGCATGAATGTGCTCATCTTCAAATAGAACATCACAGGAAAGAGACATCTTTATTCATAGTAAGAATCGTATCCACTACTTCATCCTGAACAACTTCAATCAATTCCCTTACAATAAGAAAAGAAGAAGGGTGTTATATACAGCCTCACCATCCAAACTATCATCCCATGATGAATAATCAAGCGAGTTAACATCATCCTTGTGTTAGATTTTGAGCATTAATTCAACATACTCTGGGATCTTTACTGAGAGAATAACATGTACAGCATATCAATCATATCAAGCATGTGTCAAGCATATCAAGCAATCACATAAGACAATGGACACAAAGAGTTTCACTGGGGAAAACCATAAAGGTGAAAAACCCCACAACTTCCTCAGAGATAGAAAGAACAGTGATACAACCAAAGTACAAGAGATAGACTTCTCCTAGCAGCTGATCCTCCTCCTCACATGTGCGCCACTTTCCGAGTGATAGAAGAGTGAGTAATGAGATAAGTGAAATAGAGATCTCCCGATCTCTATTTATACTTGTCCTGTCCTGCCTAATAAACTTATGGGGCCGACTTGTCTAACTCAGCCTAATAACTCCAGGTTACATTAATCCGGGCCGACCCCTCAATAGGTGGTCTAATAACCCATTAGCAAGTTACGACACTTGCGACACTTGTCAATACAAATGACGAGACTTCTGTATAGAGGAATAATACATCTCTAGAGGAGTACAATAATACATAAATGAAATACATTCTGAAGTTACATATACATCAACACTCCCTCTTAACTAGGAAGGTATTTCTCAACACAGATCTACAGGCACAAGTCTTCTTCTCTGGATCATCATCACTGGATCATCGTCATTGAATCATCATCATCAAATCATCATCATTGCTGCTATCTCAATGAATCTCCAATCTACTCGTCATAGGAAGTTCTACAGAGCCAGTCCTTTTTCATACTGGATGCAGGCCCGCCACCTACAGGTCTTCATCATCTACAAAGCCATCCCTTTTTCATGCTGGATGAACATCATCAACATCTCTGCGAGCAAGCCATCAAGTAGGTACACCTCAGGACTGATTACACTGCCTCTGCAAAACCTGCAAGATCTCCCAGGACTGATTATACTGCCACAGCAAAACCTGCAAGAGCATCTCAGGACTGATCATATGCCTCTGCAAAACCTGTGTACCATACTGTCACATCATCGCCTTCAGATCATCGTCATCGTCCACGGAGCACAACCCAGATGCACACACACAGCACTTACACTCACTGGCATGGAAGGACTTTCCTCTGACCATCCGGGAAAGGCTCAACACTTACACTCACCAGCATGGAAGGACTTTCCTCTGACCATCTGGGAAAGGCTCACAGCACTTACATCAATGACCATGGAAGGACTTTCCTCTGACCATGTCGGAAAAGCTCAGCAATTACATCACGACCATGGAAGGACTTTCCTCTGACCATGTCGGAAAAGCCACGCCCAGCACTTACATCTCGCCATGGAAGGACTTTCCTCTGACCATGCGAGAATGGCCCAGCCCTTACATCTCACCATAGAAGGACTTTCCTCTGACTATGTGAGAATGGCTCCGCCCAGCCCTTACATTTCACCATGGAAGGTCTTTCCTCTAACCATGTGAAAATGGCCCAGCCCTTACATCTCACCATGGAAAGACTTTCCTCTAACCATGTGAGAATGGCCCTGTGTGCATCTGTGTCTCCGGACTCATCACTTCCCCTTGGAAGGTATCTCAATCTGAAGTACACCAAGTCTCTCTCTGGAGTATTCAAACTTCACTCTGGCCAACGGCTTGGTCAACACATCGGCTATCTGCTCGTCCGTCGCAACATACAGGAGCTTCACTGCTCCTCTCTGCACCATATCCCTGATATAATGATACTTGATCTCAATGTGCTTCGACTTGTCATGGAACACTGGATTCTCCGACAACTTCACACAACTCTGGTTGTCGCAATATATATAAGTAGCACTCAGCTGGAGATCAAACAAATCAGACAGTAGCTTCCTAAGCCATATTGCCTCACAACTGGCCGAACAAGCTGCAACATACTCTGCTTCGGCTATACTCAGTGCCACACTGGACTGCTTCCTGCTAAACCAAGAGATCATGCTGGATCCCATATTGAAGCAGCACCCCGAAGTGCGCTTTCGATCCATGGCACTGCCTGCCCAATCTGAATCAACATAACCCTCTAGGTTAAACTTCTAATTCGCCTCATACTTGAGCCCATAATCAACTGTACCCTTCAGGTACCTCAGAATATGCTTTGCAACTATCAGGTGAACATGTCTCGGATCTGTCAAATACTGGCTCAAGGTGTTCACCGCAAAGCAGATATCTGGTCTCGTATTCGTCAGATACATCAAGGACCCAATCATCTGACGATACATCATAGCATCAACCGGCTCAGATGAAGCATCACACAGAAGCTTCAGGTTCGATGCCATAGGTGTGGCCATGGCCTTGCAGTCCATCATCCCGAACCTCTTCAGGATCTCTACTGCATACTTCCCTTGTCCAAGGAAGATTCCATCTGCACTCTGCCATACCTCCATACCAAGAAAGTAGTGCATCATACCCAAGTCCTTCATCTCAAACTCAGCAGCAAGCTTCCTCTTCGTATCGGCAATCAAACTATCCTCACCTGTTACAAACAGGTCATCCACATACAATAGTAGTACAATAGTAGTATCACAGGATTGCCTTCCTCAACCTTGTAGTAAAGGTTGGAATCCGCTTTACTCTTGGTAAAGCCCAAACTGGATAGGAAGCCATCTATCCTGCCATACCAGGTCCTGGGTGCCTGTTTCAAACCATACAGGGCTTTCTTCAGTTTGCACACATGTGACTCTCGGTCATGTGTCTCAAACCCGAGTGGTTGCTCCACATACACTTCCTCTTCAACTACACCATTCAAGCAAGTTGTCTTGACATCCATCTGGTGTACCTTCCATTTCATCATTGCAGCCAGAGCAAGTACTGATCTGATGGAAGTGTATCTGGCCACAGGAGCAAAAGTTTCTTCATAATCAATCCCTTCTTTCTGGGAGAAGCCACGAGCTACAAACCTTGCCTTATATTTCTCTATGCTGCCATCTGCAGCATGCTTGATCTTATAGATCCACTTGGAAGTCACCACAGACTTCCCATCTGGTCTTGGGACCACATCCCAAACATCATTCTTCATGATCGACTGGTATTCCTCGACCATGGCATCCTTCCATTCTTTCTTTTCTACTGTTTCTTCATAACTGGAAGGTTCTTTGTTCATTATGTCACAGAGTAAGGCAACATAGCTAGTATGTGATCTTGTCCTTTTCCTTTCTCTGTGTTCCTCTTCTGGAATGCCAAACCTTTCTGCATCTTGAATGAGCTCTCTAGCCCATGCTGGTTTCCTCTTGTGAGATCCCTTCTCACGAGGTGGATCTACAGGTTGTTGTGGATCTTCCATTTCACGAGCTTCTTCAGGAACTGCTTCATTCATGGTGGTGTTTTGAGTTCTAGATATTCTGGGTTCTTCATTATCTTCAACTGATGTTTTCCTTGATTTGATGTATATTGAGCCTTCATCAAATGTTACATCCCTACTAATATCAATCTTCTTGAATCCTGGGAAGTAGATTCTGTAAGCCTTCGAGCTTTCACTGTAACCCACGAATATACCCTTCTTTCCTGAAGGATCTAGCTTTGACCTCTTTTCTTTTGGGATGTGAGTGTATACTGGACAACCAAATATTCTGAGATGGCTAACTTCTGGTTTCTTACCAGTGAACACTTCTTCTGGTGTTTTGTTGTCAAGTATCTTATGAGGTGTTATGTTCTGCACATATACAGCTATCCTTGTTGCTTCAGCCCATAAGTGCATAGGTAGATCTTAGTCATGGAGCATTGCCCTAGCTGCTTCCATGAATGTTCTATTCTTCCTTTTGGCAACCCCATTCTGTTGTGGATTGTAAGTAGTAGTCAACTCCCTCTTAATCCCTAAATCACTGCATAACTTCTTCAAGTCTCCTGAAGTAAATTCTCCGCCATTGTCGGATCTGAAGATCTTGATCTTCATGTCAGTTTGGTTTTCTATCAAGGCTTTGAATTCCTTGAACTTGTCAAACACTTCATCTTTGTTCTTCAAGAAGTAAACCCAAGTCTTCCTAGAGAAGTCATCAATGAAGGAAACATAGTATACATACCCACTCAGAGAACTGGATGACATTGGACCGCATACATCAGAGTGGATGATTTCCAAGATTCTTTTTGCCTTGCTTTCACTGCTTGGAAATGTCTTCTTTGTGTTCTTTCCCTTTGCACAACCTTTGCAAATGCCTTCATGCTTTGCCTGGATTTCAGGAAGACCTTCTACTGCTTTGCTTGCAATTGGTAATGCCCTATAGTGCATGTGTGCAAGCCTTCTATGCCAAAGTTCACTTGGCTCTACTGAGTCATGGACCATGGCTTGTTCTGGTTGGCCCTTCAACTTGTATAATCCTCCCTCTTGCTCTCCAATCATAACTGCATTATCTATAGTCTTACCTTTTGACCACATTAGGACTTGGCCATCTACAAATGCAACCCTAATGCCTTTTGCATCCAATGCAGATATGGAGAGTAGATTCTTCTTGAGACCTGGAACATAAAGTACATCTTTCATCTTCATAGATTTTCCAGAGTCTAGTTTATAGGAGGCTTCACCACTCCCTTTTATTGGATACTGGTAGTCATCCCCAAGCTTCACCTTGTGGGGTGATTCATGTTCAGATAGGTTCATAAAGGATTCCTTGAATCCTGTCATGTGTTTAGAAGCCCCACTATCTATAAGCCAATCATTACTTCCATGAGTAATGGTTCCAGTAAGAGCAGAAATCAAAACATATTCTTCATCACTAGAAGAATCTTCACTATCTTCTCTAGACCTCTTCCTGGGAGGTTCATCATCCTTTGCAGCATGAACATGATGTCTTCTTTTGAAGTTCTTCTTGTGAGAACCATCTTTCTTATTTCTGGGACAATCTCTGGAATAGTGTCCCTTCTCATCACATGTATAGCAACGAACATAGAACATGTTCCTTCGAGGTTTGGGACTACCTCTCTGATTCTGATGGTGATGTCTTTCTTTCTTGCCATGATGGTGAGCCTTCTTGTCACCATGACTTTTGGAGTGTGCTGTGAGAGCTTGTTCTTCATTCCCCATCTTCTCTTCTCGAGCTATAATTCGAGCTTCTTCCTGTGAGCATTCTTCCCACAGTCTACTGAAAGTGATAAGTTTCTTCCTAGCACAAATCCCTTGGATGAAGGAATCCCATGACCTAGGAAGGCCGTTAAGAGTGGTCATAACCACTTCTCCATTTTCTATGTCTTCTCCCACAGCTTCAAGTTGTTCTTTTATCTGGGAGACCCTTGAGAAATAGGATTGCATAGTCTCTGCATTCTGGATCTTGACATTCTTCAATTGATTCCTCAAGGTCATCTTCCGATTTATGTTCTTCCCTTCAAATAGCTTGGTTAGGGAATCAAACATCTCCTTTGGTGTCATTAGGGAAGACACATGAGGTATCAAATGATCTTTGATAGAATCAGCAATGATCCTCTTTGCCTTGACCAAGTTCTTCTTGTGAAGAGCCTTAGCCTCTTCTCCCTCTGGGACAGGGACCTCTTCACTTATATAAGTGTCCAACTCAGTTTCTTCCAGGATTAACCCAATCCTATACTTCCATGCTCGGAAGTTATCAGCCCCTTCAAGCTTATCCTCAAGCTTGGTGTGGTGAGACATCTTCAAAAGTACTTCAAATGGAAATAGAAAAGTTTTAGGTCTTACCACTTGTTTTGCTGAAAACTGGATCTAGTCCCGGATTAGGGTTTGTCAGAGAAACCCTAAAAATCCAAAATGTGAATTTCAAATATTTGAAAGGATAGAAAGATGCGCCTTGATGAGCTAATCAGCCTGGTATACTTAGAATTTGAAAACTGCAAAGTTTCACCCTTCGGAAATGCTTTTCAATCTCCCGGATTCACTAGGAAGGACCCTGAATTAGGGTTTGAGTATCCCGGACTTTTACCCAACCAAAAATCTCGATCCAAAGCTCTAAACTTAGATTTTTCCAAGGAGCTTCCAACTGTATCTTCAGATTTCAGAAAGTGCTCAGAATTGAATTCTGATTGGACAGAAAGATTCTCCTTGATGAGTAGAGTCAATCTACCTTACTGCTTTTCCAAAATTTGTGGAGAGAAACCCAATAAACAAGAAACCCTAGTTTCCGCCACTGCACAATGTCTTCTTCTCAAGGAAGCTCTGATACCATGTTAGATTTTGAGCATTAATTCAACATACTCTAGGATCTTTACTGAGAGAATAACGTGTACAGCATATCAAGCATGTGTCAAGCATATCAAGCAATCACATAAGACAATGGACACAAAGAGTTTGACTGGGGAAAACCATAAAGGTGAAAAACCCCACAACTTCCTCAAAGATAGAAAGAACAATGATACAACCAAAGTACAAGAGATAGACTTCTCCTAGCAGCTGATCCTCCTCCTCACATGTGCGCCACTTTCCGAGTGATAGAAGAGTGAGTAATGAGATAAGTGAAATAGAGATCTCCCGATCTCTATTTATACTTGTCCTGTCCTGCCTAATAAACTTATGGGGCCGACTTGTCTCACTCACCCTAATAACCCCAGGTTACATTAATCCGGGTCGACCCCTCAATAGGTGGTCTAATAAACCATCAACAAGTTACGACACTTGCGACACTTGTCAATACAAATGACGACACTTCCGTATAGAGGAATAATACATCTCTATAGGAGTACAATAATACATAGATGAAATACATTCCGAAGTTACATATACATCAACACCTTGGAAACATCATCATCTTCATTAGGGTCCCTTAACCTACATATGAACTCTACTTGCAACTTTAACAAAAATGTAATTCCACAACTATAATAAACTATATTATCCCTCAACCTCCTCGACAACTCTCCAATAATATAACAATAAGTGGTTTTCAGATCCACCAATTGCTCCTAGGAAAACAATAAAGAATGCATCACAAAGCATCCTAGGCTGGGTGCTCCATAACAAATACTAAAATATGCATGGTTAATGGTTTTGAATAGGTCTACTTCAAGGCAAAACACCTCCATGAAATGCTCTTTAAGTCTTGGTACTCCTTATCCAAGTCAACAAAACCCCTTCAAAATGGATCTTCTTTGATTGTGGACCCTATTACTCTGCTCTCGATCCTCTGTTGATTGAACTCCCTCCTCTGTGCCCTACGCACTGGTTTTCTACCCTGTTGTTGTTGTTCCCAAGATCACTCCAACCCCCGAGACACGCTTCATCTATTCGTCGAATCCACCAGATCCTGCAGACCTACAATTGTCAGCACCTATGCCGTGCTGCACAACCTCCACCTGTGGCAACATCTGTCACGATCCCAACCACCTGCAATAACTGCTCATTGTTGCCGCCTGGTTCCACACCTGCGGAAAACGCAGCAGAAGTCTTCAAGTTGCTGGTGTGGCCTTGGGGGCAAGTCAGAGTCAAGTGCTGTCACTTGAGACTCGACTCCTCCGTCTAGGCTTTCCAAGCGAAGCCAAGGGGGGTGGACCCTAAGAATGAAAACAAAACTAAGGCATCTAATCTAGGAGTTCGAAAAATATTTTTGATAACCAAGACAAAGCAGCATATCCTTTTCATTCTTAGGGGGGTGGACCCTAAGAATGAAAACAAAACTAAGGCATCTAATCTAGGAGTTAGAAAAATATTTTTGGAAACCAAGACAAAGCAGCATATGCTTTTGTAAAGCAAAGCAATCATTCATCAATACATCATTTGCTCTCATTCATTATCATTATCATTCATTTGCATCATTTGTCAATAACATGAAATAACATTAATATAGACCAGTGCCTTGTAATGGAGTCAAATAAATGCATGAGCAGAAAAGTAAATGTAGTGCAAGTGTTCTTGGTTTATTTTAAAATTAATGTGAAGGTGATCTTTTTATTATGGTTGGTTGGTTCCCAATATACACGAAGGCACGGGGGAACATGTCCGGAATTTTGCTGTGTGGCTTCCCTCTCTGGCTTGGGTTGAATCGGAGTCTCAAGGAGGTGTTCAGATGCTGTACCAACGAGGGCAAGCCTAACGGTTTCCAAGAGGTCACTACTCAGTTTTGCCCCAAGCCTTCTGGAAAATTTCCCCACGACAACAAAATGTTCGTGATGTGCCGGATTTTCACATAAAGGTTTTTTTATTCGGGGCGGTGTTAGATCCTATTACTAGTCATCTCCCCCTTTCTGATGTGTACCAACTGGATCAGACTGAGCTGCAAGTCGGCCACAGAGCATACGGGAGAAGATCTTGGTATTTTTTAGAAAATTTTTATGAACCAAAATTTTATCTTTTTTAAACCCCGGGAGTCTCTTTTCAGGCACGTACTTGGGCAAGCCCTTGTACAGAAACCCTACTTCGGGAAAGCAAGGGGGGCATTTTGAGTTTGTAAAAAAAATGATAAAACTATGTTTTGAGTGAACTTGTGGCCCGCCAGTGGAACGGACCCACAAGGTTGATTTTAAGCCTAGTTTGATTTTATTAAGTGCGGAAATGAAATCTAAACTAAAAAAAAATTGCAAACCACGATAATTGAGTCGACACAGTTTTCCCCCCTGGGGGGATGGGGTGTGGGCGCTTGACTAGCCCACTTGCCCTCGTTTGATACTTTAGTTACAATGCAATAAAAATGCCCCAGTCTTAATTGACTCAGTGGCTTACAAAAATTGGAGAGAAAAAGGTATCCGGTTTGCAAAAATTCAATAATGGTCCTTCGGATTGCCTGGATCTTTGAAATTTTGGCGGCACCTCCTCCTACCTAATTGTCTTTTGCTGCAAACCAGCAAGCAAACGTCAGTATAAGATTCCCAAAAACACTTTAAGAATGTCTTTGGAACACCTCCTAAAAAACCTAGAAAACACTAAGTGTAAAAACTAGTTAAAATGACGGAATTTAACCAAGTAAAACAAACATTTGGGCCTTGTTACTTGGGATCTTTGCAAGCTTTTAAGGGCTGCAAATTATTAGCTCTTTAAATCAACCAAATAAACTTTCAAATCAGATCTAACACTACTCCTCAAAACTTTTAAAGATTTGACAATTTTTTACCAATTGAGAAAAGTAAAATGCTAGATAAATGAAAAGATCTAATCTATTAAAGATGAACACTTTGTAAATGGAATAGATCAGACATTTAGAGTAATAAATCAGAATGTAAAGTTCAGATTGCAAACCACTATTACTCTTTCAAAAAGTAACCAGTAACCAAAGTGAAAGTATGAAGTAGAAGAGAAGGAGATATGGAGAGTTTTTATCAATTTATCAAATTTTTCCTTAAAGAAGCCTTGGAGCCTTCTTGGTGGAGAACTGAGGGGCTACGTCTGCAAAAAGATGTTAGAAAAGTAAAGGAAACAAACAAAATCCTCCACTCATCCACTTGAAATAACCTGCAAATCACATCAACTTGAAACCAAATGATCAAATCTAGAAATATACATATGAGAAATCAAAAGGAAATGCTCATAAACAAATGACACATTTAAATCAGATCTCTACACTTGCATAGATAAAAGACTAAATAATAAACAAATTATCTAATCCTCCTTATAAATCAATACTGATCCTTCCCAAAGCTAGATTTAGATGCAATAAAAAAACAAGTCGCTCAAATACATGTTACCTCGATGAAAACCATGACATTCACCCACTCATCAAAAGCACTGCACCAAGCTTGACCTCCATAGTCTCTTTATTCATTAAGCAAAATGACAAGTACAAAATCGAATTACAAGTGCTAGCTCTAACTCCCAAACTCCAACTAGAGAAAATGGAGTGGGCAGCCATGCTTAAATAGCCAAAGATGGAGAGAAATGGGTGGAATGAGTGGCATAACTCGTGGAGAAAATGGGGCTGTCCGCTCCCATATAATGGGCTGCCAAAATCAGCCCCAAATCAACTAAAAATCAGCCATGTGACAGCCCATAAACATAGCTGCAAATTCCATGATTGAAGAGGCCCAATTTTGGGAAATATGCCCCCCTCAAATGGGAAAGTAATCCCAATAATATAGCTGCCCGGAATCTTTCCAAAATCAGCTCTTACAACTCCTAAAACATAGCTGAAAAAATCAGTCCATAAATCACTCCCAAAATTTAATATTTTTATGAGTCAATTTTTCACTTTTTTTTATTTTTTCACGACTTTTTTGGGTTTTTTGGCCATAGGTAAAAATTTAAGCACCCAAACATTAGGAAAAGTGGGTTTAGGGGTTAAGGGGGTGCTCTGAGTTAGAAAACGAGCACCCCTAAGGCAGAAAAGACCTCCAGACGCCACTTCAAGGCCAATTACAAATTTTTTTAATTGAACCATTAAAAAAAATGGCTCAATTTACGGAAAAAATAAACTTTGCCGAAAATTAAAAAACAACCTAGGGGGACCTAGCACATGTCCATATGACTCAAAAATAACGCCTAGCATGTTCATATACATTGACCCATAGACTTTAACAACCCCTAAGGCCCGTCAGCCTCCCCAGGCATTCCAGCTTTGGAGGAGCAGGAGAAAAACCCAAAAATTATGTTATGCACTAATGCAAGACATAATAACTAGGTGAAAAAACTCCTTGGAATACCTGACTTAGCCAAAAAGTCCTAGGAAACCAAGTCTTTTACAAAACACAATGCTAGTACGTTTTATTACAAACCTCGCAGGGCCATGGACATGTGGAAAAAAGTTAAAACGGGGGCCCTTTAAAAGGCCAGCTGGATATCAAATCATGAAAAAAGAACATTGAAATGTTCAACTTTGCCCGCTCGCTTGATAGTCCATCTAAGTACAACTTAGCTGGCAACATCTGGCTCCAACTGTGGGACCTGTGCTCGATCTGGTCTTCAAGTAAGGAGAGCATACGAGAATACCAGAATCTCCGATTTCTATGACCTGTAAAAACATCTCAACTTGACAAGAAACCTTTCAGTAGCACAAGTTCTTATAAGAGGCAAATGAACCATAAGTTAATTTATTCAAAAACAAAATTAACTAAAAAATTCTAAGTGCAAAAAATGAAAGTACTGAAAAAGAAATGTTGAAAGTAAATGCTCACTTGATGAACTTATTTTCCTACTCTAAGCATATAATAAAATGCTAAGTAAAATGATAAATCCAATGCAACCATCTTAACATTTTATCAATATAAAATCTTTTAACCTTGTGTTTGGTTACCAGCCAAAATAAGGGTACCGTGTTTAGAAAATGCAAACCTGCATGATAATTCTAGATTGAAAGATTGGATGGTAGATCATAGGTATATGATAAATCTTTGAAGTACTTCCCCCAATAGTAAGTCCTCATGCAGGCCTCTTCTACCCATGACTGGATAGGGCTGAGAAAAAACTCAGAATGATAAGACAGACCAACTACCTCATCATATTGGTCCGAAGGGCTCTTCTGATAGTTTATTTCTGTGAAAATATAAGCCCCAAGCTGCTCCAAATCATAAGGAACCTCAGAATGTGCTGATGAAGGTTGAAACTGACATTCCACTGATTCCATCCTATCCAACTCTTCATTATACTGCTGATCCAAGTCTTCATTACTAATACTTATGCATGGCTCTAATTGATCATGAGAAGTATCTGTATGTTCCTCTTCCATGTCAAGATTCCCCAAGGTCTCAAAATCAACACTCCCCTCTCTTGATATATCAAAGATGGGTTTTTCTAAATCCGTCCAATAATCATCATACCCATCCTTGTGAATGAAAGGGGAGTCTTTGTCTATTGCATCACAATCCTGGCCATACCCATCCTCATCTTCGAAAAGAGTGCTTTCAAAGATATCACAAGGAAGCCAACTTTCACAATTTTCATGAGCATGATACTCATCCTCAGAAGGCTTGGTTTGAAAGATATTACAAGGTGTAAAGATGTCCAAGACTTCACCATTATGTGGAGAAAATGGAGGAGTGTCATCATAAACCATACAAAATTCATTACAAGTTTCTTTAGAGGCTTTTGTAATGGTTTCTTCCTGAGGTGAATCTGAAGTACTAGCATCATCATTTACACTGAAGTAATCTCGAGATCCCAAATCTTCAATGGCAAATTGAGGGAGCTCTTTTGAAAAATCTTCAATTGGAAATGAAGACCCTTCATGAATTTCTTTGTCAACTTCTATAATGGCTTCCTCTTTAGGTAAATCAAGAATACATATGTGATCATCTTCATAGGTTTGGGAACACCCTATATCTTCTATATTTTCAATTACGTTGAGAAGAGGATGGTTTACAACAAAATCTTCAGTCGAGGGAGCTTCATGAACTTCTCTAAGAGGATCACTTGGGATGGGCTGCTCAGCAATGGAAATCATGGACTCATCCAGCCTTGCCAAGTTACTTAGGTATGTGAAAGTTCTGTCCATGACACTTATCATATCACCATCACCATCATACCATCTCTGGAAAAACATAGCAAAGAAATTTGCTAGGGAGGTAATGCATCCATTAGGAAGACCAAAACACCACCTCCATGCATCTCCTTTTAGGGACTTAGAAAACATCAACATCTTATTATCCTCGTGACAAATATTGACCTCACCCAACAGTGAAACAAAAGATATGATGTGAAATACAAGTGAATCAGCATTTCCATGAAAAATCGGAGCCTCAACGTATCCATCAATTGGGAGATATGGCTCAAAGTTAGGGAAACCCGGAATGTGTGAGAAGTCGATGAGAGGAAATGCACTGGAAACCTGAATACCATACTCTTTTCTTTCATCATCCATATCAAGAATCAAGCAATGTTATTCTGAAGTAATCATGGAGCAAATATGGTACTGAATCAATGGAGTTGTCAAAAGGTGAGCTTTATAGATTTTACTGTAATGCATCAAGCTCATCTACACACAAACAGTCTCAACAAACTGTATGAGAAACAAGGGTTTTATCCCTTCAATGGAGTCGCCATGTGAGAATAAAACTATGCATATTAAATAATCTCACAAAGAATTCTATTTTTGCTTTTCTTTGAAATTTTATAAAAGGAAAAAGGTTAGTGGAGTCGCTAGATGAAAAATTAAAAAATCTAATCTAAAGATTCATCAAACAAAGCAAAAACAAAAAAGGAAAACTCAAAAGTCGTATTCCGGGAATAAAAAAGACTTATCCCCGGCAACGGCGCCAAAATGTTGCCGCCTGGTTCCACACCTGGAGAAAACGCAGCAGAAGTCTTCAAGATGCTGGTGTGGCCTTAGGGGCAAGTCAGAGTCAAGTGCTGTCACTTGGGACTCGACTCCTCCGTCTAGGATTTCCTAGCGAAGCCAAGGGGGGTGGACCCTAAGAATGAAAACAAAACTAAGGCATCTAATCTAGGAGTTAGAAAAATATTTTTGATAACCAAGACAAAGCAGCATATGTTTTTGTAAAGCAAAGCAATCATTCATCAATACATCATTTGCTCTCATTCATTATCATTATCATTCATTTGCATCATTTGTCAATAACATGAAATAACATTAATATAGACCAGTGCCTTGTAATGGAGTCAAATAAATGCATGAGCAGAAAAGTAAATGTAGTGCAAGTGTTCTTGGTTTATTTTAAAATTAATGTGAAGGTGATCTTTTTATTATGGTTGGTTGGTTCCCAATATACGCGAAGGCACGGGGGAACATGTCCGGAATTTTGCTGTGTGGCTTCCCTCTCTGGCTTGGGCTGAATCGGAGTCTCAAGGAGGTGTTCAGATGCTGTACCAACGAGGGCAAGCCTAACGGTTTCCAAGAGGTCACTACTCAGTTTTGCCCCAAGCCTTCTGGGAAATTTCCCCACGACAACAAAATGTTCGCGATGTGCCGGATTTTCACATAAAGGTTTTTTTATTCGGGGCGGTGTTAGATCCTATTACTAGTCATCTCCCCCTTTCTGATGTGTACCAACTAGATCAGACTGAGCTGCAAGTCAGCCACAGAGCATACGGGAGAAGATCTTGGTATTTTTTAGAAAAAATTTATGAACCAAAATTTTATCTTTTTTAAACCCCAAGAGTCTCTTTTCAGGCACGTACTTGGGCAAGCCCTTGTACAGAAACCCTACTTCGGGAAAGCAAGGGGGGTGTTTTGAGTTTGTAAAAAAAATGATAAAACTATGTTTTGAGTGAACTTGTGGCCCGTCAGTGGAACGGACCCACAAGGTTGATTTTAAGCCTAGTTTGATTTTATTAAGTGCGGAAATGAAATCTAAACTAAAAAAAATTGCAAACCACGAAAATTGAGTCGACACAGTTTTCCCCCCTGGGGGGATGGGGTGTGGGCGCTTGACTAACACACTTGCCCTCGTTTGATACTTTAGTTATAATGCAATAGAAATGCCCCGGTCTTAATTGACTCAGTGGCTTACAAAAATTGGAGAGAAAAAGGTATCCGGTTTGCAAAAATTCAATAATGGTCCTTCGGATTGCCTGGATCTTTGAAATTTTGGCGGCACCTCCTCCTACCTGATTGTCTTTTGCTGCAAACCAGCAAGCAAACGTCAGTATAAGATGCCCAAAAACACTTTAAGAATGTCTTTGGAACACCTCCTAAAAAACTCAGAAAACACTAAG
This sequence comes from Larix kaempferi, assembly GCA_027924585.1. Lineage (NCBI taxonomy): Eukaryota > Viridiplantae > Streptophyta > Pinopsida > Pinales > Pinaceae > Larix > Larix kaempferi. The sequence continues at coordinate 898,713 of BSBM01000010.1, forward strand.
TGTAAAACCTAGTTAAAATGACGGAATTTAACCAAGTAAAACAAGCATTTGGGCCTTGTTACTTGGGATCTTTGCAAGCTTTTAAGGGCTGCAAATTACTAGCTCTTTAAATCAACCAAATGAACTTTCAAATCAGATCTAACACTACTCCTCAAAACTTTTAAAGATTTGACAATTTTTTACCAATTGAGAAAAGTAAAATGCTAGATAAATGAAAAGATCTAATCTATTAAAGATGAACACTTTGTAAATGGAATAGATCAGACATTTAGAGTAATAAATCAGAATGTAAAGTTCAGATTGCAAACCACTATTACTCTTTCAAAAAGTAACCAGTAACCAAAGTGAAAGTATGAAGTAGAAGAGAAGGAGATATGGAGAGTTTTTATCAATTTATCAAAATTTTCCTTAAAGAAGCCTTGGAGCCTTCTTGGTGGAGAACTGAGGGGCTACGTCTGCAAAAAGATGTTAGAAAAGTAAAGGAAACAAACAAAATCCTCCACTCATCCACTTGAAATAACCTGCAAATCACATCAACTTGAAACCAAATGATCAAATCTAGAAATATACATATGAGAAATCAAAAGGAAATGCTCATAAACAAACGACACATTTAAATCAGATCTCTACACTTGCATAGATAAAAGACTAAATAATAAACAAATTATCTAATCCTCCTTATAAATCAATACTGATCCTTCCCAAAGCTAGATTTAGATGCAAAAAAAAAACAAGGAGCTCAAATACATGTTACCTCGATGAAAACCATGACATTCACCCACTCATCAAAAGCACTACACCAAGCTTGACCTCCAAAGTCTCTTTATTCATTAAGCAAAATGACAAGTACAAAATTGAATTACAAGTGCTAGCTCTAACTCCCAAACTCCAACTAGAGAAAATGGAGTGGGCAGTCATACTTAAATAGCCAAAGATGGAGAGAAATGGGTGGAATGAGTGGCATAACTCGTGGAGAAAATGGGGTTGCCCACTCCCATGTAATGGGCTGCCAAAATCAGTCCCAAATCAACTAAAAATCAGCCACGTGACAGCCCATAAACATAGCTGCAAATTCCATGATTGAAGGGGCCCAATTTTGGGAAATATGCCCCCCTCAAATGGGGAAGTAATCCCAATAATATAGCTGCCCGGAATCTTTCCAAAATCAGCTCTTACAACTCCTAAAACATAGCTGAAAAAATCAGTCCATAAATCACTCCCAAAATTTAATATTTTTATGAGTCATTTTTTCACTTTTTTTATTTTTTCATGACTTTTTTGGGTTTTTTGGCCATAGGTAAAAATTTAAGCACCCAAACATTCGGAAAAGTGGGTTTAGGGGTTAAGGGGGTGCTCTGAGTTAGAAAACGAGCACCCCTAAGGCAGAAAAGACCTCCAGACGCCACTTCAAGGCCAATTACAAATTTTTTTAATTGAACCATTAAAAAAAATGGCTCAATTTACGAAAAAAATAAACTTCGCCGAAAATTAAAAAACAACCTAAGGGGACTTAGCACATGTCCATATGACTCAAAAATAACGCCTAACATGTTCATATATATTGACCCATAGACTTTAACAACCCCCTAAGGCCCGTCAGCCTCCCCAGGCATTCCAGCTTTGGAGGAGCAGGAGAAAAACCCAAAAATTATGTTATGCACTAATGCAAGACATAATAACTAGGTGAAAAAACTCCTTGGAATACCTGACTTAGACAAAAGTCCTAGGGAACCAAGTCTTTTACAAAACAAAATGCTAGTACGTTTTATTACAAACCTCGCAGGGCCATGGACATGTGGAAAAAAGTTAAAACGGGGGCCCTTTAAAAGGCCAACTGGATATCAAATCATCGAAAAAAGAACATTGAAATGTTCAACTTTGCCCGCTCGCTTGATAGTCCATCTAAGTACAACTTAGCTGGCAACACTCATAACTTCCTTAGTAACCCCGAACGGCTACTAAGTACTATGCTTAACTTCTGCACGTCCTTCTGACACGCTATAGTAGTCGGTCCTGTCACGATGTCGACCATAATGTCTTTCATCAGCCTTCGACTTACCCGTCGGCTTCACTTCCCACTCAAGGCTTCGCCAGTCCGCCCCTTCCTCCTCGCTTGGCTCATGCCCAAAACCTATCGGTGTCGTGGTTCGACAACATGTCGAACTACGACGCCTTCCGCTGCAACCCTGTCGACTCTCGACTTACTCCTCCTGTCGACATACCTCGACAGCTTCTGCTCGACTTCTTTGCTTCCGCACCAGTGGTCGTCGGCACTCCCTCTGGTCAACCTTCTGTCGATCATTTTCGACTACTCTACCTAGGTCTCGATGCTCCTGCATCATATTCCATACTTCAGTTGGTCATTATATACCATGGTTCGTGGATAATTTTATTATTATCATTTATTTGGACCATATTTTATATGATGGACATGGATGAGCTTACAGATTGTTCTACAGGTGGATCCATGGGGTGCTAGTAGTCACCTACAGTGGATTTGAGGTCTCTGATCTTATTTATACATTCAAATTGATGATCCGAGCAAGGGAAACGCATGATATGGACAGATTTTTCACTCAGCAGCATTATTGGAAAATTAATTAAATAATAAAGTGACCATAACCTAGCCAAGAAATCGATTTGGCTAGTGAGGTGCATGGAAATGACTTGGGATGTTATGTTATGATGTATTGTAGCTTTAGGGACCATATTCATGATCATATCATTTGATGGGGCACATGTTATTTTCATCACCTAGAGAGGGTGTCTTCTCCATGGGGGCACACTTGGTGTCGAGATCATATAGTTATCATATTGTATTGTCTTGTTATTGTATATGGGGGTGCCTTAGGGAGACTTAGACCCCTAGGCGGCCCCCCATCTCACATCTTGATGTTATATTATATGCCATTGTGTTACACTTGGGCACACTAGGGAAATCGGCCCCCTTATTTTGATAGCTAGATGTGGTTATGATGAGACTCTTTCCACCATTGATTTAGTTAGTTATGTTTTGATCCTAGCCGTCCATCTCTTTCGGGCTAGGGATTTTGTATTTGGAGTTCTATTTATTTGAGAACTCACTCATTGTAAAGGACTTTCGGCTCTTGGATATTCGACTATTGAGAGAAATTTTGCAGAGATCTTGAGTCTTCTGTGTGATTGTTCTTGTACTTGATTGTAAATCAATTCTCTTTGGCATTCGAGTAGTCTTGTTGTGGTTGCATACAATATTTGTGAAGGTCGTGTGGTTGTTGCAGGATAGCGAGTTCATGAGGGCGATTTTGTGGGGTTTCTCCAACTTGTTTCTCTTGAAATCGTGACACAATCAGGGACTTTTCAATTGTATCTTTGATCATTGTTATGCTCTTTGATTTTTCTTGCATCCATAGTTCATTTTTCTTGTGAATCAAATCTAGCATTTGTTGTTTGTGTTTTCAAGAAGAGGGGCGCACTAGCTCAACTTGGGCAATTCAATTTCACTTGGAACTTCACCAAACTTGCTTAGAATTGATCAAAAGTGGAAAAGATCATCATTTACTTGGCATCTACAAGATTTCCCGGTAGTCTCTGCTCTATTCTCTCTTGTTTCATTTTCTATTCCATAAGTCACTCACAAATAACTAAGTTAAAACCCTAATTTTTCATAAGTTTTGTTTCAGTCATCTGTCATAAATTTGATTCAAAACCCACGTAGGAAATCATCTAAAACCCCTAGGGACCAAGTTTCATTTGATTCTGACTCCATTTGCTCAACCTTAAGCACTGGTCTCCCTAGGTGGGATTCGCCCTCCTTGGGTATCTCCACGCTTTTCCATTTTGGTGAATTGGGTAATGCTTGTTGGCTTTCTATTTCACATATCTTACTCCGAGCATCAATTTAGAATGCTAATAATCCATCGAACTACCAGTTTGTGACCATATCCAAGTTCATGGTAAATATCCTAAGTGTAGCAAATTGGGCATTTTCATTAGCATTCATTTTATCTTGGATCCGGTACTTTGTAATTGTAGCTATTGGGATATATTTTATTGGCTGATAATCTTTCATTACTAAGCCTCTCAACCTATTCATCAAGGCTCTATCTCAGTAGCCATTTGTCAATCCAAGGTGTCAAGTCAAGATACCATTGTTTGTATTTGCTATCAATATCCATTTGTGTCTTGTCTTCATATTAGCCTTTTTGGGCTAGCTAGGGTCTCCCCCTTGGTCTTGCTCTTAGCTTGGCCTAACGTGAAGAATGCTCTGCCCAGTGTGACAACTACATCATCTGTAGTGGTCAGAGTACTCTTGGGTCAATTGGTTTAGCTGCTTTTCCTCTACCATCCTGGATAGGATCCCTCTTAGTGGCAGCTACAACTTAGGTTATAAAAGGTCCTGAATGGAAGTCTGCAGTCTGCCACAGATGTAAACAACCCTCAGCCAAATGGACAAAATAATTTCTCAATTGTTATTTCCTTGGCATAATGTTCATGGAAAGAAACCACCTGAATATTCATGAAAATAAATTTTGAGGGGTAACAAGGGCAATTGAGGGGAAATTCATTACCATTTTCGTAAAACCTTCAGATCTCCTCGTTTTCCTCGGGCATAAACTTCAAGCCAAATTGCAGATCCCTGTGGCATTTCAGTGTTTACTCTATGTAGGTAAGCAGCTGGAGAATCTGCTCACACTGTCCGATTATATCATTTATAAGGATTCTACCATTTGTTTGGTCTTGCAGCTATGTGGGGGTGATGGGTTCTGGGTTACCTACTTCCTCCAATCCGGTTTCTTACAAGGATGCAGCTCAATCCAAGGCATCTCCTTCAGCAATGAAACACCCTCTGATGCCAAGCCCATACATTGTTGAGAACGTAGATGAGGTGCCATCTTTGGAGGTCAACCATTCAGAGGTAGATGAGTTCTTTTTATCTCTTAAATCTGAGGCAGTAAAATGTAGATTTAATGGATTCTGGCCATGGTCAGCAGATCTGCACCAGTGGATATACTCTAACTGACCAAGAATTATGAGATCTTTTTGCGTTCTCAAGGTTTCTTTGTAATTCAGTTCTATTCCCAGGATGATTACCAGAAAATATTTGAGAGACTTTGGTTATGGCCCATGGGGAAGAACAGGGCTCTTTATTACCCCATGGTTTCCGTATTTTGATTCAACTACCATTATCCAAAATGCCGATCTGGGTCCAGCTCCCAAATATGCCTCTTCCCTTTCGGCACCCTTCAGTGTAGAAACATATTGGAAATGCTCTGGGCAGCTATTTAAAGTATGATTCTGAGGGGGACCAGCAGGCATTGTTTACATATGCTCGTATTAGTGTGGAGATTGACCTTAGTTAAAGGTCTTCCAGACAGAATATTGTTGAATCGTGGATATTTCAAATGGACCCAGAGTTTGAATTATGAAAATCCTGCTTTTAGGTGCCGGTACTGTCATCAAACAGGTCACCTTCAGAAACCTGTCCACAAGCAAGAAGTCAAACTCAAAAGAACAAGGGGCAATTTTTCAAATCTAAAAGTTGGTAACTTGGTAGCCATATGATCCTCCTCTTTCGGAGGATGAATAAGAGAGCATAACAGATTTGCCCAATTGTGAGGCTGAGAATGTCAATAAAGAAAAACAGAAACAAAGAATGATGGTATAAAACAGACAATAGGGGTTCTTGAAGATAAATAAATATTGGGGATTCCTCCTCCCAAGAGTTAGTTTTAAATGATGCATCAGGATGAGGAGTTAAGAGATCATGTGAATCTGAAAATTCCGACTCAAGGAATAGTCCCCTCTTGAAAATTCAGAATTGCATAAATTTGATATACAGGTGGTTCTAACTGAACCTCCCCCAAGGGGTTCAATAGTGGTCAAAAAGAAGGGTAAAAAAGGCTAGATTGAGGTCATTGCCACATGGAGATTTTCTTTTGCTATTAGTGTCAAATTATGGTTGGATGTCTATGAATGCTGTCAGAGCATAGTTATGTAACGTGCTATATGATTATGCACCTGAAGAATGTGATTTCCTTTCTTTCTATCAATAGAAATTGAAATGTTTTTCAGTGGATAAAAACAAAAACAAAAAAATGCATCTCTCAAATAAGATGAGGCTGGAACAGGTAAGGTACTCACAAGCTGTTGATGCTAAACGATGAACTCTGTAACATTGAGCTCGCCCTGAATGATATCCATGAATATATGCTGGAAACTAACACTCAGATTTATGAAGGCAAATCTGAGGTTAATGGTTCTCTCTATTTGAAATTTTGAATTGATATGTTTAAAGTTCAAAGGTGAAACTTTGGAGATTAAATTTTGAAAAAATCGAAAACATTTCTAAGTATAATTGTGAATTTTGAACGGCATTGAAATCCTGCAGGTAGCGAGCATAGAAAGAGGTCCCTCGATGACTAGCAAAACAATTCACAACGACAAGACTGAGACAATTGCCCAAAACTATTTCAAAGCCCATCATAAATATTTTGATGACCTCCAATTTTTCAAAGGCCATGGCAACCATTTCATATCCTGTGAAGGATCAATTCTGAAGTCCATAAGGAAGATAGCACATCTTTGCAAACACTAAAGACACAACTGCAAGAAGATGTCCTTGTCAAGGCTGAAGCATATTTGCAGAGACTGGAGACACCATTGCTAGAAGACATCTTTACAAAGACAAAAGACGCCATTTCAAACTGAATGAAGGGCAAAGAAGATACAATTTGAGGCATTGTTGCAAGCAAAAATGTCACATAAAGCTTGAGACAGCAAACATCACAAAGGAAGCCCTAATGTTGTACACGCTCAACGTGAAGACAAACGCATCAAGCAACAAACTAGCATGTTAATTGTAACAAATATTAAATAATATATTAATTATAATTTATTAATTATTAAGTGAAAGGGTGTAACCTTTCACTATGCACGCTCAAGCCTATAAAGGCGAGCATCATTGTAAAATATTACCATCATCAATAATTCATACTTTTATCAATATTTAGGACGGAGCATCTTCCCCCTTAGTATCCGGATACGGATTCTCTTTACACTCGGATACGGTGTAACATTGGTATTAGAGCCCCTTCTTGGGCTTGATTCCAACCTTTGGCTATCTTTTGGCTTTTAGCCATTACCCAGGGTTTCCCTGAATTTTGGTCTTTGACCATAAAATCATCAATAATTCATACTTTTATCAATATTTATTTATCTCATTGAAGATGGAGCATCTTCCCCCTTAGTATCCGGATACGGATTCTCTTTACACTCTGATACGGTGTAACATTAATAGAACCTGAAGTACAAACCACTTTTCAGAACATACACCCTATATTTGAAGGAGTGCTAGGACACATCAGAAAAGCTCAATGAATTGTCAGAGTTGTGAAACAGATGGACACCATTAAGACAAGAAATCATGATTAACATGGAGGAAATCTAACAAAGTTAGAGAGTCATGGTTTTTTAAAACTGAAAACTAAAAGATCTGGTTTTTATGTATTTACTGTTTCATGTCAGATGACTAAAAAAAATTTTGTTGGGTGTTCTTGAAAATGATATTAGTTTAAAATAGAAGCTTTTGTCAGAAGATATGGTTATTGGATATCTGTGGGTCACAAGAATTTTGAAAAAGTCTGGTTCATAGCTGTAGTCTTGTTCTTGACATCAATTGAATGATGAAGGTTGGCCATTCTAGCATTAGGCAACAAATAGTTGACCTAAGCAAAACTAGGCAAATAGTTTATCCCCAATAGACAGTAAACACTTAAAAGTGCAAAAACAAAACAAAGTGTTTTCACCTGGAATATGTCAACATTGCATTTATAAATTTACTTTTAAGAGGAGTAAAACAAGGAGGAAAAGAGTGAGATAAGATAAAATAAGATAATTGTATTAATGTCCATTGAATGCCCACAAAGTAGGTCAATGGGACTAGAGGACACATCCAGTAAGAGTACAATGTGGGAGTGCGAAAGCAGCTCCTGGAGAATGCTGAAAGCAAGATAAAGAAAGATACATGAAGTAAAAGTACTGCCTAGATAAGCATCTGACTAAAATAATCACTAGGCCTAGCCAACACCAAAAAAGTGTATACAACAGTATCATAGGTGCGTTAGTACAAAGTGAGAGTGTCCTCGACTAAACTGGACAACTCAATACTAGTCAAGAAGGGGAGAGAGAGAGCAAAAGAGAGAAGATAATTTTATTAATGTCCAACAAATGACAACAAAAGTAGTTCAATGGGACTGTGTAGTACGAAGGAGCAATATAAAGTGGGAACGTAAAAGTAGCTCCTATAAAAAGATAAAAAGCAAAACTCAAACAAACCCTAGTTCTATAAGAGAAGTGCCAATCTCGGAGAAAAATTTATACAAGGAGATAAATTATGAGAGTTGGTCCAAAGAAGGAGAGTGGATCCAAGAACTGTAATCCGAGAAATGGTGATGGTGAAACTGTCAAGGGCCACTAGAAGTACAGGAAACACTGGAAGCAGTGGAAGCATTGGAAGCATCTCTCCTATCATCCGAGGTCAACTGAAGGAAACTCAAAATAGTACTCTGGAGATAAAGATGGGGCCAGTGATGTCAAGGTCTCCTGGGTCTGATGATCGAGGGTGATGGGGATGACTGGGGCACTGGCTCGCTTTCGGAGTCCTCTAGTACCATAGTAGGATCCGTCTATACGACCCTGGGGGGATGTCGAAGCCAGGAAGCATTCTCCTACCATCCAAGATCGAAGGGAAGAGGCTCTAAATAGATATTTGGCGGCTCAGTTGGGGGTGGGAGGTAATTTGACAAATGGGGAGCACCCTGTTCTAAATCTGTCTGGAGTTGATCCCTCTGCCACTAAGAGGATGTGTGATCCGATATATTGTCTGGCACCTTCAAACTGACCTCAACGATATCTGTCGATCTCCCGGGGAGAGGGGAGGCTAAGGGGAGACCCGAGGTCTCACCACTCTACTATCTAAAGTACTCTGGAACTCTGGTTGACGCTTGTTGTTCCAATCTAACGGGTCAACATGAAAGTATGAGGTGATCCCCCTGGTCATCCCAAGGTGGGGAAGGTGTGTAAGAGCTGAGATCTGTAACTGAATATCTCCCTCATGAAGAGAGCTAGGCATCTCTGATCTTAATACCACCTTCCTCAACATCTCCCCATTCACAATATCAATGATGTTGAGAAGGGTGGTATTATTGATGACAAAGTAGATGACTATGGATGATTGGCTCCTTAAAAGTTAGCCTCTTAGGCAATCCTCCTATTAAGGGGAACAATAGAGGGGTTGCTCAATGATGGATGGTTGTTTAGGGGCATTCGACTGAATTCTACCTTCACAATGAGGGCGATGGCAAACCAATGGGGAGCACCAATGGTGGGTTCCAGATATGTAGGAGGAGTGTTATACCTCAATATTACACACTGAACCCTAGTGTCGCATCCTTACACCAAGCGACCTAAACGACACTTCCCCTTAATGATCATCTGGACACCCAGGAGTGAAGTCTATTGCCTGAACACTGAAGACATCTCACCTGCCACGTGTCACCCAAATTGACCCAATATCCAGGAATTATCGCGCTCTGCACATCTATGGGGGCGCGATAATTAGGGTTACCACGCTATGCTCCTACCCTAGGGCGCGATAATACTGCATTATGCTTAGACCTGGGGGCGCGATAATCCAGTTTTAGCCTTTTTGCCATGGATCTTGGGATCTTACCTTTCGAGAGATCTTACTGGGATTGCCAGCTTTGATTCGATCCCAACCCCTCTCTCTATTTAGTAGGCCCGATCCACTAAACACTCTCTAGATCCATTTTACTCTCCTTTTGGTCAACCTTCCCAACACTATAAAGGAGAGGCCTTCCATGGACCAAGGAGAGGACTTTTGGGGCATCAAACCTATGATCATAAGCCTTTTGCAGAGATAGCTAGAGAAAGGACTTGGAGTTGGAGTTGGCTTGGACATCAAGCAACCTTTGTAAGAATCTTCAAGTTGTAATAAAGTTAACTTGCCTTGTTTGCCAACTCGTGTGTTGATTGTATTTCAATTTCATGATTTGTATCTATATGGATTTAGATTCTAACTTGTGATTCAAAGATATTGGAGAATTGCATATGCTTTGTGTATTGTTTGATCTCAACAGGTTCATCGCGAGGACTTCGGGATCGAAACGACAAGCGGGACAAAACATCAGGAGTGAAGGTGAGTTACTTTCTCTCATTCTCTTCAATACAAGAACTCTGAAATGCTTGTTTAATCTAGGGAACAAGATCACATTTGTTTCATTTTTGTCTTAGTATACAGTTAGTCTTTCTCACTTTATCCTAAGAGGGCTTCTTCTTATCCGTAGGAAGAAATCTCTACAACAAGGAGAGAGGCAGTAACATGTCTATGCAATTGCATTTTCTGTTGAAAGCATGACATATATCCAGGTGGCTTTCCTGGAGAACCAGCCAGCATTGCAGCTATAACTTAGATGCCTCGGTAGATGGAAGCGTACCCATTTTCGGTCTTCATATCATTTGTAAAATGTTGAAATCATCTTATAGTTGTTGCTTAGATGATTTGTTCATCTTCTTTATAATGGGATGTTAGAGAGTAGAAATTTTATTTTCATGTTGAGGGGGGTGTTGGGTTACTATCAACTCTCGAATAAAAAATGCAGTTATGTTTGATTGCAAGTATTAAGGTTAAAAGTTACTGATAACTTTTAATAGCATGTAGACAATATGTAACGATTAATATTAGGTGGTTAACCATCCACAACCATATTGGGTAATACAAATTGTGTAACAAGCGTGATGTAGGTTAGAGAGTGGTATGTTCAGCATGCCTTGGGCTAGCCCTGTGATGTTCTGCAGCACTCACATATGAAACATATATTATTCTCTCCATGTTATGTGTTCATTAATATATGTGTGTCTATTAGAAACTGACAATTATTATGTACTTGATCAACATCAAGCAAAACAATTTTACCATAAAAAGCAGTAACGCTGCTCACAATGAATTGTGTTTCTTAATTTTACAATTTCATGGTTAAGGTACTTACATAACATGAGAAGTTCGAACCCTATCCAGCAAGAACAAGAAACTTTAATTTATCCACATTTTTTAGGCCTCCTATACCAGTGGATGTATGTTCTTCCCTATTAAAGCTAGCAAAGGGACAGCCTTCTCTATCAAGCTTCATTTACCTTTTACTTTGTGGCATGTGCACATAATTGCATCTCTTTCTAAGATCATTATGTCCATTTACCTTTTACTTTGGCAAGCTTATAATTTTCGACAAGAAATTGTTCCTATTTGCAAGTAAACAGGTCTATTTTATTAAATAGTTCTGGTATGCGTGTAGCATATTTTGCTATCTTTCGTCCTTGTGCATACAGCCATGCAACTCAGATAAAAATATGCTTATAAGCCATAAGAGTGACCTCCATTCATGACATTGGGCACAGTATCCTGTACACAGCTTTCAAGCTGTACGTTAAGCATTTACCATTTTAAACAAAAATTCAAGAGGTAGGCATTTTGCAAATATAAAAACCATTTTAGTCGATGCACCCAACAAGTACCGCCAACCTGCATAAATGCAGATGTGGCAATCAAAAATCAAAAAGACATAAGCGAAATGCAACAACCCCACCCCTAATGGTGATATGCTGGAGCCTGAAGGCCACCGTTTTAAGGTAGCAAGCACCTTGTAGTTGTCGACAGTCCCGGCCCACCCCACTGTGACCATTGTCACATATAGTCATGCATCCAGTACAAGCATATAACCAGAGTTGCTTGCAATAAGTCCCCAAAATATAGTGCTTTCACGTTTCGGAAACAAAGCACTGCAGAGTTTTGGGACCAGAGTGTGCCCTTCTGGATGAGCTTTGAGGCAACATTAATGGAAGTAATAAAACCCAATTCCACATCCAGTCAAATGTTTTGTATAGACCCTCCATATAAGCATGAATTGCTTTTATGTTATTCCAACTTCAGTGGTCAACTTGATAGGGCGAGGGATGATAACTAAGATTACCCCGACTTGGTTTAATCATGCACCAAGGGTTAAGGTTTTGTGCAGGCAGTTTGGGAACAAATAACAGTGGCATCCAATCAATTTACGATTTCCGTGAATGACAGAACTTCAGAAAATAATCTCTGAAAGACGAGGTGAATTACTCACAATTTGACATATTGATCTTTATAATTTTGACATCTTCTTGGGTAAGCCCCCTTTCCTTATCGAGCGGATGGACAATTCCTACCTTCTCCGCATCCAGAAGTTCCTTGCTGCAGAATAAATATACAAGCATTAGTTGCATGCCATTTCAATGCCGGGAATTCAAGTAAAGATCGAAAAGAAGAAATCCGCTTTACCAATGAGAAGATGTCCAAAAATTAGCTGCCATCCTGCAACCGCTTTCGAAGAGAGAAGAGAAAAGAAGGCAGATAGAACTGTCAGGTTAATGGTGTGTGCCTTGCGTATTTCTGTTGTGTTGTTTAATTTGTTCTGTACGTCAGTGCGCGCAATGATGTGTAAGTGAATGTTGGTGTATTTTAATTAGTTGATAAAACCATGTCATGTATCATTTTGCAAATTTTGTAGGGATTTTGATTATATAAATTTATATTTAGGGGTTTTTTCATTTCAATAATTAGAATTATATAAGTTTTTAAACAATAAATATTTAAGGAGAACATCGCTTTCTATAAATAAAAAAATTAACTTCATTGCGTCGAGAGGCGCTCTACAGTCCAGTATGAGGGAGATCTTGTAACGTGTATGATGTAGCGTTACATGTGTGATGTAGCATTACATCTAATAGTAAAACATGATAATATGAGGGAGATCTTGTAACGTGTATGATGTAGCGTTACATGTGTGATGTAGTGTTACATCTAATTGCACTGAGTGAAACGAGGTGCTCTACAGCCCAGTATGGGGGAGATGTTGTAACGTGTGTAGATGTAACGTTACACACGAGTATGAGGGAGATGTTGTAACGTTACACGAGTAAAAAAAAGAGTAAAAAGTAATAAATTATATTATGTCGGCCAAAGATATCAAATTTCTTGAGTTTAAATTTTTTTTAAAAATACACCTCCAGAAATTGGATCCCTCTTAGTGCTTGATAGATACGGGTTTAAGATGGATCTATGTTGGTTAACTTATTCAATTAAAGTGGCATAGCTCATTGTGGTAAAGCCCAAGCTTAATGATGTAAGATTTACTTTAATAATGTCATTCATGATTATTAGGAGCAATAGATGCAAGATTTGTTTTAATAATGTCATTCATGATTATTACGAGCAATAGATGCAAGATTTGCTTTAATAATGTCATTTATGATTATTAGGAGCAATAGATGCAAGAACAAAATTCTAACTTGGTAGAACTTACATAAAACGGGCTTTAATGGACAAGGCATTTGTCAATTGTGTAAAAAACATCCAGAAGACATTAACCATCTCTTTGGGAGATGCTCTTTTTTTCAAGGGATTTGACGAATGCTTAGGATACACTCTCCTCATCTCCTTGGATGGGACAGAAACCAATTCAATCAAAATATGGCAGTATGTTATAATCTTTTGTAGGTGAACATTTATACTGTCTTTTTTACTATCTGGGAAGTATGGAGTGCAAGAAATGGAGTGTTATTTAGGGATAGTAGGCTTAATTCCGAATTAGTATATGCTCGTATATGTGCATGGTCACTTTCTGAAAATGATCCTCCAATCAAAATTATGAATAGGCCATTATCTTTTGATGAAGTTGTGTATACCTTCCCTATTGGTTACTTTGATGGAGCTGCTCAAGGGGAAGTTTGTGGCGCAGGTATGGTCTTAAAAATTTCTTCGGACCATTACTTTCATTTGCAGCTCAAAGCAGGGAGAGGCACCAATACCAGAGCTGAGATTTTAGCTCTTTGGGGGCTTCTGTGGTATGCTAGGAAGGTGAACATAGACACTATTAACATTTTTGGGGACTCTCAATGTATTATTGAGTGGGCAGTAGGTAAAGTATGCTTGAGGCCTTTAATACTAGATCACTAGATGTAGAGGAAGCAAGCATTGATTATGGCCTTTACTGAACTCTATTTTTCTCATGTTTATCGATGCTTTAACAAGGATGTTGATGTTCTCTCAAAACTGGCTCTGGGTGATATGGATGGTATTCTTCTAGTCAAGGAATATAGAGGAGCATTCCTGGTTAGAGAGAACATATTGGAAATATGTTAAATGATAGCGTTGGGGCTTTTTGGACAGTTTTTTGTATGAAGTATGGACACTATATGTGTTATTGTTTTATGTTTTTTCTGTGTATTGAACAATTTTGTGAACAAAATTTTTAGAAAGATGAATTTTCTGTATTGATGAATGGATGACAGGTATTGAGAAGACATCTCGCTTCTCAAGCAATGTTTTGTAATGAAGACACATCTTTTTCTCTTAATATAAAGGTGTTTTTTTCGATATGAAAAAAAGGGTCATATATGATCTCGAAGGAAATTGAGTTTGTTTAAAGGTCGTATAATATCTTTCTCTTTATTGTTGATATATTTTGGGTTTGTTGTTGATATATTTTTTGTTTTCTTAGTTTTGGTCTTTCGTCAAACATTTTCCCGACACGTTATGATGCCATTGTAATGACCCATGCTAAATTTGCACTAAATTTTGAATCAAATACTTTGTATTTTTGGTTTAGGACTTTCGTCAAACATTTTGACAATTACTGTTCAGAGACCACTAAATGTCCCCACATACTACTAAGATGAATTAATGTTGGCTGCTAAAATATTTTAGTGTGTTTATAGGTTTAGGATTTTGTCAAACAGTTGGTGTGCTTAAGTGTCTATTGTTGATCTAGGACTTTTTACCAAATTGTTTGAATCCAAACAATGATGTTGACTTGCAAGGTCGTTTTCTTTCATTCAATCACCAAGGGAAAATCAAATAAATGAATGGAAAAAGGTAACAACTTAACACAATTGTTATAACAACTAGTGAACCCAGTATTACAGATTTGATATAAATGTTATTTCTAACATGTAGATCATGTATTGGAAACCCTTTAATGTACAAATCTGACTCCTTGAATCCTTGTGACATCAACAATATTGTTGGGCAATTTGATGGGCAAATAGAGAAGATAATAGTGTTGTAGATTATTGTTGTAGATGTTGCTCCTTGATTGTTTATTGTTGTAGGTGATTGTTTGTAGTTGTTTCCTCTTGGACACTGTAACGACCCCCTAAAAAACTCTCATTCTATTGTAGATGGCCCCATGCCCCTGTAGGATGACAACGAAGGAACTCAAGACCAATGGCAGCTTTCCCTCAAGCTCAGTTTGACAATAGATTATGTGTTAGTGTTGTTCTTGGTAACCAAACCCCTCCAAACTATGATGCACCCTTTGTAGATGATGAGATCGCCCCCTCTAATAGCCACACACTCAGATCTGAAATCCCACACTTGAACTCTTAGCCACAGGAGGTGAATCGACTCCCTTTTTTACAGTGAACAACAGATATGGCAAGAAAAGTTTATCTTGGAACTTGGTTCTTCCCCACAACCAGTGCGCCCCCTCGAGGAATGTCTCAAACTTAGCAAAAACTCCACAAATATGTAAGTAGATATGTTTCCCTTCCATGGCACTGAAGCACAATGGAAAGATCTGAATGATCTTCCCTCTCACAATCAGCTAAGGTGGATAATCTCACCACCCAAACCAATGTTCTCTTGGGGTTTCTATCCAAGAGCCAAAATCCACAAGAGTTCTCCAAATCTTTTTTCAAAAATGAAATGTCATGAATGCCTGAGAGAATGAGCCCAACTCCCTTTTATAACTTCATATGTCTTCCCCCACCTTTTAAAATTATAAAATGACTTTATAAAGTTTTTTATTCACTTTTCTCCAAAAGCCACTTTATTAATTTATTATGCCTTTTTACTCCAAAAAGTAATTTATTTCATTTTAAAACAATCCCAAGCACTAAAAGCCACTTTTCATCCTCTCCAACATGTAAAGCTCTTCATCTAGGTTCCAACTAGCTATTACACCAATGTACCCCTCTTAGATTATTTATTAAAATGACAATCTCAGTGAATTCCATTAAATGATGCTCAATAATAATCCCAGTTTACGAGAATGGTCGACTTGCATCGGAATCGAAATCTGACTCACTACGAGGAAAAGAGCCTGTAGTGGAGGTCATAGCGAAGGCTTTTAGTGTTACAAGATTGGCAAAAATTGTCAAAAAAACCTCCACTACAACCTCCCCCAATGGTAGCGGATGTTTGAACGGAGGTAATTGCGAATATATTTTATAACTAAAAAAACTCAGTGACCAGATGTTTGAGTGGATTTTTTTACCAGTGCGCTTTGTTTACATTGTGCGCACTGGTGCGTGAAGTAACACAGTGCACCAGTGTTGTATGATGTAAAAATATGCATCGATGCACTCAAATAGATCAAGAACCGGAAATAACCAAATTTCAAATCCGCACTTGTGCTTGCGTTTAGATTTTACGTACCAGTGCTTATGCACAAAATAAGCGCAGTGATGCGATATGTTACATCATACGCACCGGACAATTTTTAATATTTTTAAATTCTATCGGTGTTGTCCATTTATAAGAGCGCACCAGTGCATTTCATTTTCAAATGCTCTGGTGCTTACAAACTATCAAAATAACCCGATGCATTTAAACAACTAAAATGCTTAAACACAAAAAAAACATCGGTTCGTATAAGCTTTGATAGTTATCGGTGCGTATAAACCATTGACATGCATCAGTGCGATAAAAAAACAAAAACGCTCTGGATAAGTCGTATGGCATGTGGACATTCTTATTTTTTAAAATTCAATGGTGTGTTTATTTTACATTGGAGTGTTGGGCATGTCGTTGACATAAACTCACCAATGCATAGAGTTCGAGTAGGCGCATTGGTGTGACATCAATTATCAAAAGCACCGCATATGATTCTTTGAACTGTGGCTACTAACATTGGAGTCAAATATATATTTATTTTTTTTCTAATTCCATTATTCATCTGAAATTTAAAGATTTTTTTTATAGTACTATTCATTTCAATTTTAATTATTGTGTTTGTTTGTATTAAGTTCTTATATCACAGATGCAAACATCTATTGTAATATTTAATCATCCATCCATTTAATTACCAATGTACCATTTCACATGTAACATTTGACAATAACATTGGAGAATGCAATAGAATAAAAAAGTTTATTTTATTATATCAATATGAGTGTCTTTGTCATACAAAATAGGACAACATAGAGATAACAATAATCAAAATGTCATGTAATTGTTACACTTATTTGGTAACGTGTTATTTTTCAATTCGGACACTATTTCCACTACATTATTATACAAATTGTATGATTTTCACAGACAATTATTTCAAAATATACAACAAGCTACAATAACTTGCATTAACATCAAAATTAAATATGGATCATCATTCTTCGCTGGAACTGTTATCGATACTCAAGTCACTTGCAACAATTGGGTTATTTGGACGAATGTTTTGTTGATTGGCTCAATTGTTTTCCTCTTCTTCAGCTTCCATTTACAAACATAAAAAGAAAGTGTATCTACATTTACGGAAATAATGAAAAATAAAATAGATTTATACATGAATGCAAATTGAAAAGCAACGTACCATAGAAATAATTGAGTCATTAATGATACATATTCTTTCAAAACCAAATTCCATACCTTCTATCAACAAGTCGTATGTTGGCTCTACTCCATAATTTGTTTCCTACAAGTTTTACGCCCCATCACAAATCATAGAATTAATATAAAGAACTTGTGTTGTTTTATTAATTATAAAATGAGAGAAGTAAAACAATATAGATACTCACGAAATCCACAATTAATTTTTGATACGCCAACATATACTCACAACCCTTGCTTAACCCAATATCAATTAATTCTTCTCATGGCTCCTCTTTGTATGTTAACACCTGTTTCAAGACATCCAAGGATTGCCAGTGAAAACAAACAAAATTAAATATACAAATCACAACCACTACGGAATCTCAATTTCTTATAAGTAAATCACAAATACTCACAAACTTTGCTATCAACCCCTTTTTTCCTTATCGTAATGTCTTGTGTGCTGACTAGGCTCCATTTTGTTTTTTCTTATGCAACAAAACAATTGAAAATTAATATTTAATGTTGAATTAATTAACGATATGTACATAATCATAAAAATCAATGATTTCATACATTTGAAGCGCGTTGTTGTTGAGATGGCTCCTCCTGGGATGCAATTATGTCTATTTCCTTGACCATCTCTTTGTACGCTTTTTTGGACATCCCTACTAACACATTCCGCATATCACCTCGTTCATCATTTGGGATTTTCATAATCTTCATGGAAATGTAAAATGGCATTAAACTATTTTTCTTTTGATATGAAAAATAAATATAGCAAAATTAAAATTATTGAAGGAACGACGCTTTGTAGTAGTTAAAGATGCATATTCTACATAAACATGCTTAGGAATATTATTTTTTGAATGATTCTTTTGTTGTTGTTGTATGTTTTTGCTATTGCAAGTATGGCAGGTCTCATTGACCATTGCTATGGGAATGAATCTTGTAGTTTACATATGACCCGATTGTTCGAATCATTTGATTAGTTTATGCATTGTAAGTGAAAAGTATGTATGTACGTTCTTTCCACTCTATCCCTCATAGTATTATAAAATTATTTGCCCCTTCTATTAACTTCCAACACCACTCCAGATGACCTAAAGACCAATTGATCATCATTTGCATCTTCCATATTTTTTTTTCTTATGATGACATCGACTTATGTTGTTGTCAGTCCCTGCATAACATTCAACATATATGAATTAGATTATTTGAAACATATTAATGATTATTCTTAAGTACATTATTACTCAAATTTGAAGAAATAATTCATATTGACTTATTTTTATTCACCTGATTCATCTCTCTACCACTTTTCCATCGACGTGTTACGCTCCTCTGGACTTGGATTGGTAAGAATCTTATCGAGCTTCCTCATTTTTTGGCTTTGCATGTCACACATTAACCAATACATATTATTAATTAACTTTACAAATAATTCAAATAAATTAATTTAAATACAAAAATTAATTAAAAGCACTTGCCTTCTTCGTAATTATGGATGTGCTCCTATGATGTTGACTAAAGTTGTTGCTTATTGAACTAATACCGTGCATTTTCTATCAATAAACAACCTCGACCATTAAATACATAAGCTATCATATATTATACAAATAAATTACAGACCTTCAAAAAAGAAAACAAGTCTGGTACTGGTGCTCTTTATCACATAAAACGCCCCAGTGCGTTTATGTACATAAATGTGGTGTGTTATATCAACACAGGTGCACCATAAACGGATGAAAATTATTTAACATTTTATGAAAATAAAAAATGATGCGTCCCTGCCATTAGTGGTGCGAAATTCATATAAATGCACCACGAACAGAGAACTGAGCAACGAAAAATGTTTTTTGCATTTTTATAAAATAAAACACCACGTGCCACATATCATATCCGACCTACGCTTTCCTTATACTTGCACTAGTGCATTCATGTAATACAAACGCACTGATATTGACGCATGTGTTTTTTTTATTTAAAAAAAACAACAACAAGAACAACAACTTACCAGGGTCGACATGGTTACGGATTCAACCTAAAAAGTAGCCCCATCTCACCCTACGCTTTCTATATATAATCGCAAGATCAACAAATCTAAAATCCCTAAAAGGTGAAATCATAATTGTGTATAACAATAAAGAGATTTAAACCCTAATATAAATTTTTGCAGCCACATAAAACAAAAAGAAGCAACGAGAAAATAAGGGTTGAAACATTAGAGGTAAGTATGGAGTTTTTTTTCTAAATATAGTTAAACTCTAAATAAGGTAATAACATCAACAATGATATTTACATACTTGAAATTTTTACTATGTAGGGTTTTGTTTGATTCACCATACCTAACAAATTTCGATCCTTAGAATAATCCAGTTGCTCCAAAGTCCTTCCACGTAAGTCTCTCTTCCAAAACTCTCCGGTGAATTTTTTGGCAAAATAATGAATTAATATTTAGGTTTTTTGCTTTTAAACACTATTTAGAATTAGTTTTCAAACTTAAAATTGCCACCCTTTTTTCAGTTTAGGGCAAAAATAGCTTGTGCGGTCTTTATTTTTGTTTTGTTTTGTTTTTTTTCAACATTTCAATGTGCTTGTGATAATGTCGCACCAGTGCGGTTATATATGAAACGCACTGGACCTTTGAATTTCAATGCAATACTAGCAACATTAAATTCAACAACTTTAAAAAAATTGCATGCCATGGTGCGTGTATAATTAGGATGTTACGGTGCGCTTATGTTTACGAAAAGCACCGGCATGAAACATGTTGTAAAATACATATATAAATATCCACTACCAAATGTAGTGGATATTTTCTATTGCGGGAGCTTTTACGGATGTTCTTTCACAGTGCGTTTATAGTTGTTATGCACCAATGCATTTGGTATATGTGAGCACACTGGTGCGTGTATATTTGAATAGATGCACTGGTTTAATTTGTAAATCCCGTGGTTTTGTGTATCCACTTAAAATTATATATTCATCTCAAATGTTCTTTTAGTATTTAACCACACCAATTACAATATTTCATATTATATATATGTTGCTTAAACTCACTTTAGTCTTACAAAATGGTTTTCAAACTATATTGGAAGTTAGATTGTAATATAGTTCTTGAAATTTTTTTTAGGACTGTAGAGACGTATATTGATTGCTGATTTTGCTCAAATGCAGGGAGAAAAGTTTGTAGTATCAAATGGCCAATTCTTCATATTCCAGCTAATTCCATCTTGTTCAAAGTTCGATGAGTTCAGCCTTTCCATCCCCAGTAAGTTCGGGTTTTATTCATATTTTGACTATTTATTTGAATTTATGCTGTCCATGTGAAAATATGAATATCAATTTATTATTTATTGCAAGATCCTGATTCAGGTTCGAGTTCGAATGCACAAGACATTCCACCAGTTTCAAAATGTCATAAGCTCTTATCAGGAGCAAGATATCGCAAGCAGTTTGTATATGAAAATGGGCAACCCCTTTACCCTGCCAATTGTAACATGCCATCTTCAAGCCGCAATCCTAGTTCATCTACGGTAATTCGTCGTGAGTTGGAACTCTTTTATGACACCCTAGTATTTTGTGGTTGTTCAAAATGTCAAGGGTTGAAGGAGAACCCTCGGCGTGTCACACTCACCCATTACACCAATGATAGATTACCCAATGTTGATGCTCTAATACCCCCTACTAAAGTAAAAAATCCAATAGGTGATATAGAAAAGACACGCAGGAAAACTTCCCTATGCTCATTTTTGAAAAAGTTGGAAGCCAAAACAACTATGTCTCATCCTAAATTAACAAATCCCTCTGCTTATGTTCAGTCAACTGAAAGTTCTAGTGATCCAAAGTATTATATGAATGCCACCCAACCCATCTCTACTAGAAGATCAAAAAAGTTGCATGAGTTGAGAGCAAAACTATCCAAGTACACACCGAGGTTCATCCAATTGTTGGAAGGTAGCAATGATTTCTCCCTTCCTGTGAATTTGCAAAGTAAATATCAAACTTCTTACAACCGCGCTTTGTATGGTGCTTAGTCGTCTTCTTTACATGTACTTGATGTTGGAACCAAATTCTCCTTTTGTTGTAATCCTTTTATGATTTGCAAGTCTAATATAGATGTCACAAATATTAGGTTATTTATCCTTTCACATGTACTCGTTCCTCCCAAACAATCAATAACACTTATGCCATTTTGTGGTCCTATCTATTGTCGGTCTAATTACTTGAACATTGTTAAATACAAGCATAACATTTCCATGTATAATATGTGCATGAATGGTTATGTTTTTGGAAAATTTAACAGGAAGAACCTGTTATATATAGATGGTCGTCCACGCACTCATGGGAACATTGTAGGGTTCATAAATAATTATAGGTGTTCTTTATTTTCTGCAAATTGTTTATTTGAGGAACACTTCAATGACCAAGAGTTCTTTATGAAAAGGAAAGCGTCTAGATTTGTTGTTGTACATGCAATATGTAGTTTGTCTCCTAGTGACGAATTGTTAATAAACTATAACTTTTGTAGACCACCAACCACTCGTCAGAGATGTCTTGCATTGGGATTACCCTTAGATGTTCCCTTGGAGTGTAAGACAAAAAAAGATCGATTAATTGTATTTGTTATTTTTTCAATGGGAGTCATGTTAATGTATTGCTTGGTTTGAAATTATGTTTTATAAATTGTTAATTTAATTTATAAATTCATGAATTTGAAAATTTGTTGCTCAATTTTAAATTTTTATATTTAATGTGAAATTGATATTAATTTATCGCTCAATCTGAACGTTTTCTTTATAATATTTTTGCAACTTAACTTTTTTGTTGGAAATTATTCTTGTGCTTCTGTAATAATTGTTTTGTATAATTCTAGATCAAACCAATTGCATTGTGCTTACTAACATCATCGATGTAATGTTCAATATATATTTTTGAAATCAGGATTCTGATGATGAGTGACCTACCTACCATCTTCTGTTGCACCTCAGTACAATGTAAAATCGAGAGAAGGCTGAAAAAAGAGCGCAAATTGGAGAGGGAGCATACCAAGCATGGTTGAATTAACCACCTATTTCATTTCCACTGCGTCCATCCTCACGAATTAGAAATGCCTACAATAACAATAGTTCTTCACATGTTGGCAATGGAAGAAATGAAGTAGACGTTGGTATGGATGAGTTATTATGACAAAGGAGTGCCATGGATGCAATGTTGTTACATACATTCCAAGACAATGAGTTGGGGGATGATGCTCATATCACTGAATCCTACTTATAAAGCCTTAAATTGGATTCCACCACCCCTCTCTTTCAACCTGTCTAGTCAAAGTTTACGTAGTTGGGGACAACAATGTTATTGCACAACTTGAAAGCAAAGTATGGCATTCCAAACATGTGTTTCTCTACAATGTTGAGGAAACTGACCATCAAATACATTATATTTTGAGTAATCTTGTGACACAATCATCATTGAAAATTGTCGATTTTATGAACGTTAAATGACATTGTACACTTGTATTGCCCATTAACTGCAAGTTATTCAAAGATAAGGTGCTTCCGAATGATAATGTCTTGCCTAATAGCTGCGAAGAGGCAAAGCAAATGTTGAAAATGTTGGATGTTGAGTACATTTCATATCATTTGTGTCCCAATACTTGTATTCTATATAGATGATAATATGTAGACAAAGAGATATGTCCAAAATGTGGGCATGATAGGTACAGAGAATCGAATAACAAGGCTAAAGCACGTGGTCCCCCTCATAAGATATTGAGTCACATGCCTATAATCCCAAGGATTCAAAGGCTCTTTTGTTGCAAATAATGATCTATGCTACAGGGATGGCATGCATTGCACCGAAGTGAGGAAGGAGTTATGTGAATCCCAACAAATTCAATAGCCATGAATCATATAAAGGATACATGGCCCAATAAATTCAAGGATGAAGTACGCAGCCTCCGATTGAGCATATCTTTTGATGGCGTCATCCCATATTCCCAACCAAACACCATCTATACTGTTTGACATGTAGTAGTGATCAATAACAATACCACCCCATGGTTTTCTGAGAAGAATGAACATCTTATGTTGACTCTTATAGTCCCTGGTAGAAGACAAATGAAGAATATGGATGTTTACATACAACCATTAATTGATGAGTTCAAGGAATTATGGGAAGGGAAACAGGTATATGTTGTGTCCAGACCCATCCCATCAGAAAGGAGTTTTACGTTGTATGGAATATGTGCGTACACCACACATGATTATCCGGGGTTAGGAGTTTGCTTGGGTAAATATATTCTTGTTTGGTTTGTTTATATTCAAAGCAATCATTTTTGGCATATTTAATTTGGTGTGATTGTCTTGATCTTCAACACTAACGTTCTCTCTTTACTATAACATTACAAGTCTTGTAACAAAAGGATATTATGGATGTAAATGTTGTGGACCTTCTATGAAGGTTAGGTGGTCCAAAGACCTTCGAAATTCAATGTGCGACTTCTATAGGGTATACCTCCCAGAAACCACTCTTATAGAAGAGCAAGATCTGCTTTTAATGGTAAACGAGAGAGAACCCATAGGCCTGAAATAATGGCATTGGCTGACTTGCTTAGGGAATATGACAAAGAGAAGGAGAAGGAATGCACATAGATGTTCAATTAAAATGTGAAACCTGTGATCGATGATCCTAAATTCTTCAACACCTATGGTAAGAAAATGCCCAAAGGGATGAAAAGGAAATCGATATTTTATGAGCTCCCATATTGGGAGCATCTTAAGATTTCCCACTTACTGGATCCCATGCATATATTTAAAAATGTTTCATGTTCTTTGTGGCATCACATATCATCCAAAAAAAGTGGCAATTTACCTGTCAGGAAATATCTTATTTCTTCAAATACTGAAAAGAAACCTTGGCCAAGATAATAAAATAAAGGAGAGGCTAGCCCATCCTTTTCATTTAAAAAAAGTGATGTCCCGTGGATTTTGAAGAAAGATGATCTTAATTTGGAAAATAAAGTTATATTGGGTGTGAAGGATCCTTCGTTTTATGGGTCTACTCTACGACGTTGCTTCATTGCAGACGAAAAGTTGTCGGGTTTGAAATCACATGACCATCTCAACCTTCCAAGGGTACGTATAATGTCAAAAAATTGTTTTTACTTTTTGTTTATATCTTTTACCACACAAGTTAAAATGCAATTAACTTTTTGTGTTTACTTTGTAGTGACATTATCCATTTTTTGTGCGTGGGTGTGTGAACCACGACTTTCCTAATGACCTGCGGTGTGCCATATCTAAACTATCTGCATTTGTACAGTAGATCACATCAAAGGAGATTTACATCACTAGCATTCTGTGGTGGCATCAAGATATAGTTGAGATTGTTTGTATGTTTGAGAGGGAACTGTCGTTGAGTTTCATGGAATTGTCAGTTCATCTTCTAATTCACCTAGTCAACGAAGTTGAATTAGTTGGGGTGGTCTCATGTTGTTGGATGTTTGTTTTCCTTGGAAAAAGTTGTAATTTTATTTCAAAAAGATGAACAAAATTACATTCTGCACATGTAATAGAATCACTGAGATCCCTACATTGTCACATATTTACTGTCCCATATTAATATAATGTCTAAAGTCCCATACAAAAAACAAAACAATGAATACGACTGTCCATACAGCCCGCATATATCCGGCTACATATAACATATACTATATCAGAGATGAAGAAGGTGACCATCTCTGGTCAACAAAAGCTGCTGTCCATACAGCCCGCATATATATAAACAAATACAATAACAGAAATGAAAGAAGGTGTCCATCACAGGTCAACAAAAGCTGAGCTATTGCTCAATCCGTGCCTCAAAATCATCATGAAAAGGTCTGTGATAATAACTGTAGGTGCCACCAGTTGAGTGTATGGTAATCCTCCAAGTGCCAAATGTTAAGTGTTGCTACGTCGCTTCTTTGGAAAGCTGATCGGCCATCCCATTCCTCTCCCTGTAGACATGTGTAAATGTAATATGATTAAATGTCTGCTTTAACCGTATTACCTCCTTCAGGATAGGTAAGAGTACCATCACATGACAATGTGTTATCTCCTTTGCCCAATCGATAACTATCATGGAGTCGCCAAATATCTGAAGAGATAGACATCCTTGTTCAAGTGCAAATAACATCAGCAGCCTAAGAGACATAAGTTCAGCATAGTTATTTGATCCCCTCCCCAAACCAACCATGATATGAAAGTAATGGGACTCAGATTTGTAAAGTACTCCCCCCCCTCCACACACCAATTGATGGTCAAGTGAAGCACCATCGAAATAATCCCACGGCATGGATTTATCTATCAATTCCACGCGCACAGGTTGAGTTCTAATCGCTTTGATAGGTGCCTTGAAGTGTTGGATAACTGCCACAGCTTGTGCCACTACATTCTCCATCGGAACCCTGCAATCTTGAAATATGATCTTATTTCTGGTGATCCAAATGCCCCAGGCGAAGATACATGGGGCAGCCCGTATGGAAGAGGTCTTTTGAAATGACCACCACAGTTGGAACGCATCATGGACACTCTCTCCCCGCCACCTCACATTGAAATCCAAATATTTGCAAATATCAGCCCAAACAACCTGAGAAAACCGACAATGAACAAAAAGATGAGAAATGGTCTCTTCCGCATCCCTACAAAGAGGACAGTACCCCGGGCCCTGGATGAAACGTTTTTTCAGAATGTCCCAGGTTGGAGCCTTATTTTCCAGAATAGCCCAGAAGAGTAATTTTGCTTTACCCGGACACTTTAACTTCCACAGATATTTCCACCACCACACCAATTCCCTATTATGTACTTCCACATTCAGCTGGATATATCCATTTTTTGGGGTGTATACTCCAGAGGGATGGTGATCCCAGATTAGTTCATCAATCCTATTTGTCAGTCGTATATTCGAATGTCTTAAGATCCGGATAAAATCCTCCCAAGCTCCTAGCATTTCGTCAGGAATCTCCAGACGCTGTGCAGAGGTCCACCCCTGATGCCAAAGAGTAGATGATCCCGGGTCCTCCATATCAGCCAGAAAATGACAACCTCTAGCTGCCAAAAAAGTCCTCAAGTCCATAGGAAGGACATGACCTCCCCTACATCCAACCCAAGGGTCCAGTCCAATACATATAAATCACCCATTTCCAATTCTCCACACTAATCCAGAGCCAACCAAATGAAAATGCTGCACCACCGCTTTCCAGACCACAGAGCAATTTGCCCTTGACTTATTGCCCAGCCTTATCCATTCGAGTAGAGTTAGAGGAGCAATGTATTTATGATATACCACTCTAGTCTAGAGACTATGTGTATGGATAAGTCGCCACGACACCTTGGCCCCCAAGGCTTTTGCAAATAGAAAAATATTCTTTAACCCCCATCCTCCCAGTGCTTTTGGGACCGCAATTTTTTCCCATCTGACCCACACCAAAGCTCGATTATCACCCTTACCCTTCCAAAGAAAGGCAAAACACAACCTTCGGATCTGCTCCAAGACTCCTTTGGGAATCCAAGCTAGAGACATCCAATACACTGGAATTCCTTCCAAAACTGATTTAACCAAAACCAGCCTCCCTGCCCGAGAGAGCCATTTATGACTCCATCCATGGAGGCGCTGTTCTAATTTTGCTAATAACCAGTGCCAATCTGCCTTCAAATAAGCATTTGGTTTCAAGTGAAAGCCAAGGTACTTTAAACCATCATCAATATCCAAAGTCCTGTAAGGTAGTCTGATAGCCAATTTGAGAATCTCCTGCTCGGTTAAATGCGAGCATGTGATTGTAGATTTGTCAATATTCACTAACATACCCGCTGCAACTTGCACTAAATTGAGACCTTCAACCACCTTATCAATATCCTGTCTCGTGCCATCACAAAATATCATAATGTCATCAACAAAAAGGAGATGTGTAATAAACAATACCTGAGAAATGGATATGCCTCGAAAGGAACCATTAGCTTTTGCTTTCAGAATAAAACGACTGAGGCCTTCAGCAACAAGGAGAAACAACAGCGGAGAGAGGGGGCATCCTTGTCGACTAGCAGAACCATTGATCAGTACAACAAAGCTCACCGTAGTGATGCAAGCCATAATCCATCTAATAAATTCGCAGCAGAAGCCCAGGTGAGTTAGAAGCATCCAGATATAGAGACAACTAACCCTATCAAATGCTTTTGAGAGATCAATCTTAATCACCGCACCCTTCTGCTTCTGCACTTTCAGAGTGTGTAATCCTTCCTGAGCAACTCCAATGGCCTCATGAATTTGGCGACCTTCCAAGAACCCAAATTGCTCACAAGAAATATGCTGAGACAAAATATTCTTGAGTCTCCTCGCCATAACCTTAGAGATGATCTTATAGATGCAATTGCAGAGAGAGATAGGTCTGAATTCAGCAAAGCTATCAGGCTTGTCCGTTTTTGGAATAAGAGCTATAAAGGTCGAGTTGAAAGGGCCATGTACAAACCCAGCCTTTCGCGATTCTTCCACCACATTCAATAATTCCTCCCCGAAGAGGTCATAGAATCCTAAGAAGAATTCTATAGGCCAGCCATCAGGCCCCAGGCTTTTATCTTTCTGGAAGGAATGCATTACCTACGAGAGCTCAATCGGCAACACCTCCTCCATCAACAGTCTATTATCTTCCTCCCCCACAAAACGAGGGAAAAGCTGAGCCACCCGAATAACCTCAGCAATAGAGGCCCCAGGTTGAGCAATGAATAAGTCTCCAAAGTGTCGAACACCCAACTCCGCAATCCATCAAAACTGGAGACCAGTTCCCCTTCGGCTGAAGATAGTTCCCAAATAGAGTTTGTGAATTTTCTCCCCTTAGCATATGCTTGAAAAAATTTAGTGTTCTCATCACCGCACTGAAGCCAAATTGCCCTACTTTTCAATCTCCACATCTCTTCTCTCTCACACAGAATCACATTCCTGCATCGTTCCCACTCCATCAGCTCTCCTTATTGTTGTTCATCCAGATAACCCATTCCCTGACAATGTAGAAGTCTATCAATATTCATCTCAGCAGCCCGCAGATTCTGATCATCTTTCACCCTTTTTTCAAGAGCCCAGAAAATAGTGGCCTCTTTAATTCGCTTGAGATTGAGATGAAAGTGTGCACCCGCATGCTCCTGAGAATCTTGAGGTCGATGAACCCACTGATCATGTACCAATTTAAGAAAATCCTCCTCCTTCAACCAGCTAGGATTGAATTTGAAAGGACTTGGGGGTTTATTTCTTCTACCTCTTAACTCCAGGAGGATGGGGCAGTGGTCAGATACCCCACCTGACCCTACCCATTGCCTGACAACATCAACCTCCAGTGCCAACACATCGGCCACCAGAAACCTATCCAGTCTTTTTGCCACCCTTTGATCCCCTGTGCTCTTATTCCTCCAAGTTGGAGTTAACTTGGTTGGTAGAATGTCAAGAAGATCCTTCCCGGCGAAGGCTTGAATGAAATAATTTGCTAATGGATCCGGAGCAGCCCGAGGCCCCCAAACTTCAGAAGACCCCAGAGAAAGGTTGAAATCCCCACCCAAAATCACATCCCTTCCTTCAAAAAGATCCATACTTAACAAGGAGTCCCAGAATCCAACCCTATTTAAATAGGGCCCGCAGAGATTGAGAACCGTGATCAACCTACCAATCTCAGCATCCCAAACTTCCAAACCGATACCAAAAGAGATGCCCCAAGAACTAGCATATCTACAACTCTTCACCTTCCACCCCGAGGCCAGCCCTCCAGAGCGTCCCCGAGCATCCACTCCTACAAACTTCCAACCTGGAAGCAAAGTTTCCAAAGACCAAACAACATCCACACTGCCACCCAAAGTTTCTTGCAACAGTAAAACATCCGGTTGATTTAAGTCCACCAACCTCCTAAGCGACGATTTTTTAATGGGACTCGCCAACCCACGACAGTTGAAGGACAATATTTTCATATGATACCCCCTTCCAGGGCTTTCGTTGCTCTAAGTGCCCACTCAATCGAAGATTGTGTACCCATCACTAAATCTACTTTAGCCCGATCTTGTGCTTTTGACAAAAGGGATTTTCAGCCCCGACCTTTCCCACTAACACTATAAGCCAATTCAGGAAGTCCCTTTCCCCCCGATCCATCAACAGAGATCTCCCTATTTCTAAGAGCATTTTGGATACAACGACCCTCAGAACCGGTAGAGTGTTTGGTGGATACAATGGACGGTGTGAATACACTATCCGCATCAGGCAATAGACAAGGAGCAACAGGGCATTGTAAAACTGTACAGGCTGGAGGAGGAGACCCAAGACAAACCCCCCCCAAATCATTAGATACAGCAAATAATGAAACAGCAGAAGAAAAGAAGTGAGACATACCCGGGGGATTCGCAGATGAACCCTGTCAAATAATGGACTGCTCCTGTAGCTTTCTGGAGGTGGCCCGAGTCATAGGAGTCGCGGTACACAAAGAAGCCCCCACGGCAACCGGATCCGCACTCCCAAGAATCTCCATTCCCGTGTTCACCAAAGGTGCCAAATTTGTCTTGGATCCCTACATCCCACACTTGTCAGATGGTACCACAGTATCAGAGATCACCCCTCTGTCAAAAGCAGGCTCATTACCTTCAGCCCCCACCGCCTGTGAGTTCACCGTCAACTTAGGATTTGCGCATTCTTCGGCTTCATCATCGACCATCAGTTTACTAGCCCGAAACGGTAAAGGGCAATTGGCTACTAGATGTCCATGAGCGTGGCAGCGGTGGCACCTAAATGCCACACCCACATAATCCATAATTTGAACGAAGTCCCCATCCTTTGGTTGTACATTGATCTCAGCAGATAGCCCCAGCCGAAGGTCGATTTTTACCAAGATCTTTGCCACCGTGTATATGCCAGTCTCAAAATGGGAGTAATCTGAGCACACATATTCGCCAAGGAAATTCCCAATCTCAGCAAACCGAGTTTCACTCCATAGATGCATGGGGAACCCAGGAAGCTTCACCTACAGCGGTTCTTTATCAATTTTCTATGTTTTAGAGTCGAAGAAGGGGGGCCAGCTTTTCAGAACGATAGGGACGCCCAACATCGACCATTGACAACTTAAAATAGAATCAACCTCCCCTTTGTTCGTCAGAATGAAGGAAAACCATCCTTTCGTTAATACCTGGATTTCAGGGGCTGTAGTCACTAAATCCTTCCACTGCTCAGCCGCCCATCGCTGGAGGAAACCGCAACCAAATCGCTTGCCCCGAACATGTCCAACCACTGCTGTGTGAGAGAAATCCTCCACCTCTTCCATCGTAACATCCACCCCCAGCACTAACTTGTCCTTTCTCTTATGTTCCTTAACCTTCTTAGCAGTATTTTTATGTGAGTCGACCTTCTCAGAAACCCATACTCGTGGAACTAGCAGGGATTCAACTTCTGGTAAAATGTCTCCACCGCCTGGGGTAGCTGCTACATGTCCACTAGAAGAAAGTTCCGGCCCACCGCTACCCTGTCCCAGGTCATCAGATCCACGAAAATCCACCGACCCTACCAGATTTTCGACCGAAAAGGAAGCCAAACCGCCTCCCTGATCCGACCGCCGTCTACCGCTCCCTGACAGAGGTTCGAGACCCTCCACACGCAAAGCATCCGTACTTAAGGGGAAATTTGTGTATAACCCCTGATGGGGTTGTAGATTCTGCCCCAAAAGGCCAGCTAAGTTGGGCCTGTCAGCATCCAATCCTTCAGATGACCGAAAGAACGCCAGTTCTGCCTCTAAACCCTCCAGCCCCAGAGAGATTACCGGCGAAGAAACCCTGGCAGAAGTAGGTAGTTCAATAAGATGCCCGTCCATGTCCAGCGCACCCTCGGGCCCAGAAAAGACCTCTGGCCCCCCTCCTGTCATGAAGGGTCCAGACAATGCCCCTAACCCATTCACCGCAGCATTGATAGCTCCATCATAAAAAATCCCTCTATCACGTACCCCATCCGAGGTGTAATCCACCTCCTCCGCCATGCCACCCCAGACGGTCCCTCAAATCAGCCAGATCACCAAACCCTAACACCACAAGCAACAATACACTGACAGGACAGAAACCCCAGAATAAAAAACCCAGAATCAGAAAGGGACCGGTCCCCAATCCTCAGTTCCAAGAAATCAGCTATCGTCACCACTCAATCCTCAGAGATCCCCACACATCCCCGAATAGCCCGTCACGCATCCATGGCAAGGGTTCAAGACCCACCACCTGCAAACCCCATCAATTACTCCACACAACACCTAGAATCAACCATAAAGCTGCTGGACAAGCCAATTCACCAGAGTACATAATCCCGATACCTCCATTGTACAGAAACCCTGGTTCCCCAAGTCGCCATCGCTCGTTCACTACGACCTCGTCCTTATTTCTCCGAAGGTTCTTGGATCTATCTGTCTTCATCTTGTTATCATGTTAGTCAGGAAAATTATCACATGATACCTTTCAAATTAAAATCATGTTGTTGGATGTTCTTCTTGGAGAGGTTCATGAAAAAAGTGAAGGGATTTGTTCGACAAAGGGAAAAAACCAGGGGGTACATAGTATATGAGTCATTCTATTATGCTAGTGAGTACATCAAACAAATCAACCACACACCAAGTGCAGTGATTTGGGATGATGAACGTGACGAGGACAAAAGAGATTCAAGGGGAGGTACTGGAAATGAATGGAAAAATGTGAATGATAAAGAGTAAGTCATTTATCTTTCGATCTTCAAATTTCCACATAGTAACTATTCACAACAAACTTCAAATCTATATTCGATCCCATACGTATTGAATGTGGTTTTGTTTCCATGAATACAACAATGAATTCATAAATTGATGCAATCAATAAATTCATTCTTTACAACACGGAGGCAACACAACATGGGTCGCATTGTATGAAGAGAAGAGGAGGAAATGGGACATTGAAAGAAAAGAATTCAGGCAGTTGCATGGTAGAAGCACGCTTTTTCCAAATCATTTATAAGAAAATATGCCAATGATTTGTCCCAACAGTTGGGTTGTAGACCAAGTTAGAGAGACCTGAAGAGGAGGATGCGCTAAACATTGGGATTGGGTGTAGGAACTCGGTTATAAAATATTTATGTACATTTCTAACTTTATAATGCAACTTTGAATTATATCATCTATGTTTAATATATTAATGCTTGGGTTATTAGACATATGACACCATCATTTGTTAACTTTTCTTACAGGTGCATTCGTTCCCATCTATGTGGGCTTATGGACATCATTTTCGCATCGAGGATGCTAATGATGGATGTCTTACACAAGACTGTGGAGTGGAAGTCAAGTTCGACCGATCTAGTTGTGCTAGCCACCGCGATCGAAACCTGATAGGAGGAATGTTGGGTTATGTCGGAAAGATACAAGAGATCATTCAAGTGGACTTCTCATCTTTCCAATGTGTTATTTTTAGGTGCGGGTGGTGGAACAAATACGATCATCATCATCATAAGCATACGATCATCATCATTTTCAACACCTAAGAAACATAAATATAAACATCATCATACCATAATAAACATAAACATAAACATCATCATACCATCATCGTGGTCATTTTCACCATCTAACATAAAACATAAAAATCATCGATATAGCATCACAAACATATAAACATAAACATGAGCGTAACATATTAAACATTACATTGCCATCATCTAACATAACATAAGCCACATTATATTATAATATGCATAACCATCACACACATCTAATAAACATCATCTAGCCCGAGCTAACATACACACCATCAAGTACATATATATAAACATCAACATAACCATCGACATCAACATAAACATGAAAAATGCAGTATATATATAGATATGAACAAATATAACATCAAACTGATGATACATGCCAAATAAATATCTCCATTCCAATAACTGCTATGACATATCTGATCCACCTCCACCAGAGGCATCATCAGTATCTCTCCCACCAGATCTAGAGGCAACGTCACCTCCACCAATAGAGCCAAAGGTAGTATCAGCACCTCTGTTAGCAGAGCTAGAGGCAACAAAACCTCCACCAATAGAGCCAAAGGCATCAGTAACTCTGCCAGGCAAAAACCCAGCTCAGAGAGCAACATAGATAGGTCCATCAAGTTGAATCTTACCCCATCTGAGCATCATATCTACAATAGAGGCAAATGGTGGATGGTTGGTTCGATCAGTAGGATCAGCAGGTCGATCGAGCAGGAGTAGAGGAGATGTTGAAGTAAGATTGATGCCAGGTCAGTCGAGTAGGAGTAGAGGAGATGATGGAGGAGGAGGTGGAGTAGTAGATGTCAAAGATGATTGAGGAGGGGGTGGAGGTGGAGTACTAGGAGGTGGATGATATGTCGATGAAGCTTATGGAGGAGGAGGTGGAGTAGTAGATGTCGAAGACGATGGAGGAGGGGGTGGAGGTGGAGGAGGAGGTGGATGAGATGTTGACGAAGTTTATGGAGGAGGAGGTGGAGCAATAGACATCGAAGATGATGGAGGAGGGGGTGGAGGTGGAGGAGGTGTATGAGATGTCGACGAAGCTGATGGAGAAGGAGGTTGATGGTCATCCCTCCTAGAACCTAACTGAATGCATGCTTCAACAATATGCTGAATCAACAACCTCATCTCACGGGGAAGAATCCTCCATATCTTTGTAAGGTGAGGCTGTCAAATAATGTCGTGCACCTGTACAGGATGGACCCCCTCACCTTCCAACAATGTGGCAAACCTGTCTACCATACCTCAGTGATACCTATCCCAGGGCCTACGTGGACGGTGGTTAGGATGTCTACCTGCCAACTACGGCCCGACCTGATCGGGCTCCTATATATAATGATCCTCCTAAGAGGGAAGAGGCGGCCAGAACTCACCATCAAATGTGCTAATGTTTGCAAAAAATATGGTACACATGAATAATAATTAGACAACGTCATTAAAAAATTTAATATTTGGAAGATATTTCATTTGCATTAAGTATAAAGAGAATAAAATGATACTAAAATAATTTAAACATAACGATAATATTACCTCTCTCATTCAATGGATCCTCTGGTGTGAATAAGATCTTGGGGCACCCTCTCCAATCCAAGCCCGCATATGGATATGGCACAATCTCTAGTGCGTGGACCTCCTCACTGCCTAGCATCTTGACTACATATAACATGATCCTAGTTGGGAAGTTAGGTTGCCCCCTCTTCGGCATCATCTACCCCCACATGTGCATACACACCTCTATCATCGGCCTGGAAGGGAGATGTTGAAAGGAGGACCTGGTGGCTGGAAACCTCTCAAAAAATAGACAAAAAATATCTGAATAGAAAGGGAAGTTGGACCTCCCATCAATCACTACACAACATCTATCCAAAGCATAACAAAACTATTGCAAAAAATGGCAAACCACCTAATGCATCTAGGTCTTTACACTAAAGAGTCAAAATAATACAATAGAGGGAAACTAATGCACTGCCCATCACTAGTGGAGTGTGTTAGCGTCGTAAGAAAAAGAGAGAGGAACCTAACCTCCTCTCACCTGAAATCAGGGGGATGGACGACCTTGTCACTAATATATCTAAGAGAGTAGTCTATCTGACTCTTTGCTACAACATCGGCTGAGACACAAGGGAACTGGAGAAAATCCTCCCCTCTCCTGGATATCCCAGTGATGAAATATATGTCCTCCTCAGTGGGATGGAACCACTAACCAGGACCAACACGAAATGCTTGCCCCTGATGATCCCAGCCTCGGATGAACTAACACAACAATGAAGAGTTTCCCTTGAAGGATGTAGCCTCCTAATAGAACTTCAGGAGGCTGCCAGCCCTTAATATCTCTCTAGTATGACCAGTAATGGGGCGAGGATACAAATCCCTCTACCTCTCCCTAACCTCCCATTCTCTAATCATGTTGAATTGATCCATTTGTGCACGATCCTGTCGAGCAACTTGTCACAACTCATGTCTCTGTTTCACATATACCATGAATTAGTGTCATAAGTATATATATAAAAACATGTAATATTTCATTCAATTAAAATCCTATTTAATAACATCAATAATACATTTTTCTCTCAAAACAATATTTTTATTAGAAGATGTGTGCCTCAATAACATAGGTGCACTGCTTCCAGTTCTTTTATACACAAACTGCATTGCCAACGGTGCATTTATATATAAACTGCACCGCCAATGGTGCATTTATATATCAATTGCACCATTTTACGGTGCACTGAAATATGTAATGCACACCACTATTATGATTCTATATATTTAAAATTTATTTCAACAATGAACCAACAACTATACGCACTGGGGTATTTTCTAAAGTTTGGTTGAAGGTGCACCTAAATCAAGTGAGCGCACTGAGCACCGATGCACTCATGTGCACTAGGAGCACCGTTAAATTATATTTTCATACGCTCTATTAATGGTGCTCCTTGGGCATGTTAGTGCACCAGAAACAATGCACTTAATTGATTTGAACGCATAGTTGTTTGTTAAATTAATGTTTTTATGGAAATCAATTCACAGTGCTCCTTAGGCACGTCAAAGCACCGTGCACCGGTGCATTGACGTGCCAATGAAGCACTGTTAAATTACGATTTTTTGGGGTTCAAAAATGGTGCGCCTACTGCATGTCAGAGCACCGAAAACTAGTGCATCGACTTGCACTAATAGCCCCATATAATTTAATGTTTTAATCTACAAGTTTTTGTTAACCGGTGTGTTCAATACACATAAGTGCACCGTAAGGTCGATGCTCTTCAGTGTCAAATGCACCGATAAGCAGTTCAATGTTTTAAAATATATTTTCATGATGTAGCAGTGCATTTGATCTGTTCAGCTAGCACTGCCGATGGTGCGCCTTGTAAAATTTTATAGGGTGCACTGTCAGGTGGTGTGACCTGGAAGGCTTGAACGCACCGTGTAATTTTTTTAAAATAGTTTGAAGGTCAATTTTCAAAAATAATCCGCTAAAAATTTAAATTATGAAGCAAGAATCAATTTACCTATTCAACGACCCTTCGAGGAGGCATATTGGCGATGTATGGAAAATTTGAATTTTTGTCCACCGTTTGGCAAAATTCAAACTAGAGTCAGCAACCAATAGTAGTGAGGAATTTGTCCACGTGCACCACAGATGCGAGGGTGTCTAGGTGGGTGAGGTACAACACCAGTGCAGGTGGGATCAGTCAGACTAGAGAGGGTAAAAATGAGTTTAACGACACGATAATTTTTTATTAAACCCTGTTTCGGTGTGCTCGACAGTTAGCTACACCAGTACAAGCAGGTTTTAAAATAAATTAATAAAAAAATACTTTTTTATTTTTTAATAAAATCATCTCTGGCGCGTTTTGGCGTTGTTCACGCACCAGGGCATTTTGTATCATTTAACACACCAGTATGAGGTTTCAAAAAAATGCATAGAAATAAAATTATAGATTTTTGTTTTTAATAAAAAATTAAGCGGTGCATTAGAATCTATGACACGCACCAGGGTGTTTATATACCAACGTGTTGTTATGAGTCTTTTAGTAAAATTTTGCGATATTTTTTTAATAAAATAGTTGTATTATTTTAATAAAATATATATTGGTGCGCTTGTTATGATTAGATGCACTGGGGCATTTAATGTTAACGAATGCACCAAGATGTGGTCTTTACCTATAAAGTTAACGTGTTTTTTAAATAATTTTTTTAATAAAATATTATACGGTGCGTTTGTTTCTAATACACACACTTGGGCGTTTAGTATTCGGTAACGCACTGTGTATAGGCTTCTAAACAAAATCTCAGGAATATTTTAATAAAATAATAGTTTTTTATTTTTTACTAAAATGTAGTACGGGTGTTTATGTTTAAGGGAACGCACTAGGGTGTTTATGTTTACGTAACGCATCGGTTTAGATTTTTTTTTATATTTTTTGCGTTTGATGATTTTTTTGGATGCAGTGCAACATGGTATATGGAGGCCCGATGCTTCTGTATATGTAATGCATTGGTGCCTTCTCATTAAAATAAGCGCACAGGAAAAAAACATCCACTAAAACCTCTGGTCGCTCGTCTCTGCTAGTGACCTCCGCTATAAACGAATATTTGGACTCTTTTGAACGGAGCATATGCTATAACCTCCACTAAAGGGTTTTCCTTGTAGTGATTGTGCAAGAATGATCCCGATGATGAAAGATTATAAATGGACCTCTAAAAGCATCATATAACTCCTCCAAACCGTCAAAACTCATTGTTAACATCAAACTATCTGTTGACACAGCGACTATTGACAGGGGTTCACTTTGCACTGTTGTCAACAACCATCAATGGACCTCCCTTAAACACCGGCCCAGAAAGGTTTTACCCTTTCCAGCAACACTCGCAGAGCGAGTGAAGTCTCACCCGAGATGAATAAGGGGGCTGCAGGAACCAATTTTCCGCAGTGGGGAGAGGATATGCATTAAACCGCACTTTACAACTACAGAAACCAGAGATTATGTCTTCGCATCATGCTAACAATTCATACATTCATTCATTCCCTTCGCATATTCAATGTATAAACAACATTCGTAACAACATGGTTAACAACAATTACCAAACCACAGAGTCATAAACATTTCGCAAACCCTTGCATATATCATTTAACAGAAACAGAGACAAAAGATATAACCATAATCGAACATCTTCATGCATTCATTAAAACCTTGCGGTATAACCTTCGCAGAAACAGTCAAAACGTCTTATCGCGGATACAACACAGTTCAAAACAGTTTATTCTCTAATTTAGCTATGATGCCCTTAGGCTTACAATCATACTCCTATTTACATGAAACTAAATGGTTACAAAACGGTCCACATGACCCATTCCAACTAACTAAACTAATCTTGCGCTTCTCGTTCTCAGCGAATGACCCTTTCTTCCACGGATTGTCCTTCTTCGCAGCTGTCGGCTTCCGCACTTTATGCGATCTAACCCCGTGCCAACAGGCCCCCAACACAAACTTGTGGCTCGCCCTCGAGCCACCTCAGCTGGACACCTCTGGTGCATTCACCTGCTGCTTGAAATCGTGGTATGCATTTTGGATCTGGTCGACCACTTGCTTTACTGATGCTCTAAGCTGTGTACATTCTTCCACCTGTTGGAATGTTAGGTGTTCGCAATTTTTCTGTTGCGCTTCCTTCAATTGTTGTTTAACCTGTATCATGACTTCCATTACTCGTACTGCAAGAACTTTGCTTTTGTCTGTAGCTCGTTTAAATGTGTGGCCCTTCGTTGCTGCCATTCATGTGCCTTGGTGATGCGCTGTTGCATGCCTTTTAATTATGCAACTTTCGTCATCTGTATTAGTGGGGGCATCACTTTGATCGACCCCTTCAGGGATTCCAACTGCGCTTCTGCTTCGCTGAGTTGCACCTTCAGCTCAGTTAGCTGGTCGTCCTGGACTATGCTTCCCCAAAATTTCGTGACTCCCTCGGTAACTGTCTGGACTGCACTCTCCATCTCCAGGATCTCTCTCACGGCTCCCTCGATTGCAACCTGACGATTCTGAATCTGTTCTGGCGGTGTGCCTAGAGCTCTGCATTTTTTTTCCTTAGCTTGGTGAGAGCTACTCCTAACATAACAACTTTTGCTTCTGGGGGTACATCCTGATCTAGCTCCACCTTTTCACATGCCTTCGCAAGCGCTCTTTCTATGAGGCCTCACTCCTCTATAGCGTTCTATTTCTAGGCTAGTGCTGTGGCTTGCTCGTCTTGGAAATGTTGTGCCTCCATCTCTCTCGTGTGTAGTTGCTTCTTATACTTGACCATCTTGTTATGCATCGCGGCCTCATGGTCACGGATCTCTGTGCTTGCTGTGGCTTGAATTCAGTGTACTGTCAACATTGGGAGTAAATTGAAATTTACCATAACTAAGTCAGACTTCTGTACCTCGAAGTCCACAACCTCATCACCTGTTTTCATGGCATGTGATTCTATTTGTACTATCCACGGTTGTGTGCCGACTTCTACTTCGACTCTGGGTGTCAACAAATTTTGTTGAATATCCTCGTGCGGTACTCTTGAGTTTATTACTGCATCTGCTAGTGTGGATAGTAGTTGGCCTATTTGTTGGAAGTGTTCGGTTGAATGCTGTGTAACCTTCACACGGTTAT
Source organism: Larix kaempferi (assembly GCA_027924585.1). Lineage (NCBI taxonomy): Eukaryota > Viridiplantae > Streptophyta > Pinopsida > Pinales > Pinaceae > Larix > Larix kaempferi. The sequence goes on from BSBM01000010.1 coordinate 938,586, forward strand.
CTTCCACAACTTCTGTGATGTTCTCCAGGAGTCTGTTAACCTGCTCCACAGTGAGACCCTCCCATGTGCTCCCTTCATCACGGTCCATCCTATTCTTTGTCCTCATCTTGTCGTGTTGCGCCTCCAGCTTTGAATCTGTCGGAGTGACTGACGAGGCACCGTTATGACTGGAACCCATGATTGTTCATTCACAGGATCATCTCCTCCTGCGCCCTATTGTCCATCTCTGCCTGCGCCCTGTTGTCCATCTCCGCCTGCTCTCTGTTGTTCCCTGACTGAATTCCTATCTTCTTCTTAAGTCCTGGTCTTTAGCTGGGACTTTCCATTCTACCAGCCATGCTGCTATGATGGAGTCCAGATCTTCATCAGTGAGCTTATACCATGTCGGTAGCCAGTTCTTCAGTCTGTTTGCTCTCGCTTAAAGGAAAATAATGTGAGACTCAATGGATATTTTTGCAATCCATCGATACTTCTCCACTGCTTCTGTTGTGATTCATGGTACTTCTTTCGCGTCTAGCCTCATCATGTCTAAAAACAAATAAAATTGCACCACGTTGTCTGCTTACCACTCTTTATCAGTCGTTGCCCACAATTTTGTGTATCTTGCACCCTCTCGTGCCCTGGCCTCTACGGTCTCCATACCCTGATAATGCGTTGGCTCCCTCCATCCTACTAGTGCGACTATCATGAGGAGCCATGATTATGTGAATGGCTTTGCTCCCTCCTACGCATCATAAGCATCCTCCACCAACTGACTTAACAGAAATCTGGACCAGTTCATTCGCATTCCTGCGGCACATAGTTCCATGGAGGTGATGATCCCGAATGTGCATTCCTTCGGGCTATTCTTTCGCGTCATCTTCATGTCAAGGATCTTCACTCCGACCCTAACCGCTTGGTTTTGAATGGTGTGGATGAGGTATCCTCGGGAGTTTTTATCCACCCCATACTTTGTTTTCAGAGCTTGCGCGTGCTTCTTGTCGTTATCTTTTCCCTGTAAAAATTGGGAGGGGTCGTCGCCCTCCTGTGGAAGCCCCGTGATTCTGGAAATTAGGTCGACCGTGACCGGAATATTATCATGCAACCATAGGTATCCTCCATGGAAATAGGCGAGCAATTGTTTAACACACGCATTCACCTTCGCTAGCCTTCCAAAATGTGGCATGTGCGTGAGGCCCAATATTCTCAATTGCTCTAACCATAGCGCCCACTTTGCTGGTTCCTTAGCGACTGGGCCTCCTGGTCCATGCGGAACATCAACATAGGCTTCCATGCACTCGAGGTAATTCATCAGGTCATGATCACTGTACATCAATTTCTGTAGATTTTCGACGATTCCGCCAGCTTGCGCAACGCCTCTTGGTACAGACGCCATTGTAATCTTGTATTTTTGGTTCTTCTTGTATTTTTGGTTCTTGGGGATACGAACCGCTGGTGTTCCTTCCTTGCTTGGTGGCACATACCCGGGTATCATTGGGCCTTGTTGCCTGCTTCGTGATGCTGGTGTCTTTTGGGCAGCTCTCGCAGTGCCGGCTCTGTCCTCCGCCAGGCATGCTGAGTTCTTGGTCCCTTTCTTCGGCGCTCTGTCGGTGTCTGCTGGTTGATTGGCACCCCTTTTCTTCTGAGGGATTCCCGACATAACTTCCGGTTTCTCCTGCAAAACTGGCATGGGCTGTGGTCATTTGTTACTGGTGCTCGAAATGTAAACTTCCATACAACTCTGCAAGTTCTTACTTAATCACACGATGCATTCAACTGCCCCTTTACCTTGTATTTGTATCGTTGGTTGGCAGCATCCAACTGATTTTGGACCATGATTACCAAATCCAATGACGATTCGCCAAATCCGCCGCATGCATTGGGTATTAAATGTCATTTTTTTTGTTTTTTTTGTTGTCTGTTGTGGCTTAACTATTGCATTTATGACCGGATTTGACTCGTTCGCGCCGAGTCCGGCCATGCTACAATTCCTCATTCGATCGATGCTTGCTTATCGATAGATGCTGAGCTTCCTAATACCTATTTTGCTCTGCGGTAATTTTTTTTTTTTACTCCTGCGTTATTCGATTAGCTCCGCTGTGTCGATGCTTCGCACTCTATTTTTGTTTTCACACTTCTTATAGTGGTCTTCTGTCGCTGATCCCTTCCGATTTCTCTTAGGTGCTGTTGTGTACTTCTCAAACTCATCCGTTATTGATTCGATAATTCCTGCGTCCAAAATTGTCTCAAGTTTAGCTTGCACCCGTTCCTTGTACCTTGGATTTAACCGGTAAGGCCGCATCTTGACTAGCTTCACATCGTGTTTCAGAGGGATTTTCATTTTGCCTAGGTCCCCGAAAATTCCTTTCATATCTGAGAATTTTGTTGGGAACAAATCCTGAAACTCATGCAATAGGTCAGTCATCGTAGCAATGGTGGATTCATCCCAATAATCTCCAATACTTGCGAACTTCGGATTGTCTTTCGACCCAATGTTCACTTGATTTTCAGCGGCTGCTGCAACTTGTCGAAAGGCATTCTTGGTGTGCCTCGACACTGTGAATTCCTTCTGATTTTGGTACATATATAGCCCTCAGGTCACCCTCATCGTTCGGTTCTCCCGTGATATTGTAGCACTCCATCAACAATTCCGGTGTCGCAGTCCATCGAAGTTCCCTTGGTTTCTCAATCGGGATTTCCTCGAATACCTTCTCATGGATTGCCTATAATGCGCTGTGGATGAAGGGGTTTTCATCAGAGAAGTTGAACATTTGGCTAAAATCAATTGTTACTTGTTCCCAAGAGTTCGTTCTGCGTCGTAGTTCTGTTGCGACATACCAACTCCACGGTACTTCATCCAATGTGTGAACAAATGCATGGACCCATTCCTGTTTCGCCCGTGAGCCTCATTGGCTTTGACATGCGTTCACATGTTCCTTCGGATCTCCTCTGCCATCATACTTCCTTTTGCTCTATCCTGCAGTGTCGTCAAACCTAACCTCCATTAGCTGTCGACATAGTGGCATGTTTGTGATACTAGAATTGTGCGCTACCCACCATCGCGCGGGAGTAGCCTTCAAGACTTCCTCCAAGGCTAATAAACGGTTTGGTTCCGCCACTTTTTCCTCAAATTCGGTGAGAAACGTAGTCAGGTTGGGAAATCCCTCATATGTTGGAAATGCACATTCCTCTGTGGCTACCCATCACATTGACTGTGTGATTCGTGCACACCTCCCTAATGATACTTCATGTAGCCGATTCTGCCAATTCTCGAGCGCCTCGTCTGAATCTGACGACGCCAAACTAACACTGCACCATCCCAACTTTGCATCTGTGGTGGGATTAATGTAATCCTCGGAGATGTTGTATAAAATATCCCATCCCTCAGTAAATTCATCTCTTGTCGGTTCAACATATCGCTTCCCTTCCGCAGGATCAAGAGGTGCGACAACCCTCATCTCGCAATTTTCGAATGACATAGTCTGTTTCTTGAAGTTGATGATGACCTAGTTTTCCATCGCCTAGTCTATCCCTAGCAGCACTGGATAGGGGCTTGTGTTGTCAACAATCTCTATTACATCAAAGTATGGACATGTCTTCAGTCCCTCAATTTCAACTGGAAGCTGGCACACCTGACCAAGTGGAGTCACCTTACTCTGATTTGCTAATCGCAGCTATATCAGTGACCCGACTAACTGTGGTTTTCCCATTGTTTCCCAGGTCTGCTTGGTCAGAATGTTGACGTCTGACCCCAGGTTCGAGATGATTGAGTCGACATCAAATGCTCTGATTTTTGCAGACATCTGCATCTCTCGTCCTATCTTCCTCTTATGTATGCGATTGAATGTACGTTCCTGGCGTGCACCTTCCCGTCAATGCAACAAACTAGATATTTTTTCCAATGCATCCTGATCTTTTTCCAACTCCAGGAAACTCTCCAAGAAGGATATTAAGGTGTTAGCCTTTCTTTGCGACTTCGTCGTGTCAAACGTTGGTGGCATATCGTAGGTAACTTCTTCTTGAAGAGGCAACTGCTTCCTCTGTCTCATTGCTTCCCGCGCTTTCAAGAATACATCCCTTTAGACTTCCGCATCAAATGTGACGTGCTTCCTTGCTGTTGGTTGGACGGTAGCCTGTGACCTGTCGACTCCTGTCACAGCTCCCCCTCGTGTCACTACTCCAACCGTTGGAGTATGACTTCTGACCTCCGTTGATATCTTTTGCACTGCCGATGGTGTATTCTGATTCTGATTTTGTGGAGGTGGGGGCAGGTTCTTGGTTTTCCATTTTGCGATGAGCTGCAGACAGTCTTCGACTCCATGGTCCACAGCACTGCAATAAGTGCACTGTGGTGCTGGATTCGGGAAATCCCTCTGATAATTCCCCTACTGCACACAATTGTAACATATAATTGGTCCTCGCCCTCGTCCAGCATCTCCTCCTCATTCTGCGTCGGCACCTCGGCCTTCGTAGAATCCTCCTCTAAAACCTCAACACGGTGGCCCATATGGTGGGTACTACGGTTGTCCATATTGCGGTTGCCCATACTGCCCTTGATCATATTGTTGTGGTTGGTTAAAATGAGGCTGTTGTTGGGTATACTGCGGTTGCTGCTATACCGCCGGTTTCTCTTCCCCTTTCATAAAATATGTGTCAGCAGTCCGGTATTGGAGTAGGTCATAAGCCCTACAATCGTTTTCGTCGTGGCCAACTGAGCGGCAAAATTTGCAATATAGGTTTACTGGCTTCAACACCATTTTATGTAGGTACACACACTCTTTCGGTCGATGTCCTCTGGTTTGACAGACGCGAGACCAAGGCATCCCTCCCTGAGTGAGGGGATTCGGTGCACCTGATTGCAAGTATTCTCGAAACTCTGGGCAATTATCCTTATGGTGTCCTTCTGTTTTACATTTGTTGCACCATATGTCTTCGCGGGTTTCTTTCCCCTTCTTCATATCTTGCATTTGGAGTGTCAAATTGGCCAACTGCGCTTGTATCCTATCCATTCCTATGCCAACTTCGTCGATTGGTGAAGCCTCTAGATTCATCGCAATCTCCAGCGCTTCAGCTTGGGTTGCTACCTTCTATTGCATTAGTGGTCCATGGATGTTTGGCACCAATCCTGCGATAAACCACTCCTTGTGCTGCATATCATTCATTCAGAAACTTACTTTTTCCATTAATGTTTTATACCTTTGATCAAATTCCCACACCGTCTTATTCGGGTATTGGTTGATTTCTTTGAGCTTGGTGACATACTACGACTCCGACTTTGGTTTTCTAAACTCATTGATCATTCCTTCTTTGATCTGCACTAATGTTTTGCCTGGAGTCACTGTCGGTACTTTAGTAAACTTCACAAACCAGTCTAGCGCATGACCCCTGAGGTTTTTCGCTAGCTGTCCCTTTTTAATATCCTCATCCTGGAACTGCTTCACAGTCCCTACTGCTTCGCATAGGAACCAATATTGCTCGGGATCTTCAGTGCCATTCCCTTGGAAAGTGGGAATTTTTGCGTCGTCCGCCATTCTTACGTTCCTACTATTATTGTTTACTGATGCGGTGCTCCTACCGCTGCACGTAGAACAACTCTACAAATAACTGGTGTTTCTTCTTGTGAAATTCTGAGTAGTGCGCAGGGTTGAAGTTATGTTGTAACTTACGATCCGTCCCTCTTTTGCTTCTGGGGTAGCCTGGTCACCATCTCCTTCATCGTAATAAGGTTGCTTTGTCCCTTGTGGTCCTGTTTCATAGTCTTCGGTTCCGATCCCTTCAGGATACTCTCTATCAATCCTCCTCCTCTTCTCTGATCACCGGAATATCACCCCACTCCTCAAGGTACCACAATCTTCCTCAACCTCCCTTAGAAATTCTTCTTCACTTATGTCCATCTACCCTGCATCTTTCTATCGGATCCGCATTTACGCTATACCCACAACCTCTGCACACTGATCTTCTACTCGTCGGAAGTCATCCTCAATATGCCCTTTTTGCAGAAAAGCATTTTAATCCACAACTTGAGCAACAATAGGAATCTCCCCCTAGGTCCTTTGAAAAAACTCCTTTCCGCGTCTCTGTATGATTTGATTGTGTCAAAGACGAACTTAGTAATGTATCCCTCTAGGATACGATCCACCCAGAAGTCGACAGCCCTTGATACCTTATTGTCGACTCGCTTTAGCTGTTGAATTAGTTTTGGGGTCCAATGGTCAGGCTCAGTCTTTTGGCAATGGTTCTTCTGAAACATCAGCTGTGCCAACCACTCGTGCAACAATACCGAGAATTCACAAAAAAACACTTCATGGATATCTGAATAAATATGCTTTTGCAGCCAACTGCTCCCTATCTTTCCAAGGTTCTGATTTTCTCCTTCTGCGAATTCTTCTTCCTTCTTGTCAAACCACTCTTGAATCTCTAGTTTTGTCGAGTGCCACAACATGTCCTCTTCTTTTCCTCTTCAGGTTCCCGGAAACAGAACCATTTGTTGACACAGCGACTATCGACAGGGGTTCACTTCGCACTACTGTCAACAACCATCAACAGAACTCTCTTAAAAACTGACCCAGAAAGGTTTTACCCTTTCCAGCAACACTTGCAGAGCGAGTGAAGTCTCACCCGAGATGAATAAGGGGGCTGCAGGAACCAAGTTTCCACAGTGGGGAGAGGATATGCATCAAACTGCACTTTACGGTATAACCTTTGCATAAACAATCAAAATGTCTTATCGAAGATACAACACAGTTCAAAATATCTCATTCTTGTATTCAACTATGATGCCCTTAGGCTTACAATCATACTCCTATTTATATGAAACTAAATGGTTATAAAATGGTCCACATGACCCATTCCAACTAACTAAAATAATCTTGCGCTTTCTTGTTCTCTGCGAATGACCCTTTCTTCCGCGGATGGTCCTTCTTCGCAGCTATTGGCTTCCGCTCTTTATGCGATCTAACCCCGTGCCAACACTACCCTTTTGATCAAGATGACATAAACCCTTAAATTCATCCCCAAATATAGAGCAAGGGAACCCGAAAATGGGGACATTACAATCCTCCCTTCCCAAAGATTGTTTGTTCTCAATCAATGCCATCATAACCCTATGATCAATAAGATGAACCAAACTAAAACTGAGAATGATCACAGGGTTCCAAACCAACCTAGAAGATGTGAAGCACCCTCTGCTTGAAGCACTATTCTACAGGTACTAACACTAGATCCCACCTGAATACTATCGATAGGTAGAGCAATCATGTACTACAAAAACTCAATCAACCCCTCAGAGAATGGCTCTTCTAGGGAACCAGCCCAATGCACCATAAGAGAAAACTCCTAAAAGTAAGGATCGACTCTCTTGTCTCTATCAATTGTTGAACTATCGAACAATGTAATCCTAGGTTTGTCTCATAAAGGATCCACCATGCTAACATTGTGCTACTCTAATCATAAATGTCTTCCCATCAAGCCCAAATCGCATTCTCCTCTCCTGGAGATCCCAGAAGTAATCATCTCCATACCCCAAACTGAAACACCTGTAAGGGATGAAACCCATATCATGAGACATCTCCTGATGAGGTATTGACTGTCATCCTGTATCAAACATGATCCTAGGAAACATAAAGAATAGTCTTCTCAACCCCAAAACCACTCTCTAGAAAAAAGAAGTGGGCCAATCACTATCACAATTCTGAAATCTGCCAACCAATAAATTCCTCTATTTCCATTAGTTGTACTCATATCATTGACACTTAATCTCCAAGTGTCGAAAAAAAAGTTTCGAACACACCAAGACACCCAAACCACTGTAATCAGTAAGGCATCATCTGACGATATGCACACTATCCTCATAAAGTATTTGTAGTTCCTGCCACTCACCAAGGTGGAAGCAATAAATATAGGAACTATGTTCGGAAAAACTCCCATAACCATCTTCCCTAAAGCATGCCAAAGCTCAAAATCAATCTTCTCACAAAAGAATATCACCATAACCAATGTGAAAATGTAAAGGCAATGGTAGTCATTCTAAAATACTACTGAAAACATAGGATAGATGAGTATGAAAGTAGTTATAGAGTCATATCCTATGATCAAACCATTTCTATCAATCAACTCCAACCACCAGATACTCCATTGTTGATATAAAAAGACAAACCAACATAGTTGTGGGTCAAGATCTAAAGTCAAGTGTAGGATGATCAGAAAGTGGACAATGGTGCTAACACTCATTGTTACAACTCCACGAGCCTCTAAAAGATTAATCATAGCATGTGAAAAATCACTATCTTGAACCCACACTGAGAATAAACTATCAAAGTTTACATCACAAACCTTCATAAGATGAACTTTATGAATTAGGAAGGTTCAAAGTAAACAATAATGATTGTTGTCCAAAACCAAAATCATTGAGGTACAATATGATTTTAGTGCTCTACACCAAGGAAAACAGTAGAACCAACATATTTCCCAAGTATGAGCATGCGTGAAAGGCATTGTGTTGTGCAAAAAAAACTTAGAAGTGCTTGGAAAACACCTCCAAGCAATCATCGACTAAAAATCCTCACTACCTTGGCAAAGAATAGTGTGTTGATTACCCTGAATGAAAGCAAACATGATGTAGAGTGGTTGACCTGCAACCAATCAACAATCTCCAAACTAAAATTATGATTCATTCTTTTCCAAGTGATATTGCCAACAGTGATCATTCGTTCAATGCTCTAATTCTCACTTAAAATCTTCCTCCAAAAAGAACAACACCTTTCAGTCAAAAATTTTGATCCTTGTCACTCCAAAGGTCACTCTTGTGACTCCCAATAATCTCTGTCAATTCTTGTTGAGAATCCCAAGCATGGATACACGACCAATCTCCAAGGATCAATACATCCCATGAAGGGAATGCATCTCCAAATACATAAGGAAAACATGCAACACTACTCATCAACTCAGTTAAGGTATGAAATGTCACACTTGTTGGCCAAATTCAAAACTCAAGACCAAACATCATACAAGAATGGAGTAACTCATAATGAATACCAACAAGTAAATGATCCTCAACTGATATCATTAATTTGCATACACGAGTTACATGCCAATTCCTCATATGGCAAGGAATGATGACGTTTCTCAGTCTCATCTCATTCCAAAATCAATCTTCATCTGTCTCCTTTTCACATTTCATATTCGGTGGTCTCCTAGGAGGGTAACCATATTACTCCTCATAAAGTGAACCTAAGTCAAAACCAAGCTGAATACCACACACCAACCCAAGTTCCGAATCTTCTCCCAGATCCCATACCTTATTATTTCTATCAAGTGGAATACTGCACTCGGGAACGACTCCATCATCCAACTCACTAAAAGTGTTGTCAACGTAAGTATATCTCTCCATAGACTTGGTTTGAAAGTTAAATCCAAAGCCACTTGTATTAACATCACCAGAATAAGATAAAGGATCAACAAAAGTTGTTTTGATGTCATCATCATTTTTGCTTTTTCCATTCCCTTCCTCTAATACTACATGAGTGAACTCAACACAATCATTTGCTCCATAGGAATCATCAAGGAAGCCATTATAATAATCACTAGTTGAATCTGAATTAGGATCCAAATCTGATGTTTTGTCCTTTTCTCATGCGCCACCTCATCCATGGTAGATGCATGCATGACCAAAAGATCATCATGAATCCCTGTCACATAGTATTCATGAGTCAAGGCACCATATACATCCAAATGTTTTGTCATAATTCTCTTTTTATTTTCTCGCTTCTCACTATCCAAGATCCCCTCCTTTTTTCTTGCAGATGCACATGTGAAATTAGCTTCATCCTTGTTATCGGAAAATTTTGTAGGCTTATCAACCCCTGATTCATAATAGGCATGGCAACTCATATACTCATTTCTTTCTTCTTTCTTCCCAACTGATAAGTGAGGCTCCAACAACTCGGAGTGCTCTTACAATGTTGTTAGATTCTTCTGATATCCCTAAAATGGCTTGCAAAATTGCTACTATGAGTTCCTGATTAGACATCATCTCTCACAAACCACTGAATGTTGGTCTTCATACCAAGTTACCACTATTGTAAATAGAAAGGTATAAGTGTTGGTGACTTATTGGAAACAATATGAAAATACCTTTCACTGATTTCCCCTCGGGCTGGTAGGATACATGACTCTGATACCACTGTAATATCCCCTCTCCTTATTGTTGATATATTATGGGTTTGTTGTTGATATATTTTTTGTTTTCTTGATTCTAGGCTTTCATCAAACACTTTCCCAGCACGCTCTGATACCACTGTAATGACCCTGCTAGATATAAACTAAATTTTGAATCAAATGCTTTTATTTTTGTTTTAGGACTTTCGTCAAACACTTTGACAACTATTGTTCAAAGACCACTGAATGTCCCCACATAATGCTAAGATGAATTAATGTTGGTTGTTGAGATATTTTAGTGTATTTATGGGTTTAGGATTTTGTCAAATAGTTGGTTTGTTTAAGTGTCTACTGCTGATCTAGGAATTTTTGCCAAACAATTTGCATCCAAAACAATGATGTTGACTTGCAAGGGTGCTTCTTTCATTCAATCACCAAGGGAAAAGCAAATACATGAATGAAAAAATATAACAACTTAACACAATTGTTATAATAGTTAGTGAACCCAGTATTACAAATATGATAAAAATGTTATTTCTAAACTGTAGATCATGTATTGGTATCCCTTTAATGTACAAATCTAACTCCTTGAAGCCCTGTGACAACACCGATATTGTTGGGTGATTTGATGGGAAAATAGAGAAGACAATAGTGTTGTAGTTGTTGCTCCTTGGTTGTTTATTGTTTAGGTGATTGTTTGTAGTTGCTTCCTCTTGGACACTATAACAACTAGCTAACAAAATCCCTATTTATTGTAGATGGCCCCGTGCCCCTGTAGGATAACAACGAAAGAACTCAACACTAATTGCAACTCGCCCTCATGCTCAGTTTGATAGTGCATTATGTGTTAGCGTTTCCCTTGGTAACCAAAACCTTCCACACTACGATGCACCCTCTACAGAATATGACATCACCCCCCTTAATAACCACACACTCAGATCTGAAATCCCACACTTGAACTTTGTTGATGTATTTGTAACTTCGAAAGATATTCACTTATATATTGTATTTGTACTTTATTGTATCCCCAACGGAGATGTATTATTCCTCCGATTGGAAGTGTCATCAGTTGTACTTGCAAGTGTCGCAAGTTATATTGTAAGTGTCGTAACTTATACTTGATGGGTTATTAGACCACCTTGATGGGGTCGGCCCTATATGAGTCATGTGGGTTAAAGGGTTATTAGACCACCCTAGTGGGGGTCGGCCTAGTCAACATTATGTTAAGTGTTTAAGTTGGGGCCGACTAGTTAAAGTTAAGTTGGGGCCGACCTAGTGTATAAATAGACAGTGTGTCTCTCTCATTTTACACATTCTCTCATTCACTCTTCGCATTAGTGAGAGAGAGGAGGAGTGCGCACAAGTGGAGGAGGAGCATGATGCAAAAGATATCTATCTCTTGGGTTTGATCATGGTGATCCTTGTATTGATGCTTATTCTATCTCTGAGGAAGTTGTGGGGTTTTTCACCTTCTTGGTTTTCCCTGGTGAAATGTTTTGTGTCTCTTGTCTCTTATGCTTGATATGCTGTACATGTTGTTCTTTCAGTTAAGATCCTAGATATATTGAATTAAATGATGAAAAACTAACATGGTATCAGAGCTAGCCTGAAGGAAGGCATGGTATGGCATTTATGAGACTTGTTGCACTTGCGACAAATTGGAAGCTAGGGCTTGATATAGCAAAAACCAGCCATTGTGGCACTTTCACTATAAATCCATTTTGGCGAAGGTTCAGGTAATGAAACTTCTACAAGTCATAGATAACATCCCCATGTACCTTGTGTCCGAAGCACAACATCCAATTCGCTGTAATTTCTGTTTTATGACCCGTACAATCTAGGGTTTCCGCCTCTTCCAGATCTCAGTCCTAAATAGGTGACCTAAGAAAAAAGGTCACAACTTGGGCTAGGAAGATCCAAATGAAATTCTATAAAAAGTGGAAGTAAGGGAACGGATTGTAGTTTCACAGGTCTTCTTTTCAGAGGGCGAAGTTGAACCAGTGACACGTGGAACTCCGTACAACTTTGCTATCCTATTTTATCCCATAAACAAGTCACGTTGCGACATTTGGCATATCTCTCTCTCAGAGAATCCATTTGAGGTCAGAACTGTGGGGTTGGAAAGAAGACAGGCCAGGATACCAGATGCCAATGTTTCAGACCCTGTGGATTCGTAATTTCAGAGATGCACCAGAAACAATAAGGCACATATTTCTGTGAAATAGAATTGGATTCTGAGCATTCTCATTTTTGGCTTATCACTACTGTGGGAAATTAGGGCTTTTGACAGTAGTGAAATTTTGGAGTGGTATCAACATAGGATTTCTACCCTCAGAAAAAATTGAAATTTAGAGACCAAGATCAAAGTTTTTGGTTAGGTAGAACCCCGAGCATCATCAAACCCTAGTTCGGGATTTTGATCGGAAAGGTGGAAAATTAGGGTTTCTGCAAAAGTTGGAATTTTTGAAATCTGTGACCACGGATGGATACTCCTCAGAAAAATCGAAGCTTAGGGTACAATATCAAAATTTTTGGTTGGGCAGAATACCAGGCTTTATCAAACCCTAGTTTGAGATCCTGTCCAGAAGATCCGAAAGTTTCAAAGGCAATTTTGAGGGGTTAAATTTTGTAGTTTTCAAAATTGAAGTATACCAGCTTGATCAGCTCAACAAGGCACATCTTTCCATCCATTCAAAAGTTTGAAATTCAAAATTTGAATTTTTAGGGTTTCTCTGACAAACCCTAATCTAGCTCCAAATCCAGTTTCAACAAATCAAAGTGGATTGGGTTAATCCTAGAAGAGAATGAATTGGACACCTACATAAGTGAAGAGGTTCCAGTTCCAGAGGGAGACGAGGTTAAGGCCTTACATAAGAATGCTACTAGCAATATCGACAGGTATGACTTGAGGAGATACAGGTATGTTTTTGAAATCTGTTCATGATTAAGTTTATGATATGTTGTCTTCATATTATTGAGGTTAGTACAATCTTGATTAATCTTAGACTTGTCTTATCACCCTAGTAAAAGTATGAATGCATGTGAATGATAGAAGACATTCATTGATTAGGGTTATATGATTGTACTAATGCATTGTGGTGTTGTATGAGGTTGATGTTGTCTACTAACATGAAAGGTACATCAAGAAAGAAAAATCAAGTTCTACATCAAGAACATATGACCATGGCGACATGAAGACAAAGACTCATCCATAGCCATTATAGAAGCTCTACTTACGAGGTATGTATATTTTGGTTCTACAATGGTTAACTTATGAGTTATGCAGGTTACTAAGCACAAGTCATTGAAGAGAACAAGAAGACATTGTTTGGGTATGTTAGACATAACTATCTAACATGATATTCCAGGTATGTTTTTCCTATATCAAGTTAGAATCCTACCTTATGTTAGGATCTTATACTTTTGTATGAACGATAGTGATTATTCTTGAAAGTTAGAAGTTTAAGTAATCAAGGGTTTATGCATATTATGTTTCTTACTTTGATTGATGATATGACTAACTAGAAGAGTCCTATGGTCAAATAAGAATATGCATGAGTAAAATAAGTCTTCCCTGAAAGCTTGAATTCTAACGCTTATTACCTGTGTATGAAATGATCATGACCATACATATTTAAGATTATCTAGAATCATAATGTTTTGATAGTATTGAGATTATACTAATGAATGTATGACTATGTATGAGATCATGAGGATGACACAATCATGACACTAGTGCACACTTAAGCGTGCATAGTGGTCTAGGATGGATATAAGTTCAAGGACAGGTAATCCAGGAAGCAAAGATCAAGAGGGAGCACACTCCAGTAGTTCCTGCAAGGAAGCAAAGATTGAGAGGGAGTCCACCCTACAACTAAACAAAGATAAGTATTTGAATTGTCATATATATGATTACTTAAATGATGTTGTTCAGTCATGTACATACTTATGTTCCTAGATTTAGGATGTATATTATGCATATTAGAAAAGTTGCATTAATGAACAAGATACTACTAATATGCAAGTAATGGGTAAGTGGCCTATGGTACTGTACAACATTCCATTGCTACTTATCTGGAATGAAACCGCTTTGCTGACATGTTGGGAGTTGTGCACACTCTTAACAATGTTCTGGTAGAGATGGAAGGCATCTAGAAAATTACGAAATATGGATAAATGTTGTATTGAAGCATTGGCTAAGATAATTGCATGACTGTATGACATATGTTTTTATGAGTAAGAATTTGTTCTGAAATATATAAGATGTTTATAATCATGCAATTGAACTTGTCTTGTAGGAAAGACCGTGGACCATCACCTACAAAAGAAGGACTACAACATTTGTTCCAGCAACGAAGTTCAAAGAAAACTATCTATTGAAGATATTGAAGAATTTGAAGTTCCCAGGATCTGGGATGCAGTAATGGAAGAATGCCATGATCGAGGAATACCAGTCGATCATGAAGAATGATGTTTGGGATGTGGTCCCAAGACCTGAAGGGAAGTCTGTTGTGACTTCCAAGTGGATCTATAAGATCAAGCATGCTGCAGATGGTAGCATAGAGGAATACAAGGCGAGGTTTGTAGCTCGTGGCTTCTCCTAGAAAGAGGGGATAGATTATGAAGAGACTTTTGCTCCTGTATCCAGATACACTTCCATAGGAACAATACTTACTCTGGCTGTAGTGATGAAGTGGAAGATACACCATATGGATATGGTGTAGTCGAAGAGGAAGTGTATGTGGAGCAGCCATTCGGTTTTGAGACACAGGACAAGGATTCACATGTGTGCAGATTGAAGAAAGCCTTGTACGGTTTGAAACAAACACCCAGGACTTGGGTATGATGCTTTACTTTTACTTTCTAGGTATGGAGGTGTGGCAGAGTGCAGATGGAATCTTCCTTGGACAAGGGAAGTATGCAGTAGAGATCCTGAAGCGGTTCGGGATGATGGACTGCAAGGCCATGGCCACACCTATGGCATCGAACCTGAAGCTATTGAGTGATGCTTCATCAGAGACTATTGATGTCACGATGTATCATTAGATGATTGGGTCCTTGATGTACATGAAGAACATGAAACCAGATATTTGCTTTGGGGTGAATTCATTGAGCCAGTTCCTAACGGATCCTAGACATGTTCACCTGATTGCTGTAAAGCATATTCTAAGGTACCTGAAGGGTATGGTTGATTACGGGCTCAAGTATGATGTGAGTCAAAAGTTTAACCTGGAGGGTTATGTTGATTCAAATTGGGCAGGCAGTACTGCAGATAGGAAGAGGACTTAAGGGTGCTGCTTCAGTATGGTATCAGGTGTGATCTCTTGGTTTAGCAGGAAGCAATCCTGCGTAGCATTGAGTACAGCCAAAGCAGAGTATGTCGCAACTTGTTTAGCTAGTTGTAAGGCAGTATGGCTTAGGAAGCTACTATCTGAGTTATTTGATCTCCCGTTGGATGCTACCTGTATCTATTGTGACAACTAGAGTTGTGTGAAGTTGTCAGAGAACCCGGTGTTCCATGACAGGTCGAAGCACATCGAGATCAAATATCACTATATCAGGGATATGGTGCAGAGAGGAGCAATGAAGCTCCTGTATGTTGCAATGGATGAGCAGGTTGCAGATGTGTTGACTAAACCACTAGCCATAGTGAAGTTCGAGTGCTTCAGAGAGAGGCTTGGTGTACTTCAGATCGAGGTTCCTTCCAAGG
The DNA here is from genome assembly GCA_027924585.1 of Larix kaempferi. Classification (NCBI taxonomy): domain Eukaryota; kingdom Viridiplantae; phylum Streptophyta; class Pinopsida; order Pinales; family Pinaceae; genus Larix; species Larix kaempferi. Next base: position 954,430 of record BSBM01000010.1, read on the forward strand.
GGAAGTGATGAGTCCAGATGACGTAGATGCACATGGGCTTTTCTGACATGGTTGTAGATGTGTTCTCCCATGGTCGTGATGTAATTGCCGAGCTTTTCTGACATGGTTGTAGATGTGTTCTCCCATGGTTGTGATGTAATTGCTGAGCCATTTTTCACATGGTGGTAGATGTGTTCTCCCATGGTGAAAAAGTAAGGGCTGGAGCCTTCCCCTAATGGTGGTAGACGTGTTCTCCCATATCAGTGGTGTAAGTGCTGTATGATGTGCATTTGGGATGTGCCCCGTGGACGATGAGATGATATGAAGAGGACGATCATGTGTGATGAGCATCAGGACGATGCTGTGACGATGACTAGGATGAGAATTCGATGATGATATGCATCAGGATGATGCTATGACGATGATCAGGATGATCATGCGATGATGATATGCATCAGGACGATGCTATGACGATGATTAGGATGATCATGCGATGATGATAAGCATTAGGACGATACTATGACGATGATCAGGATGATCATGCGATGATGATGTGCATCAAGATGATGTACTGTATGATGATGATCAGTATGATCATGAGCATCAGGATGATGCTTTGTGCGAGGATGATCAGGTTGATCTTGAGTTTCAGAATGGTACTCTGTAGCCGTGGACAGGTTGTGCAAGGGTAGCATGTAATACATCCTGGAGATCCGGACAGGTTGTGCTAGTCATGTAAAAGGCCTTGGATGCTCTTTAGGGTTCTTGCCGACCAAGACACCCTTTTAAGGTTTTGCTAGACCACATGTAATACGTCCTGGAGATCCAGACAGGTTGTGCTAGTCACGTAAAAGGCCTCGAATGCTCTTTAGGGTTCTTGCTGGGCAAGACACCCTTTTAAGGTTTTGTGGGGACCATATGTAATACATCCTGGAGATCCGGACAGGTTGTGCTAGTCACGTAAAAGGCCTCATATTCTCTTTAGGGTTCTTGCTGGGCAAGACACCCTTTTAAGGTTTTGTGGAGATTACATTTAATCAGTCCTGGAGGTCCGGACAGCTTGTGCTAGGCACGTAAAAGTCCTCAGATGCTCTTTAGAGTTCTTGTTGAGCAAGACACTCTTTTAAGGTTTTGTAAAGGTCACATGTAAAAGATCCTGGGAGATCCGATAGGTTGAGCTGTGTGCTCGTAAAAGGCCTGGGATGCTCTTTTGAGGTTTTGTTGACGCACGTAATCAGTCCTGAGGATTCCACAGGATGGCCAGCTCACAGAGATGATGAAGACCTACAGAAGGCTAGGCCTACACCCAACATGAAAAAGGAATGGCTCTATAGAACTTCCTATGACGAGAAGAATTCAGAGATAGCCTAGTGATCGAGATGTCGAGTACAATAGCAGTGATGATTATGATGCTCCGTGATCCAGTGATGATGATCCAACTCCAGAATTGAAGACTTGTGCCTATATGTATTGATGACCTGTGTCAAGAGAATACCTTCCTAGTTAAGAGGGAGTGTTGATGTATTTGTAACTTCGGAAGATATTCACTTGCATATTGTATTTGTACTTTATTGTATCCCCAACGGAGATCTATTATTCCTTCGATTGGAAGTGTCGTCAGTTGTACTTGCAAGTGTCACAAGTTATATTGTAAGTGTCATAACTTATACTTGATGGGTTATTAGACCACCTTGATGGGGTCAGCCCTGTATGATTCATGTGGGTTAAAGGGTTATTAGACCACCCTAGGGGGGGTCGGCCCAGTCAACATTATGTTAAGTGGTTAGAACCGACCTAGTTAAAGTTAAGTTGGGGACGACCTAGTGTATAAATAGAGAGTGTGTCTCTCTCATTTTACAGATTCTCTCATTCACTCGCTTCGCATTAGTGAGAGAGAGGAGGAGTGCGCACAAGTGGAGGAGGAGCATGCTGCTGAAGATATCTATCTCTTGGGTTTTATCATGGTGATCCTTGTATTGATGCTTATTCTATCTTTGAGGAAGTTGCGGGGTTTTTCACCTTCTTGATTTTCCCCGGTGAAATGTTTTGTGTCTCTTGTCTCTTATGCTTGATATGCTGTACATGTTGTTCTTTCAGTTAAGATCCTAGATCTATTGAATTAAATGATGAAAAACTAACAAACTCTCAGTCACGGGAGGTGATGAGTCCCAATTTTGGTAGGTAAAATGCATATCTTAGGTCTTAACCATGCAAACAGAGAAGTGTCATTTGAAGGATTGCTTACACATTTTGATGTTGGTTTTGTATTTAATGAATGGAATGAAGATGATAGAAGTGTTTATCCTTTATTTTGTTTGATTTATTTTAATTTTGACTAAAATAGTCTAATGCATGGTATTAACGTGTAATTGTGAACTGCAGAAGACCAAGTCAGGAATTAAATTCAAGTTCCAGCGCTGCCCTGTTTTGAAGATCAAATCATGAATTAAAATCGAGTTTTTGCATGATTGATGTTAAAGCTCCAGTTATGATAAAGCCACAACTGAAGTCCACTACCAAAGGCTAACTAGTACCAAATTTTTTAGATATTAATGAAGGAATGTACAGGCGATGAAGGGCAATTACACTAGCCACCAATACATTTCAAGATCCTAACTAAGTACTAGTTATCTCCAACATTTTTAGAATAAAGGATCAACTGTGATCAAGTTATAGACTTAAGTCAATTTTAGTATTAGGTTTTAGATCATATATTTTATGTAATAAATAGACCTCCAGGCACATAGATGAGGGTTTAGCTCTCAAGTATTTTGGAAACAATCGGATACAAAGTTTTTGTTACAGGTTTTTCCTTATTATGCATTTATGAATTATGAAGATTTAATCAGTTTAATGATAGTTTCCTATTCCTTGCATTTTGTGTGTGCTTAGTTTCTTTCACTCTTGTGTTGTTTTGGGGAAGGGCCCCCTCATCACATTAACATGAGTTATTGGTTAGTTAACATAGTTCAGATAATTCATGTCCATGCTTGATTGTATTTAAATTATTTATATTCAACCATAATTTTTGTTTCGCTTTCTGTTGTGTAGATTAGTGGTTGTTGTACTTTTGTTCATTCATTACCGTAGTTTTATGTAGAATTGTTTTTCCTGCAAAAAAAACAGTTTCATAGATTGCCATGAGTTACCCAATATTCAATTTTGCAAATTGGGTTAGTTAGACCAATTTACGTGCTTTCATAGATCTGATTTAGTTTTACTTCGCTTTCTTTCATAGATTCACTTCATTTAAATTAAGTTTGAATGATTTCATAGTGTTAATTTATTTCATCCAATTTGTAGTAGTTAGTTTGAATGCTTTCATATAGTTATTTTACTTCATCCAGTTTGCAGTAGTTAGGTTGCTGATATTTTCCAGAATAGTTATTTGCTTCTGAATTAAGTAGTTCTGCTCTCTGCTTTGTAGTTAAAAATTTCAGCAATTTATTCCTTAAATTAGTTATTCTGATAGATGCACTTTCAATTGCGTCCAGAAGCAGCTTTTGATTAATTTACAAAGTCGGGATTAATAGATGAATGATAGTTTTGTTTGATCAACATCTTTCCCTGTCTTATTTGGATTAAGTTTAGGCACATCATGATCACATTAGTACTCCATTTTCAAATAAAAACCATTCCACTCCCATAGTAGAATAGACGCTCTTGACAGTTGCACATACAGTGCCAGTGCCTCTTAAGTTTGTATGATCCCAGATTGACAAAGTAAAGTATGAATCTTGTTTTGTTGACCCTTGAATTGGTTACCATACTAGACATCCACCACATTTCGACGCCATTGCCGGGGAGGTGCTAAAAATTTAAAAAGCATAAAAACCTAAAAAATATAATATATAGAAAATCTTAAAAAAAAAGAATAAGAAAAAAATAGTTGTAACATACATGCCTCCACGCCAAAGGGATGAATTCATACATTTCCTACCTAATACCCCTATGTGTGAAACAAGATCAGAAGAATACAGGGTTGGTGAATCCCTTACTTCTGACAAATCTAATCCTGACTATAACCCAGATTACAAGAAATTCTTTGCTAACTCTAGTATCAACACAACTACGGCAGACGAAGAAGATGAGGCTAGAGAGATCTTCCCATTTCCCATTAGTACTGCCCAATAGGAAGCTCGATTGAGAAACATAAACTCTACAGTTCTTCCTAATTTTCATGGATTAACCTTAGAAGATCCAGACACGTTCTTATTCAAATTTGAGGTACTTTGTAGGACCTATGACTACTCATCAAATGCTCATAAACTTAAACTTTTCCCTTCCATTTTAAAAGATCTAACATTAAGATGGTTTATGAGTTTAGGAGGGAACAATATTTTTACATGGGATCAAATGAAACAAGCTTTCAAAACCATTCTAGCCACATAACCATCCCTATGTAAACCCAAATAAACCACCACTTGATTGGGCCCAACTGGGGCAGGAAACATGGCCAACACAACCAGTTTAGAACCATTGGAAGAATGCTCAGAAACATTATGCTCCTCCTTATCCTCATCCCTATCAACAATACCATCTGAATCAATAATATCCTTGTAATTATCAATAGCCACAAATGAATAAATATCCTTCTTCATCCAATTGGATGCCTCAACAACCCCAAGATTTGATGCCTCCACCACAACAACCACCAAGGCCACCTCAGTTGCCAGCACAACCTTTACCAAACTGCAATAATAATAGACCAATTTATAACAATGAGGTAGTCCATTTTCCAACATATGTTGTGGAAACCTTGGACTTGGATGAAGTAAATCTACGTTTGGGAAGGATAGTCCAAAATCCTACACCTTCTACGGTGGTTGATCATCCATAGGGTCAAAACACATGTCCAACAGACCTGGATCCGCACGAGGAAGAAGAAAATGATAAGGATCAACATGAGGTAGAGAACACTAATAAGGACTTACCCCAACATATAGAGCAAAATCTCCCATTTCCTAAAAGGATGAAAAATAAAATTGGAGTTCAAATAGAGAATGCCATCCTCATTGAGCTAAAACATTTGAACATACAAATTCCACTCCTCCAATCCATTAAGGAAGTACCTACCCGCAACAAATTTATTAAAGGCACATGCATTAAAAATCTAGGAGGAAGGAAAGAGGATCCACCCATAATCAACGTTATACGGCAGCTTGCAGATTTAATTCTAGGAAAAATTGTTAACCCTAAGTACTTGGATCTAGGAAGCCCTTTGGTTAATGTCTATATTAAGGGGGATGTTATCCAAAACACCTTGATAGATCTAGGAGCAACAATCAATATAATGAATTTAGACACCATGATGGCTTTCAGTTTGCATGCTTCACTTAGTCAAACACTCACAGTTCTGCAGTTAGCAGATACTTCCATTATGTGACCATAAGGGATATTCGAGGATGTCAGCATCACTATTGACTCATGGGAATATCTTACAGACTTTATGGTCTTGTAGGTCAAAACCAAATTAAGCGTGTATGCTCTTATCCTTGGTAGGTTGTGGTTAGCAATAACAGATGCATACATTGCCTGCAGAACATGGGATATGACCTTTACTAGTGGACAATTCAAAAAGAGAATCACCATTTATCCCCCTGCTAAACCCTTTGTCGATATAGAAGATCCTCTATGGATAGAATATGATGACAATTATGATATAAAATATTGCGATGTTCTTAGCATAAACACAACCCTAGCATTGAGAAATGAAGATAAAGACACAATATTATCTAATTTTCTGCAAAATATTTATCCTAACACTAACATACTTGAAGAGATTTTTGTAGCAGGTGAAGGAGAAGAAATGATAGTTGCTCCAAAGGATCCAGAGGAAATGTGGCAAAGAGTATTCTCTATGGAACATAAGCCTACCATAGTAAAAGTTGTGGAAATCCTTCCTGGGCAAACTTTGAAGATCAACAATAATTTGGAAGCAGATGAAGAACAAAAGTTGATGAAGGTCCTTACAGACCATAGTGCAGCCTTTTCCTGGAGTTACACTAATATGAAAGGCATACATATGGACATTTACAAACACCACATATACATAAAGGAATATGTTTTTCCAATAAGGTAGCCATAGAGGAGATGAATGGAGCATTGAAATACATTGTCAAGCAAGAGTTACAAAAATGACTCGATGTTGGTTTTATCTACCCCATATCAGATAGTGAGTGGGTGTCCCCCTTGGTGATAGTCCCAAAGAAAGGGGGAAAATGGAGAACATGTGTGGAATATAGAGAACTTAATAAGGCAACAAAGAAGGACCATTTCCCCTTGCCTTTCATTGATAAAGTCATGGATACCCTATAAGTAAAGATATTTTTCTCATTCTTAGATGGCTTCAGTGGATACAACCAGATCCAGATTCATCCAGAGGACCAAGACAAAACCACGTTCACCTGTCCTTGGGGAATGTTCACTTACACAGTCCTCCCATTTGGCCTATACAATGCTCCTGCAACATTTCAATGAGATGTCCTGAGTATATTTGCAGAATTTGTCCATGATAGTATGGAGATCTACATGGATGATTTTACACTATATGGAGAAGATTTTCATCAGTCCTTGGATAATCTGGATGATGTCCTGAAGAAATGTATAGAGATGAACTTGTGTTTAAGCAATGAGAAATGTGAAATGATGATGAGTGAGGGAATAATGTTGGGACACCATATATCTACGTGAAGAATTCAAGTGGACCAATCTAAAGTATAGGTTATAAAAAATTTACCTCCACCAGTAAAACAAAGAGATGTTAGAAGCTTCCTTGGCCAAACATGATACTATAGAATATTTATTGAGGGCTTTAGTAAGATAGTAGCTCCCATGTTTTCCCTCGAAACTAAAGATATAGTTTTTTTGTGGACAAAATATTGTATAAAAACATTTGAGCAACTCAAGGAGAAAACAATTACATCCCATGTGCTCCAAGGGCCAAACTGGAACATACCATTCCATATTCATGCTTATGCTTCTGATAGGGTGTTGGGCATGATTTTGTTGAAGTACAGTTTTGGGAACTGCACAGTTCGGGATGAGGAGTCAGATGGCATAGTTTTGGGAAGTGCGCAGTTCAGATTGCATAGTCATTGTTGCGCAGTTTAGCTAGTGCACAGTGCCAGCACGACAACTATTTGGGGTAAAGAGTATAAGGGAAGGGCGAGCCGGGAAAGCGACCTATTTTGGGTAAGGAGTAGAGCAGAGAAAGAGGAAAGCGACCTGTCAAGAGAGTGGCGGCAAGCAGTTAAGGAGCTAGGCCACTAAGTCGACGGTGACAGGAAGGCTAAAGGGGCGGAAAGTAACAAGCCATGATGCAGTTGTAACTGTTTTGTTGATGATCGCGGCTGTTAGAAAGGCGTTAGAGCCACAAGTGGCCCATCAAGGCGGCCGAAGCGAGTGGAGTAAGCTGTCGACGGTGACAGGCAGGGTGGCGGGTAACTGCACCAGTTTTGGGGAATCTTAGGGTTTTTGAGCCTATGCATTGTAAAAACGTGACCTACGGGCACGATCTATAAAAGTGCGCATTTTGTATGGTAAAGGGTTAATCTCAAATATTCATTGTATAATCTTGAGCAATACTTGTTTGTGTTGCTGGAAGCCATTATAAAGGCTCTGCAAGCTGTGTGCGCAAAGGCCTATTGGGAGAGAAGAGAGTCTGCAGCTGAGTGTGCAGACTAGAACTGTTGTACCCTTCCCAAGCCAATATAACAATAGTTCCTGTGGACGTATCTCCCATCCTGGGGGTGAACCACGTTAAATTATGTGTTGTGTGACTTTTTATGTGTTTGCATCTGTTTATTTGCTTACAATGAATGCTTAAGATCTTGCTTATCAATTTATGTGTTCTTCTTTTATATGTATTCGCCATAAAGAATGGAGATGGGAATAATATGTTAATTATCGCATATGTGGATGAATGTTAGACGCACAAGTAATTCTAAGGCTGGGAATGCATAAGTCAGTTGGATAAACATTTAAGTAAGTAGAGTTCGCACCATGCGACCCCCTCGAAGCGTAGCACTGGAAGTGCGCAGTACAGTTTGTTCCGTCATGTTGCATAAATCGTAAGATTAATAACCTAAGGCAATTGATGAATGGATAGAAAATACTAAGTAAAGTCATCGAAGTTGGTTAAGTCCGAAGAGGAAGCGCAATTATTAGTGTGTTTCCCTGTCATTGAATAAGTCCCCAACCATGCAGTCCTTGGATGCACGAGTTGCACAAGCTTCCCAGCTTGTAGAAGTATTAGCCACGAAGAAGGTGAACTTCGCACAGTCCTCAGTCCGCAGCGCGAGCCCTGCAGTGTGCTGTTCATCAGATCTGTTTAAGCACTCATCATGTGGTTGTGGAAACCTGATTTTGCAACTCCCCCATTACTTCACCTCGGGGGAGACCTCAATCTGCTCGCAGATTGTTGCTGAAAGGGTCAGTGAAAAGGGGTTTTGTTGGTTCCTTGAACTGTGAAGAACTTGGGTCTACATTTGAAACCTCTAGAACATTTACTTAAGCAAATAAATGGTTCCATTTCCGCGCTAAGAATCTGTGACGAGTTGCCGTGCTTGAAATAGTGATGTGCTCAGACGAAAAGGTTCCATTGATTGTAGAAAATTGGCACCCAGACAAGAAAGAGATTTGGGCTTGGTGTGACAAGACAGAAAGAGACTTCGCAAGGAAGGAAAATAGACATCCGCGTCTCTCTGACGTAGAGTGGTTGAATAAATACCTGTGGAAAAATATTCATGAAATATTTTGGGCATCTTTTGGAAATGAGTTGCACGAGTGGTTATTGAGGCTGGCAGAGCGAAAGAACTGTTTCCAGCCAGAAGTACTGACTGAGTGGACTCCAGAGCTTACTGAGAGGCTCAAAGCGATAGATAGTCCACTGTCGCGGGCAGTTGACTTTTAGGTTGACAACATACTAGGAGGCTTTGTGACAGAGTTCATTGTGGACACGTTGAAATCCTACAGCGCAGCCGAAGCAAATTTCTTCAAAGGGTTCAGAGGTAAGTATCTGAACAATCTCAGTTTATACATTAAAATGCTTTTAGCTGAGAAAGGCGTTTTAAGAATGCAGTGAAATTTTTGAGTCTGTCATGGTAACTAGCATATATAGTGACTATGACGAAGAAACACATAATTTGAGAAGTGGAAAGAGATACAAGTATACTACTGAGAAAAATCCTAGACCGCATGGAATCCGTGTAGATACTGAAATACCATGTGATCTGAATAGTCAGACCGCACCTCTATCAACCACTTATCAGCCTATTACTTTGCATAATCCGCCGGTTGTGAACACCGTGCCCCCTATTTCTCAAAATCTGTCAGCTCAAAACCCTCCCGTTGCTAATATTCCTAATCCTCAGAGTGTCAATACCAGTAACATCATAGGAGTAGGTACTCAGGCCATTCCGACTCAGACCATTCCGAATCCGACTATTCCATCTCCGAATATCCCGATTCAGAACAATCTGCGCAGTACTATCCAAAATCCCACTTAGAACCCAACGCCACCTAGAAGGAGGATGACTAACGACATCAAGCTGCTGATATTTAAGGGAATGGGTCTAGAACACCCTGAGCAACACTGGTTTCTATGTGAAGCCCTGTGGAGTGTTAAGCAGGTTCAAGATGATGCTGTGAAGAGAGCGCAGCTCGTCACTATGTTCAGAGATAGAGCCTTGAATTGGTTCATGAAGTACTCTCAGGGACATAATAGAAACTTAGCCGAGATTAATGATGCGCTATTGAGCAAGTTCAAGAAACCAAAATCAGAATCTCAATGTATAACAGAATTAAAGGAAATTAAGCAAAAACCTAATGAAACAGTATGGGAATTTGACCAAAAATTTAAGACACTGCTAGACCAAGTCAGCTTTGTCATAGCACCACAACAGCACCAAGAATGGTTTATAGCTGTGTTGTTGCCCCACATCAGATTACTGTTAATGCAACAGAAGGTTGCTATGTAGGCAGAAGCCCTAGAAATTGCAATAAAGTTAGAGGCTTCATCGATAGGTGAGACTAACACTGGAATGTCTCAGATCTAGACACAGTTAGCTACCCTGACACTACAACTATAGGATATGAAGAAGGGGAAGGAACATAGATAAGAAATCTGGTGTATAGGATGTAAGGGAGAAGGACACACCAGAGAGCACTGCCCTTTATTTTCAGACTACCTTAATAGTGGAGCGCCAAATCCACTGAATCAGAATCAAGCGCCGTGGTGTGAAATCTGCATAACTAGAGGACACTGGCCTGAAGACTGTTATCTGATACAGAAGTACGTCCGAACCCCTAAGAACCTATACTGCAATTTCTGTAAGTCAGTTGGACATGATGAATCCAACTTTCAGGCATATAAGTTCATGATGGAAAGAAAACGAGACATGGAGCATATGCGTGGTGGAGGAGTATACAGAATCCAAGAAGAAAATCTGCCAAAACAAGAGAATGCGCAGTATGAACAAGGTGCATATAGAGGCCATGGAGGATACCACGGACGAGGAAGAAATGCTGTCCCAACATAAGAAAGAGGCTGAGGTCAGGTAATCTGTTATAACTGTGGCCAACAAGGCCATGTATCTAGAGATTATACCAATGCATGTACTACTTGCAACTACTATAAATATTTTGATCATGTTATTGAGGACTGCACAGTGTTAGAGGCAGAAATGCAGAAATGAAAGCAAGATGTACCTAACCCGAACATCCAGTTGATCGCAGCAGAGAAAAGGGATGTGGATCCAAGTATTAATGTGGTGACGCAAAGTGGCGCTGCCAGAGGAAGGGATATGCAAGCGAAAGCTTCGACTTCTGGAGATTTTGACTCTAAGCAAACCCCTGTTGAAACAATATGGATAAGAAAAGCTAATGGGAAAGCACCTGCTTTCAACCTGGAGAAAAAAAAAGAAGTCTTTGAAGAAGCGCGAGACATCATCAAAGAGCCAACACCTATGTCACCAAGAATCCCGTTGCGCAGTGAAATACTGCAGACGCAAGATATGCTAGCGGCATATGACAAGACGTGCACCTCAATAGAGACAAGCACTTCTATTGCCTAGTTCCTATGGAGCCGCATGAAACTACTGAAGAGCGTAGATGCTGTAGTGGAATTCGAAAAATTGTTGAGCCAGTATGAACCACATAGCGAGAAGGATACTGCCGAGAGCGCAGTTCACCACATTAAAATCTATAAAAGAACAGACAGAGAAATGAGGCTCACTACGTAGATAGGAGATTATGAGATGGATGAAATCATCCTTGAATTAGGATCCGAGGTAAATGTCTTGATTAAGAAGACATGGTAGCAGATGGCGAGACCAAAGTTGTTATGGTCACCCATACAGTTGAGGTTAGCAAATCAGGTGAAAGCCATACCTTTTGGGAGACTAGCCAATATTGTTGTTGACATCAATGGAGTGCGAAGTCATGCAGACTTCGAGGTTATCGAAATTGTGGATGATAGCTAGCCTTATCCAGCAATATTGGGTATAGATTGGGCTATGGATAACCTTGCCATCATAAAATTGAAAACAAAGAAGATGATATTTGAAGGTCAGGACATAAGGGTCATCGCGTCGTTAGACTCTTCTCAAGGCGAAAGATACAGTGAGTTGATTCATGAAGAATGCAGAGCTCAATACCTGGACCGCATCTATAAAATGACTATGAATGATGTTGACTACAATAATCCTACTGCGGATGGAATGCTCAGTTGGCGATGTGACAGTTCTTGCATCTCAGACTCCGATGCAGGACTGGAGAATTGGAAAAGCTGTATGCATGAAGTATCTGCAAGGAGATGCCCGCAGATCACAAAGTCACTGCAATGGATTAGAAGAGAGGAAAGTCCAATCCCCACCTATGATGGTTCATCTAATGTTTACTCAGTTATCCAAGAATATACTGTCTCAGTTGCAGTTGAGCATCACTTACCAGCACTAGACATGGCATTGCGTGAGACACCTGCCGGATGGTGGGATGCGCATAAGGATACCTTGACTACATGGGATCAGTGCAGGCATATGATGCAAATCAGAGTCATGGAAACCATTGCGTTGACCATGGTAAAGTACAATGGACAGACAAGTCCAAGGGATCACGTAGAGATCTGTTCGGAAGCATGGATAAATAGACTGTAGACAGAATGCATTCATCTGTTTGTGCACACATTAGACTGGATTCTAAAGAATTGGTATCGAGACGCAGAGTTGCGCAGAGGAACCACAGATTGGGCCATGTTGGCTGCGAACTTCCAGAAAACTTTCAGCTTTGAAGATGAAAGTCCAAGTATTAATGAAGCTTTGCAGATCATCAAGGAGAGCATATTCAAAGTAGAATGCCCAGATATAAACGAGGCATTGTAGGGACTCAAAGAGAAAGTGTTTGAAGATATCAAATTACCTATGAAACTACAACCAGAATGGGGCAGGTAGGTAGAACATGCCCTTGAATGCTATAACCTCGCTGAAAATGGTGAAGAAGAAGAAGAAAGCAATGAGGAAGATCTGCGCAACGTCAATATACCTGAGTCAGAAGGTGCGCACGATGTAGAGGGACCTCCACTGGAAATTCCAGACATGAGTGGACCTGTGAAAATAAGAAAAGTGAACATTGGCACAAGCGAAGAGCTGAAGCTCGCATCTATTGGAGACTACTGGGATGATCATACGGTCGCGGAGATCGCAGACCTGTAACATGAATATCAAGATTTATTTCCGACAAAGTTTATAGAAATGAAAGCTATTCTGGACGACTTGGGGGTTATGAAAATACCTCTTAAGCCAGGCGTGAAGCCTGTTAAGCAAAGTCCTTATAGACTGAATCCTAGATATAAAGAAAGAGTCAAGGCAGAACTCGATAAAATGCTCGATGCGGGGATCATTGAGTCGGTTGAAGAATCAGAGTGGATAAGCCCGATTGTTATCCAAGACAAGAATACTAAGGGTGAGATTAGGATCTACGTAGATCTCAGGAATTTGAACGATGCTTCACTGCATGACCCATTTCCTACTCCTTTTACAAATGAAGTCTTAGACAATGTTGGAGGAAATGAGGCATACTCATTCACTGATGGATTCTCTGGATATCATTAGATCAGGATCGATCCAGCAGATAGACACATGACAACTTTTGCTACTGAATGGGGCTTGTTTCAGTACATGGTTATGCCCTTTGGCTTGAAGAACGCACCTACCATTTTTTCCAGAGTTGTTGTCACAGCATTTAAAGATTTTATGCATAAATTTTTAGAAGCATATTTTGATGATTGGACTGTCTTTGGTTTGCTGAAGAACCACTGTGAAAACCTCATAAATATGTTAGCTAAGTGTAGGCAACATCAAATTTCATTAAATTTAAAGAAGTGTGTTTTCTGTGTACCTTATGGTATTCTCTTAGGACACATAGTGTGCAGACAAGGTCTGATGGTTGATCCTGCGAAGATCGCAGTGATTGTGAATTTACCTGCATCGAATTCAGTAAAGCAACTTCGCACCACATTGGGGCATACAGGTTACTGCAGGAAATTCATCAAGGGTTATGTGCAGATAACTGCGTCGATGGAGAAGCTGTTGAAGAAATACGCGCAGTTCATCTAGAACGTGGAATGTGAGCAAGGCTTAGACACATTAAAAGAGAAAATGGTAACTGCGCCGATCCTAGTTTTTCCAGGCTGGGAGAAGCCATTTCATGTCCATGTGGATGCTTCATGTATAGCATTGGGAATTGTGCTAGCACAACTAGGAGAGGAAGTTATTGACCATCCCATTGCATTTTCGAGCAGGAAGCTCTCATCTGTTGAAAATAATTATACGACCACTGAGAGAGAGGGCCTAGCTATGGTCTACGCACTGCAGAAATTCAGTCACTATTTGCTTGGTGCGCACTTCTCTATGTACACGGAACACTCCGAATTGAAATACTTGGTCAACAAGCCAATGTTAGGGGGGATAATCTGCAGATGGTTGTTACTCTTTCAGGAGTACGACTTTGAAATAGTGGTTAAGCCAGGCAAACTGAACTTAGGACCTGACCATCTCTCAAGGATTGAGTCAGGCGAAGAACTAACTAATCTTGAAGACAGTCTGCCTGACGCACAGTTGTTTGCTATACAGATCGTAGATGAATACTATAAAGACATTGTTGATTTCTTGACTACTAGGTTGGCACCCACAGAATTTACTATGCAGCAGAAGAAGCAGCTGGTAGTAAGAGCAGCAAATTTCACCATAATCATGGGATATCTATACAAACTAGGACCGGATGAAATGATGCGCAGATGTGTATTAGAGCACGAGAAACCATTCATATTGCCTGATGCACATTCAGGAGCATCAGGAGGTCACTACGCTGGAAGAGCCACTGCGTAGAAGATATTGCGAGTAAGGCTATGGTGGCCTACTATTCACAAAGATGCAAAGGAACATTGCCAGAGCTGCGATGTTTTTCAAAGAACAGGAAAGTCGTCGCGAAGAGATGAAATGCACTGAACCAGCAGTTGACACTTCAGGCATTTGAAAAATAGGCTATTGATTTCGTGGGACCTATAAACCCATCGAGGAAGAGAACTGGTTTGAGATACATAATCATTTGCGACAGATTATCTCACCAGATGGGTAGAAGCGAAGTCAGTGAAGGACTGTAGCGCAGCTATTGCCGCGCAGTTCATTTTTGAGAACATCCTTACTAGGTTTGGATGTTCGAAGATTTTGATGAGTGATCAAGGCACTCATTTTCTGAACATAACTATTGAGGCACTGACTAAAGAATTCCATATTTACCACCAACGAAGTACGCCATATCATCCGCAAGCAAATGGAACTGTTGAAGCATTCAATAAGGTACTGGAAAATGCGCTAAGGTATGCAATGTCAATAGGGATGATTGGGATCTGCGCATTCCAGCTGTGTTATGGGCGTACAAGAAGTTGACTGGACGTACACCTTTTAGGTTGGCCTATGGACATGAAGCAGTAATTCCTATGGAGTATATTGTACCCAGCGTGAGAATAGCTGCATTTACGGGCATGGAAGATCGAGAGGCACTAGAAGAAAGGATTATACACTTGGTTGGGTGGGAGGAAGGTCGCTTCATCGCAGGATTTCACCAGCAAGTGCAGAAAGATAGAGAAAAAGTATGACATGATCACTATATAAAAAACAATTCCTTTTAGGTAGGTGATCTAGTCCTCCTGTACGATAGCAAATTTATGAAGTTTCCTGGAAAGTTTAAAATGCATTGGCTTGGCCCATATACTGTTTTGCATGTTACTAACGGTGGCGCAGTTCAGTTAGCCACGTTACCAGGAGATACATTACTAGGCCTAGTAAATGGAAGTAGATTAAAACGCTATCAGGATAGTCCTACTTCGCAAAACCCTCAATGAGCAGGAAAAAAAAGGAAATTTCTAAGTGTCAAGTACAGTTGAAATTGGGCACTAGAAATGGGGAAGAGTCTGTACGCGAAGTTTGATGAAGAAGATGTACCGTGCAGCACTTGTTGAAAAGTGAAGCTACGCGGATAAAAAAAAAGAAAAGAAGAAGAAGAAGAAGAACCGCGCAGTATGAAGCTGCGCATATCAAATGGAACAGAGCAACTGCGAAGAGTGGGAAGCTGTGATATGAGGCATGTGATGGGACCGCAGCTGCGCAGCTAAAGACTGGAAATCACACATGTACATCAGCATCGCTTGTCAGGACCACCAACGCATCATGATGAAAAACGTTAACCATGGCAACAGTCGGCCGGTTAGTGGGCCGTTATCCAAAATGGCTGCACCGACGAGATCAAGCATTAACATTGAATATGACCATTAGAGCATAATAAAGGGTGAAGTGACCGAGATCTCACCGAGATCCGGCTAACAGCTAGAAATTAACTGCTGACTTAACTGATTTAACAACTTGACAGTACCGACACCTTTTGGCATTTAAGGAAACATCATTGGTTCATGCATGATGATTGGTTGACAAGAACGAGATCTTAGAGGACATCTGGCTGGAGGACAAAGCATTAAACACTCCATTAACGGTCGATTGCCACTTTCTAGACCAGCAGGGTCTATAAATAGCCCTCGGCCAAACACTTATACGTTTTTTCAGGAACTCTATTTCATCTGTGTGGGATTTCAGAGCTCCATAACTAGAGAGTCGAGTCGTCTGTAAGTGCATGTCCGAGCCACTTACCAGTGCCGAAGTCCTAAAAATATTCATACAGTCAGGCTTTCAAGGAGTAATGTCGACTCCAGCTACGAAAATTGCAGGGGAGAAAGGTGCTTCATCTCGAAGCTCTGCAAGACAGGCTGCATAAATGAAGAAGGATAAACATCTAGCTGTAGACCAGGAAGGGCTGAAGACAACAAAGCCACAAAAACCAATACCATTCCACGAGCGACCTATCCATCTCGTGCATGAGTATATTCCACCATGGAAAGATGATGCACCACCTGTCCAACTGAAGAAAAATGTTGTTTATGAGATTCCAATCCCACCCATTTCTAGTAAGGTGTGGGTTGTAGAAGACCTTCTGGGGAGGGTATGAGACTGTAAGTTCGAATACCACGACTTGCTAGAAGGAGCACAATCGAAGTCGAAGAAGTTCCCACAATTTCAGCCTGACCAATACATGCATCGGTAGGTTGATGCCCAATCCAGCGCTGAAACTCTGTTTGTGCAGGATTGGATCAAAGGGCTCGAACCATCTAGATTGCTACACCTACTGCACATCCCACACTTTGACAGGAGCCCAGAGCTCAATGCAGTAGTGCGTGTTTTGCTATCCTGGGTATATGAAGGATATATATGGCTGGACAAGCACATTGATATCAATATCGATAAGATACACTACATTACGCTGCTAAATAAGAGAGGCGACGACCCTTCGCAAGTAATGGTAGGGAAGGCACAGGATAAAGAGCTCGCCAGCAAAACCATAGAGGAATTTGGCATCATCCGGGGAAAACGTGGCTTCCCCACCAAAGATATCAATGATGAAGCTACCAAATTCGTAGTTCAACTGCTCGCATGGAAGATACTGCGCAATAGCAGACCGCCTGAGGTACCAGCCGCAGCAATCCGGCTCACATCTAAGACATTGAAAGGAACCTCTTACAACTGGGCGCAGTACCCGCTGAAGGAGTTTTTGGCAGATGTCCAGGACACTCAGGACAATGGAAATCCATTCCACTATAGTTGGTTATTAGTATTGATTGCGTTCGTCGGTTAGAAAGAGCCGGCTGGCTACCAAGGTGTTCCATTTTTCGATGGGAAATGCCGCGGGACACACTTCGCCAACTTATGGGAAAACTCATAGTCCTCCAAGCAGCGCCAAATCAATGAGGTTTTTACACATACTATGAGCAACTGTGTGATGTAATTCGGTGTACACCGCACGTCTTACAGCCGCTGACAGATACCTACAAGGGGATAATGAGATTCATGGCAGATAAGCATAGATTGTACATTCAGCCCAGGGCTGACTTGGATACAAAGCTATGGTATCCAGGATTTTATCAGCTAGATGATGAGAAGATCGAACAGATGATCGAGGAATGGGAACCAGACTGGAAAGTGGCCCAGCCAATTGACATTGAGTCCGATTATGAAAAGAACAAAGATAAAGAGAAGGACGAAGAGAAAGATGATGAGACAGACGAAGAGATAGATGAAGACAAGGATGGAGACAAAAGTGAAGATAAGGAAGAAGTAACACCCACACCTATTGTTGAGTAAAAAGATCCCATGCAGAACAAGCCAGAAGACCAGCTGAGAAAGAAGAGAAAGGCGACTGGAAGCCCTTCATCGGCGAAAGGCCAACGCAAGAAACAAAAGGCTAATAAGCCAAAGTTGGTACCAATATTGCACGCAGATGATTGTGACACCATCGCAACGAAGGTCCAGGATATATGGGAGGAAACCCACGCAGAGAAAGAGGCCAAACAAGAACAGATGCAACTAAGCCTCATTCAGGAAATGGAAACAGGGAAGAGCATGGTCATGGAGATGAGCCTAGGCTGGCAATCATCAGATTTCGAAGCGAAGTTGGGGAGAACAAGCACGCAGAAGAGGCCGCCCCCTATTGTGAGTAAGTAGCCTCTGGTGGCAGATATAGAGCTGGTGCACTTTATTTTTCCAAATGATAAGGTGCATGAAGTAGCAAAAGACTTGATGCATTTTGACCTCAACATTGGGTCATTTCCAATCGAATATTTGAACGATTTGCATATGCAGATTGTCGAAGAGATCCATGAAAGAGGCGTTGCCTCATATGAAAAAGGTATGCAGCTCCAACAGAGTCTCGATGAGCTGAAGCAGGATTCAGCGCAGAACACCAGGGAGCTATCTGAGGCTCAAGAGATGAACCGCAAACTCAAAGAAATAGTATCAGCGGTATGCGCAAAGATTGACAAGTGTGAGGAAGAAGCAGATATGGTAGACACAATAATAAAGATTGGGGCCAAAGTGGAGTCCCTTATGACCGAAATGATGGAGATGGAGATCTCTTATAAAGGGAAGATTGCGGACTTGGAGGCTAGGCAACCCACTTCACCACCAGATCAGCGTGAAGCCCCAAGTGAGGAAGTGAAAGCAACGATAGACAACATCTTGTCCGAAGTGACGAGGTGTCAATATTTACTTGAAAAAGTACACACAGTTTTGGCAGGGTTAAACGAAGATCCAGGGCTCCAGAAGATCAAAGCTGATCTGCAACAAACACAGCAAGACATCAATGCTGCAAACGCAGAGTTAAAGACCTTGCCCGCACAACAGAAGGTGCCAAAATTTAATGAAGTAAAGGTGCTCCAGAAGAAGTTGACAGCACTAAGGGAAAAGGAAGCCATCACTTCGGCGCAGTTGTAGGACATAGAGGAGGAAGGACTACAGTTAATACAACAGTTTGACGAGAAGTTCGTGGAACTTCAAACAACAAAGGGTATAGTTAAAGAACAAGCCCAGGAGAAGGTCTTGCAGACGCAGCTGGAGACCATTAGAGATTTTGAGAAAAAGGCAAAGGAAATGGTTGAGGAGATCACCGTTACTTTGAGGAACTTCACTGCAAATCTAAGCACCACCGAAGATACGCAGGAGAAGTCAGCTAGCGGGAGTGGGTCGGGGACGATCCACAGGTAAGTGTTAGGGGCTTGTTGGGCATGGCCCAAGTGGGAATGATTTTGTTGAAGTACCATTTTGGGAACTGCGTAGTTCAGGCTGAGGAGTCAGATGGCACAGTTTTGGGAAGTGCACAATTCGGATTGCATAGTCATTGTTACGTAGTTTAGCTGGTGCACAGTGTCAGCATGACAACTATTTTGGGGTAAAGAGTATAAGGGAAGGGCGAGCCAGGAAAGCGACCTATTTTGGGAAAGGAGCAAAGCAGAGCAAGAGGAAAGCAACCTGTCAAGAGAGTGGCGGCAAGCAGTTAAGGAGCTAGGCCACTAAGTCGAAGGTGACAGGTAGGATAAAGGGGCAGAAAGTGACAGGGTACGATGCAATTATAACCATTTTGTTGATGGCTGCGGCTGTCAGAAGGGCGTTAGAGCCACGAGTGGCCCAGCAAGGTGGCCGAAGCGAGTGGAGTAAGCTATCGACGGGGATAGGTATGGTGGCGGGTAACTGCACCATTTTTGGGGAATCTTAGGGTTTTTGCACGTATGCATTGTAAAGACGTGACCTACGGGCACAATCTATAAAAGGGAACATTTTGTATGGGAACGGGTTAAGCTCAAATATTCATTGTATAATCTTGAGCAATACTTGTTTGTGTTGCTGGAAGCCATTGTAAAGGCTCTGCAAGTTGCTGTGTGCGCAGAGGCCTATTGAGAGAGAAGAGAGTCTGCAGCTGAGTGCGTAGACTGAAATTCTTGTACCCTTCCCAAGACAATATAACAACAGTTCCTGTGGACGTATCTCCCATCCTGGGGGTGAACCATGCTAAATTATGTGTTGTGTGACTGTTTATGTGTTTGCATCTGTCTATTTTCTTACAATGAATGCTTAAGATATTGCTTATCAGTTTATGTGTTCTAATTTTATATGTATTCACCATAAAGAATGAAGATGGGAATAATATGTTAAGTATCGCATATGTGGATGAATGTTAGATGCACAAATAATTCTAAGACTGTGAATGCATAATTCAGTTGGATAAACATTTACGTAAGTAGAGTTCACGTTGTGTGACCCCCTCGAAGCGCAAGACCGAAAGTTTGCAGTACATTGTGTTCCGTCATATTGCATAAATCGTAAGATTAATAACCTAAGGCAATTGATGAATGCATAGAAAATACTAAGTAAAGTCATCGAAGTTGGTTAAGTCCGAAGAGGAAGCGCAGTTATCAGTGAGCTGCCCTGTCGTTGAATAAGTCCCCAACCGTGTAGTCCTTGGATGCGTGAGTTGCGCAAGCTTCCCAGCTTGTAGAAGTGTTAGTCACGAAGAAGGTGAACTTCGCATAGTCCTCAGTCCGCAGTGCGCTATTCATCAGATCTGTTTAAGCACTCATCACGTGGTTGTGGAAACCTGATTCTGCAACCCCCCCATTACTTCGCCTTGGGTGAGACCTCAGTCTACTCACAGATTGTTGCCGAAAGGGATAGTGAAAAGGGGTTTTGTTGGTTCCTTGAATCGCGAAGAACCCAAGTCTACATTGGAAACCTCTAGACAGTTACTTAAGCCAACATAGGGCCATTGGAGCAATCCTAGGATATCTAGAGGACAATTATCCCTATGCAATTTATTATATCAACAAAAAATTGGTTGGGGTTGAGCTCAACTACACAGTGACATAAAAGGAATTTTTGGCTATCATTTACTCCATTAATAAGTTTCGGCACTACATCACAGGCTATCCAATATATGTAAGTCCGTCCTCAGAAGAATTACATCTGTTGTGGTACTAGTCGCACTCGCAAGAAGTTAGAAACAAGCATCAAATAATAAATTAGTCAATAAGTCAATCTGCTCTAGTGACCAGTAAAAATTATACTCCTATCAATATGGCTTATCGCATTCCAGTAAATACTCATATTTTTGACAAGGATGGTGACCCCAAGAAACATTGGTTTATATGTGAAGCTCTCTGCCAATCTAACCTCATTGACGATGAGAAGCAACAAATTGCACAGTTTAAAGGAGGCCTTAGAAACAAAGCTCTCACTTGATACATGAATCTCATGGAAGAAGGTCCCAAGACAAAACAATAAATAAGAGACAACTTCCTAGATTTTTTTAAAGCTGGTGATACCAAGCATCTAGTTGGAAATAAACCAAAAGAAATCAAGCAACAAATAGGAGAAACAATATGTGAATATGATAGAATATTAAAAAATATCCTCAAACAATTAAGATATCTTCTCCTCGGTAGACCACAGCTTCACTAGTATCAACGACTTTGCCTATTGACAACTTATTGTCGTCACTTCATTTACCATAATCTCTCCTACAGTCATTAACTTTTCCATCTCCCTCCACCTTACCATTTTCATCACATTTGACGTCCTCATCACTTGTAGTGCCGACGTTGTCTCTACCCACACCTGTAGAAACCCCATCATTTCCAACCCCACCACTGAATTCAATAGTATCGACATCCGTCGCCCCAACCGCATCTCCTGCTGACACGACTACTGCATCAATAAGAACTCCAAGCTCTAATAAATATTCCGAGAAATTATCAAAGAAGGACATGAAAAGTAAGAAGGATTCCAAGATCACCTTCTTGATCAGACCATTAGAAGGGAAGGAAGCAAAACCAGTTACCCTATCGCCATCATCAATTCAGGAAAAAGAACTTGATACTCTTATCAAAGTTTCCATTGTAGAGTGAAACAAAAGATGGAAAGATGACTCCAAAAAGCTCAAAGCAATCAGGGAATAAGAAAAAGTACCATGATCGCTTGCACCGAGAAACTACAACAAAGTATTGGACAAATACCATAACACCTACCGAAGAATCCGCTTGAGCAAATTACAACTCTATTTGAATTTGTCCTAGAGAAATATGCAAACATTCAAGAACATCTAAACCAGAAACAACAAGATGAAATAGGGTCCCTCCTTGTAGACCAATTCAAAGCATTTACAAAACATGATACTAAGTTAAAAGAGTATGAACCACAAGCGACTAAAGCATCTGTCGTCATAAACAATTGGTACTCTTATTATGGAAAATTTTGTCTAGATATATAAAAGCAACAAGATTCTATATATGAACTTTATAAACATAAGCAGTTGGTTATTCCAAAAGTAGCTCAAGCACTAGAAAAATAGCTCGATATGGAAAAACAATGACAATAACAGCTCCTATGAAACGAGTACCAATGGCTTTAGCAAGGAAAACAAGCTTAAGAAGAAGTCAATCATCTGGCCCTAAGGATTTATCACCTAACGAGATCCGCCAAAATTTAGGAACATGCTTGTAGACCTAGCATGCAGAAACTTCTGAGAGAACCAATGTAGATGAAGCTCATTTAACTGTCAGAAATGACTAGCATGACAACAAACATCAAGACCATCCTTGCATAATGGGATGAATTCTAGCATTGCCTCGATCTCTCTTCTCCAACAATTGTAGTAGATTGTGTCGAATTCCTCCCTCTAGGACCAACATCCATGTCATAGCACAAATAACAATAATCACAAGTGTCAATTGTGTCTCAAAATTTTGCATCTCCCCGAGTCTCTTTGGGATGAAGAAATGTTTTAGGATGGGGAAGATGTTGGAGGAGCATAATCGGCCAACTTCCTAGGTCCTCCTGACCGAATTGCATGTGTGAAATTCTAAATCACAGCAGATCATGGAGATGGGTATACCTCACAGAGAAAGAATGAGCAGAAAAGATGAATTACAGTGAAAACTGCAGTAAAAATGAGCAGACAATTAATCATGCATGAGAACTCAAATAGGAACAGAATAATGTCACTTGATCCAATAATCAGTATAATGAACAATAATGTTACAATGGAGAGAATTCGAATCACTTGGGAGAATTTGAGTCTCGGTGTGTCTACCATAGGAATTGTCACCACTGGAGTGCTTCGGGAGACCTAAAATCAAATCAACTGAACCTAAACTCAGTTAACTGAATACACAATCAGTTAACTAAATAAGGAGGGAGCATTAGTGAGTTTGTCATGCAAATCACTTAGAAAAGGGTGCATGAGGCCACAATCAGTGGTGATCGGAGCTCAAACTCCCAATTAGCGTCACCAACTCATGTGTAACTCAGTTAGACTAAACTAAGTCACTGAGTGGGATCCCAAAATATAGGGAACTACCTCTGAGTGTCCTAAAATCATGCATGTAGGGTGCATTAAGTGGCATATGGGTCCTGGATGAAATCTGCACACCACTATGGGGAAATAACATCACTAAGTGATAGCAAATGGTAAATAATGCAACTAGGACAAGGATGGAGCATTAAAATATCCTAACACCCCCCCTTAATCCAAAATTGTCCATCCTGGGCCCTGGGTACTAAGACCAAAGGTCACCCATACAATCAAATAAATGATGAAAATAAAATAACTGTCCATGAAACAAGGTAATGGGGAAAACCTCATGGGAACCCCCCTAAAAATATGACAACAGTAGGGAACTCAAAGAACCTTCACACTAAGCAGAGAAGGGAAAAACTTTCTTGAGTGAAAGCCTTTGTAAAAATGTAGGCAATTTGCTCCTATGTAGGATATAAATGTAGGTGATGGATCTAGATATGGATATGGATCTGCTCCTCTGATGTACCTCCTACTATGTCGAAGTTGTATTTTCCAAAAAAAGTCTTCCAGGAGCCCTTCTTGATACTAGAGTGAATGGCTCATTGTAGTCCAAATAATGAACCTTTGAGTATCCTTTGTCAACCAACAAAGATTTGTACTCGGTTGTAGATCCCCCATGGCAAGTCTCTTCAAGGGATTGTGGATCATACCCCACCATCATGTAGCACCTCTATGAGAGAAGTGGATATGCATGACATAGTGCAAGGTTTGCATGATACTGAGATCTGGTGGTTCTATGGTGAGATGGATCTCCAATTATGTTCCCAGCAACTACAAGGACTTTGTGAGCCCATATTAGCCTTGGCCATGGATTGCGAGTAGGAGTTGGATCTGGATCTGGATCTCCTTGAACTTTATTCTCAACATCAAGATCTTGATCCTCATCTTCATTAGAAGAGATATCACTCTGATCTTCATCAGATGCCAATGGAGTAGGCAAAGAGTATGGAAAAAAGTGAGAGAATTCATATGCCTTGTAGGCATGGTTTGCAAACCCTTTCCCTATAATATTCCCATAAGAGATCTCTGCAATTTCAACTGTGTCATGACCAAAGACCACGTTCTTCAGTGAATCTATGTGAGTCATATGATATACAGACAACAAATTTGTTGACAAAGCAGGCACAAATAGAACATTTTTGAACTTTCCATGCTCCAGATGTACTGTGCCCTTCCCTTCAGCAGAGATCTGAGAATTATCTCCCATGTGAATAATTAGAACATCATTGAGATCTAAAGAAGAAAATTATTATTTGGAGAAAACTGTAGTTAGGGTTTTCACCCTAGCTTGTGCAAATGAGCACCTACTAAGGAGAAGGGACTCCTTAGTAGCAGTTCAATAAAATAGAAAAATATGACAGTAAAGCAAAGTAAATTTTAACTAGCATGAGCATTAACATAAATAAAAAGACATGAATATGGTAAGAATTTCCTTTTGTATTAACTTTACCTCAAATGTTAAGGTTGGTGAAGCTCTTGCAGTAGTCCAGGAGGGCTGCTTCCAAGCTCCAATAGGTTCCTTCTCCTTCTCCAAAGTGTTTTGGATATGGGCCAAAGGGGCACTCAAATGTGAAATTAGCTCAAAAGGGGTGGTGAAGGCAGTCTTGTATTGATTTTCCTTGCGGATCTGAATCTGGTTGTATCCAGAGAAACCATCCATGAAGGATAGGACTTCATGCCCCGCACATGCATTTTTTGTCAATAAATGGTGTGGGGAAGTTGTGTTTTGGACATGCTTGGTTTAAATCGCGGAAGTCAGTACATACTCGGATGGTACCTTGTTTCTTGTTAACAGGGACGGGGTTAGAAACCCAAGTGGTATATGCAATAGGATAAATGAATCCTGCTGTTCGAAGTTTCTCAATCTTTGCTTTAATAATGGGGAGCTTTCATGGATGAATGGGGCACTGTTTCTGGCGAACGGGGGGTACATCTGGCCACGTGTCAATGTGGTGCTCTATGATAGCGGGGTCAAGACCAGGCATTTCGGTATAGGACTAGGCAAAGACATCGCAGAACTCTTGGAAATTTTTTTTATACTCTCCGATCTCGTACTTAGTGCAGGAGGCTCCTAACATAATGAGTTTAGGAGCACCAGCTGGGGTAGAGATATCAATGTGGATTATGGGTGAGATATTGGCCATGTTACCTTCCTCGAAGGCATCGGGAGCGGGAATGGGCTCTTTAAACCAGTCGACTTTGGTGGGGAGGAAATCTTTGGACTCAACCGAAAATTGGGTGGTTGTGGTGGGGGAAGACTCTTCCAGGAGGAAATAGGAACGATGGTGCATGTCTTCCCAGGGGTAATTAGGTGCAGTAAGAGCCTCGAGAATCTCCTCATCATTGTGGAAACTTTGGGTTGTCACATCGGTTGACGAGGGAGTGCTAGTAGAAGAGATCATATAAATGGTATTAATCTCTCCGGTTGGCGGGGATGCTGGGGGGTGGATCTCTTCAATGGTGGGGGGAGCCGTCTCGAGGTCCAAGTTATTCATCTCATAGAGGGTGGCTCTGTAATTTGGGAGATTAGGGCAGTGATGTGAGTAATGGCCGTAAATACCGCAGATTGCACAAGGGTGATTGGTACGCAGTGAATTATCATGAGGCTTAGGGGTAGGGTCGAGTTGGACAACCGAGATGTTGGGGTCGTCGTCAAGCATTTGCATGTGCTCTTATAATGCGGGTAATTGTGGACATTGATGGGTAGGATGGCCCAATTCATCACACAATGAGAATTTGGGAGGAGCACGAAACACGAGGGGGATTTTAACCGGTTTGGGCGGGGGTAAAGCAGTGTATGGTTGTGGGCCTCTGCCCCCAATGTGCTTGATAAGAGGGGATGAATTAGTGGATGAGGAAGGAGTAGTGACACCTGGAGGTGGTTGACTAGTAGTGGTGATGGGTTGCACCGGTTGTAGGACGACATTTGGTGTCAGAGGGGAAACAGGAGGCATGATGTACCATATAGGTAATCCTAAAGTTAAACCGGGGAGGCTGAGAGTAGCCATAACCGGGGCGCTTACTACTCCTGAAGGGGGGAATATGAAGGGGATTGTATGGATGGGTGTAACACCAACATGACTAGGTACCAATGGTGGTTGGGGTAGCAAGGGCGGTTGATGGTTGGGTGTTGGTGTATTGTGGGAAAGGGTACATAAGTCAAATATGTCAGTTGCTGGTGACGGGGGTGGAATGGACTGGAATGTTGAGGTCATCGACATATCTGAGTAAAATCCGGGTCCCACTAGGGAAACCAACGAGGTGGATGCACCGCAAACGGGTTGTTCAACCATGGGGAGAACGTTTTCGGGTGCAGCAGGGGCATTGGGATCGTAATAGGTGAGTTGATCAACCTTGACCACGCGTCAGTCATGGGGGAACATCATGGTACGAAAAATGGATGAGGCAACCTCCCATATGGTGTACATGTAACTACGACCAAGTAAGAGGTTATAATCAAGTTGGGCGTTGATGACCTCTATGTCAATAAGCACTGTTTTTCCAGCCAACTGGACGGGGACATTAGCTAAGAGACCTTGGGGTTGAGCCGAACGACCGTCGTAGGCTCGCAACGCAATGGTGGACTGTTGGAGAGTAGGGGATCTCAACTTCTGCCAAACGAATGTGGACATAACGCATGTAGAGGCACCCTCATCGATGATGCACCGATGGATGACAAGATTTAGAATGGATACAGAAACTTGGAATGCTAATGTGGAAGGCAGGCATGGTTTGTATTGGTCCAAATCAAAGGCCATCATTTGTGAATCAGTTGGGTCAATATCACCAATGGATGAAAGCAAAGTCTTGGGATATGGAGGACAGTTTCTTAAGACCTCTAACGCAGACATGGCTTCGGGGGACTGAGCTAAGTCATCTACAATGTTGTAATTAGACGCAGCGCGAGCATTGGGGTTATTGTTGTTGCAGCGAAGTGGGAAGCGAGGGGCTTTGGAGGCGCCATCTAGTGGAGCCGGAGGTATTCGTAACGACTGATCGGTGGGAAGAGTGTTGGTGTTTTTGTCGGTGGGAGGGGCTTCAGGGGTGGAGCCATATTGGTTTCGACGGGTTTGAAGGTTGACATCGACGGATGACATCATTAACAAGTGATGGGTACCTGAGTCTATCATGGGTTGATCGAGAGCGACATAAGTGATTTGCTGTTGTGGTGGTGCGTTTCCTTGAGGGGGAGCCAACAGTTGAGTGTTCACTACGCCTTGGGTTGGTAAAGGGTTTTGTAACACCAAGGGTTGAGTCTAAGGTGGTGGAGGGTTGGGCGGCGCCTGGGGAGCAGCGTGCCCTTGGCGGTGGGCATCATTAGTCCAGAGTTGTCGAGCCTACTCCAAATGTGGGCAAGTGTGTGTGTAATGGCCATAGACCCCGCAAATAGAACAAGGATGGTTCGTTCACAAATTAGGGTTTTTGGCTTGCTTGGGCGGCCTATTAGGGTTTTGGTTGGCAGGTGCCGCGTTATTATTGGTCGGGGGATTAGGGGGCTGGCCGCCTTGGTCTGGAGGGGGGTTGTTCCCGTGGTTACGTCCTTTGCCGCGGTTTCGCTGGCCTTGTTGGCATTGGTTATTTTGGTTCTGTTGCGGATTTTGTTGTGCATACACTTGCCCTTTGGTGGCAGGTGGGTTCTGCGGTTGTACAGGTGTGGGAGCAGGCTGCGGTGGATAATAAGTGGGTGGAGACGGTGTAGGTGTTAAACCTTGTGGGGGTTGTTGATATGTTTGTGCGACGGGTTGTGGGTTTGCTGCAAGTGCTTCCTGTGGCGGATAATAAGCAGGGGGGATTGAGAGGATACAGGAGCTTGCGCGGCCTGTGGGTGGTAATATGGCTGAGGTGCGACCAGGGGGCCGTAAGCAGGGGATGCATGACCAAAGCACTGAGGTGGACATGAGGGTCCGTGGGAATGGTGGTGATGTGCCATGGGAGCATACGAATTGGTTGCTCCAGAGTGGGATGTAGTCCGTGAAAGGTCAGGGCCAGGGCTAGTACATGCTATGGAAAAGGGTTGGTTATGCGAGGCAATGCGGCCAATGATGCCATCTGCGGCATGGGACGCCCCTGGCGCATCATGTCAGGAGGAATCGCGGCGGGGGGTGTCAGGTATGATGGTATGGAGGTAACTAGACTGGGCGTAAATAAGGTCAAATTGCTGGGCTTTTAGGATGGCCTCTTCCTCGAACTGGGGCCGCTCGGATGCCACATCCTTGGCAATGACAGGAAGGAGAGATTTTAGAAACCAATTTAAGAAGATACGGTCATCTAACTTGATTTTGCACAGGCTTCGGTGTCGCCGCCACTCATGAATATGGTCAGTGATGTGGGCGGTCGTAATCTGTCTGCAAGACAGTAGGATCTCAACTCCCATGTCATAGTGGATAGGTAACTGAAAGAACTGCAGGAAGGTCGAGGTAAGGGAAGTAAAGGTAGCGTGGGTCCCATGGGGTTGCTCGATGTACCATTTGGCTGTAGAGCCAGTGAGGGTGCATTGTAATAGACGGAGTCAGACAGAGTCATCCACTATGGAGTTGGAGGAACACCACAGATGGAAGGACATAATGTGGTTCTAGGGGTCTTCACCTGCCTTGCCCTCAAACTTAGGGATGTCTGATGGGAGCTTGGTAGGCATGTGAGGCCATGCAGGGTCGTGTCTGATGGGATCGTTGGTCACTCTAGCCAGATCAGGAAGGTTGAGACTAGCCATGAATGGCAAACTAGTAGAAGGATGTGACATACTAGTGGTTGTGGCCATGTTGGGGCCAATGCCCCCAAGTGGAGGGGCTGGGTTCAGGTTGGGGATGTTGCCCCCAGGGGGAGGAACGAAGGTGGTATGGGATGGTCCTGCACCGCCAAGGGTAGCGTGAATCGCTGGTGGAGTTGGGTTAGGTATGCTAGTCACTGGAAAGGGCACAGTGATCGGAATGATGGGTGTGGGCCCTATCGAGGGCATACCCAAAGCGGGTGTGGTAGCTGGGGTAGTGGTGGTCGCTCCACCAGTGGTTCCTACAAAGAAAGGGTTGGAAGTCATGCCAGCCATGGGGCTGGTTGGTGTAGTGTAAGTGGGGTTTTCGGACTCTGCCTCAGAATCAGATGTAAAATAAGGGGCATCCGGATCAGGGGACGGAGCTCTATGGCACCGACGAATGGAGTCGAGTGATGAAGCTCTAGGTCTATGACGAGTGGTGTCAAGTGATGAAGATCTTGTCTATGACGGGTGATGTCAATTGAACCGTGTTGCGAGGGCTCGCCCTGGAGGCGCCGAGAATGTCTCGAGGACTCAATGGTGACAGATGGTGTCAAGTATCTGGGGGTTTTGTCGAGTGAAAACAGCTCAAAAACCCTAATGCAGCCAAGTGTGCAAAAGGAGAGCACAAAAAATACGGCACTCAGGCCAACAACCAGCTCAAAACACTCACTGTAACAGCTGTGCTATAATAAGCGGAGCATCAACAACAATGCTCAGAATACCAACAAGCAGCAAGTTTCCTAAAAAATAAAAATAGTGGACTCGCTAGACCAAAGGGAGGTAAGGGAGCATGCAAACACCTAGCTAAATAGTATTCTGACTCAACCAGACATATCCTCTGCAAGGTGATGAAATCCAAGTCAGACAATATGGATAGTAGAGCCAAGTGGCTAAAGATATCCCCCTACCGGGAGGGACACCGGGTAGGACAATCCTAGAAGAAAGGCAACTAAGATACCTTGTTCATGACACGTCCAGAAAAGGTGAATCTGCAACTCTGGTCCTATCACCGTGTGGGCCTAAAGAGAACACCACACGCAGACCAACAAGTAGGTAGCCTTCGGTTACTGAATGGATTGTGGTATTCCACTCAGGCCTCCGAAACTAGTCTGGCTTCTTCAACCCTCCTAAGGGAGAGGCCCTCTGATAAACTGGTTGTGACCGTGCCAAAAAATACTAGGGGATTTTGGTTCCCTAATGGACAACAACTATGTCTCAAGTGTAAGTGATCGAGGGGTGTTATTTGGATGCCTATCCCCCCTGTCCTACCTAACTATAATATTCTTATGTGTTCCCCAAGTGGGGCTAGAATGTTGGTTGTGTTAAGTAGTATTTTAGGTCTCACTTGAATTAGGTGATAGAGTGTGTGCGTGTGAGGTAATGAACCCAATCAAAAGTGCCACGGGGTGGGAAACTTCCTAACTAATAATAACAATGCAGAAATTAATCTTGTAATGCAAAATTTTCTTTTTTTCAATTGAAATGGTTAAACTTAAAAAACTCTATAAATGGAACAGAAAGCAAACTGCAGAAAGAGGCTGTAGGGAAGTATGGCTGCAGATAGGACAGGTGGCTATGCAGGTGCATAAAATATTGCAGCAAAGTGCTGGGTTCAAAATAGGGTTAAAAAGTGCAGAAAACAGATCGCGGGTTTGTAGCAAAATTGTGTGGGTAGATTGCGGGAAACAGGCTGAAAGCTGCGGGGCGATCGCAGGAAACAGGCTGAAAGCCGTGGGGCGATCATAGGAAACAGGTTGAAAGCCGCGGGGAGATCGTAGGAAATAGGCTGAAAGCCACGGGGAGATCACAGGAAACAGGCTGAAAGCCGCGGTCGGATCGCAGGAACCAGGCTGAAAGCCGTGGTCAGATCGCAGGAGACAGACTAAAAGCCGTGGGGAGATCGCGGGAAACAGACTAAAAGCCGTGGTCGGATCGCAGGAAGCAGACTGAAAGCTGCGGTTGGATCGTAGCTGTGGGGAAAAAATGTGATTTATGGCAACAAACCCAACTGCCGAAAGGGACAGTCAAAAGGGGAAAACCGAAAAATATTGCAGAAAACTAAAAACTTCTAAAAATTATAACAAAAAATTCAAAGGAACACTAGGGGAGTCGCCAAAAATGTAGCTAGGGTTTTCACCCTATCTTGTGCAAATGAGCACCTACTAAGGAGAAGGGACTCCTTAGTAGTAGTTCAATAAAATAGTAAAATATGACAGTAAATAAAAACAGTAAACTATTCTAGCATGTGCATAAAAAGACAACGAAAAGATAATGAAAATTTTCTTTGTATTAATTTTACCTCAGATGTTGAGGTTGTTGGAGCCTTTGCAGTAGTCCAGGGGCTGCTCCAATGCTCCAGTGTTGTTCCTTCTCCTTCTTCCAAGGTGTTTTGGATATGGGCCAAAGGGGTTCTGTGGGGGTTCTCAAGTGGGAAATTAGCTCCAAGTGGAGAGCTAGGGTTTCAAGAGAATTTTTGGCAGCATAAGGATGGGAGAAATTGTGGATGTGAAATGGGGAGCCTCCATCACCTATTTATAGGTTTTAAGTGGTGGAGTGTTGACCCATGGTTTTTGGCACCATAAGGTTTAGGTCAATTGTATAGGGTTTTTGCTTCCTTTTTTCCCGCTTTTTCCTCTCTTTTTTGTATTTTTTATTCCCTTTTATTTGATTTTTGGGAATTTAGGGCCCTTTTAGAG
Source organism: Larix kaempferi (assembly GCA_027924585.1). Taxonomy (NCBI): domain Eukaryota; kingdom Viridiplantae; phylum Streptophyta; class Pinopsida; order Pinales; family Pinaceae; genus Larix; species Larix kaempferi. The sequence goes on from BSBM01000010.1 coordinate 986,143, forward strand.
GGTTTTTGCTATTTCTGGAGGAAATTTAAATTATTTTTGGGAAAAAAGGGGGGTTTTGGCCTTTTGGAGGCTTTTTAAGGTTTTGGAGGCAAATATGGTAGGAAATATAGACAAATGAGTCATGTAAGGAGGGAGATGAGGTAGTGAGCACTTTTTGGAAACGCTACACATGGAAACTATCCTGAGATTACCAACTTCCTTATTTGTAATAGCCTTCCCTTCACACACCATAATAGTCTTCGCACATGATCCCTTACTCATAATTGGTATGGAGGGTGGTGGCTTCCTTTGAAATGACATGCACCCGTACTTTTGCTAACGAGACAAGATTTTTCATAGATTTCGATTGATGTCCTTCATACCCTTTTATATCACCCTTAATCTCACAACATTCCTCAATCATTATTATGTTGGTCATTCAATGGTGCCTCATGATGACATGAACTCCCCTCGGAACTGTAGTGTGCTAACCTCAGCACAAGTATTTTGTTGATTGGTGGATTTTTAGAGGTTGAATAGATATTTAAGAAATACATATGATTAAGACAGAAATGCGTACCTCCTTTTGCTGACTCACTAGAATTTTGATTTTTTGAATAGGTATGCTTGTGGATTTGTGGCATGGCAAAATCTGCTTTTTTAGATTTTTTGTCAGTAGTTGTGATGTCCTTTGGAATTTGCAGGTCCTCGTGCTATAATTTGTATTCACATTTGTCGTATTTGGTTGGATTGCTCGATCTAATTGGTAGGATCGCTTGTTGTAGTTGGTGTTATTTTTCAATGTTGTAGGTGCTACGTAATGGTTTTCACCTGGAGCATGCCCTATAAGTGCTTCAATTAGAAGTTTTCACTAACAGGGTTTTTATTTTATTTTTTATTTTATATATTTTTTCATTTATTTTTTATTTTCCCTTTCTTTTTTTCTTTTTTTGTTGCTTCAGTTGGTCCTCGGCACATTAGTGTCCATAATCATCATGAGATACTTCTTGTAGAGTCTCTAGCTGAATCCATCTTTAGATAGTGTCTTTTTGTATAACTTTAGTCGATGACCATTTACCAACAATGGGGTTTGCGCCTCATCAATGGTTCTTATTTTGATTGATCCATTGTCATAACAGGTATCAACTTGGTATGGCCCTAACCATCTTTTCATCAAATTCCCTTTAAATTTATGGAACCTTGAGTCATATAATAATGCCTAATCTCCCTCTTCAAACTTTTTAGTTTTGATATTCTTGTCATGCCACAACTTATAATAATGCCCAATCTCCCTCTTCAAACTTTTTAGTCTTGATATTCTTGTCATGCCACAACTTTCTCTACTGTTGTATTATCTCAGTATGAGACAGAGCTTGTTGACTATATTCATCAAGTGCATTCAAATGCTTAATCCTTTCTTGTTGTGTTGTTGACTGATCTAAGTTGAGAGTGGAAGTTGTTCTAAGTGTTCTTATCTCAAATTCAATGGGTAGCATCACCTTTTCCCCATAAACTAGCTCATAGGGTGTAAATCATGTAGTGGTCTTCCATGTTGTATTGTAGGCCCATTTAACCTTGTTCAATCTATCTGTCCAATCCCTTCTATGAAGCTAGATTATTTTTGTGAGTATTTTCTCAAGCTCCCTATTTTTCACGTATACCTGCCCATTTTCTTGTGGGTGGCAGGAGGAGGATTGTCTATGCTTAATTATATTTCTACTGGGGATTTCTTCAATCAAATTAGATGTGAACTGCGTCCCCTAATCAGAGACCATCTCTCTGGGAGCCCCAAACCTTGCGAATATCATCTTTGTAAAGAATTTAGCCACACTTCTCTCATCTATTGTGGCTAATGCTTTGACTTAGGTCCAATTTGTAAGATAATATGTGCATAATAGGATGTAACTTTTCTGATTGGATGGTGGGTTTATTGTCCCCACAAAGTCAAACCCCCACTTGTCAAAAGGTTCCAATGATATTGGGGTTGTAGGGGCATTTTATCCCTTCTTGTGGGCTTCCCCATTTGTTGGCAGTCATCACATCTTGACACGTATTCTTGGGCATCTTTATGTAATGTAGGCCAACAATATCCCATCCATAGTATCTTATAGGTTGTCCTTTTATATGCACAGTGGCCCACACGTGGCTCGTTGTGACAAGCATGAAGTATAACATGCACCTCATCTTCCCTTATGCATCTTCTTAAAATTTGATCTAAGTCCTTTTTTGAACAAAAACTCTTGGATCCAAGTATAAGTTGCACTCATCCTTATGACCTTACATCTCTGTTTGTAATCAAAGTGTTTTGGAAACCTCCCAGAAACTACCAAGTTGGCTATATCAACAATATACCAAGGGCTCTCAATTGAGATGGTAAAAAGATGCTCATCTAGGAAGGCATCATCAACTAATTCTTTGTCTGCAACATGTGCTAGTATTGATAAAAAGTATGCAACAACGTTATGTTTTCTTGGCTTATCCAATATTGTAATATCAAACTCTTGTAAAAATAGTAACCACCTAATGATCCTGGCACTAGTATTAGGTTTATTCATTAGATAACTGATAGCTAAGTGATCGGTGTGCACATTTTGTAATTTGTGGGATTACATGAAGTTACAAGTAGCACATCAATCATACACATAAATATACATAGCACGCATAATCATACATACATGAGAGAGCAAGAGAATAGAGTAACGGGAACCCAATGTATAAGTATCTTGTATTGTCAACAGGCCAAATATGTACAAAAAGCATCTCTTTTCCTTGGCTCACCATCCTATTATATATTTGATACATACAGTTATTATGTTACATAACTCTTCGGTCAGTTGCCATAACTGTCACGACTAAATGGATCGAATACATGCTGTTAGGATATTTTAATACTCCATCATTGTCCTAGTTGCATTATTTACCATTTGCTAGCACTTAGGGATGTTATTTCCCCCCTAGTGGTGTGAAAATGTCATCCAGGACCCATTATCCACCTAATGCGCCCTGCATGCATGATTTTAGGACACTCAGAGACTTAGTTCAGTCTGACTGAGTTACACATGAGTTGGTGACTCTAATTGGGAGTTTGAGCTCCGATCACCATTGATTGTGGCCTCATGCACCCTTTTCTGAGTGAATTGCATGACAAACTAACTAATGCACCCTCCTTATCCAGTTAACTAATTGTGTCTTTGGTTAACTGATTTTAGGTTCAGTTGAGTTGAGTTTGGGTCTCCTGAAGCACTCCAGTGGTGACAATTCCTATGCTGACACACTAAGACTCGAATTCTCCCAAGTGATTCGAATTCTCTCCATTGTAACATCATTGGTCATTATACTGATTATTGGATCATCTAACATTATTCTGTTCCTATCTGAGTTCTCATGCATGATTAATTGTCTGCTCATTTTTACTGCAGTTTTCACTGTAATTCATTTTTTCTGCTCATTCTTTATCTGTGAGGTATACTCAGCTCCATGATCTGCTGTGATTTATAATTTCACATGGTATCAGATATCAGTGAGCCTAGGTTGAGAAACTGCTGTCAGTAGTGCACCAGAAGCCTCTGGATTTCCACAGCAAATCCTAGTGCCATTGCATTGAATTCATTGGATAAATCCTTTGAGGTCTATCCAGGTGTGAAGGATCCAGAAAAATGTGCCTATTGTCCTAAAGCAGTGCTCAATAGTAGTCTATCTCCAAAATTGAGAGTTTTTTTGCAGGTTATTGAATTTTTTTTTTTAGTGCAGCAGTATCACATTGTATTCGCTCCAGTAGTTCTAATGGAGAATTCGAATGCTCCTCTCTCTCCTAGGATCATGACACCCTTCAATTACCTTGATTGGAGGGATAATATGTAGATGGTCTTGCGCAACAAGTCACTGTACATGGTAACAATGGGAAAGGAGGTTGAACCTCAAGCAACTGTTGAGAAGGCCAAGTATTTGAATAGATTGGATGAAGTATTTGGTTTCAAGTATATTCATATTTCTACAGATATACTCTTCCACCTCGATGGATTGAAGACTCAAAGAGAGGTTTGGTTGAAGTTGGAGACCCTCTTCGGAAAACAAGATGAGCTAAGGGGACATATTTTGGAGAATGAGTTGATTGCTCTTCAACCCAGCAGTTTCGAGACCATCCATAAATTCTTTTCCAAATTCAAATCTTTGGTCATGTAATGCAAGCAGTGTGGCATTGAGAAGAATGATGAGCAGTTGGTGCTATTCATTCTGAGCAAGCTAGGTCTTGAGTTCTCCATCTTTGTTTCTACCTTCCATTCAGGGAGATTTTCATTCCATGGTTGGAAAATGCCATCTCTAGATGCATTCACCGAATCTCTCATACAAGAACAAGACAAACAAATTCAGATGGGTGCTTTTAAAGCCTCCAAAAATCAATCTCTTATGGATGGAGAGTCAAAAAGTGCGAATGGAAAAGGGAAACAAAAGGGTAAAGAGAAGAAGCAATTTGATACCAAGATGAATGCAAAGTCTAATCCAGCGGAAGGAGCCTCCAACGCCAATAAGGATAAGAAAAAGGGATTTGAGAAATCCAAGTGATTCTATTGCAAGAAAGGAAACCATCCAAAGAGTTCATGCATGAAGAAGAAGATAGATCAGATGACCAAAATTCTTGAACATCACAACATTTCCCTCCTAGAAGGCGCAAGAGAGATTGATTTTGGAAGTGAGTCTGATGGTCATGAGAGATTCCATGCACTGTAGGCTGGATTTTCACAATCACAAGCCTTCCTCATAGATTCAGAAGCCTCCAACCACATGGTTTCTGTTAACACCCAAAAAGTGCTCACTACCTCATCTCCCTCCTTACATGACTCATTTTTCTATATTTCCTACCATATTTGCCTCCAAAACCTTAAAAAACCATTAAAACGCCTCCAAAAGGCCAAACCCCCCCTTTTTTCCCCAAAATAATTTAAATTTCCTCCAGAAATAGCAAAAACCCTCTAAAAGGGCCCTAAATTCCCAAAAATCAAATAAAAGGGAATAAAAAATACAAAAAAAGAGGAAAAAGAGGGAAAAAAAGAAGCAAAAACCCTATACAATTGACCTAAACCATATGGTGCCAAAAACCATGGGTCAACACTCCACCACTAAAAACCTATAAATAGGTGATGGAGGCTCCCCATTTCACATCCACAATTTCTCCCATCCTTATGCTGCCAAAAATTCTCTTGAAACCCTATCTCTCCACTTGGAGCTAATTTCCCACTTGAGAACCCCCACAGAACCCCTTTGGCCCATATCCAAAACACCTTGGAAGAAGGAGAAGGAACAACACTGGAGCATTGGAGCAGCCCCTGGACTACTGCAAAGGCTCCACCAACCTCAACATCTGAGGTAAAATTAATACAAAGCAAATTTTCATTATCTTTTTGTTGTCTTTTTATGCACATGCTAGAATAGTTTACTGCTTTTATTTACTGTCATATTTTACTGTTTTATTGAACTGCTACTAAGGAGTCCCTTCTCCTTAGTAGGTGCTCATTTTCACAATCTAGGGTGAAAACCCTAGCTACAACATGTCACAGAACATTCCTCAAGGAGGCAAACAAAATGTGGGATTTGCATTGGGTGCTTCAAAGTATGCAAAATTTTATTGCCCCTGTAAAATATGCAAGGGCTTGAAACGAAGGAGTCTTCTAATAACAACGACTGTCAAACATTGTAGATTGTATGGACACGCTGAAGGCGAGCATGAATATCATCCATTAGTAAGTTATTCATTATATGTCTTTGCATTGTAGATATTTTTCGTAAATGTTTATATGTTAAATGTAGAAGAAAAATAATGTTTTATTATTATTTTTTGTATATATTTTAGGGGATTAAAGAGTTAGGGGTTATATTCATAATTTACTTTATTCTTATTTAATAAAATATTATATATATATATATATATATATATATATATATATTTTTTTTTTTTAAATTCTAAATCTAATTTTATATTTTGTTTTTGGTTAAAAAGTGTTTATAGTCCAAATAACTATTCATTTTTTTCCATAAACAATAATGTTAGTAGATAATTTTTTTATAACAATAAATTAAATATATAAAAATTGATAATATTTTGAGTCATTTTTTAGTATGGAAACCCTCGCTTATCGTCAAGGAATGCGAATAGTCTGTCCCTGTCAAATTCCGTTGCATACAGAAACAGTTTGATAAAATTTCAACATTGGCCCCATTTAGAGGTCATTGTTGCCCATATCTAGTCCCAGTACAATGTCTTTTAGTTGTTTCTTTTAAAATTCTTTTAAGATACATGTCGACGCATCTTTTTACATGTATTCTTAATTATCCTGATAAGTTGCACAAGCTTCATCATTGATTTGTTGTCTTTGTTTCTCACTCTCACCTAAGTTGTCTTTGTCGCTGTCTATGTTGTCTTTGTTTTCCTATATTATATATTTGTAAACGTTTGTAGCATTAAATATTTGTTATATACATTAATATTACTTTATTGTTTGTAATTGTAAAGATAAATCGCCCTAGGGAATTGCTCGAGGAGGAAGAGGTGTAGTTTGTACAAGCGCCTGTAGATCAATAAATGCATGGAGAAAATATTGAGGATCGAGCTAATGATCCTATGGAAGAAGATAATGATGCTAATAACACAGTTGAAGAATGTGGTACAAATAGATTTATCCAGGAGGCATTTAATAATGTTGGAATCGATAGCGATGACAATTAGTTTGATGCTGCTTATGATATACCTGTACTTTAGAGGGCAAGTGAACCTCTTCATGAAGGCTCGAAAATAAGTCTTCTCTCTGCTTTATTGTTGTTGTTGAACTTAAAGGTTGTAAATGGTATGTCAATCACATGTGTGACACACCTCGTAAGGTATGTAATATATTAATTTTGTCACATTTAGTACACGATGACAAATTTTTTATTGTTTCCATTGTTTTTAATGTTAGTTGATCATCATCTGTAACATTTGGATGCAATATATGTATGACTAATATTCTTTACATTAACAAGTAGTACTATTTTTTTATGTTGTAGATTGATAGGTGAATTTTGGTTACCACCGTCAAATGTTTTACCTCGCACATATCGAGATTTACATGCCATAATGAAAGATATTGGAATGGAGTATCAAGCTATTCATGCATGTCTTAATGATGATATTCTCTACTATAAAGAACATGTGTTGAAAGACAAATGCTTGAAATTTGAAGAGAGTAGATAACAAATCGATAAAGTAACAAAAAAGGTGCCTCGCAAGGTTCTTCAGTATATTCCCATATTTCCACGTTTGCGACAATTGTTCAGGTGCAAAAGCATAGCACAATTAATGGATTACCATGCAATGAACATAAGTGAATATGGTGTTCTTCAAATGCCTGCAGGTGGATCTATATGGACGAAGATAGAAGAAAGATGGCCAAAGTTTAAAGAAGAACCTCGTAATCTTAGGCTTTCATTGGCAGCTAATGGTGTCAATCCATTTGGAGAGCTTAGACCTACTTACTCGATATGGCATGTTTTTGTTATTAACAATAACATTCCTCCATGGATGTCAATAAAGAAGGAGCACATATTTTTGGCAATGATTGTTCCAGGTATTATTTTTTTTTGAATATTTTTTTTAACACTGTAACATCTCATTTGTCTTGTTTGTTTCATAATGATGTCTTCTTCTTTTTTGCTTATCAATATATGTTTTAAAATAATGTCTTATATATCTTTATTTACTCATTTATGTCGTAATTTTGTACTGCATGTTAAATCAAATATGTAAATACCAGGTCAAAGATATGAATGTATATATAGAGCTTCTTATCGATGAGTTACTAGAGTTATGGAAGGGAGTTACTATGTATTATATCTCTAGACCAACAAATGCACAAAGGGAATTTCAATTCCATGCAATGCTTGTATGGACAATTCACGATGCCCTAGGCCTAACACATTTCTATGGTATGTTATAACTTTACCCTGCATAATTATACATACTTCATTATAAATAATTCATATAAAAATTAATACATCTCTTGCAGGTCTTCAAACAAAGGGTAAATTTGCATGTAGTACAGTTTGTGGTCCTAAGATGACATCTCGTTGTTCAAGAAGTTTATGAAAGGAGGTGTTTGATGAGTATGGGCACTTCCTTTCTAGGAACCATAGGTATCAGACTACTGAAAAATATCTTTTCAATGGGAAAGAAGAGACTAGATTAAAACCATGAAGAATGACACCTGGTCTATGGATGAAGCAATATAAAATATATTCAAATCGTAATGGTATGGATGAAATTGTCTATGTATCAATATATGCATGAAATGTTTGGAATATTTTATATTTTTATTGCATTTTGATTAGTTTACTAATTCACAAGTGTTGTTCTGATATCTTTAATTATGCTTTGTATTGAAGGTCTTGATCAAGGAATCAATAATGAGGTGCTTCCACGAGGAATGAAAAGTTATCCTGAGCAATTTAGTAGGCTCCCCTACTATGAGCATCTAGAAATTGTTCATTTGTTTGATACAATGCACATAAGGAAGAACATAACAGAGACCTTATGGAAAATATTAGATGGCAGGAGAGACAAAGAAAAAATTGTCAAGATTTGTAATGACATTGAGGCCAATCATGCAATGCAAAGTGTGATTCGTTCAAATAGCGATGGAGATGCCTAAAATATCAATGCCCTTCCATGGTTATTGATAGAGCAGCAAAGCAAAGATGTTAAAGAGGATATTGAGAAAATTAAATTTCCCATTGGATTTTGTTCAAACATGAAGAATATCCTAACAAAGAAAGGTGAATTAGGTGGGGTAAAAACTGATGATTGGCATACCTTCATTAAGGTAATTATTTCGGTGTATATATTTGTATATTGGTGAAACATGATCTTGTTAGTGTTTTTTTTTTTTCTCTCTACCATTTCGGCAATAAATAATGATTGATCATTTTTTTTATACAGTATGTTCTACCTCTATCTCTCCTAGAAAACTTTGACAACAATGTGAAACAAGTTATATATGATCTGGGGAAATACATGATGTAAGTGGCGATTTATATGCAAAGTGTAATTTGTTCATTAATTCATTGTACAACTTATTTTAATTTTGACTACATGCATGTGTTTTACTTGTAATGTACTATATTATTTTTTGTGGAAACCTGTGATTTGCTTGCATCATTTGTAGATGGTTGTCATATAAATAAATAGATCAAGAAGGTATACGGTATCGGAGGAGACAAATTCCTCGTCTAATGTGTAAAATGCATAAGTATATACCTTTGTCATTTTTAAATGCACAAGAACACTACCTCATACACCAAGTTGAGGAGATTGAGAAGTGTGGACCTGTACACACAAGGTCAATGTGGATGGTTGAGAGGCACTTGAAATCACTCAATGCTTTGGTTAGACAAAGAGCACATCCTCAAGTTTCTATGGTAGAGGGAATATGGTATATCAAACCATGGTTTATATCACTCAATATAGTCCTCAAATAGCTACAAGTATTAATCATGAAGATCTTATTTCGGATGTTAACTACAACAACAAATTTGAAGGGGAGCACCTATTGGGGAAAGGTAGAATGAGGAAAGCGAGATGTAAGTAGATATTGGATATTTATAATACATTTGATTTTTTTTCATGTATGTCATACTTATTTAATTTTTAGTCATCCTACATAATCCATTATTAATATGAAGGTATACCATGGTAACTAATTGTATGTTAATTGTTTTAGTTTAATACAGCTGGTGCAGAGTGGGATGCGATACATTGCTACATTGCAAACAATCTTGATTGGATGAATATATGGGTTGAACGATGTAAAAATTCTAACAATGGTAGGTTAATATGGGAAGGTGTGCCTACATTGGTCAAAGAAGCTGAACTTAGACGAGATACAAATCTCACTCAGAGGGAAATTGATTTAGCACATGGTTTAAAAAATAAACAGGCAAGCATTTTCACCCATGCTACTTATTTTTTTTTTAATATTATTTTATTGATGCATATGACGTGTTTTTTTTCGTAATTTGCATAATTTCCAAGTATAAATATGTTTATGAATTGACAATGTTTTTTTTACATGTTTGGCATATTGTAGTTGAAACACTACAAGGCCATGTGGTGCAATGGTCGCAAATTTTGCATCAAAAAGTTGGATGAAAAGAGAAAAACTTATGATAGTGGGATAACAATAGTATATCAGGTTACTAATGTCCACTCTAGGAGTGATAGACATCCCTGAGAATCTAAAAATTGATACTATGGGTATTTGCATGATATACTTGAATGTGACTTTAATTCATTCTTGTTAGAACATTAATCCACCACTTAGTACCTTAGTCTAAGTCCCTAGTCAAATTTATTTGTATTTGTGCATTAATACACTATGGTTTGGACCTAGGTAGCTTAATTGGGAAAATAACCACTTAAACAGGAGTGTTCACACCTACATGAGAGCTCCAGCTCAGTAAAAGTCCACATGTGCGCCCTCATTAATTTCTAGAGCGCTCCCATTCCTTGAATTGGGGAATTGTGGTTGACTAGGAGCGCTAGGGGTGAATTTAGCCCAATTTTGGACTGTTTTGAGCATTTATTGCCCACCTAGAGCCTCCCACTCACCTTATTTTGCACACCAACGCATGCCTTTGAGTCATTATTGTTCCAGCATGCCTCATCCATGTCCACATCTCCATTTGTGACCATTTGGGCTGAGTTGGAGCAAGTTTGGCCCACCTAGGGGGGATTGAGGTCAATTTGGCCAATTACACATGTACACTCATTTTGGGCTTCCTAAGCCTCACGAATTTCTCTAAAAGTAATATAAACCTGTTCATAACATTTTTACATGTTAGACAGTTAGATAATATCAAGTTTCTGTTCACATTATGTGTGTAAAAATTGTTCTTCTTTCATGCTTTTTGCTGGTTTTTTGCAAGTAATTCGATTTGTGAGATTCTCTAAGGATCCAAGATTTTGTTGTAGATCAAAATTCTCACATGGTATTAGAGCCTAGTGGATTTTAGTGAGTTGTAGATCAATCTTGAGTGTTTGAGCTGCATTTTTGAGAGAATTTCCAGATAAAATTGAGTGTTGTTTACAGGACTTTCAACAATTTTCTCACCATTAACGCAAGCAAAAATGGAAGTAAACCACCTCTTGCTTACTCCTTTCAATTTCTTTGAATGTAAGGGTGAAATGGTTATTCAATTGAGATCTAAGGGTCTCTACAGAGTTACCATGGGCACAGAAGTGGAGCCAAACTTTGCTATGGAGAAAGCCAAGTACTTCAATAGACTTGATGAAGCCTATGGATTTCTATGCTTGAGTATTTCGAGAGAGCTATTATTTCATATAGACAGTTTGAAAACCCCAAATGAAGTATAGGTTAAACTAGAATCACTCTTTGGGAAAACTGATGAATTGAGAGGACATCAGCTTGAAAACGAGCTCATTAGCTTGAGCCCAACGCATTTTGAAACTATCCAGGAGTTCTTCACGAAGTTCAAGTCTTCAATGCTTCAGCTACAACAATGTGGAATTGTGAAGAAAGAGGAACAATGTTTACTGTCCATCCTTTCGAAGCTAGGACCCGAATTCTCAGTGTTTGTAAGCACCTTCCATTTTGGAAAAATGACACTTCGAAATTGGCAAATGCCATCACTAGCAACCTTCATGGAATGCCTCACTCAGTAGCAAGACAAGCTCGTTCAAATGGGGACCATCAAATCTAAAGATCAAGCTTTGGCCATGGGTGTTTCGAATGCCTCCAAGGGAAAGTAGAAGGCAAGAATTCGAAGCAGCCAGAGAAGAGGAAGCTTGATAAACCCAAATCCACTGATGGGGGTTTGAATCCTCCTAAGGAGAAGGACAATAAGGGGAAAGAGAAAACCAAATGCACAAATTGCCACAAGGGATGGAATCCAAAGAGCTCCTGCATGAAGAAAACCATTGATACCATGATGCAGCTGCTGGAGAAAAACAACATCCCTGTCCCTGATGGCGCAAGGAAGAAAGAGGGCACCTCCAATTCAGACAACAAGGAGAAATGTCATGCCTTGGTAGCAGGTATTTCTAATTCATCATCCTTCATTATTGATTCAGGGGCATCTAGACACATGGTTTCATCCAAATATCTCTTCTCCTCTATGCATTCGAATAGTGGCCCAACAGTTTGAATGGGAGATGAATCTGAAATCCAGACCAAAGGAATTGGTAGGATTGATTTGGAGCATGGTTATTTCAGTGATGTGCTCTATGTACCAGCATTGGCTGCAAATTTTTTGTCAGTGTATCAAATGACCCATACAGGAGAAGCCAAGAGAGTAACATTTACTCCTGACTTGGTAGAGATTTCATAAATTTCATCAAACCAAGTTGCGGCAATTGGGTATGCAAACCACCAAGAGAGGATGTACAAGTTCTCGAATTTCCTCCCTAATTCTAGTGACCAAGCACTCCTATCTCATGCCAACGAGACCTCCAAGCTATGGCATGAAATATTTGGACACATGAATTACAAGTATCTTCAAGCACTGCAAAAAGATGAGATGGTGGAAGGTCTTCCTTCAATCAAATCTTCGAATGGAGCTTGCATTGGCTGTGTAGTTGGGAAGCATCCAGAATGCAGCTATCAAAAGGGGATGGCAAGGAGAGACACACAACTACTTGGATTGGTACATTCAGACCTCATTGGTTCTCTACCCACTCCATCCTATGGTGGATCAAGGTATGTACTCACCTTCATTGATGACTACTCTAGATTCTACTGGGTATACTTCTTGAAATTGAAATCTGAATTATTTGAGCGATTGAAGATTTGGAAGGCCTCAGTGGAAAATCAAAGTGGGCATAAGATAAAAATCCTTAGGAATGGTAATGGGAAGGAATATGTAAACAAAAATATGCAGCATCTTTGTGAGGATTGTGGCATTCAAATGCAACATTCAATTCCCTACACACCACAACAAAATGGTGTGGCAGAGAGGAAAAATAGATCTCTCAAAGAGATGGCCACATGCATGATTGAAGCAAGGGATCTAAGTCCCAAGCTATGGGCTGAGGCTATCAATTGTGCTGCACATATTCATAAAAGGGAATTCCACAAATCAATCAAAGGAAAAACTCCCTACGAGGCATGGTTTGGCCAAAAACCAAATGTCTCAAATTTCAGGATTTTTGGATCAAGAGCACGGGATTGAATTCCTTCAGAAAAGAGGAAGGATTTGCAGCCATAGAGAAAGGAATGTAGCATGGTTGGTTATGGTGAAGAAAAAAAGGGTTATAAGCTCTTTGACACATCCACACTAAAAAATTTCATTGAGAGAAGTGTGCAATTCTAAGAGGAACCAACACCAGATTTTGAGCTTGCACCGGGGGAATGCTCTTCTCCCCAACACCCTGATGAAGTAAGTAATGATTCAAGCTCTGTATTTTCTGATAATTATGATAATGATTTGGCTGAATATGACATTGTTGTAGATGAGTCACCATCAAGGCCCATGTGGGACGAAAAAATCATACAAGCTGCAGGTGAATTGGCAGGCAATCCCCAAGAGCCTAGGAAGACTAGATCTCAATCTAACAATGCTTGCTATGCAAGTGAAAGTGCTCTTGCTGATCACTGTTATATGATGATTGGATCTGATCCACAGTCATATCAGGAAGCTTATCATGATCCAAGGTGGAAATCAACAATGGAAGAATAATTCCATTCTCTCCAAGAGAATGAAACATGGGAATTGGTTCCCCTTCCTCCCAAAAGGAAGCTTGTGCAATGTAAGTGGATTTTTCGAACCAAACTTGCTGCTGATGGTTCTGATGTGAAGTAAAAGGACATATTAGTTTCTAAGGGATACTCTCAAGTCCAAGGTGTGGACTACACTGAGACCTTTGCACCAGTTTCAAAGATGGATTCAATAAGACTAGCTCTAGCAATTGCAGCTAGTAAAGGTTGGCAAGTGCACCATATGGATGTTAAAAGTGAATTCCTACATGGTGAGATACAGGAAGAAATATACATGCAGAAACCTAAAGGTTTCCAAGAGGATCCTTCACTTATTTGTAGGTTGAAGAAATCACTATATGGACTTGGTATGCAAAAATGGATGCTTTCTTGCTCTCAATTGGTTTCATTCGATGCAAATCTGATCCAAATGTGTATTTGCAGAAATATGATGTTATTTTGAAGGTTATTGTATTGTATGTAGATGATCTCTTAATTACAGGGAGCTGCAACAAACAAATTGGATCAATTAAGGCATCTCTACACAGTGAATTTGCAATGACCGACCTAGGATTGCTAAGGCAATTTTTGGGTTTGGAAATTGAGAAATATGAAAGAGGCATCATGCTGAGTCAACCAAAGTATGATTTAGAACTACTAAATAAGTTTAATATGTCTGATTGTAAGGAAGCCAAGTGCCCTTTCCTTTCTGGCATCAAAATAGGTGAATTTGGTGATTCTCCTTTGGTAGATTGTACACTCTATAGGCAGCTAGTTGGTAGTTTGTTGTACCTTACACATACAAGACCTGATTTGTCTTATGCTATAAGTGTTGTAGCAAGATATATGCACCAGACACATGAGATCCATTGGAAGGCAGCCAAAAGATCCTCCAATATGTCCAAGGAACAAAGAGTTTTGGGGTACACTATGCAGCTAGTTCTTCACTACAACTAGTTGGATTTTCTGATTCGGATTGGGCTGGAGATCCCATTGATAGAAAGTCCACTTCAGGTTTTGTTTTCATGCTTAACGAAGGTCCTATTTTCTGGTTAAGTAAGAAACAACATACAATTTACCTTTCTTCAGCAGAGGCCGAGTACAGGGCAGCAATGAACGTAGCCACACGGTGTGTTTGGTTGCAAGGAATTCTTTGGGAGTTTGATGTTGCAATTGATTCTCCAACCAACAATTGGGTGGAAAATCAAAGTGCCATAGAGATATCTATTGATCCAGTTCAGAGGCAGAGAAAAACGCATATAGAGATCCATATGCACTACATCCGGGGCTTAGTGCATGACAGGGTGATTTCCTTGCAGTATTGCCCATCCACCGAGCAAACTGCTAATATATTCACCAAGAGTTTCACTGAGAAGACCTTCAATCACTTGAGATATTTGCTTGGGGTGAGTGATAGATGGTGATTGCTGCTATTTTATTGCAGGTTTCAACCCCATGTCCATTTTAGAGGGAAGGTTTTATCCCATGAGGTTTTCCTTCTTTTCTTCAATTTGCATGGTCAAATAAAATTGATGTTATGTATTGAGGTGACTTGAGCCTTTGTTGCCAAGGCCCCCCACTTTATTTTTCATGAGATGTACTAAGTTTTGGTTAAGGGGGGGTGTTAGAACATTAATCCACCACTTAGTACCTTAGTCTAAGTCCCTAGTCAATTTTATTTGCATTTGTGCATTAATACATTATGGCTTGGACCTAGGTAGCTTAATTGGGCAAATAACCACTTAAAAAGGAGTGTTCACACCTACATGAGCGCTCCAGCTCAGTCAAACTCCACATGTGTGCCCTCATTAATTGCTAGAGCGCTCCCATTCCTTGAATTGGGGGATTGTGGTTGACTAGGAGCTCTAGGGGAGAATTTAGCCCAATTTTGGACTGTTTTGAGCATTTATTGCCCACCTAGAGCCTCCCACTCACCTTATTTTGCACACCAAATCATGCCTTTGATTCATTATTGTTCCAGTATGCCTCAGCCACGTCCACACCTCCATTCATGACCATTTGGGCTGAGTTGGAGCAAGTTTGGCCCACCTAGCGGGATTGATGCCAATTTTCCCAATTACACATGTACACTCATTTTGGGATTTCTAAGCCTCACAAATTTCTCCAAATGTAATATAAACTTGTTCATAACATTTTTACATGTTAGACAGTCAGATAATATCAATTTTCTGTTCACATTGTGTGTGTACAAATTGTTCTTCTTTCATGCTTTTTGCTAGTTTTTTGCAAGTAATTCGATTTGTGAGATTCTCTAAGGCTCCTAGATATTGTTGTAGATCAAAATTATCACAATTCAAATTAGTTTTGTTCAAATTCAAATGGTACAGGCTAAGAATAAATGAATGTGATCCTGAGAGAGCTGCTATTCAACATGCTAATGGTTTTACCATGGTTAATACAAGGACTAATAATTTTGA
This sequence comes from Larix kaempferi, assembly GCA_027924585.1. Lineage (NCBI taxonomy): Eukaryota > Viridiplantae > Streptophyta > Pinopsida > Pinales > Pinaceae > Larix > Larix kaempferi. The sequence goes on from BSBM01000010.1 coordinate 1,002,296, forward strand.
GCCAAGTTCAAATCCCTTTGTTCTTCCAAGCCAATGCGAATAGGTATTTTACTCTGAGGTTCCAGGTAGACTAGGTTGGTCATATGTTGTTAGATATGATCCAAGAGGAAGGTCGATAAAGTATACTATAGCGGAAGAAGATGATATTGAAGAAGAACCCGACGTAGAGGAGCAGTTAGTTCATGAATCAGACGAAGACGTTGAGGAAATTCAAGGAGATGTGGAAGACAATGTTCTGAATGAAGATGCTATTGACGATGTTCCAGACGAAGAACTTGAAGAATTCGATCCAAATGTAGGAGATTATGTTTCAGATGATGCTATGTTTGTAATTGATGACATTGATGATGATGATGCTGATATGGCCAATCTTTTGAACATGAACTCCGAACCAGATGATATAGATGATGAGTTGGATGAAGAAGAAGATTAATGATATCAAAATATTGAAATGTACGAGGTATGTATTCATATGTCTTTAGTTGGTTTGTTCTCTTTCATTTACCTTAAATATTTATTTTCTTAGTTTCTATGTTTGATTGTTATTAATTATGTTTCTTTCAAATATTTAATAGTAGATAGATTGGGTATTGAGGAATTGAGAGTGAAGTGAGGTGGGGGGGAGGGGCCATATGAGCTTCCATCTTCATGTGGTTGGCCTTTTTCAGTAGAGAATATACTATTCTTGAAACCAAGAGAACCTCATTCAATTTTATACCATCGTTGTTTTTGTCATCTTCATTCCATGTCAAATTTCATTGTTTCCCATGTCTAGTCGCCGCAGTACTATGTATTTTAGGTGTTTCTTTTAAAGAAAAATTGACATGCACGTCGATGCATCTAGTGCAAGGGCGATAAAATTGATAAACAAGTACTTGATAAACTGCACAAGCTTCATCAGATATTTCTTGTCTTTGTTTTTTTCTCTCATGATCTAAGTTTTCTGTGCTCCATTCACCAGAGTAGGTCGAAATCATTGATGAAATGTCGAATGGCACCTTCTTCTTGCCACCAATATCATGGGCCTAATTGTCATGCATGATGTTCATTTTGAACGACATAGGTGATGAGTATAAAGATCAGCACGACCATGACGTGGATGGGTATATTGTCGGGAATTCCAGGCATGTCAATCTGAGAAAGTTCAAATGAAAGTAGGATGAGATCAGAGATGCCGATTACTGGGTGTTTTCATCATATTTGATTTTGGAAACCCTCCCATATCATGGAGGCATACGAACCTCCAGTCCATGTTAAATTTTAGTGCATTCAGAAACAATTTGAAAAATTTGCAACGTTGGCCCCATGCACTGGCCACTGTTGCCCATGTCTAGTTGCTGTAATACTATGTCTTTTAGGTGTATCTTTTAAAATTCTTTCGACATGCACATCGACGCATCTAGTGCAAGGTGATAATGTTGATAAACAAGTACTTGATAAATTGTACAAGCTTCATCATATATTTATTGTCTTTGTTTTTTGATCTCATGATCTAAGTTTTTTGTGCTCCATTCACCCAAGTAGCTTAAAATCATTGATGAAATGTCGGATGGAGCCTTCTTCTTTCCACCAATCACATGGGCCTAATTGGTATGCATGATTTTCATTTTGAATTACATAGGCGATGAGTATAAATATCAACACAATCATGATGTGGATGGGTATATTGCTGCGAATTCCAGGCACGTCGATATGAGAAAGTTGAAATGAAAGTAGGATGAGATCGGAGATGCCAAGTATTGGGAATTTCCGTAATATTTGAGTATGGAAACCCTCCCATATCGTGGAGGAATGCGAACTTCCTGTCCATGTCAAATTTCAGTGCATTCAGAAACAATTTGAAATTTTTTCAATGTTGGCCCCATCCATAGATCATTGTTTCCCATGTCTAGTCGCTGTAGTACTATGTCTTTTAGGTGTTTCTTTTAAAATTATTTTGATATGCACGTCGACGCATCTAGTGCAAGGGCGATAACGTCAATAAACAAGTACTTGATAAATTGCACAAGCTTCATCAGATATTTCTTATCTTTGTTTTCTGCTCTCATGGTCTAAGTTTTATGCGCTCCATTCACCAGAGTAGCTTGAAATCATTGATGAAATTTCGGCTAGTGCCTTCTTCTTGCCACCAATCTCATGGGACTAATTGGCATGCATGATGTTCATTTTGAATGACATAGGATATGAGTATAAATATTAGCACGACCATGACGTGGATGGGTATATTAATGTCGGGAATTCCGGGCACATCAATCCGAGAAACTTCAAATGAAAGTAGGATGAGGTCGGATATGCCGAGTACTGGGCGTTTCCGTCATATTTGAGTATAGAAACCCTCCCATATCATGGAGGCTTGTGAACCACCATTCAATGGAAAATTTCAGTGCATTCATAAATAGTTTGAAAATTTTTCAATGTTAGCCCCATCCACAGGTCTTGCATATGTCTAGTCGCTGTAGTACTATGTATTTTAGGTGTTTCTTTTAAAATTATTTCGACATGCACGTCGACACATCTATTTCAAGGGAGATAAAGTTGATAAAAAAGTACTTGATAAATTGCACAAGCTTCATCATATATTTCTTGTCTTTGTTTGTTGCTCTCATGATCTAAGTTTTTTGCGCTCCATTCACCAGAGTAGCTTGAAATCATTGATGAAATGTCGGTTGACGCCTTCTTATTGCCACCAATATCATGGGCCCAACTGGAATGCATGGTGATCATTTTGAATGGCATAGGAGATGAGTATAAAGATCAACACGACCATGACGTGTATGGGTATATTGTCGAGAATTCCAGGCACGTCAATCCGGAAAGTTCAAATGAAGGTAGGATGATATTGGAGATGCCGAGTACTGGGTGTTTTCGTCATATTTGAGTATGGAAACGCTCCCATATCGTGAAGGCGCGCAAATATCCATTCCATGTCAAATTTTAGTGCATTCAGAAATATTTTGAAAATTTTTCAACGTTGGTCCCATCCATAGGTCATTGTTTCCCATGTCTAGTCACTACAATACTATGTCTTTTAGGTGTTTATTTTAAAATTATTTTGACATGCGCGTCGATGCATTTGGTGCAAGGGTGATAAATTCGATTAACAAGCACTTGATAAATTGCACAAGCTTCATCAAATATTTATTATCTTTGTTTGTTTCTCTGATGATCTAAGTTTTTTGCGCTCCATTCACCAGAGTAGCTCGAAATCATTGATGAAATGTCGGTTGGCACCTTATTCTCGCCACCAATATCATGGGCCTAATTGGAATCCATGATGTTAATTTTGAACAACATAAGCGATTAGTATAAATATCAACACAACCATGACGTGGATGGGTATATTGTCACGAATTCCAGGCACGTCAATTCGAGAAATTTTAAATGAAAGTAGGATGAAATTGGAGATGCTGAGTACTAGGAGTTTCCGTCATATTTGAGTCGGGAAACCCTCCCAGACCGCGAAGGCATGCGAACCACAAGTCCATATCAAATTTAAAAGCATTCAGAAACAATTTGAAATTTTTTCAATGTTGGCCCCATTCACCAGTCATTGTTTCCCATGACTACTCGTTGCAGTACTATGTCTTTTAGGTGTTTCTTTTAAAATTCTTTCCACATGCACGTCCATGCATCTAGTGCAAGGGCGATAATGTAGAGAAACACGTACTTTATAAATTGCACAAGCTTCATCATAAACCATAGCAAATTCAAATCTTTTCTTCATTTTTCAATATGTCTTTATTTGATGAACAATTACAATATTGTACACATATTGTAATTAGATGATGAAATTACAAACATTAATAGAGTTGTTTCTGTTGATTTCAAATATATAGATATTTTTTTAAAGAAATATTATTTCTTTCTATTTTCAAGTGACATAATTGATTCACAATAAAAACAGATCATTGATGTCTCACTTATAACCTTTTCATTTCTTAATAGATTAAAAAAAATTATATTGTGCACTACTAGAAACTGACCTTTACATTCTTAAAAGAAAAAAAACATTATCATTCTGATTAGAGCTTCGAATGTTGCATCAACGCTTGACATGAAATTTCATGGTTCACTATTGTAACGTCCCCCTCACCCAATCCGACCATCGGGAGGGGATGTTGGCAAAAACCTGGGCTGTAAAAATTCGCCCCAAATGCATAATACGATTTTTCAACCAATGTAATGTGTGCATAAGTGTAACTAAACATGCACAATGGAATTAAAGTCTAACCAAAAACATCTAATATGAAAATACAAGCATAAACATTACATGCATCAAATAAAACAGTCCAAATTCAAATACATGAGAGTACTTATCTTTAAGAAACGCACTCCACCATAGGCACTCCATCCATCATATATTCTTTCTGTTGGGAGGCCACCCCAAAGCTAGGCCATGAGTCCACCAGGACGAAGGAAACACCTACAGGCTTCTATCTTCCCTTCCAAAAATGAAATTCTGTCTTCTAATTCAAATTTCTGGGTTTAATACACAGTTTGGTAAGATGGACATCAACAACAATGGAATGAATCTACGTAGTGTAGTAGCTTGCATGAGAGGGAATGAGAATGGAATGATGACCAAAAGAGTGTTGACTCTAAGGATATGAGATAAGGGTGAAAAGACAGTTGAAATGGCTTCTGACCGTAGAATATATACGACTGCTGACAATTGACATAACTGTCATAACCCCCATGCTTCAATAACTACAAGAAGTGACTTTTCCCACCAACCTCACTTGTGCAATCAATGATTGGAAAATGGTCAAAAAAGGAGATAATTGGATTATTCTCATCACATGACAGAATTTTGGGTGAGTTCTAAGGTTGACACACGACAACATAGGATTTGGTTTCTCATAGACCCCCTTCCTCTTCCCCTCTGGTGGAATCATAGCCCCTTTGGTGCTCTTTAAACAACCATTGTTGGAACATTTTATTATTTATGCACATAATATTTACATATATTCTAAATCGGCATAAAATCCAACCAAACATTCCAAATAAAATATAACATCATACATGCCTATCCATTCACTATTCGGGCCTTGGCCTTGAGCTCTGCACTAGGAATTCACACTAGCATATTTACATCATTTACATTTTTAATGCAATGGGGTCAAAATCAGGATATTACAATCCCCTCCCCCTTGGAATAACACCGTCCTCGGTGTTCCAATACATAGGAATACATACACACTTTACACATGTCCAAAAATTCCCCAAATGTGGCAGGTTCGTCGTGCATTTCATCTTTTACTTTGACCTTCCAAGACCAAGTCCTTGGTTTCAACAAGCTGCTCCTGTTGACTTTGACCTTCTAGCTGATCCAGAAGTATGGAAACTTCATGGCTACAATTATTCTTGTTGTCCTTTGTTGGGCAGTTGCGGAGGCAATGATTTCCTCCACATTCCCAACATTTAAGTGGTTGTTTTTTCTTTACTTGCTCCTTTTCCCTGGAGTATTACATCCTTGAGTGTTTCTTAATGGGATGATTGGATGACTGCCTCTTCATTGACACATTGTCCTTTCCACTATTGATAGCTACCAGAATTCCCTTTACCTCATTTTGCAGACAAAGAGTGTCCTACAGAACCTTGTGGTTCATCTCATTCTGTTGCTTTTGTAGCTGGAGCATTTCCCCAAGATTCTCTTGGGTCTTGGAAATTGTTTGAAGAATATTTTCATCCAAGTCCAATAGCTTTTGGTCTGCTGCCATGATAAATGTGCACAATGGTACACCCTTTGCTTACTAGCACCACTTGACTTGTAACAACTACAACCAATTGATCTACCTTTCACCTGTGAAATTCATCATTTCAATTCTTGTTAGTCCAAGAATAACATAAGCATTACAATCAAACAATTGTTTACCCAATTGACATGGAGAGTCCATGCTTTATTCATGATACTTCCACACTTTTCATGCTTTCCCAACATACACATGAACTCATTCATGCTCCTCCTTTCACAGGGAATCAACTATTTCAGCATTCACAATTTATTTCAAGCAATTAAACACAATCTACTTTCAGCCATATCATGCATTCAACAATTTTATGTTTACTAAAATGCATCAATAAAAAGGGAAATATAAGAGTAAGAGTTCCCCCCTCTTAATCTTGTTCCAATTTGGAGCCCCACCACACTGTGGTTCCATGCTCCTTGGTCTCTTTCACTTCAAATGTGAATGCTTGACTCCCCCTTTCTTGTTTTGGCAATGGCACTTAGTGTCTAAGGTCTGTCTAAGGCTTCTCAACCAGGGAACCTTTCCCCGTTGTTTCCTACAGAACCTTTGGTTGCTAGGACCCACACAAGTCCACTAGCACCACTTCCATTGTTACTCATACTGAGCTTCCTAGGATAGTCACATGTACAAGTGCATCGTTAGGATGCCTTCAAGGTTCTTGCTTCCAGAAACACCTACACTCAAACATTGAGTCCATTCACATGTCAAGTTCATTTTTCATAGGGTTTATCTCTAAACAAGAATTTAAAAATCATGTACACACGCATATTCATATTAAATAAGCAAGAAGCTGCAACATAACCAAATACTTATCTGTATTGGATGTCTTCACTTTATTTCATAGGCTCCTTCTTTGCTTTACAAGCCTTGGATCTCCCGTGGATGCAATAACGAATGTTGGGCCAGCACGCAGGCTACTCCACAATCATTCAAATAGGCAATGCCTAGCCAGTACGTCGATTGGGTTTATTAGGCATCCTATTTATCAATATGATAATCAAGTACACCGACTGGGTTTATCAATCATTTAAGGAATGTTTGGCCAGCACGCCGGCTACTCCACAACATTCAATTCCCAACCAGTGCACCGACTGGATTTACCAAGCATTTATGGTGCCAAACCAGTCCCATACCTGGTTTGTTCTCTCCATCTCCAAGTCATCACTTCTTTCTGGGTCAACAGGACAATGGAAGGAAACTGTAGCATGACCATTTCTAGGTCAAGGGTCTACTATGAATCCACATCTCCACAACCCTTCATACACCCAACAACCCTTCACAATAACCCCTCACAACAACCTTTCACTTTGCTTCTTTAGTGTGCAACATCAAATTGCATCTTTTTAAGATGACAACACAAGATGGATAAGCAAGCTCATTAGTATTGCTGCTCTAAAATTGTAACCATATTTCATAACATTCCCTCTCAAATATTGAAACACCAGGAATGCATCCATTCCCTTAGGGTGTAGTCAATATTGACAACCCTAAAATAACCCAGCACCCGAAAGGTATGCATCCCTTTCTGATGTGAGCCATGCAGGCCCTAGTCACACTTCAAGCAATCTGGAATAATAATGAAATAATAAAACATGCTCTGCATAGTAAATCTAATAACTAGACATGTATATTCTTAGCTAGGGTTACATAATACTCATCTGTTTTGCAGATGTATCTTTTCTTCATTCGTGAGGAATGGGGGATCCCTTCTCTGAGTTGACATTCCCACAGTTTGCCACCTCAATCCTTTTCACGTTTTATAACCCACATATGTCTTACTGGAATAATCTTTACCATCTCACCCACATTTCCTAGTAACATGCAGTTCAACTGAGATATTGTCAAAATGTCCAATGGCATTCCACTCGAAACCCATTTCCAAGATATGGGATCCTTCCCATGGAGTCCGACTTCTTCATGCCATCACACATGGTATTCCTACAATGTTTCTTCCTTACACACTCCTCAAACAACCAAATAGTCAGCAAAACTTAACAATCAAGTTCAGATCTGTTTTTCCATAATCATTCAATGGCATTAATAATTAAATTCAAACATGAATTTACAATCCTGTCTTCTACAGAATTTGATTTGCATCCATGAAATTATTCTCATAAACTTAAATCAGAGGGTTTCAAATATGGAATGGACACTATGTATTGTTCATAAACTTAATCTTACAACCACAAGACCCTTCTTATAAGGTTTGGATCTTGCACATGGCAGATTCTAGCCTTCAGTATGGTCTTACCCACGCTTCCATACCCAAGACATTCCTTCCCGAACTCTGAAAACTTAAGTCATCCAAACACTTCCAGCTGTTAACATGTCCATATCACAAAACACATTTACTTCATGTGAATCAATATCACCATATAATTGCAAGATATAGTCACATAATTTATGCAATCAAATATAACTTTAAATACTTGTGATTACACAATCACATTATTTTATGCAACTCTGTCTTTCTAACATAGCACTTTGGTATCCCATCAAGTATGTCTACCTTCATGCAATCTTAAATAAACCATTACATGCATGGCTTCCATTAACATCTTTGGTTTTACCTGATCAGTTGGTCTCCTACAAAGGATTACACTATCATTCCACCAACCTCGTGATCATAGATTTGTTGCCCCAACCTTTTCTTCATAAGGTTGATGGTCACATGCGATAACATCATCAACATATTTAGCCATGCTTTGGTTGTCTTTGGTCCTACAACCAATGCGAACACCACTAATTATTAGCAATCACAATAATGATCTTAAGTGGCTCATTGCATATGTAAAACTTTGCTAGCTTTAACAACATGCAACATCATATACATGCACAACATCTTCACATGCACTATGCAATGTCTATTAATATGCCAACTAGTGCGTATTCATTTCATTTATCTAATCTCTTGCATGTTCAACAATTCTATGCCATAATGTTTTGTAAAATATAATTTCAATAGTAAGAGAGGAGTTAAGGAATTCTCCCTTTCCAGTCCCTCATCATAGCATGGAATTTCCTCTTCCACATCATAGCTGATCCAATTTCATGGCCTCTCTACCAAGTACACAAGGAATCATTAGCTATGATTTTCTCACCACCATCAATTCAATACATATACTCATGTATGAAATTCCTACTTGCTACTTTCCAAGCACACAATTCTTATGTTATAAACATAAATAGTTTAAGGTGAGAAATTTCCCTCTTTATCAACATTGCCTTACTACTCCAATTGCTTTCAGAAATTATGTCCAAGTTCAACTTGACCTTTCTTAACTTCCCTGCACTTATCAACACTGCAATTGATTCAATATTAGCTCCATAAGGAGACTTTTCAAGGTCCATTATATGCCCTCGTGCCTCGTTCAACTATGATACCTTCTCTTCCTTTCTCATGGAAATATTTGCCACAATGTTGAACCATACAATTCATTCACACATGGGAAGGTCTCATTCCCTAATTAGAAGCCTTTGAATGGCCACCATGTCACCATCAGGAGTCACATGCCAATTCCACATACTGGGATGTCTTATTCCTATGAGTGACAACTTTTTTGGGAGAATGGAATTTCCTTACCCATTCTCATTACTTACTCATAAGTTACTAACTCATATCTTGTAATTTTTCTTAGCATGCACTCACTTGCCTACAAGGATGATTTACCCATCATCTTACAAGTTACATGTCCCTTACCTGATAACCTATTCCATTACTTATTTAGAATTCTTTCATGGAATACAATATCCATCTTGATAATCAAGAGCCCCCATGGCTCTTCCTTGCAAGTCAAATTGCATCTATTACTAACAATAATACATTGGATGCATTCTTATCCAACGCACCAATGTCCATTATTGGCCCCTTGCATCCTCCAATTATTAGACATGACTGTCACTCCATAATGGATATTACAACCAATTACTCTTAGTAAGGCTTCCACAACCCCTCTATGCAATTCATATTGCACATTCCGAGCATGGAGAATGCATTTCAACATTATGTATAAGGAAGATCACTTCATGTTAGTTCCTTTATTCCATCATGTGCTTATAAAATACAATCTGCAAGAGTGTATTCTTATCCGTGCAACATGTTTTTCCACATGTTAACATGAATTACCATAATACTCTCAATTGAGTATCCTTGCTCATTAGTGGAACTACCTTGTCACTAAGCATCCAACCAGGTTTGCTTCAATTCTTCACATTTCTAGCTAACCAACAATTTTACCATGATCATGATCCCAAATGTGCCTCCAATTTTATTTGATAGCGCCATTACCATGATGTTGATACCATAAATCTTACTCACTTTGAGTTACTTTCATATCTATTATTCTTGCACGATCATGTAAGGCTCTTCCAAAAATTTGATTGCTTTGGAGGTCACCCACAATGAGGATTTCTTGTTCAATCAAGCCTAGAGGCTTTGATCTACCTTCTATTTGAAACAAATGGAAACTTGTTTCAAAATAAGAATCCTTCTGTTGATTCTTCTACATCTTAGCCTCATTACATTCTCAGAAATACACAAAATAATTTCCATGCATTATGGGGACAATACATATTGACAATTTCTGTCGGCCACAAAATTTTCTCACAATCAATGACATATGAGGGGGATGACGGGGGTCAAGGGCGCTTGCCCCCTTGTGGGCGCCCTCATTTTTTGTTGTTGTAAATCATTCGATTTCACACAATTTGGTGCATAAGATCAACTGCAATTTTCAGTTTCGGGCACCTAAGAATCGGCTGTGAAAAATGCCGCGTTTACCCTGATTCACACCCTTCAGAAGCCACCTACCTTGCTGTTGGCGCGTTTTGCAAAACAATTATAGATCAATGGTTCAAATTTAAGCGACAAGTGCGATCTACGGTGGAGGTAGGTTCCGCTTGAAAAAGAAGCAAGGGATATAACACCGCGAAGTGACCGTTGGAATACGGTTAGATGATGGAAAACATCAACGGTTGTTGATCGGGTGATGAAAAGAAAAGTGGCCCACATCCGTTTCACATCACCAACATGTGCGCGTGGCGAAGTGGTGGGTGGTTGCGAAATCCCAAACCACCCTCCATGTTTTAGCACCATATTATTTCGCAAGTCGGGAGGGTGGTAAGGGAAACTGCCTTCGCCCATTGCGAAACCGCTTTCGCACTTCATCCCTTACGGTTACCTGTGCACCCAGGTCTGATGTGATTGGTCCACGTTGCACCCTCTTCCCACGCAGCTCCTCCATGTCGGACCTCCTTCCCATGTGGCTCCTCCACGTCACCCTGCCACCTAGCACAGGTGGGCCCCAACTAAATTTTCCCAAATTTCAAAATTTTGGTTTTATGCAAGGTTTTCATTGGTCAATAATGGGGAAAATTTTGAAGCTGTTTTCAAACTTACTCTAAGCCGATTAACTTCCATTTAACTGTCATTCAACAGAACTTAACCCTGCATAGCCATTTTTGATACTTTTACCTGTAGATTGTGATCTCTGGCCCATACATCTCCGACATTGCAACTAGAAGCTCTGATACCACTCTGTAATGTCCCCCTCACCCAATTTGACCATCGGGAGGGGACGTTGGCAAAAACCTGGGATCTAAAAATTCACCCCAAATGCGTAATACGATTTTTCAACCAATGTAATGTGTGCATAAGTGTAATTAAACATGCATAGCGGAATTAAAGTCTAACCACAAATATCTAATATGCAAATACAAGCATAAACATTACAAGCATCAAATAAATCAGTTCAGATTCAAATACATGGGAGTACTACTTATCTTTAAGAAATGCAGATCCAAGCAACTGGCTGTGTAAGAGTGCTTTTCCACCCAACCATAGGCACTCCATCTAGCATATACTATTTTTGCTGGGAGGCCACCCCCAAGCTGGGCTATGAGTCCACCAGGGCAAAGGAAATACCTACATGCTTCTATCTTCCCTTCCAAAAATGCAATTCTGTCTTCTAATTCGAATAATTTTTGGGTTTAATACACAGTCTGGTAAGATGGACATCAACATCAATGGAATGACTCTATGTAGTGTAGCAGCTTGCATGAGAGGGAATGAGAATGGAATGATGATCAAACGAGTGTTGACTCTAAGGATATGAGGTAAGGGTGAAAATAAAGCTGACATGGCTTTTGACCATAGAAGAAATAGGACTGCTGACAGCTGACATAACTGTCACAACCCCCATGCTTCAATAACTACAAGAAGTGACTTTTCCCACCAACCTCACATGTGCAATCAATGATTGGAAAATGGTCAAAAAGGATATAATTGGCTTATTCTCATCACATGATAGAATTTTGGGTGAGTTCTAAGGTTGACACACGGCAGCGTAGGATTTGGTTTCCCATAGGACCCCTTCCTCTCCCCCTCTGTTGAAATCATAGCCCCTTTGATGCTCTTTACACAACCATTGTTGGACCATTTTATTATTTATGCACATAATATTTACATATATTCTAAATCGGCATAAAATCCAACCAAACAGTCCAAATAGAATATAACATCATACATGTCTATCCATTCACTAGTCCGACCTTGGCCTTGAGCTCCGCACTAGGAATTCACACTAGCATATTTACATCATTTACATTTTTAATGCAATGGGGTCAAAATCGGGATATTACAACTGTATTTAATAATTTCAAAAAATATTACATAGTCCTAAAACAAAATTGGCAAAATATCCTTGCACTAGTAATCCTTGTCCTCTACAAGTATACTAAGTTTTTATATAGTTATTCCATCATTTACGTACTCAAAATATGCCCCAACATGAACATATACCTTATTCTCTTAAAAATAATTACAATGCCAATGTTAGTAAAAATCAAAATTCATATATTTGTGAAAAAACTTCAATATATAAAAATAATATATTTGAAAACGTTATTTAGTTTCCTACATTTCAATTTCTTACAGAGATCAAGATTCATTGCACATGCATCTCAAAATATTGATCAAATTCAAGGGATGTTTGCTTTTTCAAAATTATGTTGCATCGAATGTGTCAAAAGAGACCATCAATAGCTCGCACTCACCCATATCCACTTTATGTGTTGTGCATTCTAAATCTTGTTTCATGTTTAGAGGAGCTAGAGATGTTTGTTGCCATCATGCATGATCTTTTCTTTATGAGCAAACAATGTCACAATGGATTAACCTATTTGACCCTTTCTTGTTGACTTTCTAAATGGTTTTTTCTCAAAGGTCTAGTTGGGGTTTCTATCTATGCATACCATGGGACTAAATCTAATGTGTGTGTCTAGCCTCTAACCATTACTTAGATATTTCCATGTTAACCCTAATAATATGACTAGCATCTAAAAATATATCACATCATAGTGACCTATGGGAAAATAGAAGCAAACAATTTTAAGCCCCAAAGGATATTAAAAAAATAGTCTAAGTGCAAAGGGATTATGAAAAAACCATATGGCCTAAGGATAGCATTAACAACAATAACATGTAGGTTCTTGAGTTCTAGATTCATGATAAATAACTAATCTAAGCAACATTCATGGATCTCGAGGAGTGGGTCCCAAGTACCTACTAGCAATTGGTTGATCTCTTTTCTTTAAATCTAGGAATGTTCATGATAACTCCGACGAACCTACACCGAACATCTTTGTTGTTGTTATAGAAATTTCCTTAGACTATAGCATTTCATTGTATGTCCAACGAAATCTCAATGGAAATTTTGGTAAAATTTTGGGTAAGATGGAAGGATCTCTAGTGATATTGAATCAATAGTGTGACGATAGATCATTGGTGTTCTAACAAAATTCCCAAGAAGTTTTTTGTTGATATTTGAGTCTAATTGTCAAACCAACAATGGTAGTTATGTTTTCGATGGTACGAAGGAATTATGGCATTGAGGTTTCAATGGCCTTTCGAATTTGTCATCCTAGACATGTGGAATTTAATAAGATATGAACTCATGACAAAAACATAGTGCAATCACAAAGAAACGATTTTGACAAAACAATGTTGTAGGTTTCGATACATGATGTATAATTAATTGGAGGATCACTTCCCTAGGTTTCCATAGTTTCTTCACATTCAAAACCCCTTGGTTTTGATAACATTGTCTAGTTTTGAGTTGGGTCTAAATCCTCATTATGTTTCTCTTAAAGATAAAAACTAGGACTTTCTTACATATTTGAGATTAATAAGTGGCCTAGATGGAGAAACCCTTACTTGGGAAACAAAGGTGTCATCAACGAGAATCAAGTAGTTAAATCTTGTTGTCATGTAAATATTTTTCTTATGTTCAATAATTCATGCATGAGGGTGCACTTGATCTCATTTGGTCCAATATATTCTCTCTTATGTGAGAATAATATTCTCCTAGATAAAGGAACCTCTCCTTGAGTCACTATTCAATTGCACTTCAATTACAGCAAGTGGTCCAGTCATGCATTCCCACCTTGGAATCATCACCAAGAGAACCCACTTACCTTGGAATCATCACCAAGATGGCATATTCATGTGCATGGGAATAAGAGGGCGCATTGACTTGTGTATGTCATATTAACCGATGAGTGCATGGCCAGTTAACCGATCCTAGGTGGCAAATAACCAGTGGTTGTGTCAGTGTATGCCCGACTAAGCTGTAGAATATCAGTTAAGGTGCATTAGTTCACTAACGTGTCATGGGAATATTATGGTGTCCCTTCTTACATGAAAGAATTTCATTTCATCTTTTGAACCTATTTATGTATTTTTCATTCTTCTTATTTTTTTTTTGTGTGCTCTATTGCTCCTTCCTTTGAGTGCTCAGTTGCTACTCCTTTTGTTTTGTGCTTTGTTTCTTCTTTTTTTGTTTGCTTGGTTGTTGTTCCTTTCTGTGTTGTTTGCTCTGCTTCTCCCACTCATAGATGAGAAGAATGTGCCCTGTTACTTTTCACACATTAGAAAATGACATTAATTCCACTTTATTGTTATCCAGTTTGTATGATAGGTCCTCCTTGGAAAAAATAGTGGATTCTCCAAGTTCAGTTTGTGTTTTTCAAGAATCTCTCACTCATCATATAATTTACATAATTAGAAATACATATTCTAATAATTAGACTCTATTATTGGCAATAACATTGTTTGAATTCTTGTCTCCTAGGATTTCTCTTTGTATATCAACATATAAAGGAATGCTTTTTTTTTCCAGAAGAAAAAAAGTGTAACTTTGGTATTATAAGTTATAAAAACAAAGTTACAACCGAAGTTACATAAAACCTTAACGATTAGTCGCTACAATTGCTTATGCTCATGGACTTGGAAAACAGTGAGCTCGAATATACCGGTTATTACAAAAAGTTAAATAGAGTGGACTTCAAACAAACCAACTAGCTGGCAAATAACCCCAAGCTTATGCTCATAGTCTTAAGAAACAGTGAGCTCGAATACTCTGGTTAATACAAAATGATATATAGAGAGGACTTCATACAGCTCAACTAACTAGCAGATAACCCAAGGATCGAGGATGCAAGACACCGTCAGAGCCTTCAGAATGTGAGGGTGCTTCCATGATCGATGATGATCTCGTCCAAGCTTTCACTGTAGTGCAGAAAGCCATCCATAGGACCCAACGCCAGTTTGGAAAGATGGTCAGCAGCCATGTTTGCTTCACGGTAGATGTGCTGGCAATAAATCATGTTGAACGTGGCATTGATACTTTTGACCTCCTCCATCCAGGGCTCAAGGAGCATCGCTCTGATCGAGTGCTTACCACTAAACCAATTGACCACCACCTGCGAGTTCCTGTATATGTTCAAGGAAGAATATACCCTTCTGTGTGCAAACCAAAGCAAGCAACGGAGAGCCAGCAATTCATCCTTGAGACCGTCTCCATCTCCTATACCAGCTTGAATTTTAACATAATGATTGCACCGAATATGGATAAAGATCCCAACGCCACAAGTACCCTGATGTGAGGCCTCGTCAAAGAAACCATGAATAATACCCTCATCTAGAACTGGGAAAGAGATCCAACGGACCTTTGCCTTAGTAGTCTCTTTCGGTTGACCTTTCCAGTGATATTAGACTCTTGAAGCTGAAGAATGAACCGTCGGGAGGGTGTTGTTGAAAATCCCTACATTGCGAGCTTTCCAGAGACTCTCGATCAAAAAGAGAGGAAGTGTACTTTTTATCCCATAAAGAGCAAACCAGCTTCATAGAACGCTGTCCAGGTCGCTCCCCTTCCACTCAGCAGGTAGGTAGGTCCAGCCACGAAGGGTTTTCCAGACAGCTTGAACGTACCTGCACTGGATAAAGAGGTGCTGTAATCCCTCGTCGGTCGATATGCACAGGTAGCATATGCCCGGACCTGAGTAACCCCCTATGAATGTTAGGCCATATAAGTATTTTATCCTGTAAACAAAGCCAGAGGAAGCATCGAAACTTTAGTGGGACTTTCCAACCCCACAAGATTTTGAACCACCAGCAGATGGCCGGAGGGCTGGGAGCATTGTCTGCCAACAGGTTATACACATTTTCCACTGTCAAAATGCCCGAAGCTCCAGGAACATCCCAGGTCAACAGATCAGTCTTGTTATTAAGTTTGATCCCCGCGATAATAAGTTTGGATATGTAAGAATGCCAAACTGAGTGCCAATGTGATGAAAAATTTAATTCGTTGCTTGAGATCCAACACTCATTGGAAATGTCACTATGGTTGATATAGAACTGAGAAAGCACTATCCTTTTGCGATCATGAAGCTCCTTGATTAGATCTGCAGGTAGCCGAAAAGAACCATCATTTCCAACATAAGGATCCACCCCCACAAAGCACTCAGTGCCACTCCCTAACTTCCACTTGATCGACGACCCTATGAGACAGAAAGATTTGCTGATGCTATTCCATATAGCCGAGGCCTGTGACGGCCCATCCTTATGGTTCCTCAGCCACTGTATAGTTGTGAAGGTTTTTAAGTACTTAGTGCAGATGACCATGCTCCATAAACCGCCATCTGTCAAATCTCTCCAAAGGCTCTTAGCCAGCATCGCCCAATTGAACCAGTCTAAGTTCTTTAGACCCCATCCCCCTCATTCCTTGGCCCAACAAAGACTGTACCAGGAGCTCAGATGCCACTTTCGAACCGATGCTTTCCCTGACCATAGGAAAAAAAATAATCTACTCTGCATTCCTTTGAGAATCAAGGCAGGAATCCACCTAAGACCAAACCAGTAGGCGGGAAGACTTTGCAACATTGACTGTGCTAAAACAAGCCTCCCTCCGATAGAAATCCACCTGACAGGCCAGCTATTGATCCTATGATCGACTTTTTGAAGCAGCCACTCCCAATCCTCCCTTCTGTAGCAATTAGGTTTGAGAAAATAACCCAAATATTTGATACCAGCATCAATATGATGAAAACCATAGGGAAAAATCTCCTTCATCTTATTGATTTCATCCTCTTCGACCCCATTATACAGAAAAGACGACTTGCCCATACTAATAGCCATCCCCGAGGCCGAACATAAAGTGTCAAACAAACTCTTAAAAATTATCCATTCATCGACAGAGGTGATCCCAAAAATCATTACATCATCAACAAAAAGCAGGTGCGTTATTGACAAAGCACGAGAAACTATTACCCCTTTGATGCTGCAACCATCCTTAGCTTCCTAAATAAGTCTACTTAACCCATCAATGGCCAAAATGAAGAGCATAGGAGATAACGGGCAACCCTGAAGAATGCCTCTGCTGCAGGAGAACATAGCCGTAGGCTCTCCATTGACCAAAACCCCATAAGTGGTGGACGAGATACAAGCCAAGATCCACTGGACCATACTTGAGGGAATACCAATATGTAAGAGGATGAGATGAATGTAGGTCCAGTCCAGATGATCGTAAGCTTTCACCAGGTCCAGCTTAAGAATAAAGGCACTGAGGTTCTTATATTTAACTGAGTGTAAACATTCTTGTGCTATTCCCACCGCATCAAGAATCTGTCGGTTGTACAAGAACCCAAAATGTTTAAGCATGATGAATTTAGCCGGAAAGGGTTTTAATCCGTTTTCAATGATTTTTGCCACCAATTTATACAAAGTATTACACAAGGAGATGGGGCGATAATCCGAAAAGTATTTCGGTCTATCCGATTTCAAAATCAGAGTGATGAAAGTGGCGTTGAGTCTTTTGGGAACAGTGGCTTTGGAATGAGATTCTTCAACTTCCCTCAAAATGTCATCTCCCATGATATAGAAAAAGTGCAGAAAAAACTCCACCGTCCAGCCGTCGGGGCCTGGGATTTTTTCTTTGACCAGAGAAACTAGAATTGTCTTAAGTTCTTCCATGGAGATTGCCCTCTCGACCCCCTTACCTTCCTCAACAGTAAGAAACGAGGGAAGAGCTTTAAGATCCTAAGCTGGTCAGCAAGATTGTTCACCTAGGGTTGTTTGTATGCTTCCCGGAAGTAAGATTCAGCATTCTCCAAGATGAAAGCTTGATCCGATTTGAAAGTTCCATCCTCCCCTTTTACCTCCCAAATAGAGTTCCTGTTGCGACACATATTTACATAATTCTGAAAAAATTTAGTGTTACTGTCCCCCTTATCTTGCCACAGTGCACGGCTCTTTAAACACCAGGTACTTTCCTTCTGTCCCAGTAAGACCTCCTTTCTTTTGATCAGATCCTGCAAATCCCTCCGATTTCCTTCATCTAGGGGATTCCCATCAGCTTCCTTAAGAGAGATGAGGTCCTCTAATTCCTTAATGTCCTTGAAATCCTCCCTCTTCTTAAGACGTTCCCAGCATTTAATCTCATGGCGAATAACATCCAGCTTTTTGTTAAGGTTCGACAGATGGGATAATCCCTCATCCCCAAGCAGGGAATGCCATTTAAGAGTGATTTGGTCGCAAAAAATCTTATCCTCCAGCCAAGTGTTGTTAAACCTAAAGAGATGTGAAGGCCTAAGGTCCTGAAACTGTAGCTCAAGGCAAAATGATTTGTGATCAGAAGTTCCAGTAGCCACTCCCCAAGAACGGTAACGCTCACAGCCAATGAGTAGATCGTTTTTTATGAGGAAGCAATCCAATATTTTCGCCACCCCCTTGAGATCTGGAGCGCCCGTTGTTCCAAGTAGGCGTCAAATGGACAGGCTTAATGTCCGCTAAGTCAGCAGCCTTGAAGTGATACTTAATAAAACCTGCCAATGAGTCCTCCCTACACCCCGTCCCCCAAACTTCGCAAGGAGACAAGGTGAAGTTCAAATCCCCACAAATAATCAAATTGCATTTCTCCATGAGCTTGTTAGAGAAAACCCGTTCCCAGAAGGGCTGACGGTCCCGATAAGGTCCGTAAAGGTTCAAAACACAAAGTTCCTGATAGTAGCCTCTGAGCTTTCCGACTAAAGCTATACCTACACATGCAATGAAGGGTTCCAAGTCATCTAGAGAAGGGTCCCATGCCACAAGGATTCCTCCAGGAAAACCTACAACATCAATTGTGCAACAATTCCACAATGGACGTATACCAAGAAAAAAAGAGACAACATCCTCCCCCAAATACATGGTCTCCTGAAGAAATAAGACTGACGGTTTTAGAGAATCTAGAAAATGGTGGATGGTAGCCTTTTTGGCCAAGCTTCCCAGCCCTCTAACGTTGAAGGTTGCAATGATCATCAAGGAACCATTGAGGAGTCGAGCCCTACTCTAAGTGACTCAGAAGGATTTCTAGAGTTTAGGGCCCTAGAGAGCCCAGTAGCTGGAGAAATTTTTGCATTGGTCCATTTGGGTTCCCACCCCCCCATCCCGACAGTCTTCCTTTAATTTCCTCCTCGAATGCTTTTTGCGGAATGTTACGTTAGAGCACTTAATTGATCCCAAGTCAGATCCCGGGCCAGAAACCGCCAGCGGGCTTTGTCCCCCCAAAACAGATAGAGGAACCAAATCCGGTTCAGGTGAGGAGTGATTCTCTGTAACCGGATCTTCAAAGGTATTTAGAGGAGACGTTGTTAAATCCCCCTCAGCAATCGTATGCTTACCCAAGAGCCCCCTTCCACAACCCACAGTTGTGTGGTCAGAGTCAGAAATAGCAGAGGGAGGCAACTGAATGTCTAAACCCTCTCTGCCCGGAGAGAGGGCACTGGGAATAGAGACCACTGTAGGAACCTTCTCTAGAGCCAAAACCTCGCGCTCCCCGGGGTGCAAAGAGTGCTTGGGGTTTCAATAAAATTGGCTTGTCCACGGGCTCCCCAGCTTCCAGATCACAAGTAATGACCGAAGCAACTGCTTCCAGAGATAATGAACTTAGTAAAAGAGGAAAAAATATATTGAACTTACCGAGGCAATCCAGAGAAAAGCCTTCGTTGAATGGAATGGGAAGGGAGAATGATTGAGCAGGGTCCTCAATGACCTCTTTCGCAACCTGTTCCTCAAATCCACCAGAAGCATGCCCTTTGCAATCTCAGCTCAGGTGTCCAGGTTTACAGCATGTATAACAATGGAAGGGTATATGCAATTAATCTAGAGGCTGAATAAAAGATCCGTGTTCCCAATCGATCTCAACCTCAACCGAAGATCCAGAAGAGACGTCTACCTCGATCAAAACCCTGGGGAAGACCCATTCTGATGCCAGGAGGGTGATTTCCTCGATGAGAATGAATCGACCGATGGCATTAGAAACACCGAGGAAGGCCTGGAAGCTCCAGCAGGCAAGTGGGAAATTGGGGAATAACACCCACATATGACGTTTAACTAACTTTTCTTTTCTGAGAACAAAGGTCGGATGCCACCTGATCAGCACCAGCTATCCCTTCCCCAGTACCCAAAACTTCTCGTGAATCTTCTCCAGCGAGTCTTCCGAAAGGAAGTGGAAATAGATCCAACTGTTCTCAAGCATGATGACACACGGAACGTAGTGTATGAGCGGCTTCCATGCCCGGGTGATCCAGTCCACAACCTCCTCCCTATTCAGTCGAGAATGCTCCATCTTACCGACTAAGGCCCGAGAATCCAGATTAGAAGCCATGCCCATGGTGACATCGCGGCCCAAGGTACAATGAAATCGCTTCTTCGACGCCGACTCAGCCTTGTAGCCCCCTTTTGAGACTCTACGAGGACGTCGGCTGACCCCCAGGGCTGGAATCACCATCTTTTGAGAAAGAGGAGACAAGGATGCCAATCCCTCAGGCCCACTAGCAAGAAATCTGGGAGCAACATTTCCCTCGGTGCCTTGGTATTAATGACCGGAGCAGGGGGAGAGATAAAAACTACTTGGGCAGCAGGATTAACTCGAGCCTTCACTGGAGAAGGAGGGACCTCTCGACTTGTAAGCCCCATCCCTTAGATACAAAACAACTAGTCAAACCCAAACTAACAAATAAAACAATAAAAAAACGTCGGACCTGTGAAAACCCCGACAACATTAGCAGAAATCTGACCCAACAAAAAACAAAAACTAAAGAGACCTATAAACCCGGGAAAAGGTGCAGGATTTTTTAAAAAAATGTTCCCACTTTGTTTACTTGGTTGGTACTGACCTACCAAGAAGAGAGGCTGAATCCAAGCCTACACCAAAACCCCAGGTAAAAAAGACAAGCCAACTGAGTCATAAAGAGAGATGAAATGGAGTGAGACCCATGGAGACAGCAAAAACAGACCCTCCAAGCCTAGTCCGGTACTTGAGCCAAGCAACCGGCTTCTCCGCTCATCCCATTGAAAAATCTAGTGGCCGCCATTGAAGCCAGTTTTCATTCCAAAAAAAAAAAGAAAACTGGATATAGTTGCATCTAACAAAAATACTAAATCTCATTGCATAACATATAAAGGAATGCTTATAAGTAGATATCCAAAAGGAATTCATAGAGGTGATGCTTATTATAATCTGAGCAATTCCTCTTACTCTAGCACTAGTGATCTTACAACATGTTCCAAGAAATGTCATCGAAAAGAAATGCCAAGTTTCAAAAAGATTTTGAGTTATTGATACATATCAACGTTGGAACGATAGCTCGACCATCAGATACACTTTGGAAAGACCACTTTATATTTGATGTTGTCCATCGGATATCCGACGCCCATTTATCGATTATTTGATGAACTAATAAATTGAGTTCATCGGATATGCAACAAACTAAGAAGGGGGTTGCATTGGATAATCGATGAATGACCGTCGGGTATTCCATGGACCAACAAAGCTATTGCATCTGGTACTCGACGGAACATCATTGGTTAGCTAACGAACTAGTCAAGGGGAAGCATCGACTATCCAACGAACGACCATTGGGTAGTAGATGGACCAACGAATCTATTGCATCAGGTACCTAACGCAACATCATCATTTAGCTGACAAACCAGTCAGGGGGGAGCACTAACTATCCGACGCAATATCATCAGGTATTCGACGGTCCAACAAAGCTACTACATCGGGTACCCGATGAACAATCATCGACTTTCCTATGAACAATCATTGGATAACCAATGACAAAATAAGAAATGTTAACATTGTATCCGACGCATATACGTCGGATATTTGAGAACACTCATCGGGTAACCGACGACTAAATTAGAAACGTTCAATGGAAATTCGTCAGCTATTGGATGATTAATATTAAAAATATCTAAAAAATCTATGATTGAATGCTTAAATGTGCTAGTTATCTGATGTCCGTTATGTCGGATATTCGATGATAAGAGAAGTGTCGGATAGCCGATTAAATTACACCGACGATTGTTGGACATTGTTTTCATCGGATAATTGTTGGCATTATATCGATAATCCGATGAACAACCGTTGGATTTTTGTCCATATGTAGTAGTGAGGTTAAGGTAATTTGCAGCGAAAGTTCCAAGTAAGGTTTTGATATATAGATAAATTGTATCATTTTTTGAGAATTTTGAAGCCTCCCCTCATTTTTTTTCTTATCTTTGCTTGGAATTATCAGTCTGTGCATCAATCCTATATTTCGTTGAAACCATGATTACTGTTGGGGAAGAGAAAATGATGGTTGGGTTAAAACAAAGTGAATTATATCCATTAAGTGAATTATATATACATAACTTTATTCTTACTCAACCTTATAGGTGGTACCCAAACCCTTATGTAGGGGATGTACAATTAAGGGATTTGTGTTCTTGGTTGACTAGTGAAGTTGCCAAGAGATCAGGATGTAGATCTGTACCATTCAGAAGAATGGAAAACTGTTAAATTTTCAGAATTTACTTCAATCTGATCTAGGATCTTAACTGAGAGAACGACATGTACAACAAATCTACAACATATCAATCATGGACACAATAATGCAAGCACACAAGATACACAAAGTTTACTTGGGGAAAACCATAAAGGTGAAAAACCCCAATAACTTCCTTAGAGATAGATAGAGCAATGATACAACCAGAATACAAGAGATAGTCTTCTCCTAGCAGCAGAGCCTCCTCCTCCACAAGTTCACCACTCTCCAAAGTGTGAGTGAGAGAATAGAATGTATAAAATGAGAGAGACACACTCTCTATTTATACACTAACTTGAATTGACCTTTACTCAACTAGGTCGGCCTCAACTTAACCACTTAACATAAAGCTGACTGGGTCGACCCCCACTAAGGTGGTCTAATAACCCTTTGACCCACATGGCCGACCCCCAATAGGGTGGTCTAATAACCCTTTGACCCACATGACTTATACAGGGCCGACCCCAACAAGGTGGTCTAATAACCCATCAAGTATAAGTTACGACACTTACAATATAAATGACGACACTTCCGTATAGAGGAATAATAACATCTCTATAGGAATACAACCAATTCCGTATAGAGGAATAATAACATCTCTATAGGAATACAATATACATATATGTGAAATACATTCCGAAGTTACATATACATCAACACTCCCTCTTAACTAGGAAGGTATTTCTCGACACAGGTCTTCTAGCACAAGTCATCTTCTTTGGGTCATCGTCACTGGATAATCGTCATCGAGTCATCATCATCATCACTGCTGCTGCTATCTCAATCAATCTCTGAATCTACTCATCATAGGAAGTTCTACAGATCCAATCCTTTTTCATACTGGATGTAGGCCCACCACCTGCAGGTCTTCATCATCTGTGCGAACGGTCTGATAGAGGTGGCCTCTCAGGACTAATTTTATGTGCGGATGCAATAACGGAAAGAGTATCCCAGGAACATTTATGTGCCTAAGCACGACCAACAAGATCTCCCAGGACTGATTACATGCATCTCCTCCACAATACCTTTAAAGAGCATCCCAGGAACATTTATGTGCCGCATCACGATCGACAAGATCTCTAAAGAGCATCCATGACTTATTACAAGCACACAGCTCAACCTATCGGATCTCCAGGACTGATTACATGGGGATAGACAAAAACTTTAAAGAGCATCCCAGGAACATTTATGTGCCGCAGCACGACCGGCAAGATCTCTAAAGAGCATCCCAGGACTAATTACAAGCACACAGCTCAACCTCTCGGATCTCCAGGACTAATTACATGTCTACGTAGTAATACCTCATCCCAGGACTGATTACATGTCTCCGTAGTAATACCTCATCCCAGGACTGATTATGAGCACACAGGTCAACATATCGGATATCTGAGGACTGATTACATACTACATAGCAATACCGGAAAGAGTATCCCAGGAACATTTATGTGCTACAGCACGACCGGCAAGATCTCCCAGGACTGATTACATGCTATTTGCACAACCTGCCACATATCATCTCTGACCTCCAAGTATCAACCTGATACTCATGATCCAACAGATCATCATCGTACAAAGCATCATCCTGATGCTCATGATCACACTGATCATCATCACTGTACCATCCTGATCATACAATGCATCCACCTGATGCATACCAAGTATCTACCTGATACATATCATCATACATGATCCACCTGATCATATAGTGTATCCACTTGATACATATACAGATACATGGTCCAAGCATCTAACATGATGCATATACAAAAACATATAAATGATCCAACTGATCATATCCAACATCATCCTGATGCATATATAGAGCAGTAACTGGAGCATCGTCCTAATGATCATCATCCATGATCCTCCTGATCATCATAGCATCGTCCTCTTCAGATCATCTCATCGTCCACGAAGCACAGCCCAGATGCACATCATCCAACACTTACACCACCGACATGGGAGAACACATCTACCACCATTCAGGGAAGGCTCCAGCCCTTACTTTTTCACCATGGGAGAACACATCTACCACCATGTGAAAAATGGCTTCAGCCCTTACATCTACACCATGGGAGAACACATCTACCACCATGTGAGAATGGCTCAGCAATTACATCACGACCATGGGAGAACACATCAACCATGTCAGAAAAGGTCATGTGCATCTGCATCTTCTGGACTCATCACTTCCTTTTGGAAGGAACCTCGATCTGAAGTGCATCAAGCCTCTCTTCGAAGTACTCAAACTACACTCTAGCCAATGGCTTGGTCAATACATCTGCATCCTGCTCATCTGTCGCAACATACTCTACTTCGGTTGTACTTAGTGCTACACAGGACTGCTTCCTGCTAAACCAAGAGATCACACCTGATCCCATACTGAAGCAGCACCCAGGAGTGCTCTTCTTATCTGCAGCACTGCCTGCCTAGTCTGAATCAAAATAACCCTGCGGGTTAAACTTTTGATTCGTGTCATACTTTAGCCCATAGTCAACCGTACCCTTCAGGTACCTCATAATATGATTTACAGCAACCAGGTGAACACTCCTCGGATCTGTCAGGAACTGGCTCAATGTGTTCACCACAAAGCAAATATCTGGTCTCGTGTTCGTCGGGTACATCAAGGACCCAATCATCTGACGATACATAGTGACATAAACCGGATCAGATGAATCATCACACAGAAGCTTTAGTTTCGATGCCATAGGTGTGGCCATGGCCTTGCAGTCCATCATCCCGAACCTCTTCAGGATCTCTACTGCATACTTCCCTTGTCCAAGGAAGATTCCATCTGTACTCTGCCACACCTCCATATCTAGAAAGTGGTGCATCATACCCAAGTTCTTCATCTCGAACTTGGCAGCAAGCTTCCGCTGCATGTCAGCAATCGATCTATCCGCACCTGTTACAAATAGGTCATCCACATAGTAGTATCATTGGATTGCCTTCCTCAACCTTGTAGTAAAGGTTGGAATCCGCTTTATTCTTGGTAAAGCCCAAACTAGATAGAAAGCTGTCTATCCTACCATACCAAGTTCTGCACATATATGACTCCCTGTCATGTGTCTCAGAACCAAGTGGTTGCAACACATACACTTCTTATTCAACTACACCATTCAAGAAAGTGTATCTTCCTCTTCATCATTGCAGCTAGAGCAAGTATTGATTTAATGGAAGTGTATCTGGCTACAAGAGCAAAAGTCTCTATGCTACCACCTGCAGCATGCTTGATCTTGTAGATCCTCTTGGAAGTCACTACAGACTCCCCTTCAGGTCTTAGGACTGCATCCCAAACATCTTCATGATCGACTGGTACTCCTCGATCATGGCATTCTTCCCAAATCCTGGGAACTTCAATATTTTCAATAGATAACTTTGTTGCTGAACAAATGTTGTAGTCCTTCTTTTGTAGGTGATGGTATACGATCTTTCCTACACAACAAGTTAAATTGCATGATTAGAAAACATCTCATAGTTTTCAACACAAATTATTACACATAAATAAATATGTCATACAGTCATGCAATTATCTTAGCCAATGCTTCAATACAACATTGTATCCATATTCCGTAACTTTCTAGCTGCCTTCCAATCTCTACCGGAACATTGTTATGAGTGTGCACAACTCCTAACATGTCAACAAAGAGGTTTCATTCTAGATAAGTAGCAATGGAATGTTGTACAGTGCCATAGGCCACTTACCCATGTATATTAGTAGTATACTGTTCATCAATGCAATTATTCTAATATGCATAATACACAACCTAATTCTAGGAACATAAGCATATACATGATTGAATAACATTATGTAAGAAATGACAATTCAAATACTTATCTTTGTTTGGTTGCTGGGTGGACTCCCTCTGAATCTTTGCAACTCCATTCTAATGTGGATTGTGAGAAGTGGTCAACTCCTTTTGAATATCTGCATCCTTGCAGAAACTACTGAAGTGTGCTCCTTTGCTTTCTTGCAGGAACAACTGGAGTGTGCTCCCTCTTGATCTTTGCTTCCTGGATTACCTGTCCTTGAACTTATATCCATCCTTAATCACTATGCATGCTTATTAATATCATCATTGTGTTATCCTTGAGGACTCATACAAATCACACATTTATTAGTATAATCTTAATACTATCAAAACACAATAATCTTAAACATGTATAGTCATGATCATTCATAGATAATAAACATTAGTATTCAAGGTTTCAGGGAAGTCTTCTTTTACTCATGCATATTCTTATTTGATCATAGGTCTCTTCTGATTAGTTAAATCATCAATGCATAAACCCATGATTACTCAAACCTATACCTTCATGATTCTTTTGGTTATTCATATCATCAATTATGGTAAGAAACATAATATGCATACAACCATGACTATTCAAACCTATGACTTCATGAATAATCACTATCAACAACACAACAATATAAGATCCTAACACAAGGTAGGATTCTAGCTTGATATAGGAAAACATACCTGGATTAGCATGCTAGCTAGTTATGTCTAACATACCCGCATAATGTCTTCTGGTTCTCTTCAGTGACTTGTGCTAGTAACCTGCATGTCTCATAAGTTAACCATTATAGAACCAAGTTATACATACCTCATAAGTAGATCTTCTATGTGATCCATGACAATGGATGAATCTTTGTCTTCTTGTCACTATGATCATATGTTCTTGAAGTAGAACATGATTTGTCTTTCTTGGTGTACCTTTTATGTTAGCGAACAACATAAACCTCATACAACATCACAATGCATTAGTACAATCATAAGTGTCAAAACCTTAATCAATGAATATCTTCTATTAAGGTAATACAACAAGTCTAGTAATTAATCAAGATTGTAATGTAATGATATGAAGACAAACATATCATAAACTTAACCATGAACAGAATTCGAAACATACCTGTAAGCCATACCTGTCAAGATTGCTTGTAATCTTCTTATGGAAGGCCTTAGCCTCATCTCCCTCTGAAACAAGAACTTCTTCACTTATGCAGGTGACCAATCCATCCTCTTCTAGGATTAACCCAATCCACTTGATTTGCAGGAACTGGATCTGGAGCTATAACAGGGTTTGTCAGAGAAACCACAAAAATTCAAACTTTGAATTTCAAACTTCCGAAAGGATAGAAATATGCGCCTTGATGAGCTAATCAAGCTGGTATATTAAGAATTTGAAAACTGCAAAGTTTCACTCCTCAATTTTGCCTTTGAAACTTCTGCATTCACTGAATGTGACCCCGAACTGGGGTTTGATGAAGCCCACTCTTCTGCCCAGTCAAAAGGTTTGATCCAAAGCTCTAAGCTTCTATTTTTATGAGGAGCTTCCAGCCGTGGTCACAGATTTCAAAAATTTCCATTTTTGCAGAAGCCCTAATTTTCCACTTTTCTGATCAAAGTCCCGAACTAGGGTCTGATCAAGCCCGACCTTCTGCCCAACCAAAAATTCTGATATTGGTCTCTAAATTTCGATTTTGATGAGTAGAATTCAACCGTGGTCTCTGATTACAAAAATTCCAACTTTATCCGAAACCCTAAATTTCGGAAGCCATGAATGAAGGTGCTCAAAAATAATTCTATTATAACAGAAATATGTACCTGATTGTTTCTGGTGTAACTATGAACTTTTAGATCCATAGGGTCTAAATTTTTTTTCTGAGATAGCCTGACCTGTCATCTTTCCATCCCGATAGGTTTGACCTCAATTGGATTCTCTGAGAGAGAGTTATGCCAAGTGTCACAACGTGACCTGTTTATGGGATAAAACAAGAGAGCTAACTTGTACTACATGCCACGTGTCACTCGTTCAACTTCGGCCTCTGAAAAAGTTTCCTGAGATATTAAAGTCTGTGTACTACCTATAACTTTTTATGAAATTTCATTTGGAGCTTCCTAGCCCAAGTTATGACCTTTTTTCCAAGGTCACCTGTTTATGACTGAGATCTAGAAGAGGCCGAAACCCTATATTGTACAGATCATAAATCACAAAGTACAACGAATTACAATTTGTCCTTTGTACACAAGGTACATGGGGATCTGATCTTCGACCTGTAAAAGTTTCAGATCTGAAAACTTCTCCAAAATGGATTTATAGCGAAAGTTCTACGATGACTGGTTTTTGCTATATCAAGCCCTAGCATCGTAAGTGCAACAAGTGTCATACATGCCATATCATGCCTTCTTTCAGGCTAGCTTTGATACCATGTTAAATTTTCAGAATTTACTTCAATCTGATCTAGGATCTTAACTGAGAGAACAACATGTACAACAAATCTACAGAATATCAATCATGGACACAATAATGCAAGCACACAAGAGACACAGAGTTTACTTGGGGAAAACCATAAAGGTGAAAAACCCCAATAACTTCCTCAGAGATAGATAGAGAAATGATACAACCAGAATACAAGAGATAGTCTTCTCCTAGCAGTAGAGCCTCCTCCTCCACAAGTGCGCCACTCTCCAAAGTGTGAGTGAGAGAATAGAATGTATAAAATGAGAGAGACACACTCTCTATTTATACACTAACTTGACTTGACCTTTACTCAACTAGGTCAGCCTCAACTTAACCACTTAACATAATGCTGACTGGGCCGACCCCCACTAGGGTGGTCTAATAACCCTTTGACCCACATGGACGACCCCCAATAGGGTGTTCTAATAACCCTTTGACCCACATGACTTATACAGGGCCGACCCCAACAAGGTGGTCTAATAACCCATCAAGTATAAGTTATGACACTTACAATATAAATGACGACACTTCCGTATAGAGGAATAATAACATCTCTATAGGAATACAATATACATATATGTGAAATACATTCCGAAGTTACATATACATCAACAAAAACTAGCTTATGGATAAGAGCTAAGACTTCCCATATCGATGTAATCATTCAAAGTTGTAAAATTATGATTATTGACCAAGACCTCATTCCCATTCTGCAAGAAAAACAACCGGAAGCTATATCTCATTATGATTAATTTCTGCAACAAGTAGATGTTATGAAAGAAAACATAGACAGATGGGATGAGTTATCTCCTGAAATGAAAAGGAAAGAACCACACTCCCCAAATAATTTGAGAGCTCCCTATTTAGGGCCTAGTTGTATAAAGAAACCATGAAAAGGAAAGGCATTGAATGGATTGGTCTTAAGCTAAATCCACCCCTGATACTTGCTCTCAAACACATTGAGGATATTGATGAAGAGGCAGATTGGGAACAAGTGGAACAGAGCTTGGGTTATTATAAGCATGGAGAAGTTCTAAGGATCCTTGCCTAGAATGGAAGGGAGGTGGGAGCTAAAAAGGAAAAAATCTACAGTTCCAGAGTAATAGATTGCATAAGGACGTGAAATCCCTTTAGTTGGGGAGGATGATGAGTCCCAGTTTTGGTAGGTAAAATGCATATAGTAGAGCTTAACCATGCAAACAAAGAAGTATCATTTAAAGTATTGGTTACACATTTTCAGCTTGATTATGTATTTAATGAATGGATTGATGATGACAAAAGTGTTTATCCTTTCTTTTGTTTGATTTACTTTAATTTTGACTAAAACAATCTAATGTATGGTCATAGCATGTAATTGTGAACTACAAAAGACCGTGAGAAGACCGAGTCAGGAATTAAAGTCAAGTTCCAACACTTCCCTGTTTTGAAGATCAATTCATGAATCAAAATCGAGTTCCACTTTTTTCATGATTGATGTCAAAGATCCAGTTATGATAAAGACACAACTGAAGTCCACTACCAGAGGTTAATTAGTACCAAAATTTTCAGATATTAATGAAGGAATGTACAACCAATGAAGGACAATTACACTAGCCACCAATACATTTCGAGATCCTGACTAAGTGCTAGTTATCTCCAACATTTCTAGAACAAAGGATCATCTGTGATCAAGTTTTAGACTTAAGTTAATTTTAGTATTAGGTTTTAGATCATATATTTTATGTAAGAAATAGACCTTCGGGAACTTAGATGAGGGTTCAACTCTCAAGTATTTTGGAAACAATCAGATATAGTATTTTTATCACATGTTTTTCCTTATTATATACTTTTGAAGTTATGAGATTTAAACAGTTTAATGACAATTCATGTTCCTTGCATTTCATGTGTGCTTAGTTTCTTTCACTCATATGTTGCTTTGGGGAAGGCCCCCCTCATCGCAATAACATGAGTTCTTGGTTAGTTAAAATAGTTTAGATAAATTCATGTTCATGCTCGATTATATTTCAGTTATTTATATTCAACCACAATTTTTGTTTCACTTTTTATAGTGTAGATCAATGGTTGATGCAGTTATGTTCATTCATTACCGCAATTCTCTGTGTAATTGTTTTTCCTGCAAAATAAACCAATTTCATAGATTACCATGAGTTTCCCAGTATTCAATTCTGCAAATTAGGGTAGTTATGTAATGCCTCGCTTTGACTTTATCACCTGAACTATCATTACATGTTTGTATTTGGTTATTATTGTGGAAATTCCTCAGTATGCCGACATTGTGGACACATGTAGATATTATTTTGCGGAAATTGTGTGTGTGATGTTAATATTATTAATGATTGTCGTATTTTAATTATGTATCTAGCATGAAAATTTAATACAATATGGGTACGTGGATACCATGTTAAAGTTATATGTTGAATGGATGGATATGATACCAAGTGCATAGTACATAGAAAAATGATTTGCATTATTGTTCATTAGTAATGAAATATGTATACATGTAAATGATTGCATGATATTTATCGGTCTTGTGTTTGGACACTAGCCTATAGGTTAGATTAAAAGAGCTAAGTGGTATCTAGGTCCTACAAGGTGGAAGTACATCGACGACATGAATTCAAAAAGATAAATTGTATGCAAGTGATGCATTATTCTTTAGCATAAGTATTGGTTTATTATCATGATGTATGGGCCGGTGTAGGGTTTCAGGAAACTCAACTGCCCAAATTCCTTATTCGATGACAAAACTAGAGTACAACAGTAGCAACGCAGTCACTATGTCGATGTAGACATAGTCCCTTGTTCCATTAGGAGGGGTGGAGGCATTACCCACTGTTTATCCTCCAATACCCGGAGTCATGGGAGGGTTGTGCTGTAGTGTGTTCCCCAAGGTGTGAGATGATGACTAGTGGGTGCCTGCTAGGGAAGCTTGGTCGATGTAGTCGACACTTCCGATTATGGGTTCTAACTGGAGTTAGTTCATGTAGTTGATGCTCCAGGGTAGTCCAGTAGAGGTGGGATAGGATGTGGAAGTTAGTTGTGAATTAGATAGAAGGAAGTAGGTACACATGAGTGTCATTGAAGTTATGGAGAAAAAATTAATTAATTATGTGTATGTTGAAAATATTTGATTGCTTCTTGTATGGTAACTAAGTGCACTGTGTGGTTTTCACAGGTTATTACGATCTAAGTTAGTAAATTGTTAGACATTGCAAATTCATATTTAAATAGGTATCAGTGGATAATAGCATGTGTGATTATGCATTATGTGAGTTGCATACTACCGATGTACCTACATGAAGTATGTAAGCAATAGCTACGCTTAAATAACTTGTCTATATATTCTTGCATGAATTATTTATTATATTATTATAATTGGGCTCTATGCATTATGATTATGACTAACTACATTATAAATTGTTAGGGATTAATTATTACTTATTTTGATTATGAATTGATGCATTTATGTAAGGTTATTTAATGAATGGCTATCTAATTATGCTAGGGGGTTTGATGGTAATTGAACTAAATAAACATTAATGATGTTACTTAGTGTTAATAAGACTAATATTAACTTCTTTATAAGTGTTAATTAAGTATTAAAGATATCAATTAAGTTTAATTGTAACTAAGAGTTGAATGTTGAATGTGGTAATAGTTCCATGAATGATCATTGGGATTAACTATAATTAATTAGGATTAATTATAATTAATTAGAATGTGGTAATAAATAAGTATTAATTAGGATAAATTATAATTAAGGTTCAATTGTTGAATGTGGTAAATAGTTCCATGAATAATCATTAAAGTCAAAAGAGTATTAATTGAGTCTTAATAATAAGATATGGTTGAAGGTGGTATATGGTAATAGTAAATAAATGAAATTTTATTATTTTTATTAATTATCATTTGAAAATAAAAGAATGCGAAGTTATAATATTGAATAAATATATTGTTGAAAAATGTTAAGTTATGCCGAAAGAGATGTTGGTTGAGTGTGAAAAGAGTGGTGATTATTTAAATAAATAAATATTAATGAAATATTATTTTATGGTTTTTTTTAATGAATGTGGATTTAAATCGAGTGTGTATTGAATTGAAAAGTAAAAGAACCCTGACATAGTAGATAAGTAAGGTGGTTGTGACATCAATAAAGGGGATAAGGTAGTAAAGGCTCGGGAGAGAGTCAGTGGAGAAAGAAAGGATATATGAAAGGGATGAACATGATTTGAGGGGTATTGGAAGGATTTTGGAAAACAACAGAGGAGGCATGTTTTTGTTGAATTGGGAGATACATTACACTGGTCGGGCTGGTTGTACTCGGGTTTTGGGCATGGGGGTCCAAGAAACTGTGTTTCTTGGAGCTAGGGAGTCGACGAGGCCGTTCCTAGTTGACAGGGTGGCAAGCCGATTTGGCGGGTTGAGTTTCCTAAAGATCTACATCAGAGTTCTCTAGGGATCTACAACTATCCTACATGTATTTTGATATTTTGGTATTTTATTTACTGTTTCAAATTTTATATTTGAGAATTGATTAATTGGATGAATACGTAGAAAAGAATATATAGAAAATTTGGATATATATGTTGTTAATTTTCTTATTACCTGTACAAAATTCATATTTAGATAAGTTCAAACAAAAAAAGAGATTTCATAGCATAAATTTGAACATAAATAGATTAACTGAGAGGAAAACGTTACAAAAAAAACTATGAAATGTTAGATTCATATTAATTAAACTAAGAACCTAGACAGGTTCATTACAAGTTAGACCAATTTACATGCTTTCATAGATTTGATTTAGTTTTACTTCGCTTGCTTTCATAGATTCACTTAATTTAAATTAAGTTTGAATGCTTTCATAGAGTTAATTTATTTCATCCGGTTTGCAATAGTTAGTTTGAATGCTTTCATATAGTTATTTTACTTCATCCAGTTTGAAATAGTTAGGTTGTTGATATTTTCTAGATTAGTTATTTGCTTCTGAATTAAGTAGTTATGCTCTCTACTTTGTAGTTAAAAGTTCTGCAATTTATTCCTTAAATTAGTTTTTTTGATAGATGCTCTTTCAATTGTTTCCAATAGCATTTTTTGATTAATTTACAGAGTTGGGATTAGTAGATGAATGATAGTTTTGTTTGATTAGCATCTTTTTATGTCTTATTTGGATTTAGTTTAGGCACATCACGATCACATCAATACTCCATTTTCAAATAAAAATCATTCCACTCCCATAATATAATAAATGCTCTTGACGGTTGCACATACAGTGCCAACGCCTCTTAAGTTTACGATCCTGGATAGACAGAGTAAAGTAGGAATCTAGTTTTTGTTGACCCTTGAACTGGTTACCATACCAGATATCCACCACTTTTTGGCGACATTTCTAGGGAGGTGCTAAATTTTTAAAGAGCAAAAAAATCTAATATAATATATAGAAATCTTTAGAAAACAAGAAAAAATATGTTGTAACATGAATGCCTCCACATGGAATGGATGAATTTGGATGTTTCCTACCTAATACCCCTATGAGTGAAACAAGCTCAGAAGAATACTCAGGTTTGCTGAATCCATTACTTATTACAAATTTGATCCTAACTATAACCTAGACTACAAGAACTTCTTTGCTAACTCTAGTACCAACACAACTATGGCAGACAAAGAAGATGAGCCTAGAGAGATCTTCCCATTTCCCATCAGTACTACCCATGAGGAAGCTCGAATGAGAAGCAAAATCCTTGCAGTTCTTCCTAATTTTCATGGCATAACCTCAAAATATATAGACACGTTCTAATTCGAATTTGAGGTACTCTATAGGACCTATGACTACTTATCAGATGCTCAGAAACTTAAACTTTTCCCTTCCACTTTAAAATATTTAGCATTAAGATGGTTTATGAGTTAGGGGGGAATGATATTTTTACATGGGATCAAATGAAACAAGCTTTTCTAGACAAATACAAGGATTACTATAAATCTGAAGACACCAAGGATGAAATCTTTAGGATGTAGCAAGGAGAACACAAGTCCTTTGAGGACTTTGAACAAAGATTCCAGTTGAGTTATGAAAGATCCCATATTTGCAACTTAGACAATGAGTCCCTGAAGTTAGTCCTGATCCGAGGAGTAAGAGAAGACCCGTTGGAATCTCTAAATATTCTAGCCGATGGATATATCTTCTCAAAGAGATATGAAGAAATCCAACATATCTTCAAAACCTACTCTAGGTCTAGAAAAGGGAAAAGCGGTAGGAATATGGCCTTTTACCCAACGACATTAAATTCAACCTTAACCGAGTCTTATTTAGGGCATTTGTTGGATGATATGAAGAATGGTATTCTTCAGTCTCTAACTATGCAACTGAATGCTATGCCATTAGAAAGGAAACAAGAAGAAGCTACACAATCCCTAGCCGTGTTCTGTCCAAAATGTAGGAAGAAACATGAAAAAAACTAGTTTGCATTGAATGTTGTAGAAGTTTGTGGTCTATGTGTAGAAAGCCACTGAACTAATAAGTGTCCACTCTTACCTTCTTGTAAAGTAGCCTTGCAAGAAAAATAAGTAGGGGATCAAATGGAGCTATTGTACTTTGTAAGGCAGAGAAGACCTAATTTTTCAAAACCATTCCAGCCACATAACCAACCCTATGTAAACCGATATCAACCACAACCTGATTGGGCCCAAATGGGGCAAGCAGCATGGCCAAGATAACAAATTTATAACCATTGGTGGAATGTTCAAAATCCTTATGCTCCTAATTATCCTCATCCCTATAAACAATACCAACCGAATCAACAATATCCCTGTAATTATCAACAACCACATATGAATCAATATCCTTCTTCATCCAATTGGAGGCCTCAGTAGCACCAAGCATTGATGCCAGCACAACCTGCACCAAACCCCAACACTAATGGACCATTTTATAACAGTTAGGTAGTCCATTTTCCAACCTATGTTGTGGAAACCTTGGACTTGGATGAAGTAAATCTACGTTCGAGAAGGATAGTCCAAAATCCTACACCTTCTACGGTGGCTAATCATCTATAGGGTCAAAACACATGTCCAAAATACATGGATCTTCTCTAGGAAGAATAAAATGATAATAATAATCATGAGGAATAGAACATTGATAAGGATATGCCCCAACATATAGAGCAAAATCCCCCATTTCTTGAAAGGATGAAAAATAAAATCGGAGTTCAAACAAAGAATGCCATCATCAATGAGCTAAAACACTTGAACATATAAATTCCACTCTTCCAAGCCATTAAGGATGTACATATCTGCAACAAATTCATTAAAGATACTTGCATTAATAATCCATGAAGAAGGAAAAAGGATCCACGGACAATCAACGTTATAGGGCAACTTGTAGATTTAATGCTAGGAAAGATTGGTAACCCTAAGTATTTGGATCCAGGAAGCCATGTGGTTAATGTCCATATTTAGGGGGCTCTAATCCAAACCACCCTAATAGATCTAGGAGAAACAATAAATGTAATGAATTTGGACACCATGATTGCTTTGAATTTGCATGCTTCACTTAGGAAAACACCCACAGTTCTACGTTTAGCAGATACTTCCATTGTGCGACCATAAGGGATATCAGAAGGATGTCATCATCACTATTGAATCGTGGGAATATCCTACAGACTTTGTGGTATTGCAGGTCAAAACCAAATTAAGTGGATATCCTCTTATCCTTGGTAGGCTATGTTTAGCAACAATAGATGCATACATTGCCTGCAAAACTGTAACGTCCCCCTCACCCAATCTGACCATCGAGAGGGGATGTTGGCCAAATCCGGGCTTTCAAATTTCACCCCAAGTTCATAATACATTTTTCAACAATGTAATATGTGCAGAATTATAAATAAACATGCACAACGGAATTCAAATCTATCCGCACACACATCTAATATGCAATTACAAGCATAAACATTACAGGCATCAAATAAAACATTTCCTGATTTAAGTATATAAAAAATACTTATCTTTATCCAATGAAGATCAAAGCAACTGATTGTGTAAGAGCACTTTTCCACCCAACCATAGGCACTCTTTCTAGCATATACTATTTCTGCTATTGATAGGCCACCCCCAAGCTGGGCTATGAGGCCACCAGGGCGAAGGAAACACCTACAAGCTTCTATCTCTCAGCCCACAACCCATTTTTCTCTCTGTGCTTAGCCAAATGCTCATACAGATCTCTACAAGGGTCTCCCTTAGCCTCAATTTGTGGCTTCTCAAGCACCTACGAGCAACAAAACTCAAGGGTAAAGGTTCCTAGCTTGCCCAACCTCTCTGCTCACCTACAACCAACAAAACCCACTTCCCAATCTGCAACATGGTCTCCAAATTCGAATTTCTGGGTTCAAAACAACATGGTAATTTCATGGACAACTATGGGGAGCTCTACAACCTCTAAAATTGCATGAAATAATGAGACAAATGAGGGTTGACTCTAAGGGATATGGGAAAATGGTGAAAAGATAACTGACATGACTTCTGGAAGCTGCGGACTAACTTCTGTCATGACAGAACTGTCACAAAAGTACAGCCAATCCCATGCTTCAATAACTACATGAGGTGAATTTTCCCACCAACCACACACATGCATTAATGATTGGAAAATGGTCAAAAAAGGAGATAATTGGCTTATTCTCATCACTTGACAGAATTTAGGGTGAGGTCTAAGGTCGACACATGGCAGCATAGGATTGGGTTTCCCATAATCCCCCTTCCTCTTCCCCTCTGGTGGAATCATAGCCCCTCTAGTGCTCTTTACACAACCATTGTTGGACCATTTTATTATGTATGCACATAATATTTACATATGCTCTAAATCGGCATGAAAGCCAACCAAACAGTCCAAATAAACTATAACATCATAAATGCCTATCCATTCACTAGTCGGGCCTTGGCCTTGAGCTCCGCACTAGGAATTCACACTAGCATATTTACATCGTTTACATTTTTTAATGCAATGGGGTCAAAATCGGGATATTAAAATCCCCCCCCCTGGAATAACACCGTCTTCGGTGTTACAATACTTAGGAATACATACACACTGTACACATGTCCAAAAATTCACAAAAATGTGGTAGGTTTGTCTTGCATTTCATCTTTTACTTTGACCTTCCAGGACCAAGTCCTTGGTGTCAATAGGATGCTCCTACTGACTTTGACCTTCTAGTTGATCCACAAGTCTGGAAACTTCATGGCTACTACCCTCTTGATGTTCCTTTGTTGGGCAGTTGCGGCAACAATGATTTCCTCCACATTTCCAACATTTCAATGGTTGCTTTATCCTTTTCTCCTCAATTTCCTTGAGTCTTCCCACCTGGAATGTTTCTTAATGGGATGATTGGATGAATGATTCTTCATTGATACACTTTCCTTTCCCTTACTGATTTCTCCCATAATTCTTTTTACCTCCCTTTGCAGACAAATAGAGTCCTGCAAAACCTTGTGGTTCCTCTCATTCTACTACTTCTGTAGATTAATCATCTCTCCAAGATTTTCTTGGGTCTTGGAAAATTTCAGGAAAATCAAATAACTTTTGGTCTGCTTCCATGGTCAATGTGCACAACTGACCACACTTTGCTTACTAGCAACACTTGCTTGTATCAGCTGTAATCAATTGCTTCAATTTCTTACCTGTGAAATTCATCATGGCAATTCTCTGTTAGGCCAAGCATAACATAAACATTAAAATCAGTCAATTATTTTCCCAATTGACATGGAATGTCCATGCTTTATTCATGAGACTTCCACACTTTTCATGCTTTCCCAACATACACATGAACTCATTCATGTTCAACCTTTCACCGGGAATTAACTATTTCCACATTCACAATTCATTTCAAGCAGTTAAACACAATCTATTTTTAGCCATGTCATGCTCTCAACAATATTTTGTTTATAAGATGCATCCGTCAAAAGTAAAGAGAAGAGTAAGAGTTTCCCCCTCTTAGTCTTGTTCCAATCTGGAGCCACACCACCATTGTGGTTCCATGCTCCTTAGCCTCTTTCACTTCAATGTGAATGCTTGACTTGCCCTTTCTCGGATATGACACTTAGTGTCTAAGGTCTGTATAAGGTTTTTCAACCAGGGAACCCTTCCCCATTGTTTCCTACAGAACCTTTGGCTGCTAGGACCTACACAAGTCCACTAGCACCATCTTTATTTCCCGCTCATGCTGAGTTTTTTTTTTTTTTTAGGACAGTCACATGTCCACATGCATCCTTAGGATGCCTTCATAGTCCTTGCTTCCAGCAATACCTACACTCAAACATTGAATCGATTCACATGTTTAGTTTATTTTCATAGGGTTTATCTCTAAACAAGAGTTTAAGAAATCATGTACACATGTATTTCGTATTAATTAAGCAAGAAGTTGCAAGATAACCAAATGATAACCAAATACTTATCTATATTGGGCAGTTCTTCGCTACTCCACAGGTGTCCTTCTCTGCTTTGCAAGCCTTGGGTCACCTGTGGGGTGGATGTTTGGCCAGCACACATGATGCTCCACAACATCAAGTAGTTAATGCCCAACCAGTTCACCGACTGGATTTACCAAGCATTGGTGGTGCCCAACCAGTCCCATACTTGGTTTTCCCTCCCCATTGCTAAGCCAGCACATCCGTCTGGGTCGTCATCCAATGGAAGGAAACTGCACCACGACCATTTCTAGATCAGGTCTCTACTACGGAGCCATAGGCATCTCAGGGTTTCCAGTCAGTCTCGGTACCCCACCTTACTACTGACCCAATAGATATTTTATGCCTTTATCAATATCACCACACCTTTACACACCACAGCCCTTCACACACACATCATATCTTCATCTACGCAAGGATGGCACTCCTTTTCCTATGCAAACCAGTGGTTCCCTCTAGGAACTCTTTAGGTGACTTTCTTGACTGCAGGATAGCATGGCCCCACAATATCCACTCACACTACAAAAGGATGATACCCCTTTTCTGCCACATAGCTCCTTGGGCCTACCCATCCCTTCTAGTGTTCTTTAGTGTGAGCGTAGAAAGGTTACCACGGCCCATACAGTTCTCCTGAGTGCCCTTTCTTCACTTTTCCTCTTAATGTGCAGCACCAAATCGCATCTATGTAAGCTGAACACATAAGGAGGATAAGCAGCTCATCAATATTGCTGCTCTAAAATTGTAACCATATTTCATAACATCCACTATCAAGTATTGAAACACCAGGAATGCATCCATTCCCTTAGGGTGTAGTCAATATTGACAACCCTATCATAACCAACACTAGAAAGGTGTGCACCTCTCTCCGATGTGAGCCATGTAGGTCCTAATCACACTTCAAGCAATCTGAATGATAATGAAAACAATAAACATGTTCTGCATATTAACTCTAGTAACCAGACATGCATATTCTTAGCTAGGGTTACAGAATACTCATCCCTTTTCAGATGTATTCTCTCTTCATTTGCAAAGAATGGGGGCTCCCTTCTCTAAGTCAATAGTCCTTCAGTTTGACACCCCAATATTTTCACGTTCCACAATCCACATATGCCTTCTTGGCATAATTTTACCATATCACTCACATGGTTTTCCAACATGCAGTGCAACTGAGATATTATCAAAATTTACAATGGTGTTTCACCCGAAACCCATTTCCAAAGCATGGGATCCTTCCCATGGAGTCTAGCTTCTGCAGGCCATCACACATGGTCTTCCTGCAATTTGTCTTCCTGACACACTTATCAAATAGCGAAACAGTTAGCAACATTTAACAATCAAATTCAAATCTGATTTCCCTAATCAACCAGTGGCATTAAATTCAAACATGAATTTACAATTTTGTCTCCTACAGAAATTGTTTGGTTTAACCATGAGGCCATCCTCATATCGTTTGGCTCCTGTAAGTGGCATCACTCTGTCCATTATGGATTGATGCTTGCTACCATACATGAACATCCACTTACAACATGTCCTCCTGACACAATTCTAGAGAAGCCAAACAACCATTAGTAATTATTAGCAAAATTTCAAATATGAAATTTACAAATCTGTTTTCCTACAGAAATTAGATTTGCAACCATGAGATTATTCTCATAAAATTAAATCAAAGTGAACCAACTTAAGTTCAAGTTTCATGCATGTAAAATAGAAATGATGATTGGTATCTCTTATAGTTTCATCGAATTTTATAATAATTTGAATTAATAAAACAATAATAAAAGGGTAATGACAAATAGAAAAGTCTTCTTACCACCGAATCTTCTAATAATGATTATACAATTAAAATATTATTTTCAATAATAATAATAATAATAGAATATGTTGATTATTTTATTTTTTTGTGAAATATTCTTTTGGAATGATGATGACCACCTACTAGGGATGGAATAATGACTTCAGATGTGTTTCATGTAGAAATCATATTTGTGAACCATGAGATCCTTCTCACAATATTTGGCCTTTGCACAGGTAGGTTCCAGCCTTTATCATGGACTTACCCACATGACCATGCCCAAGAAAATCTACCTGAAATATGAAAAATTAAATCAGTCCAAGCACATTGTAAGTGTCTATGCAAATAATATTTTCATTGCTACAACAGTCACTGAAGTGATCTCAGAATTATAACACTCAATAAATCACATACTTTCAAATGTTAACATTTTAAATGCAATGAAATATACATAACACAACCATGGATTTACACAATGCATCTCAACATGTGCACCCACATACATGCATGCACACCTACAACATTCACGTAATATTTTAATGTGCACTCACTCAATTCCTTCTTGCATGGATTCATGAATACCATAATGTCAGGTCATGCATTCCACCATGATGTTTTGGAAAGTATGGTTATTGCCTCAACACATCACCCAACCATCTCCCCAATCACTGGGTTAACTTATATGGGTGCCTTCCTTCTCCACCCGAACAACACATCAGGAGTTTACTCACTCCTTGGTTGTTGAAAAGAGGTTTCATCCCAAATTAACACCAATAGGGGGTTCATGGGATATTGGTGTAACACTATAGCATTACCATCCCAACCACATTATGGCCTTAACCATGACTATCTCATATGGTTGTTAAACTTATAATTCCTCACTTGCTTTGTTGTTAAACTTATAACCAACATACACAAATGGCATGATATAATTTCATATGAATGCATTGAGGTTTCTAAGCAACTATAGGGTGTAAGGCTCCTTACCTTCACTTACCCACACCTCACCATACTCGGTAGGATGACATCCACATTTAGGCACTCGGTACCACATGCAAACCAAATCAACATAGTTTAAACATAGTTGAAGGGATATTACCAAATCCTCTTCAGCGTTCATCCAATTAGGAACAAATAACCATTAGCTGCATGGTTTTCATTAACATTGTTTGATGTTACTTGATAATTTGGCCTCTTACCAGGGCTACAGAGTCCTTTTGCCAACCTTTTGATCATGAATCATTGCTCCAACCTTCCCTTTCAAGGTTTGCTGGTCACATGCTGTGACTTCTTTGCATTTTCAGTCATGCTTCTATGGTCTGATTTCCTACAACCATTATCAACGACATTAATTGTCATCAACCATAAGCAATACCATTAATGGGCTACTGCATGTGTAACTTCACTACCTTTTCCCATATGTAACATCATGCCCACTAATTCATATGCATTTAATCTACTACTCTCTTGCATTTCCAGCATCCCTATGCCATAATTTATATGCATGACAACTTCAGAAT
The DNA here is from genome assembly GCA_027924585.1 of Larix kaempferi. NCBI lineage: Eukaryota > Viridiplantae > Streptophyta > Pinopsida > Pinales > Pinaceae > Larix > Larix kaempferi. The sequence continues at coordinate 1,045,237 of BSBM01000010.1, forward strand.
TACAAATACAATAGCAAGAGGGTAGTGGAGGGATTCTCCCTTCCAATTCCCTATCATAACAGAAAATTCCTCTTCCACATCATAGCTGATCCAATTTCCTAGCTTCTTAACAATCACATGAAGAATCATTAGCTATGATTTTCTCACCGAGCAATAATTCAATGCATATACTCATGTATAACATTCCTACTTGTTATTTTCCAAGTATGCAATTGTTATGCTATAAACAAAAATTAGATTAAGGTGAGAAATTTCCCTCTTATCCACATTGCCTTACTGCTCCAATTGCTTTCAGAAATTATGGCCAAGTTCAGGTTGACCTTTCTTAACTTCCCTGCACTTATGAGCACTACAATTGATTCCATTCTAACTCCATAAGGAGTCTTTTCAAGGTTCCTTATATGCCCTTGCACCTCATTCAAATGTGATACTTTCTTTCTTTTCTCATGAAAATATTTTCCACAATTATGAAATACATACCTATGCATGGGATGTCTAGACCCAACATAACATCACTACTTGTCAGTCCTAAAATGGTTTCAGGGTCTGAGAAGAGCGGTTTCTTGGACCCGCTTTTGCGAGCCTAAATGCATGAGAGAGCGACACGTCATCGAGCAGTTTACCGCTTAAGGGTCGTGTAGCTTTGTTATCCTTCGTGCATGTTTAAGGCCTTTAGACATTGTGATCCATTGATCTGATCTGAACGATCTTCGACAACTGACATGATTGACGAGAGTCCCATTCCTTCTGACATTTCTTCCTATCACATCTCCCCATGTCATATCAGTTCCCTGTTGGACCCAAAAGGTGGTTTCAGGATCCGGGAGAAGTAGAAGTAGTTTCCTGAGACCGCTTTTATATTCCTGAATGCACCAGAGGATGACACGTGGATGGGTCGGTTTTCATTCAGGGCCATGAAAGCAATTTAAATTCGTGCACCTTCGCGGGCCTGAACTATTCTCAATCGTCGATTTGCCTTGCTGCTCAACGGCCAGATATTCTCTACCTTCACACTTGATCCCTTACAGTTACTTGCACATACAGATTTGATGTCGACTGTCCACATCGCACCCTCTACTCACGTAGCTCCTCCACATTAGACCTCTTGCCCACGTGGATCCTCCACATCACCCTGCCACCTAGCACTGGTGGGGGCCAACTAAATTTTTCCAATTTTCAAAATTTAAGTTTTAATGCAAGGTTTTCATTGGGAAATAAGGGGAAAGTTTCGAAAATGATTTCAACTTACTCCAAACCCTTAACTGCCATTTAACATAAACAAATTTTCCTATAGAACCAGTTCTGATTTTTGCCTATAAATCGTGATTTCTGGCCCATACAGCTCCGGCATTGCAACTAGAAGCTTTGATACCACTCTGTAACGTCCCCCTCACCCAATCCGACCATTGAGAGGGGACGTTGGCCAAATATGGGCTTTCAAATTTCACCCCAAGTTCTTAATACGTTTTTCAACAATGCAATGTGTGCAGAATTGTAAATAAACATGCACAACAAAATTCAAATCTATCCACACACACATCTAATATGCAATTACAAGCATAAACATTACGGGCATCAAATAAAACATTTCCAGATTTAAGTATATAAAAAATACTTATATTTATCCAACGCATATCCAAACAACTGGCTGTGTAAGAGTGATTTTCCACCCAACCATAGGAACTCTATCCAACATATACTATTTTTGTTGCTGAGAGGCCACCCCCAAGCTGGGATATGAGGCCACCGAGGCGAAGGAAACACCTACAAGCTTCTATCTCTCAGCGCACAACCCATTCTTCTCTCTGTGCTTAGCCAAATGCTCATACAGAGCTCTACAAGGGCCTCCCTTAGCCTCAATCTGTGGTTTCTCAATCACCTACGAGCAACAAAACTCAAGGGTAAGGGTTCCTAGCTTGCCCAACTTCTATGCTCACCTACAACCAACAAAACCCACTTCCCAATCTGCAGCATGGTCTCCAAATTCGAATTTCTAGGTTCAAAACAACATGGTAATTTCATGGACAACAATGGGGAGCTCTGCAACCTCTAAACCTGCATGAAAGAATGAGACAAATGAGGGTTGACTCTAAGGGATATGGGAAAATGGTGAAAAGACAACTGACATGACTTCTGGAAGCTGCAGACTAACTTCTGTCATGACAGAACTGTCACAAAAGTACAGCTAGTCCCATGCTTCAATAACTACTTGAGGTGACTTTTCCCACCAACCACACACATGCATAAATGATTGGAAAATGATAAAAAAGGGAGATAAATGGCTTATTCTCATCACATGAAAGAATTTAGGGTGAGGTCTAAGGTCGACACATGGTAGCATAGGACTGGGTTTCCCATAAGCCCCCTTCCTCTTCCCCTCTGGTGGAATCATAGCCCCTCTAGTGCTCTGTACACAACCATTGTTGGACCATTTTATTATGTATGCACATAATATTTACATACACTCTAAATCGGCATGAAATCCAACCAAACAGTCCAAATAAACTATAACATCATACATGCCTATCCATTCACTAGTGGGGCCTTGGCCTTGAGCTCCACACTAGGAATTCACACTAGCATATTTACATTGTTTACATTTTTTAATGCAATGGGGTCAAAATCGAGATATTACAAAAACATGGGATATGACCATTACTAGTGGACAATCCAAAATGAGAATCAACATTTACCCCCTGCTAAACCCTTTGTCGATATAGAATATCCTCTTTGGATAGAATATGATGACAATTGTGATAAAAAAATTTCCCTTTTCTCGGCATAAACAAATCCCTAGCATTGAGAAATGAAGATGAAGACACAATACTATCTAATTTTATGCAAAGTATTTATCGTAACACTAACATACTTGAAGAGATTTTTGCAGCAGGTGAAGAAGAAGAAATGATAGGTGTTCCAAAGGATCTAGAGGCAATGTGGCAAAGAGTATTCTTTGTGGAACAAAATCCTACCACACTCAAATTTGTGGAAATCCTTCCTGGGAAAACGTTGAAGATCAACAATATTTTGGAAGCAGATCAAGAACAAAAGTTGATTAAGGTCCTTATAGACCATAGTGAAACCACTGCCTATAGTTACACTAATATGAAAGGCATGCATCTGGACATTTTCAAACACCACATATACATAAAGGAATATCTTGTTCCAATAAGGCAACCACAGAGGAGATTGAATCTAACATTGAAATACATTGTCAAGCAAGAGTTACTAAAATTACTGGATGTTGGTTTTATCTACCCCATATCAAATAGTGAGTGAGTGTCCCCCCTAGTGATAGTCCCAAAGAAAGGGGGAAAATGGAGAATATGTGTGGACTATAGAGGACTTAAACAAGGAAACAAAGAAGGACCATTTCTCCTTGCCTTTCATTGATCAAGTCCTAGATACCCTATCAGGAAAGAAATTGTTCTCATTCTTAGATGGCTTCAATGGATACAACCAGATCCAGATTCATCCACAGGATCAAGACAAAACCACATTCACTTGTCCTCAGGAAAAATTTGCTTACAGAGTTCTCCCATTTGGCCTATGCAACGCTACTGCAACATCTCAACCAGTTGTCCTAATTATTTTTGTAGACTTTTTCCATGATAGTGTGAATGATCTACATGGATGATATTTCGAAGCCCTCTCTTGGGGGGTGGAGGTCCTTCCTTCTTCCTTTCCGGAAACAACACGTAGCAAAGGGATTGTACATTTATTTGAGGCTGATATCTCATCAGAGCTTGAGTTACAAAATGCGGGGTTGGATGTGCAAAGGGTTTCCAGCCCAAGTCTCCCAAGTTTTTGATCTTTGGCATAGAATGTGCATCTAACAATTCTCGATAGCGATCAGGCATGGACAAGCGACATGCCACGAAGTAAGTCTTCAGAGCGGGTGGCTTATAGAAGCTCAGAGCCCCCCTTCTCCAACAATAGTTCACATTGTTGGGAGGAACCAATCTCAAGGGCGATGCTTGAAGTTCAGTCTCAAGATTCGGGGATGGATAATAGGAGAAGGGGTCGAAAGAAAAAAACAAAGTGTGTGAACCCAAGAGGTGAGGAGGAAGAATTGGTTTTTGGGAGAGACATCACGATGAGCAATGTGATGGATTATGCAGAAAAATAAGTGGTCGTTAGGGCTCATGGGCAGAGGTTTGGGAATAAGTTTTTACAAAATTGGGTAAGAGAGTCCTAGGGGCATAGGATTGATTATACCCCAACGATCAAGATTATGGCCAGGGGACAGTTTGATTTTTTGTTAAATTATCCAGAGGTTGCTCGGGTCATGTAGTGAAATTGGAGCATCAATTATGTTCCATTAGTTTTGAATATGTGGATGCCCCTCTTTGATATGAAGCACGAGAAGTTGAATGTAACACCTGATTGGGTTCGCCTCCCAAGCCTTCTTTTGGAATTCTGGTTGGTAAATGATTTTAAGCATATAGACAACACTCGTGGGGTATTTCTAGAGGTCGATTTGTCCTTTGAATCCTATGGCGAGATGATAGTGGCTCGTATATTGGTTCGCTTGAACACAAAGGAGGGTCTGTTAAAGGAGATGAAGTTTGTGGTGGGTTAGAACTCTCATGTCAAATGTCTAGATTACAAAGGGATTCCATTTCGATGTTGTAGGCATCATGAAGTTAGATACATTGTAGAGGATTGTCATCTCCCTCTTAAGTAAATATCAGGAACCTCCCCTTTCAACAACTCATCTACGGAAGGCAAAAGGATTGCAGCTCCGAGACAAAAGTTAGGAAGATTTTCAGAAGGCCTTAAAGGTACGATGGAGGGGGCTCCCGGGATGGATATTAATCCTCTAGTGGAATGCATGCAGGATAATGTATAAGACATGCAGATGGACATGATGGGTATGGTTAAGGATGGTAGTCCTCCATCCCAAGCAATTGGTAATGTGGATTTTTTCGATAAGGGTATGTCATCAGAAGTTTCACTTTCTATTTCCTTTCAAAAAAAATATTTACCTGAGACATGCAGTGCTAGTGTGACCCCCATCTTCCCTTCTTTGTCCCCTCTCAAGAGTTCTCCCTACCCCACTATGTTATGCCCTTTGTCCAAGCCAGTGGGAAAGGGTCGCTTTTCCTTCATCCATTGTCTCCTCTATTTCGGACTCTTCCAAAGATTCTAAAGGATTGACTATCCTTTACACCTTGAGAAATTAGAAATCACCTCGTCAAACCGGTTCCCTTTGTTGAAAGGGAAATTGGGTCAAAATATAGGATGTATCCAGCTCAGTAAGGGAAAAGGAACAAAATATTTCCTCTCTAAGGACCAAGACAAGGCTTGAGATTATATGGCAACAATGAAACAAAATTCCATTGACAAGGTACTTAGAGCATCGAAAGCCCTTTCAGGGGTTTCAAAATGAAAGTCTTGTCATATAACTACAGGGGTCTCGCGAGCCCCTCCAAAAAAAATTCACTGAAAATGCTAGTGTATATTAGTATCCGAGACATTTTCATGCTCCAGGAAACCTTGGGGAATGGATATTCTGTTAAACATTCTCTTGAAACTCTTTTCAAAGGATGGTCCTTCATCGGTGTGGATGTAAGAGGTGTTCTAGAGGATTGGCCATAGGATTGAACACAAAGGTTTTCAAAGAAAATAATGTACTAAGTATGGCCTCGAGGATTGGGTTGGAAGTATTTTCAATTGAACTAAGCATGGATCTGTGTATTTTGAATCTCTATTGGCCATATGCGGAGAGGGAGGCCTATTGGAATGATTTGATGAGTAAATATTTTATGGACTCAAATACCCTCATAATTGGAGGTAACTTAAATTTCTCTCTTAGAGAGGCGGAAGTTTGGGGACCAATGGATCTCCGAGACCCCCTTGCGGATTTATTTATTAATATTTTTGAAATAAAAGGTTTTCTATACCTTGATCTTGTGAAGTTAAAACTGAATTGGATCAATAAGAGGTCAGGAGATAAAAAAAAATTGCGAAAAATATTGGATCATTACCTAATAGTAGAAGGGTTGATGGAAAACCTAATGATGTTGAGGCAATGGGTAGGCCCTAGTAGAGAGTCTGATCATTTCTTATCCTTCTAGAGTTAAAAGGAAAGGGATATAAACTTTGCATCTCATTCAAATTTTTCACAGAATGGCTTAAAGAGGATTCCTTCCAGAAACTAGTTAAGAATTTGTGGACTCCCTATGATCCGGAAAGCACTTTGTTTGTTGTTTCTCAATTTGCATCAAACACAAAGAAAGTTAAACAAGAGATGGTGGATCAGGCTCTTAGGAAAAAATAAAATGTTGACAAAGAATTAAGGGATATTGAAAACACTGTAGGTGAAGTTTATGATTCAGAAGATGGTGGCCTTCAGACAGATGAATCAAAAGAACATTTGGTTTAGATGGAAAGCAAACATAGGTCGTTATTGGCAGCAAAATAAGTAGAATGAGACTTAAGAGCAGAGCCCTATGGCTTAAAGGGGGTGACGAGAACAAATTTTTTTTCCAAGCCTATTCTTAGGGGAGGAATCTTTCCAACACTATTTGGAGTCCACAAAATCGAGATAGGGAATTAGTCTCTTATTTTGAGGGATTGGAAAAGATGGCCAAAAACCATTTAGGACATTGATAAGTTGGTTGGAATATAGGAATTTTTTTAGCAGAGCTACAGGTATGGTCATCAATGAAAGGAATTAAACTTATTCATGTTTGAATTTAGAAGAGGAGGAAGAAAGATATATCCTAACAAAGTTTCCATTCTTGAAGTCGATGAAGGGAATAAGTACTTGGTATTCCACTTAAATAAAAAACAATTACAAAAAAGTGGATTGGATGTGGCTTGTTAGTCCTGGATTTGTTGACCTAAGAATTTTCCTTTAGCTTATTCCTTTGTAAATATTAATGCTTATATCCTTGATTCCATTTCTTATTTATATTTGTTCCTTCCCTTCTTTTGGTTATTTTTTCTTTCTTTGCTATGAATGTGTTCAATTATAAATTAGTATTTATTAACTTGGCTTACCTAGTTGTATAGTTCCATCAAGAAAGGGGTTTTTATCTGTAACATTTTGCATCCAAATCAAGTGTTGGCGGAGGTTTCCAATTTTCGGTAGGAAAATCAAACTTTATTCAAAACGAGGCGCTACAGGAAGTTGTGAAGTTCCGGTTAAAAGTATCATTTGTGCAAGTCGGACCGTAATCATTATACATAAAGCTTCTCAAAACATAGAATTATGTTTTCAAGTGTGCTCGAAAATGGAAAATGAGTTACACAAATGTTTAACTTCTCATGATTCAGTTAGTAGAGTTGCATGATGTTGTTGTTTCGATCCATGATATGACCAAATGTTATAATCATGTTTTTTGACTCCCACAATCTTCTATCTTTTGAAATTTGAATCATTTTGGTTCTCATAATACTGGTCCTTTTTCAAGTTCATTTTGATTGTGGTTTAGTCTTCCTCTCTCGTAAGTCTAAAGTTGACAATAGGGCTGCAAATTTAGAGAAGTGTGGGTAAAAATGGAGGTTTAGTGCAAAGATATGAACCTACAGGTGCTCAGTATATAGAATTGTTCCTATATTATGCCCATAAATTTAAGGAAGCTAGATGGTTACCCTTCTGTTGACACAACGACTGTCGACAGGGGATCACTTCGCATTGCTGTCAACAAACATCAACCAAACTCCCTTAAAAACTGACTCAGAAAAGTTTTACCCTTTCCAGCAACACTCGCAGAGCGAGTGAAGTCTCACCCGAGATGAATAAGGGGGCTGCAGGAACCAAGTTTTCGCAGTGGGGAGAGGACATGCACACTTTACAACTATAGAAACCAGAGATTATGTCTTCGCATCATGCTAACAGTTCATACATTCATTCATTCCCTTCGCATATTCAATGTATAAACATCATTCACATCAACATGATTAAACTAATCATTCGCATTAACAACAATTACCAAACCACAGAGTCTTAAACACTTCGCAAACACTTGCATTCATTATTTAACAAAAACAGAGACAAAATATATAACCATAATCGAACATATTCATGCATTCATCAAAACCTGCGGTATAACCTTCACAGAAACAGTCAAAACATCTTATCGCGGATACAAAAATAGTTCAAAACATCTCATTCTATGATTCAACTACGACCTAGCTACCCTTAGGCTTATAATCATACTCTTATTTATATGAAACTAAATGGTTACAAAATGGTCCACATGACCCATTCTAACAAACTTTAACTAATATTGCGCTTTCGTCGGCTCCTTGTTCTCCGCGAATGGTCCTTCTTCCACGGATTGTCCTTCTCCGCAACTGTCGGCTTCCACACTTTATGCAGTCTAACCCCGTGCCAACAGGCCCCCAACACAAACTTGTGGCTCACCCTCGAGCCACCCCAACTGGAAACCTCTGGTATTGCTCTGGTTCGTTGTTGTGTTCTTCCTTGAACCCATCCTCCAATATTGCAATCGTTGTTATGTACTTCTCAAACTCATCCTCCAGTCTCTGGTTCATTATTATGTACTTCTCGAACTCATCCTCTAGCCTCTGGTTCGTTGTCATGTAATTCTCGAACCTATCCCCCAGCCTCTCGAAACCTTCTTCATTTATACCTTCTGCGCCTGCTGGTGCGCTTCATGCTTGTTTCGAGCTGGGGAAAAGTTCATCTATGTCACCAAATTGTGAAGCAGGCCAACTGCTCTGGCACATCTGTTTCGCACATTTGACCGTTCACTGCTGGAGCCAGTGGGCCTCCGTCCCTGGTGTTCTAGTGGTCATAGAGACCACGGTTCTTCTAACTACTACCACACTCTTAGACATATCAGGTGAGACCTCATTTATGTTCCTTCCGATTGTCTGCACCGCTTCCTTCGCTGGTTGTTCATGCACACTCGTCGTTCTTTCCCATAGCGCACCTGGAGTGCTTCCGCTTGAAATGAAATGTACCATTTCCACATCTTTCTTGGAATTGCTTGCTCAAGTGATTAATTCCATACTTAATGCTCGTAAGCCTTCGATCTCCCAACTCATCATCGCTTGTATTTATGCTCGTCCCTTATGACCTCGTTGTATTATGATCAAATCGTTCACGTTTTTATCGGATTGTGTTTTCAAGTGTCATCATAAGTTTCTGCCGTTTTCTGTTGATCCTACATCACAGTAATAATGTGTTGTGTGAGTTCTCACGTGTGAAATGTTGATAAGCACCATGCTGCCATACCCGCGTACTAGTCGTTTCCCAGTTTTGCCATGCTGCCATTCCAACATGCTAACCATCGACGAGCATCTGTCCTCGTCATGCTGCCAATTTTTTTTTTACCCTGCAATACCAGGATTTTGCTGGAGTCGCTCCATGGTACTCTTTTCGCACTCTTGGAACCTCATGTTCAACTAATACGGTTACTGCGCTCTTAGGTCGATACTGATTCTGACTTCGTCGGTTTTCGTATCCTGGACCACCATCAGGCTGATCCACTCTGATTCCTCGACTGGTTCTATAATGCCTACTTCCCGCATTCTCTCAAGTTCAACTTGCACTTGCTCCTTGTACCTTGGATTCAACTTGTAGGGCCGCTGCTTGATTGGTTTCACATCAGGTTTCAGGGGGATTTTCATTTCGCCTAAGTCCCTGGAAATTCCTTTCATCTCTGAGAATTTAGTTGGGAACAAATCCTGAAACTCATGCAATAGATCAATCATCTTGGAAATGGTGGATTAATCCCAATAATATCCAATACTTGTGAACTTCAGATTCTCTTCCGACCCAATGTTCACTTTCTTGATTTTCAGTGGTTGCTGAAACTTGTTGGAAGGCATTCCTGGTGCCTCGACACTGCGACTTTCTTCCAATTCAGGTACATATATAGCCCTCGAGTCATCCTCATCTCCAGGTTCTCCTATGATATTGTAACACTCCATCATCATTTTCGGTGTCGTAGTCCACCGAAGTGCCATTGGTTGCTTTGTCGGGACTGCTTCAAATACCTTCTCTCTAATCGCCTGTAATGCACTATTGATGAAGGGGTTCTCATATGAGAAACTAAACGTTTGGCTAAAGCCAATTGTTATCTGTTCCCAAGAGGTCGTTCTGCATCGTAGTTCTGCTGCGACATACCAAATCCATGGGACTTCATCCAGTGTGTGAAAAAATGAATGGACCCATTCTTGTTTCGCCCATGAGCCCCATTGGCTTTGACATGCGTTCACATGTTCCTTTGGATCTCATCTTCCATCATACTTCCTTCCGCCATATCTTGCAGTGTCGTCGAACCTAACCTTCATGAGGTGTCGACATAGTGGCCAGTTTGTGATACTAGACTTGTGCATCGCCCACCATCGCACGGGAGTAGCCTTCAAGGCTTCCTCCAAGGCCAATAGACGTTGTGGTTCCGCCACTTTTTCCTAAAATTCGTTGAGAAACGTAGTTAGGTTGGGAAACCCTTCATATGTTGACAATACACACTCCTCTATGGCTACCCATCGCAGCGACTGTGTGATCCGTGCACATTTCCTGAACGACACTTCATGTAGCCGATTCTGCCAATTTTCGAGTGCCTCGTCCGAATCTGACGACGTCAAAATGACACTGCACCATTCCAACTCTCCGTCTATGGTAGGATTAATGTAATCCTTGGATATGTTGTATAAGTTGTCCCATACCTCCATAAAGTCATCTCTTGTTGGTTCGACATATCGTTTCCCTTCTGCAGGATCAAGAGGTGCGACTACCCTCATCTCGTGATTTTTGAATGACATAGTTCGTTTCTTGAAGTTGATGATGGCCTAGTTTTCCATCGCCCATTCTATCCCTAACAGCACTAGATAGGGGCTTGTTTTGTCAACAATATCTATTACATCAAAGTGTGCGTATGTCTTTAGTCCCTCAATTTCAACTGGAAGATGGCACACTCGGCCAATTAGAGTCACCTTACTCTGATTTTCTAATCGCAGTTGTACTGGTGACCAGCCCAACTGTGATTTTCCCATTGTTTCCTAGGTCTGCTTGGTCAGAATGTTTACGTCTGACCCCAGGTCCAAGATAATTGAGCCGACATCAAATGCTCTGATTTGTGCAGACATTCACATCTCTCTTCCTGTTTTCCTCTTGTGTATGCGATTAACTGTGCGCTCATGGCGTGCACCCTCCCGTCAATGCAACAAGTTGGATATTTCTTCCAACACATCTCGATCCTTTTCCAACTCCAGGAAACTTTCCAACAAGGCTCTTAAGGTGTTATCCTTTCTCTGTGACTTCATCATGTCGAACGTCAATGGCATATCATAGGTAACTTCTTCTTGAAGAGGTGATTGCCTCCTCTGTCTCATTGCTTCCTGCACTTTCAAGAAGACATCCCTTTCGAATTCCGCATCAAATGTGATGTGCTTCCGTGCTGTTGGTCGGACGATCGCCTGTGACCTGTCGACTCCTGTCACAACTCCTCCTCGAGTCACTACTCCAACAGTCGTAGTATGAATTATAGCCTCCGCTGATATCTTATGTACCACCGGTGGCGTATTTTGATTCTGATTCTGGGGAGGTGGGGGCAGGTTCTTGGTTTGCCATTTTGCGATGAGTTGTGGACAGTATTTGACGCCATGGTCCATAGCGCTGCAATAAGTGCACTGTAGTGTTGGATTTGGGAAATCCCTCTGATAATGCCCCTACTGCCCACAATTGTAACATATAATCGATCCTCGTCCTCGTCCAGTAGCTCCTCCTTGTCCTACGCTGATCCCTCGACCTCCACGGAATCCTCCTCTAAAACCTCCACGCGGTGGCCCATATGGAGAGTACTACTATTTTCCATACTGTGGTTGCTGATATGTCGGTTTCCCATACTGCGGTGGTTGATACTGTGGTGGCGGATATTGTGGCTGGCCATACTGTAGTTGCCCATACTGCCCTTGGTCATACTGTGGTGGCTAGTTATACTGAGGTTGTTTTTGGGTATACTGCGGTTGCTGTTGTACCGTCGGTTTCTCTTCCCCTTTCATAAAATATGTATCGGCAGTCCGTTCTTGGAGTAGGTCATAGGCCGTGCACTCCTTCTCGTCGTGGCCAACCGATCGACAAAATTTGCAGTATAGATTTACTGGCTTCGACACCATCTTCTGTAGGTACACACATTCTTTCGATCGATGCCCTCTGGTCTGACAGACGCGACACCAAGGTATCCCTCCCTGACTGAGGGGGTTTGGTGCTCCTGACTGCAAATATTCTCGAAACTCTGGGCAATTATCCTTATGGTGTCCTTCAGTCTTGCACCTACTGCACCATATATCTTCGCGGGTTTCTTTCCCCTTCTTCATATATTGCAGTTGGAGTGTCAAATTGTCCAACTACGCTTGTACCCAATCCATTCCTATGCCAGCTTCTCCAATTGGTGAAGCCTCAAGCTTCATCGCAATCTCCAGCGCTTTGGCTTGGGTCGCTACCTTCTGTTGCATTAGTGGTCCGCGGATGCGTGGCACCAATCCTGGAATAAACCACTCCTTTTGTTGCATATCATTTATCCCGAGACTCACCTTTGCTATAAATGTTTTATACCGTCGATCAAATTCCCATACCGGCTCATTCGGGTATTGCTTAATTTCTTTGAGCTCAGTGACGTACTACGACTCCAATTTTGGCTTTGTAAACTCGTCAATTATTCCTACTTTGATTTGTGCCAATGTTTTTCCTAGAGTCCCTATCGGTACCTTCGTAAACTTCATGAACCAATCTAGCGCACGACCCCTAAGGGTTGTCGCTAGCTGTCCCTTTTTAATGCCTTCATCTTGGACCTGCTTTACAGTCCATACCGCTTCGCACAGGAACCAATACTACTCGAGATCTTCAGTCTCGCTCCCCTGGAAATTGGGCATTTCTGTGTCGTCTTCCATTTCTACGTTCATACTGTTATTGTTTACCGATGCGCTACTCCTACTACTGCACGTAGGACAACTTTGCGAATAACTTGTGTTTCTTCCTGTGAAATTATGAGTAGTGCGCCGGGTTCAAGGTATGTTCAAACTTACGATCCGTCCCTCTTCTACTTCTGGGGTAGCCTGGTCACCATCTCCTTCATCGTAATAAGGTTTCTTTGTCCCTTATGGTCCTGTTTCGCAGTCTTCCATTCCAGTCCCTTCAGGAGAATCTCTCTTAGTCCTCCTCCTCTTCTATGGTCACCGGAATATCGCCCCACTCCTCAAGGTACCACAATATTCCTCATCCTCCCTTAGAAGTTCGTCATTGCTCATGTCCATCTACCCCACATTCACGCAATATCCTCAACCTATGCACACTGATCTTCTACTCATCGGAAGTCATCCTCAATATGCCCTTTTTGCAGACAAGCATCTTAATCCACAACTTTAGTAATAGTAGGAATCTTCCCCTTGGTCCTTTGAAAAAGTTCCTTTCCACGTCACTGTATGATTTGATCGTGTCAATTGTGAACTCAGTAATGTATCCCTCTAGGATACTATCCACCCAGAATTCGACAGCCCTTGATACCTTATTGTCGACTCGCTTTAGCTGTTGAATCAGTTCTGGGGTCCAATGGTCAGGCTCAGTCTTTTGGCAATGGTTCTTCTAAAACATCAGTTGCACCAACCACTTGTGCAACAATACTGAGAATTTGCAGAAAAACACTTCATGGATATCCAAATAAATATGCTTCTGCAACCAACTTCTCACTGTCTGTCTAGGGTTCTGATTTTCTCCTTTTGCGAATTCTTTTGCCTTCTTGTCAAACCACTCTTGAATCTCCGGTTTCGTCGGGTGCCACATCATATCCTCTCCTTTTCCTCTTCAGGGACCCGACAACAGAACCATTTGTTGACACAGTGACTGTCGACAGGGGTTCACTTCGCACTGCTGTCAACAAACATCAACCAAACTCCCTTAAACACCGGCCCAGAAAGGTTTTACCCTTTCCAGCAACACTCACAGAGTGAGTGAAGTCTCACCCGAGATGAATAAGGGGACTGCAGGAACCAAGTTTCCGCAGTGGGGAGAGGACATGCACACTTTACAACTACAGAAACTAGAGATTATGTCTTCCCATCATGCTAACAGTTCATACATTCCCTTCGCATATTCAATGTATAAACATCATTCACATCAACATGGTTAAACTAATCATTCGCATTAACAACAATTACCAAACCACAGAGTCTTAAACACTTCGCAAACACTTGCATTCATTATTTAACAGAAACAGAGACAAAATATATAACCATAATCGAACATCTTCATGCATTCATCAAAACCTGCGGTATAACCTTCACAGAAATAGTCAAAACATCTTATCGCGGATACAAAAATAGTTCAGAACATCTCATTCTCTTATTCAACTATGATCCAGCTGCCCTTAGGATTACAATCATACTCCTATTTATATGAAACTAAATGGTTACAAAACGGTCCACATGACCCATTCTAACTAACTTTAACTAATATTGCGCTTTCATCGGTTCCTTGTTTTCCGTGAATGGTCCTTCTTCCGCAGATTGTCCTTCTTCGCAACTGTCGGTTTCCGCACATTATGCGGTCTAACCCCGTGCCAACACCTTCTTGTAGAGACTCCATGGTTTTAAATGATACAGTTGCAGAAATATTTGCTCAATATTTTGATGGAGATATTGTTGAAAGTGGGAATTTTAGGTTTGAAGTTATAGAATAATCGATAGCCGGCACCACCAGTTTTCCCCTGGATGGTGAGAAGTGGTTCAAAAATTGGAGTAATTCCATAGATTTCAATTGGTTCCTTAAGCCTGAGTATCATGATCTTTACTGGAGCAAAATTATTTCGAGAAACTATTTGAAAGAGGAATGGCGAGACATTTTGAAGATGGTTCAGTTGTATATAACCTCTGCAGGTAGGTTTTCCATTAATTTTGTTTATCATATACAATTCCTCCTGCATATTTATGGTTTTAAAAGGATCAATTTGTCATATTATTTTCTGAAGAGCCCGACGAAGATGTCGATGAGGGTTCAAAATCACCCGGAACACAAAAAACATAGTGTATTCCATTATGGAATGATTAAATTCTTGGTTTTAGATGAGTTGAGGAAACATAATCAAACCTGGCATAATTTCCTAATTTCTTCAAGGTTTACTCCAGAGAAATAATCTGAACCTTAGGAGACTGAAATAGAAGCCCCTATTTTAGAAGCTTACTCTCCTACAGTTTCTAAAGACCGGGTTAGGAAATATTCAAATACAAAACAACAAGAGGAGATCCCTATGAGGGAAACCAAAAGTCGAAAACACAAACTTCAATCTCAAAAAGAGAATCTAGTTGATGAAAGATCAGTTCCTGTTTCTTCTGAAAAAGAAGTGAATGTTAAAAAGGGAAAGCATTCAGAAACAGTCATAGCTATCCTTGAATACAGTCAGAAGAATCTAGTTAAATTAGTGGCCGAATCATTTGGGAGTCAGCATGAACAAGAGAAAGTTATAAGGTCACCCGAACAAGTTAAACCAAATATATCTATGTTTTCAGCTAGGAGGCTGCATACTAGATCTACAAATGAACTCAAATTGAATGCTCAAGCTTCCATGAACTCTTCCCTTAAGAAACATGTTTTTATTAACGTTGAAGAAGATTTTGATGAAGAATATGCATGGGCCATTAGGATTTAGAATGAGGTTGCTCAAACTTTGACCTGAATTGAAACAAGATTGCATAATATGGCTGACTTGCCCCGAGATAGTTATTTTTCTCAAACAAATTAAAAAATGGAACTAGAAACAGAGGAGACTCTTATAGACATGTTTAATTCAAAGAATAAGAGAAGGTATGTAAACTTTCATGATTAAAATAAAAAAATAATTTCAAATTTTAAATGAATTTGAACCTATTAAAGAGATAATGACTCGGGAGAGAACTGTATCTCAAACTGTATAATAAAAATAAAAATAAATAGCAGAACTTCAAGAGGAGGTGCACATGCTTGAGGATTGGAATGGGAATTTTAAAGAAGCCGATATTGTAATGAAGAAGGAAAAAGAAGAGATTGAAGAATACTACTAGCAACTTGCGGTTAAGCATAACCAATTGGGATGAGAAGTCCATAGAGAAAAGAAGGAAACTTCATCATAAGAGTAAACAACTTCTTAAGCAAAATAAGGGGTTATTCAGAAAGAACAGGATGATTAAGAGGCAACTGCAAAAAGGGAAACATTGAATGAGTTGAATCTTTTTGCAAATGTGATATAGTATGTTTTTGGTTGAATTAATCATAAAGATGCATGTTTTGGAAGCATCAGGTTATACAGGTTGGTCGCTGCAGGAAATTTTCAAGTTCCGGTAGTGCTTCTCTTGGGAGCATCGTTAGTATTGTTGGAAGCCCTGAAGACTTATCTTTTGTCAATTTTGATAGTTGGAAGATATGAATAGATCAATTCTAGTCATATCCTTAGCGAGGAAGTTGTCCATAATTTAAAATATAGTGATATTGTGCATATTCGAAGTTAAGATTATGTTAAGTCAAAGGAAATCCTTCAATTATGGATTTGGAATCTTGTTTCTATTCTTAGGTTTTAGTTTGGTTTTCAATCCATCTTTTTGGGATCAAACTTCTATTTTGAAAATTTCATGTAATTATAAATTAAGATAGAAACATGTTGTAAGGGGTTCAGTTCTGAAGGTCGAGAGAGGGAACATAAATTTTGAAACAGGGAGTTTAGTACTCTGTTGTATATGGTGATCAGAAACTCCTATACTTGTTGGATGGACTATATTATCTCTGTAAGCCAGTTTGTACTACTTTTGAATATGAATGCATGACAACTTAGTATAAGTTGTTTTCTCTAGTTATAGAATCCTTTATAGTAAAATTTTTATTGTGAATGCCTATGATTTTAAAACATATTCAGATCTGATTGCTTTGTTCTAGAATGTCATTATGAATAAGATTATCAATCAAGTGAATGTATGAGATTTATAGTGTGTGATCTTTATATTATCATTTGTTTCTTTGGTATCTTGGATTATATTTATGCATGTTTAATATCATTCTTTAAAGTTCCAGGCTTCTAATTTATGATTACTTCAGAGTTTGATGTAATCAATAACTAAGGCTTTTCCACTTTCAACCTAGCCTACTTGACCTTGTCTTGACCAAAATCCTATCAATCTTTAAGGTTCCTAAACTTTGCAATATGATATTCTAGTGCAAACTTTAGGGCTAACATGGTTGTTAGCTAAGATTGATAAAAGGTTACAATCATGGAGTCGCAGGTGGCTCTCGAGAGTAGGAATTTTAGTTTTGATAAAATTAGTATTAGCATCCATTCCAGTATACTAGATATCCCTTTCTTGGATTCCGAAAGGAATCTAGAAAAAAGTCCCTAAGAAGTGCTTCTCTTTTTCTGTGAAGGGGACAAAGGGAAGAACGTGTCTTTGCTTGGGTAAATTGGGAAAGTATTTCCTTACCAAAAGCTGCAGGTGGATGGGGCTTGAAGAACATTTTCCTTTTCTCAAAAGCATTAGCGGCTAAAGGCGTGTGGAGATTGATATCTACTCATAGTATTTGGAATCGTGTTGTCACAAAGAAATACATTGCATCGACTACCCTGGAAGACTGGATTAAGAATCCCAACAAAAGGAAGTCAAATATTTCAATCATTTGGAAAGCAATTTTGCAATATTTTGACTTAATTGGGGATGGTATTGCGTGGAAAGTCAACAATGGGAAAAGCATCATATCGGGATCAGATCCATGGCTTAGATGTGGGAGATCCCATCTCCTTCCCCAATCTATTAAAATAGCTCTTCATGATCATGGTTTTTATCATCTCTCTTGGGTAGTTGACCCCCTTTCCATGACCTTATGGAACCAAGGATGGAAGTCGACATCTCAACTTACATTAGAAGGAGAATATGTCAAGGCCTGGACTAATTACATGATTGCATTGGGTTGAGGCCACATCAAAATTTTGGACTAGGAGGACAAATTAATTTGTGCTTTGGATGCTATAGGCTCCTACAATCCCAAAAAAGGATACATTCAATTAATCATGGATTTCCTAAATATAGATCCTATGCAGTGGTGGAGAGGTCTTTGGAAATTAAAATTCCCTTCTAGAGCCAAGTTTTTTATGTGGTGTATTTTAGAAAATAGATCCCCAACCTGGGATAATATTCAAACACAACAAATTGTAGGCCTTGGATGATGTCCTCTGTCTAAGTCTTGCTTTGAAAATGTTCATCATTTATTTCTTTCCTGCCCCTTCATAAAGGCAGTTTGGCATGAAAGTTCTATACTTTTATTGCATGCATTTATATGGCAAGGAGATAATGTGGTCGATGCTTTATAGAAATGGATCCACAATTCGGTTAATTGTCCTTACTATACTCTTCTGCTTATCATCTGTTGGGGCTTATGGTTGGCTTGAACCAGTTCTATTTTTCTTGATAATCTGAAAACTCCCAATTTGGTAGCCTCCTAGGAATTGGGCATTCTCTCTGTCTTCCCGCAAGAAAAAGAATCCCATGCAATCATGATTATAATTGAGGAACCCATTAATAAACAAATCCCTTGGAGCTATTTTGATCGGGTCTCCTAAGGAGTGCCTCCTACTTGCTAGGGAGGGGGTGCCCTCCATATTTCCGATTCTCATACCTTTAAGATAAAAGTTGAACTGGGTGAAGGCTCCAACAATTTTGGTGAACTTTTGTCTCTAAAACTCATCCTTTTGTTTACTTTGGAAATATAATGCAAAAACATTCAAGTTTATGGGGACTCATTGCTTGTGATAAATTGGGTGAAGGAGGTCCAGCAGTGTCACAACCTTCATTTGGTTGTTTTATTATATGATATTATGTTAATTAAAAGAATTTTTTACTATTTTTCATGCAAAATGTCTTCAGGGAACGTAACATGATTGTTGATGCCCTATCTAAAGAAGGTGTGCAAATGATTGCAGGGTGATAGTTAATTTCAAAAAAGCAAAACAAAGATAGCTTTGAATACTATCATAGGCCTTTTATTGAAACGATTGGTTTTCAATGGGGGCAACAAAATTGATCTAGACACTTTCTATTTTTTTATTCGCAGACAGTTACATGCACTATGTTTTTCAACACTCATGTAAAAGGACCTATTAGCTCTCTATATAGGATTTCTTTTGGAACAACGTGCTATGGTCTATTTTTTACTGTGAATATATCTACAACATGTAATTTTGTTTTCATTAATGAAATTACAATTTTTTCTTCGAAAAGAAAAAAAACTCTAGACTATTGCTCCATAAATATTCAATAACAATATCACATGTAAAATAGAAAAATAAACATGAATGGATACATTTAATGCCATGAGATGTCCATGTACACTTACTAACATACTATAAGCAGAAACATAAGATGTATGGGGAAATGACTATAATAAGCTAATAAGCATGTAGGGCTATGGTCTAATAAGATGAGGGATCTTTACTATAATGAGTACTTGGGTTAAAAACCCACTAGGATTGCTCCCTGAATTAATGTAGAAGTATCAAATAATGACATGTGCAATATTCAACTTTCACAACATAAGTGAAGTAAAGTTGTAAGCACAAGATTTCCAAGATGGGGTCTTTGAATTCATCCACAGTTAAAATTTACGAAATTACAATTTAATAATAGGAATTTTATTAAATTTGATTATATTTGATTGATGGAAACTAAGATCATAAAAAATTATCTTTAAAAATTTTGGTCCATTTTATAAATCCATATAAGCAAAATTGAAAGGAAAATCCCTCACAGTTTTCATCATGACTGCCTTTTGAAGCACCTCATCATATAAATATTTAGCATCTATCATTTCGTTGAGCATTTAGTTGTTTCCTTCAGTTTAATCCACCTTTACCTCGATTCTATTCTTGATTACGCTCTGAGATTTAAAAAAGCTATCTTTCTAGAGTGGATTGGAGCTTCTGCAAGGGATTTAGGTTTTCGAAGGTGGTTCAATCCACGATATGTGAGAATTAATGGCGTCTGTAGTAATTCGCAATCTATGTGCTCCAAATTTGTACGTATTTTTACAGGAGAAGAAGAAGAAGAGGTAACAGGGGTTGCGGTCAGGGTTTGGGAATCCTGTGAACTTGTGTTTGGATAAAGGTAGAATTGTGCAACAAATTAGAAGGATAAAATGCAATGCCAACATCATGGAGGGTGAGGATATTGCGGAGAGAGAGAAAGCAGAAGATCCTTTTGGATATCTAAGTCAAGTGTGTGCAGTGATGGGAACTCAATGGGATAACGAAGGCAAGAGAAATATTTTTGACATTTTAGCACAACGCTATGATATTGTGGCACATTGCCAGGTACTCACCCGTCCTATTTTCTTTCATTGCTGTTAAATCCATTCTCATTACAATTTTTCATTAAAAAATTGCTACAGCTACACTGGTCAGCATAAGGAAATGTCCCATAGTCTGATTTTGTGGCACGTTGTCAGGTACTCACCCATCCCATTTTCTTTCATTGCTGTTAAATCCATTCTCATTATAATTTTTCATTAAAAAATTGCTACAACTGCACTGGTCAGCATAAGGAAATGTCCCATAGTCTGATTTTCAGAGATTGTCCAAAAAAATAAAAATTCTCTTTCAGAAATGAATTTATATTTTTCTCATAGGGTTTCCAAGTTTTACGTTTATATAGGCTATAGAAGACACCTATAATGAACCATTCTTTGCAAAACAAGACATTAAATTAGTGAAAAACATGCATATTGTAAGCTATGTAAGCTTCCTTTTGCTTCAATGGAGAGGGATGACATTCTTGAGTAGTTCCAACCATATCCACGTCAACAACCATTTGATGAACATAATATTCTTCTTTGTTTTCCAAAGGAATTGAACCCACAGACTTCCTGACATTAGCAATAGATTGAGAACTCATGGACAAGTTTAAAAGCATCTGATGCAACATTATACACTCTGCTTTTAAAGCTTCAATTTTCCTTTTTGTTGTAATAAGGTCTCCATTATAACTTCATACCCTCTATTATGATTTTCTTCCTGAGTGTGAAGTCTAGATGTATGGTTTTCTGAGGTTAAGTCCTCATGCATGCGAAGTAATTTATGGATGTCTATAATTTCACGATAGGGACAGTGTCAATTTCATAACAGGGACAGTGCCTAGGAAGGCTATGGTTTTCCATGTTGTCTATAATCCAAGGAAACCATAGTGTTGTAGGCAAATAAATTTGGTAATAGCATGTATCCCCTCGACATGCCACTCTAATATCTCCTCTATTGACCAGTGGACGACTTCAACCTTCTGTTATGAAGACTAAACCAATTTTTCCAAAACCAACTGCTTTGCCTGGTTTACAAGGATTGTCGGTTGAAAACAAGGGTCTAAATCAGAAATGGCTAGTTCTATACAAAACTGACTTTAAATGTCTGAATCGGCCTAATCCATATAGAACTAGCCATAAATTTTTCACTTCCCATTTTCATACCAATCCCTTTTCCAACATGGAGGATCGCAAAAATTACCTCAGAAGTTAAGAACAAATTTAAAAAAAAAAACACCCTAGTAATTATTAGTAATATTAAAATTTTGAAGTAAAAGTTGATTTTCTCCTAATCTTTCCTTTTCTCTTTCCTTGTCTTTCATTTTTTATCCTTTTATTTCAAATTTTAACATTATCATTAATAGTTTCAAGATGTTTGAGAGTGGTTCCAACCTTATTGGACTACATATGCAAAATATAGAATTTAAATCCCATTCAGAATTCAATAGACTTAACAATTTTTCATAATTTCAGGATTATAGTGTTTCCATTGGATTCTATCATGTATGAAGGTGTGGGATTGACATTTAATTAAGAGCACCAAGCCTTCTATGTACCTTAATGTTGGTGGTGTTGATTGTTGCACTCTTATATCATGACCTTAGTAAAAATATACCCTTCATTGAAGAAAAATAATTTATTAGGCATGTGAAGCTTTTTCTACCTTCTTTTAATGCTTGGATTAAATTAGAGGTTCCTTACTAATTTCCTTGGAGGATCGACTTCAAGATCCATGGTAGAGGCAAATGTTGGAGCCTAATGGAGGGGGGTTTAAGGGTGCTACTAATGAATATGATCTTAATATAGGCAATTTGATGATATGCAATTATTTGTTGTAGCATGATGTTTTTTGGACCATAGAGGCCATACGACTCATCCATGTATTTTTGGTCACTTCCCAGTACATTAATATAATTTAAACTCCAATTTCAAATATGGAAGCATCGATGAGTTGAAGGATATTGTTAGAAGATTCCTTGAAGTCGGGGTAAAAGTTCTTGGAGATGCTGTCTTAAATCATCGTTGTGCCCAATACCAAAATCACAATGGGGTCTTGAATATTTTTGGTGGATGTTTGAACTGGGATGATTGTGTAATTGTGTCTAATGATCCATATTTTAATGTATCACTATTAATATATTTCTAAGGGGATTGAAGAGAAAATGGAATAACTTATTTTGTTTGTATTCCATTCTTTCTTTTCTCTAAATAATATC
Source organism: Larix kaempferi (assembly GCA_027924585.1). Taxonomy (NCBI): domain Eukaryota; kingdom Viridiplantae; phylum Streptophyta; class Pinopsida; order Pinales; family Pinaceae; genus Larix; species Larix kaempferi. The sequence goes on from BSBM01000010.1 coordinate 1,067,734, forward strand.
ATCGTTGGGTGTAAATGTTTTATTTTGAGGTCATGGCAACCTAAGCAGTGGCGGATTTTTCCATGCATCTCCAAATATTCACCATTCACAAAAGTTTTTGTGACATGACTTAAATGATTGGCTACAGTGTCTAAGGTTTGTATTTGTTTCCACTCGCATACTCTTCATTTCTTACTAGTGTTCCTTATGTGATTTGGCTTTATTTGAAAGAAGATGCACAGTAATTTAATATGTATGTGGTGCTCTCTCTCTCTCTGATGTGCACACACACATGCACCAATACACACTCTCGTGTACAAGCACACCCATACAAATGGATGTGCAAGGTGGTCTTAGATTTTGGATGAATGAATAGAGATTCATATACATTCAATCTTCTTAGAGCTAGGATGCTGATACATACTTGATTGGCCAAATTGGTTGTGCGTATTTGTATATTTCACCTTGAATGAGCATGCAACAACGTATATAGGATACAAGTATCTCCTTACAAATTCTATAGTGTTCTCCTTCTAGTGTGAAGGTCATTTATTGTGTTGACCTTTGTAACTAGTTCCATTAAATCACTTGTATACATTTGGTGTCGGTGGAGGTAGAATAAAATCAAGTTGCATTTCATCTTGAAATTCAAATAATTTTGTGTTAATATTATGCATGAGATAGTAGGAAGTGAATGTATGAAGAAGATGAGCTCATTGTATTACAAATAGGGATTTAGAGCACAAATCTAAAACGTATTTTCATGAAATTACATGTTACTTCCTGGGATTTTTGGTAGCACTTTCAGTTTTTTATCTTATTAAAAAATTAGCCTCCATCTTGCAGTAGACTAGATGAATTCTTATAATTCAAATACTAAAAATATCTTTCAATTTCCATTGTAACATGTCCAGGATGTTCTAATTATGCATGTTTACTTTTTCCTTCCTAAGATTGTTGGTCTAAATTCTTCCCTTCTTCAAGAGAATATTAAGCTTGATGTCTAACTTAGGTTAAAAACATCTTATAAGACATATATGTACAAATGAACTTGCATAATAGTAGAATATATACAGTAAAAATGAACAGGCATATTTTTTTTTAGCCGGTGGAATACATATTATGGGAAACCCTTTGAACACTTCCACTCATTTCAAGGAATTTGCACATTTTGGTTGTGTTAACTGTCAGGCTTTTTTTTTCTACCTATTTTATCATGTTTCATGTAATTTGATTTATTACTTAGGCATTTTGTTTTTTATACCGATTTATCATGTTTCTTGTAATTTATTTTATTCCTTTGGCTAATTTTTCACGTTCATCTCCTTCTATACATATTTTTGGACCATTGCATGCAAAACAAGTTACCTAACAACTAACACCTTAAACATAAGGCACACCAAACAATCTTTTACGAACACAGGGTGACAAGATAACATGACACAAACAACCTTTGGCCCAAACTAAATGTTGCAGAGAGTGTTTGCAATTATGAGAAGTAGAACTCAAGTGTGACCATTTATCTCTTCCCTTTTAAAATTTTGATCTTGCACTTGAGTTTGACTGTTTAATATAATAGTGGGAAATCAACTCAAGAATTAGCACCATGAATGTCTCACTTTATGCATACCACCCTATTAGAGGACATGCAAATTCCATTAGCTAAAGGTTAAGACTGATTGACAATTTTCCATTAGACTATTTCTTGCTATCCTAGATTCCCAACAATAAAATCTCTCTCCATTAAATCACATCTTTGGGTGAAACCCAATTTTCACCAATAATTTAGACAAATCGAACACTTTCATCGAGACATCAATATGTTCAAAGGGTTCTACTCTCACACCATCAACTCTATTAGTTGATGATAGAGTATAGTCCATATCATAAGCCTTAACCAAATAACCAAGTTGGTGTTTCTTGCAATAGCATAAAATACCCTTGTATAGATAGGGAAAGAACCACATAAAGAATGTCATGAGGTTTATTATATATTTATATCATATGGTAATCAACCTTCGATGGGGTACCTCATTGAAGGCTCCTTATCCGTCATAGAAATAGATGTTCTTCCTAGCTCAAGTTTCGCAAACCCATAAATTCCCCACCAATCTAGTTTGGATGGCAATATATGAGGGGTTGGTTCTAGACTATTGACATTGCACCTTTATATGACTTTAGGGGTTAATTTTCTAATTGTGTTATTTTCTTATTTTTCATATATAGAGACAAATGATCCTTTTGGGATATATGACAATGAGTGGGAAAATGAGTGAGCCCATAATCTTTAAACCCATACGGGCACCATAAAAACCCCCATGGACACCAAAACCTTTTACACCTACAAAGACACCATAATGATTTAACCCCATAAGGATAACATAAACATAATTATTTCCACCAATACCAATGAAATTATTATGACTAGGAATACCACCTAAATAGAACCTAGAATTAATTCCACCTACATAGGACCCATAATCATATACATCGATAATGAAACACCTAAAACAAGTAGAAAAATGCGAGAAACAATGAAAATGACTCGACATACCCATATAATGGAATGATTGCTAGTTTGAGGACACTACCACCTTAACCATAAGTGAAAAGCATGGGACAACTCTAAGATGGAAAAGGAGACCTATTGTGAATGTGAAAATTTTAATGGAAATATGGTTAGGCCTATCATGGGGGTATTATCTATTCATGCTAGGTTTTGTTAGGTTGTTATTTTAGGGGTTACCTTGGTTGAGTGTCTAAATATGATGGAGACCTTCTATCATTCGATAAATTATATGTAAGTTCCTCGACCTCAAAAATTGATAGAGCAATTGTTCATCACCCATAACAATCAAGTCACTTAGCATACCTCACCCTCGATTTATTTCTAATGAGTTTATGATTCATTGATATGGAGGGATGAATCCTCTATTTATTTCCCTCAAAGAGCATAATGAGGCACTAATAGCCTTATATTTATTCCCCCCAAATCAAATAACCCAACTCTTTATCAAAGAGGTTGAGTTTCCTCTAAGTGATAATCATCACTTGGACCTTAAAGTAGTAAGGCCTGGTTGTGATTCTCATTTATTTATGATATTCCCTTATTTCTGCCACTATAGAGTAGTAAGTCTTTCAGCCCTACCTTTCACCAGCACATGTGGGCACCTTATATATGTAATTACACTCTTATTTCTCTTAAGTGATGACTCAACCAAGTTATCCAAAGAAACTATATCTTATCAATTAATACATCAATCATAATAATATATGGAAGGAACTTGCACTAGGATTTTTACTTCCTAACTAAGTGATCTATGCAAACTTATCTGAGTGTAGGGGAATCACCTTCACTATTCTTAGTCAAGTAAGTAACTTCCTCCTGCACCTTCACTCTGCTTAGTTTATAACCTATACATGCAAATTACCACTAGTGGATTTGGACCCAAAATCTGACGACAAAATCCGATGATCTTCGACGAAAAAGGGCTTTGTCGTCGGATTTCACCATAAAAATTTCAAAATTTGATGTTTTTTTTAAATTGATTGAAGGCAACGTCGGATATCCGACGCCTTTGTGGATATCCGACAACATATTAGGCCTTAGGATGTCGGATATCCAACGCCAAGCTATATCACCCAATGATGTCGGATATCCGACGTCAAAATTCGAACAGTAACTAGGTTCAAGGTGTCGGATATCCAATGGAAGCTTGACTTTTAAAACTTATAAATAGTGAAACATTCCGACATGTTTGCTATACAAGCGACAGTTTGTGGAAGTTTTTTTATTCGGCGGACTGTTTTCGGCAGACTGTTTTTCATTATTTCCATTGTTTTTGTGATTCAAGCGAGCGAAGTGTGGAGCTTTATTTTCTAAGATTGATAATCTTCATTCAAGATCTTTACGATAAAATGTCAACTAGCAATATTCCTGATCCAGACGAACAAAATCGACAATTGCTTGCTAGATTGTGGGAATGAGTTGAAAGAAGGGGTGATGGGAAATGCTATTGTCCATGTAGTCAATGTAGGGGCTTTAAGAGGAGAAGAATTTTGATCACAACAGCCAGAAAACATTGTAGGGAGCATGGACATGCTGAGGGGGGACATGAATACCATCCATTTGTAAGTTTTGCATTATCTATGTTTTTATTTTGATTGCTTTTGTAAATTTTTGTATTGATCGTGGTTTCAATAGATGGGGACTAACATGGACAATAAATATTATTTTAATATTAAATATTTATTATAATATTTTTTTTCTTTTGTGCATGTTGAATCTAGGGTATAGTAGAATAAGTACTCATTTATTTGTTCGTTAGTGAGACTAACCCACTCACTGGGGAAAGCACTTAACTCTCTAGATTTGTGACACTTTCCATCATGACAATAAAAATAACGACTATATTGGCATGTTGTAATTTCTCTTATATTTTCTCTATAGAAATTACCATAACATCATTTATCTTACCTTAGTGGAGTACAGTATGAGAAATTTTGGGTTATATTTGAGTAGCTTTGCTCAGTAATTGGGTCAATTATTATGTCTCGAGGATAGTTTGGATGCGCCTATTTGACCAACAGTAAAATTGGCCGTTATTCTTTTCATCCCAACAGTACAAAATTTGTTACATTTTAAATGCATCACATAAATGTTTACATTTTGCGTTTGAAATTTTTACATTTTGAGTTTGAATTTCTTATATTAACTTTTATCTATTGAGGGTTTCATGTAATTATAAAGGAAAGACATCCTAGGGTACTTCGTCCGGAGGAAGTGCTTCCATAACAAGTACCGGAAGCTATGAATATTAATGGAGAACAAGTTAAGGATCATCACATTGAAGAAGATGATCATACTGCTAACATAGTTGAAGATGATGTTACAAATAATTTGATCCATGATTCATTTAATGTTGAAATGGATGTTGATGATGATGATGATGATCATGAAAATGATGAACATTTTGATGATATTCATGATATACCTCTTCTTGATAAGGCATACGAACCCCTTTATGAGGGCTCCAAGACAAATCTTCTCTCTGTTATATTGTTGATAATGAACTTGAAGGTTATGAATGGTCTTGGCATGTCTTCATGAAGGTAATTATTATGGCATGGATTTAATTTTTTTTTTCCTATTCCAGTCAATATGCAGGTTGGTATATTTTTTGTTTGTCTACTCTAATTTGTTGATAAAATGAAACGATTTGTATATTATTGTTACAGTATGTTCTACCTCTCTCTATCCCAGACAAATTCGACAACAATGTCAAGCAAATAATATATAGTCTCGGGAAATACATGAGGTAAGTGGTGATTTTTTCCATGTGCTTACTGTTTTTTTAATTCAACATTGAACTTATGTTTGTTTTTCGTTCTTTAATTCATGTTACTTAATATAATGTTTTTTTTCCTTTAATCTCTTGATTTGGTTGTCATGTCACTTGTAGATGGTTGTCATCTAAATAATTCCATAAAGAAGACATAAAGTATTGGAGGAAAGAAATTCCTCGTCTCATGTGTGAAATGCAGAAACATCTACCTTCGGCATTTTTCAATGCACAAGAACACTACCTCATACACCAAGTTGAGGAGATTGAACTGTGCAGACCTGTGCACTCAATGTCCATGTGGATGGTTGAGAGGCACTTGAAATTTATTAAGGGTTTGGTTAGACAACGAGCATATGCTGAGGGTTCTATGATGGAGGGATATATGGTATACTAAAACATGATGTATATTAGTGAATATCTTCCCAAATTAGCAGAAAATCTCAATTTATGTTGCATTTGTGATCCATAATCCAATAAGAGTTTCAAAGGGGAGTACCCAAAGGGGAAAGGTAGATCGAGGAAGGTGAAAGGTAATATAACACATTTGACTAGTGATTTTTATGTATATATAATATCATAGATATTCTATTTTTATATTCAGTATTTTGCATCAATTTAGAGTGTAATATACTTTGTTAAGTTACTATACATTTGTATTGAATTTTAATTTTATTTTCATCAAACAGTTGGTCGAGAGTGGGATGCTATTCATTTATACATCGCAAAAAATCTTGATTGGATGAAGGTATGGATCGAACGATGTGAACAGTCTGGTCATGGAATATCATGGGAAGGTGTGGCTTCATTGGTTAAAGCTGCACATTGCAATGGAGACACCAATCTAACACAAAGGGAAATCAATTTATCAAGAGGTTTAAAAGATAAGTAGGTAAGCATATTAATCATCCACACTATTTTTTTTGTAAAAATTAGTGTTGTTGTACGTCACGCTCATTTTTTTCCTTGTATGGCATTATAAACATGCACTAGTTAATCATAAATATTGGATGATCATTATGTAATCTTTTCCTGTATGGCTTGTTGTAGGTAAAACACCATAAGGCTATGTGGTGCAATGGATGTAGATATCGCATCAAAAAGTTGGATGAAACAAATAAAACATCTGATTGTGGGATATCTGCAGTCTTTGAGGTGACCAATGTTTCTTCTAGAAGTGACAGACATCCAAAACTCTCTGAAAATCGATACTATGGGTATCTGGAAGACATTCTTCAGTGTGACTTTAACTCCTTCAAGGTATTTATGTTCGTTGTCAAATGGTACAGGTGTCGATTTAATCAACGTGATCCCAATAAAACAATTATCGAACATGATGATGGATTTACAATGGTAAATACAAGGTTGTTCGAGACAGGAACGGAGCCCTATGTTCATCCAACCCAATGTGAACAGATATTTTACTCTGAGGTTCCAGGTAGAGCGGGTTGGTCATTTGTTGTGAGACACGATCCAAGGGGAAGGCCGGTAAAGTATAACGTAGATGAAGGTAATGAAGAAGTTCTCGAAGAAGAAGACGTCGTTGAAGATGATCATGATCAACATGAGTTAGATGATCATGTTTCAGTAGAAGATGTCGAAGAACTTCTTGAATCAGATGATGTATCAGACAATGTACTCCATGAAGATGATATCGACGATGACATGATGATCGTAACTGACATCGACAACGATGATGATATGGCCAATCCTTACAATGTTAAATATGGATCATCAAATGATAGTACAGACAATGACTCAGATGAAGAAGATGATGAAGACCATTGAAGTCTATGAGGTATGCAGTAATAATAAATTAACTGTTTCTTAGTGAGTTTCCATTTTCCTGTGTGTTATAATTAGAAACATGTTGTATATAGACATTTAATTTTTTTGTACATAGATATTTTTGTCGGGTTATGGGGAATTGAGAGTGATGTGAGGGGGGGGGAGGGGCCATAAGAGCTTCCACTTTCACGTAGTTGGCCCTATTTAGTAGAGAATATTAAATTATTCTCGAAACAGAGAGAAGCTTAGTAAGGAAAGACTTAGGAAAAATAATCAATCACTAATGAATGTGTGATAGTAATACAAAGACTCATAAGTTGTATATTTAGACAAAACTTAGGAGGTGGGGGCACTTTCCCCATGAGGGGCTTAAGCCTTACAGACCCAATATCATTAATGGGGACTACTATGGCATCTAATTAGATAATAATGTTTGATATTGGTAGGCATCTAGTGAATTCACTTGTGTTGTATGAATATTATATTTGCAGTGATTTTCCCTCTCTTTGATTTCTTATTTGTGTGGATACATTTTGGGTAAGGGTACTACCTCATTACCCTAGACTAGATTCAAAGATGTGGTAAAAAAATAAAACAACATATCCATCTGATTTGAATCCTTCTATATATGCTCAGTGCACATTTAACAAACAACTTGACCATAGATTCAACTTCCCACAGAGTTGACAAACACCAAACAGAACTGTTAGGAGGCGATGACTGTCATTGAATAACAACTTGACCATAGATTCAACCTCCCACAGAGTTTGACTGATTTTGTATTTTCCACATCCTGCCTTGCATTTTTTATGTTGAGCATTGAATATTATGCTTTTCATTGAGTTATTTTATATCCATCATATAAAAGGTTCGATCATGATTCTTTATATAGTCTTTATGGGGAATACTTAGTCTATAAATGCTACATGGTCATCACTTAATAATTAAAATACTAGGGATGGTTCTTAAGGCTTAGTACTTCATTGCTATGGTCAACATATAAGATTTAAGGAAATACAAATAAATTATATGGATTATCAACTATACATAATAACCCACACCCCACACATTCCCTAAAAAAGGAATATTTAGTGTGCAAAGGAGACGTGGCATTCATTTTAAGTATTAAATATGAAACAAGGATGGTTATTGGAGTCCATAGAATGTTTTAGCACCAAAATCCATAGTCTTAAGACAAAATGTTTGTCTATAGGGCATCAATGGCCATATGTGACATTGCAAATGCATTGAGTAGGGTATATTTGGCCTATATGTTCAATATGGTGGCCATTCTAAGGTTTCATGCACTAGGGATTGCCTGGATGGACTAATCCATAGGAACAAAAGATATGGTTATAGACCATATCATTTTCCTTTGAGGATCACGCACTTTGAATATAGAAATAAGACCTTGCACATGCCTTGCATCTAGATTATTTCATTAGAGGATTCATTGTGGACAAGTTTGAAATTACTCTAATTTTATAGCTACGAGTGGTAGATATGAACAAAGTCATTGATATTTACAACCATTATGGACTAAGTCTACATGGAACACATATTTCTCAAACTCTTGTCATTCCAAGGCCCTTATTATGTTTTTTCAACAATCTTGATAATCACATGAATGTATTAGAAGAGGGGCCATGGTTTTTAGGCCTAGATATCCTCTTCATTAGACATTGGTTTCCAACACTCAATCCTATGACCATGTCTAATACCACCACCCTATTTTGGGTGCACATGTAGAATATCCCCCTATTTATGTGGGGTTTTCCAATATTAGAATAATTGGAAATTATCTAGGGATATTTCCAAAGGTTGACATCAACCAAGTCCAAAAAGGGCATCATTATTTGTCCATGCATTTGTTTATAAAGTATTAGGTTTGGATTTTATTAAAAAAATTTATCAATTCAAATTAAAAAACAATACATAAAAAACAAATTACCAACAAAACAAAATCGTTTGAGATATGGCGGTAATTTGTGATTGTGGCAAGGGAGAGGGAGTGACCCGATGAGTTAGCAGTCGGAGTGACCAGACACGCAAGTAGCAGGACAGGCGGGATAGACCAGTGGATAGTTGGATTTTTTCGAGACCACGCTCCCATTGCAGAGGAGACTTTTTTTCCTGGAAGATATCGAGACCTTTACAGAGAGAAACCCTACTACCATAGGATAATAGAGGGGATTGATTCACCCAGTGGAGGCCAAATTGTGGGTAATTTGTGATTTTGGCAAGGGAGAGGGAGTGACCCGATGAGTTAGCAGTCGGAGTGACCAGACGCGCGAGCAGCAGGACAGGCGGGATAGACCAGTGGATAGTTGGATTTTTTTGAGACCATGACTCCCATTGCAGAGGAGACTTTTGTTCCTGGGGGATATCGAGACCTTTATAGAGAGAAACCCCACTCCCATAGGATAATAAAGGGGATCGATTCGCCCAGTGGAGGCCACATTGTAGATCAGGATATTGGTGCACCAACTAGAGGAGGAAGTCCAGAGGATATTGGCGTGCCCAAAGGAGGCATTCCGGTGGAGACCATATTCGACTAAGAGACTGACAATGGAAAAACAGGGCTTGATGTATTCGGTAAGGACATTAACCATTCTTCCCTGCAACCCCCTTGAATTTTTGAATTGAAAGAGGGTTTTATTACTCCACTACTTGAGACCACCCACTAGTTGGTTTTATTGATGCAAATGCATGAATAAAGGGTTGCTTGTTTTCCTGATCAATAATATGTTACCCTAAATGTGTAAAAAATGAATCCCCTGATCGATATGACCAACAATAAGAAAACCAACAATGTCTAAAAGTGTGGATATGACCCACTTGTAGGCCTTGACCTAGCTATAGGCATAAGCATTGGATCAAAGTGGTCAATAAAGAAGTCTTCTTCAACATCATTGAACTACTTATCCTAGAGGAGTGATGGAAGGAGCATACAACATGGGAGAAAAGAGTTCCATAAACTCAGTATTGGAAAAACCCTAAATAAGGCCCTCAGCATCATCTATCTGCTTAGTAATTAATATATGATTTTTAGGTTCCAATTTGGTTCACTTTTCACTGAGAACACGATCCCATGAATTTGATCCAATAATTCTGAAATACAAAACTAAGATTTTGTTTCCATACCATATCTCATATTGTGTCATACCTTGAACAAGACGATTATGTGTCTTTAATTGATGACGTACAAACAACTGCTTCTCCCCGTGGTTTAAGCTCAATTATGTGTATTTAATTGATTTGATGTGGGTTTCACAAACAATTGCTTCTCCCCATGAGAAATGTTAAAATCATAGTTGGTATTCTCTCCTGAATCATCAATCATAACATACTTAATCATTTCCATGTTTTGATTTTCCACTCTTGATAGTGTTTCCCCAACACCCACCATTCATAGAAACCACTAGGGAAACCAATTTGTGAAGATCAACAATGTGAAAATGTCTCATATTCTGAAAACCAATATTTGTATGCCCCAAACGTTCATCCCATAGCATGCCAATGTCTCCAACATTGGCTAACATAGCAACAAATCCTTGCATTTCAAGTACGGAGTCTTTCCCAACTTGTACATTTGAATAGATTCATCACAAATCCCTGAAGAAACCACTTTAAATCCATCATTCATGTCCTTTTCAACCAATTGATTCAGCTTAAAGGTGACCTTCTTGTTGGTGTGTGTGATTAAAAAATAGAAGAAATATTTGACCCAACACCTAGAATATGCATTATGAAGGACATATCTAGACCCAATGGTATTGATGATAAGTACATCACCACATTCTAAAATTCACAAGGTTGATTTTATCACCAATGATGACTCTCTCCATTGTGCTACTATCAGCAACTGAAGAAGTGTTGATTCCTAGTCCTATGAGTGGTAGCTTTAGAATTAGCAATCCATTCCTATGAAGAGGAGGGCCAAAATGTTCGGCCATAATGTTCAATGCACGACAAGATGTGCATTGTGAGAGGATCTAGCAATATCTTCAAGCATTCCCTTGTCACAACTTGTTTGTTTCCCAAACTCTTTAATCTTTTGAAGACAAGAAATACAATATGTGAAGGTGTGGCCTTCTTTATGACAAAAATTGTATGTGAGTTTTTTCTCCTTTATACTTCTTCACCTCATGCTAAGAAGATGAAGAGATAGCTTTTGAATGAGCTTGACCTCAATAGGTGGTTCTCCCATATTCCTCAATGTGACTTGATGCTAGAGAAGATTAGATAAAACGTCCTCAAGAGAGGGACCTTTTCCATGGATAGTCAAATCAGCACTCTGAAAGTCAACGTTGTCTAAGGAAGGTCAAAATTAGTCAAAGCACAGTCAAACTCAGCAAAATCAGTAAACTCGGCAAATTCATGTCAGCTCACCAAAATCAGTCAAGTATCATAGAGTTTCCAAGAGAATTTTGCTATAAAAGACCTAGCAAAATAAGGGAAAACAATTCACTTTTCCATTAGGTGTTGGTCATCCATAGTATGAGTAGAAGTGTGGAGGTGATACTAATATAGAAGAGAGACAAAAGCATATTGTAGAGAACTCTAAAAGGCCATAGTGTCTCATCATGTCAACTCACCATAATTAGAATATGAACTTCTACTTCTATAAGAATAATACAGGTTCTAAGAGGATTTCAAAACTCTAAACCTAACCCTATTTTTAGCTATCAAAAACCTAGCAGAAGGGGAAAAGGATTCACTTATTTATCAGGTGTTGATTGTTCCATAGTTTCATAGTTTCGCTTCCAATAACTTGTTGCAAGGGATAACTGAGGTTTGTGGCCTAAAATTCATAATTATGACTGCCAGTACTTATTCAATGGCTGAAATATGTCCAACATTTGAAAAGATGACCCCCTGAAATATGCCCAACGTTGTTTTAGGGTTTCCTATGCAGCTGCAAGGTGCCCAGAACTCACCAAAACCCTATAAATTTTGATTTCCATTTGAAATTGGTGCAAAATTATCTAAAACCATCTGATAGTTATTTTGGATATAAAATAAAGTTGGCCTACAGTTGTGTTGCCAGCGGTCTTGAGTTTCATCTTGGCAATGGTGACCCATGCCATTCGTCACCGTTGCCATGCTGAAACTCAAGACCGCTGGCAACACTCCTCGGATCGAGTCACATTGTAATCAGTACTAGTAAATGATTGTTCTTTAAGTTCACAATTATGTCCTGCATAATGAATGATGTAATTAGATGTATTTTATGGTTTCCTGGAGGAAGAGGAGTTGTAGTTCACTATCACTGTGTTTTTGTGAAGAATGATTGAAGAATGTTATAAGTGTGCCTAAAGAATTATGAACATGGATATATACAATTCCTTATATTTATTATCACTTTGTTTTATGTGATGAATTCATTTGCATGACTTGAGTATATCTGTAGCTCTCCTTGAGGTCCCATGAATGAACTTGAACACTTGTTGCATTCATTTGATTTGAAAGAGTAGTTATAGTTTGAAAGAACTCTCTCCTTACCTTAGCTAGCATTCATTGAAAGGAAAGGCTTATTTTATTCATATGCATTTGCATGGTTTGAGTCAGTCATCACACCACGAGTTGCACTTCCATCACCCGACTGAGCAATACAACCATTAAAATTTAACTCGTTAACTCAACACACTTTAACCTCGCTTGAGGATAAAAAGAATTTGTTAGTTAGGTAGGACACCGAGGATAGGCATCCAAAGAATTCCCCCTTGTCATTATCATCCGAGACATAGTTGTTGTCCTCTAGGGTGCTAAAATCCTCTTGTACTTGTTGACACGGTCATCGACCAGTTTGTGGAGGGGATTCCTGTTGTTTCAGGGGTTAAACTGCCTTGAGATCGAGAACCAGACGAACTCTGTGGAATACCGCACTCCACTTAGCCCTAAGGAAACATCGATAATTGTCTTCCTTGTATTCTCTGGCCACCATACTGGTGATACAAGGGTGATAAGGCAGAAGCGACGAAAACCTTTTCTGACATGTCATGAACGAGGTAGCTTAGTGACTTTTCTACTAGGGCTCTTTTACCCAGGATCCCTTTCGGTAGAGGGATATCTTTCCATTATTGGTCTCTCATTTTGTATTGTTCGACTTGGATTTCATCACCTTGCTAAGGATACAACTTGTTGAGGTCTCTAGCTCTTAGTTAGAAGGTTTTGCTTGCTATTTCACCTTTTTAGAGGGTCTTTTTCTTTTTAGTGCTGCTTGTTGGCATTCTGGCCACTTTTTTTTCAGCTGGCTTACTGTGACACCAGTCCTAGTACAGTTTTTTGAGCTTTCTTTTTTGGCCTGCGAGCCTTGTCTTTTCCTAGGTTCCCTTTTGCACGCTCGGTTGCTTTAGGGTTTTTGAGTTCTTACACGGTCAGTTACCAATTATTTGCTGATGTGTGATGTCCTCTTCTCCTAGGTATTCGAGATGGTTGAGTTAGATGGTCTTCTCAAGGGACTGAACACCCCTTGATGGAGCCACTAATGCTTGACCTTAGGAGTAGTCTAGAAGACCACGTGATCACATCATCCGTATGGACTTTTTCGTTTACTGTGATGATGGTCTTTCAGGTTATATGGAACAATGGTACATTTGAGAGAGAGATGATTGGTTGTACCCCACCTTGGTTGATTTTCTTATGGTCCTTCCATTTTGTCGATAATATTTGTGTGGTACCTTGCCTTTTAGCTTTTGGGTCTTTTACTCATCTTGGTATATCTTTTGATTTGTACCACCTTTTATGTTTTTGGTCTTGTGGGTACTACGGTAGTTTGTCCACATAAGAGGTACACCCCCTTTGTCCAAGTTGTTATGAGTCTTTATACCCATTTCGTACCACCCTCCAAACCTTAGTTAGGAAGCTGGTTGCTTGCTATCATACCTTTTGGTGGTCGTATTTGAGTTACAAGAGGTACTTATAAGTAGCTATTGCATATAAGTGGTGGTTACAAGGATCTATTGCATATAAGAGGTAGTTACAAGGAGCTATTGCATATATTTGACATTATTTGACCTTCTTTCTCTTTGGCATGTCAAATAACAGGTAGTTACAAGGAGCTATTGCAATATAAATTTGACCTTATTTGTACATTCCCCAAAATGGTTGATTTACTTTTGTCTTGTGGTAGATTATCCTTTCATTTTGGTCCTTTCATTTTTTTGTGGTACCTTGCCTATCACCTTTTGGGTCTTTTACTGATATTGAGTTATCTTTAGATTTGTACCGACTTTTATGTTTTTGGTCTTGTGGGTATAACTATGGGTGTAGTTTGTCCACATTTGAGGTAGTACACCCACTTAGTCCCAACGTTTATGAGTCTAATTTATACCCACTCTTTTCTTTTTGACTTGTACCTTACTGGTTGGTTTTTTTATCCTTTGGTTTGTCCTTGTACCTTAATGGAGGCCGTGAGTCTCTTTGGCCTCAGTCTGCTGGTTGTCAGCTCATCTTTATTGTGATTGTACTAAGCCTTTTGACTGTCATTGACTTTCTTTGAGTGACTGTACCATAGCCTAGTCATCTCTCTCTCTCTCTCTGGTTTGTACTAACCCTATAATAGGGTCACTTGGTTCCTAGCGTTGACTGGCCTCTAGGAGGCACAGTCATTTCTAAACGTAACTCTTCTGAGTATATTACAGGAAACGTCTACACCCAGGTAATCAAATATGTGTTGGTTATAAGACTTAAATAATCAAATATTGGTAAATAATTTGAATTAAGTAGTTAAGACTTGTCCTGTCAGACAAAATGGTTGGTAATCAAATTATATTTGTTGGTAAAGAATTTTAAGAGTGGTGGAACTCCTCGATTGAACTTGTGAGGAAAATTATCTTGGAGAATAAGTGTCTTGATAGAAAACTGAGTAGAACTATGACTTTATTTGTTGAACCATGGCTTTATCATAAGAACAGATTGCACCAGTCTTCCATTTGTGCTCAACAACACAATAAAATTTGCAACGAAAAAAGGAAAGTTTGCAAGATGGAAAGCATTGTTTTGATGTTATAACTGTACTATTCATGAGCACATTTCAGGGAAAGCAAAAAGCATTCCTGCCTTTTTAACAAGAGAATATTTGACACAGAAGTGTGTTGTTAATTTTTAAGAAGCGAGCCTGAAGCAAGTGAGCCTGAAACAAGCGATCCTGGTGCAAGCGAGCACGAGGCAAGCGAGCATAGAAGGTCAAAGCGGAATCCAGTGGGCCCATAACCCACAAGTAAACATGAAAATCTATGCTTGGACTAGAGGAAAAAATCATATCTATCCTATCAATGATAATATGAGTTGGTTGGATTACATGAAAGACTGGAAACCTAGGTGGGAGTTGAGACATGCTGAAGTGTTAGATGCTAACTTACAGGGATCTGATGCTTTTATTAGACTAGTGCAAGAACTCAAAAGAATGCCTATGGGATCCAGTATTGTACTAGAGATGATTTACAACAACTCCCTGAGAAAAGCAGCTGCTGCAAGCAATTGGTTAACATGCCTCTACCATGATCTTAACTTAATCTCGACGGAGGGTTCTACACCTCACCCCGGGTTACGACTATACCAACAATACTACTGTATTAACCGGATACGTTCTTTGGAAGCATGGCCACATCAAGATGCTAGTCTCCGGTTTCCAAGTACTACACACACTTATGAAAAATATAAAAAATTATGGTGGAAATTCTTGAGAAAAGAAAATACAGATAGAACATATTATACCATGCTAAAGTTTGGACCTCAAATGACACATATCCATGAGGATCCTTGATGGTTGGTCCCTAATTGGACTAGAGACTGGTGGCAGTCATTCGGCATCAACCTGACAGCATTAGATCCAGGTGCTATTTATAATCTAAAACGGGAAGTTGGAGAATCTCTTGAACAGGTCAAAGATATTTTGCAGACAAAGCTTACTGAGGCTCAAATCCTTGGGTACTATGTTAAAAACGAACGATAGTGGCTTGTCAAAACCCACATAGACGTCCACATGCATCAGAATAAACGCGTGGTCCTGAGGTCTGTTTATTCAAAGGCATGGGTTGTTGAATCCAATGTCTTTCAAGAATTATATGGTCCCCCATACTCCGATGAGTTGTAAATATCTCAAAATTATTTGGTTATGAGTGGGGCCTATCCATTCAAATTG
The DNA here is from genome assembly GCA_027924585.1 of Larix kaempferi. Classification (NCBI taxonomy): domain Eukaryota; kingdom Viridiplantae; phylum Streptophyta; class Pinopsida; order Pinales; family Pinaceae; genus Larix; species Larix kaempferi. The sequence goes on from BSBM01000010.1 coordinate 1,083,991, forward strand.
TCATAAAGATTGAAAAGAAAGTATTTGTAACTATGTCATGATAATATAAAGAAAGCCCTACTTTTCTCCATGTCAATATGATTGAAAATCTATGTTATGAATTAAATACCCTAAGTCAATATTACAAGTAATTGTCCAAAGGCAACATTAGTTGGGAGTATGACTGAAAGGTCCCATTTTTCAAAACAACTTACATGTTTACGGTTATGTTTTTGCTTAATTCAATTACTTTCAGTCATCTAAGAAGACCATGCTTGAATAAGATTATACAAGTTCCACAACATTATACAAAATATTGTTTTTGAAGATTTTTGAACACTTATTAACCACCTAAAATATCTTCCTTTTGAAAGTCATAAAAACTTTTAGACGTTTTCCATAATGGTTAGTGATTTTTATTTTATATTATTATTGTTGAATATAAATATCTTACTAAATGTGACGGGACTTCAACTACCGAGTTGATGAACCCAAACTGATGGGATGAGAGAGACTTTAGGGCTATGACGACAAAGCTGATAGTTGGATGCTTTGATATGGGAGTCAAGACACAAAGGAGCAATAAAAGAAAGCTCATAATTGCGTGAATTTGTACTCATAAGAAAGATAAAGTGATCGTCTTTCTCATCGCTTGAATGCCTACATGTTGAGAAAGGGAATGAGGATCAAGTAACATTATAAAAGGTGCTACACGTCACCTTTTAAGAGGCGCTATGCCTTGCGGTCGTATCTAAACTTTTTTCCCATGGTGCAGGTAGAACCAAACAGGTATTTGTCAGATCTGTCTTCCTCGAGCGAGGGGAGTTTAGGAAGGCCAAAGGAAAGTGAGACATCCAGTAGGTCTAGAAGAGTTGTATCAACTAGATGTCAAAAGACCAGAAGAAAATTCAATAAACTCAATGAATTTTTTCACGGTCGAGGGGGGTCATGTTCCTATGGTGATGAGACAAAAGACGACCTTGAGGTACAGACATTTAGTGAAACAATGGGTACCCAAGGATCTTCCTCAACAGAACATAGATTTTTGCGTGAACGAGAGGATATATCGAATAGCACCGTCGTCAATACATGGTTTTGGGATGTTCAGCATGGATGGCATAAGGGTCCCTTACAACACATGTACATAATTGATGGAGTATGTTGGACCATGTTACAGCTACACAGATTGGATGCGCCTGGTCCAATTTACAAAAGTATGCGTAGCTATGGATTGTCAACAAACTATTTACAGTTGAAAGAAAAAAATCAAAATAAAGGAGCAACGTTGTACATGGACAGAAGGCCAAAGGCCACAGGGAATATTGCGGGGTTTATAAACAGTACACAACCAGGGTCTACAATTAAGCAACCAAACTGCGAATTTGAGGGGCGTGAAGAAAACCGTGTTTTTGTACTTGCCATTAAATCAATATCTGCAGGGGAAGAGTTGCTTATTAATTACAATTTGAACCAAGTAGATACAAAAAAGGTTACTATGGGAGTGATACATATAACAATTTACCCAACCTTTTATTAATGAATTTAACATATTAATGATTTTTTCGTTAGTTTATTTTGTTTAAATTTTCCATATTTACTTCGCAGGCTAGTGATCGGGATAAAAACCCGCCAACAGATGGTCGGAGGAGTACATTTTCCTCGAGGGATCATGGATACATCTTTGTAATAGTGCAAATATAATAAGAAAAAATAGTTTTTTTTTTCCTTTGTTTTTTCATTATTAGTATATTGGTTTTGTTCCTATAATGATAGCTAATTATTTCGTTTACGTAATAATTTTCTCTGTGTTTTTTATGCAGTCCAGTTCTGCAAGGGTCACAGTACCCTCGACGCAACAGGTATACATATTCTTTGTAATAGTAAAAATATAATACTTAATAATAGTTTTTAATCGATGTGTTTTCTCATGATTAGTTTTGTATTTGTTTAGGTGATCACTTTCACTATGTTTTTTATTTAGGTATCTGTAAGGGGCATCTCCCAGATATTACAAGATCAGGGCAAGTCACCTATGAGCATCGATCCAAAGAGTGGATCATGATCCTCTACGTTGCAGGTATAATCCATTGGAATTGTACCAATATAATACATAGCATAATGTTTATTTTGTTATGCATTTTTCGTGTGTATACTGGTTTCGTTGTGATAATGTTTTCTAATTATTTTTTACAGGGGCCCAATGATCGGGGCAAGTCGACAGCTATGGATCAGACGACACCATCGTCTAGGCACCAAGTAAACCTAGTTGTAATTTTAGGAATCTATCATGATCATAGATATGTTTTGTTAATATAATAATTTTAGGAATCTATCATGATATAACTCAATAGTGTTTCATATATTTATGTTGCATCCCAGTGAATCGTTATATGAAACAACATCAGAAGAATGTTCAGTAGATCCTGAAGTGGCTGAGATCATTAAATATTCCCACGTTATTGGTGAAGCCACAAACTTGATTAAGATGATAGACAAATTATTGGAAAAATATAGTGCGGAACTTGTTTCTCTGCTAATCAAGATTCCGCAGACAAGCTAGAACCTAGCAAGGATTGAATTGTTGGAATGGAAATCTAAATCCTTGGAAGTAAGTTGAGGAATCTTGATTCATAAAATAATTCATTTATGAATTTATAACTTTCTCTTTTATATGATAGTACTGAACATGTAAGACGTGGTTTGTATTTACAGAATTATCGGAAAACACACAATAGTGGTGGAGGCAATGTTGGCCCCAACGAGGCTCATGGAGAGACATGGCATCATGAGCAAACGACTCCACGTGCATCGAATACTCCTTCGTCATTGTTGTCGACTGAACAGTCGGCAACACGTTCTGACACACCACAGACCCCAACTGTAAGTGCATCGGCTGCCAGTGACCGATGTACACTGGATCCTCCAAAAGAAGGGGTCGACATCGATCAGAATCCTGGTAATATTGATATCGACCTAGCTACATTTCCAGGATCTACTCGTGTCACTAGCACGGGAACAATGGAGGTAACATTTTCAGTCGATGTAGATCTCATCCCAATAAAGATCGATAAGGTCCCAGGTAATTAATATATGTTGATCAAGTTAGTGTTTATAACTTCATCGTAATATATCGATAAAATGTTCTTCTTTCAACTAATTATGATCATGGCATGATCGTTTCGCAGGAAATGATGTTTTCTATAAACAAATGAATGACGCGTGCTTGGAGATCTTTGGGCCCACCATCCGAGAATGTTGGTATAAACAACCAAAATGTTTAAAATATGAACTCACTAATCGGTTGGTTGGCCTGTTCGGCGACAAGACCTTCAATAAAGTCGAGGTCATGAAAAAGGCTGGACTACATGTGAAGGTTGTCCGAGACCAATATAGGACCCACCTGGAAAAAAACCCTAGGTATGAGCGCCCTCCAATGATTCCACAAATGGAGTGGAGAGCTCTAGTGGAGGATGGAAGGGAGAGGGCTCAGAGAAGAGAAGGAAAAATAACACCAAGCACAGGGAGGTATGCAATACTTTCCGTAATGTAATTCAAAACCTTATTATTATCGAATATTTATATATCTACTTGGAACATCTAACGTATTTCAACACTTGCATAGGCTGCCAGACACATCAAAGGCCACAAAGGAAAGAGTTGAAAAAATAGGTCAACACAAGCTTGGGCCTGGTGGTTATTCTAATTTCGCGGCACGATTTGTAAGTTTCGAAAAACCAATAATGCATACAAATAATAAATTGCAAATTATTTTTCGTTTTATTGCACCGGAAAATGTTAATTAAAAACGTTATGCAAATATGCAGGCCGAACGATTCAATGAATAGGCCACTGAGGAATACATGAAGCTTGGCTTCAAGGAAGGCTTTGGAGCTATTGTTGAACGTCGAAAAAGCTTGTTTGGCCAAACACAGTCTTCTGGTACCAATCCATCCAGTGCACAGGTAAATAGAATCTATATACTTTATTGAAGATTAACCACTTGTGCAATCTATTCGTTATAAATACTTGACAAAAATATTGACTCTGTTTTGAGCAGGAAAGCAATGATCCCCCTAATGTCAAGGAGGGAGAACAACAAATCGGAGATCATGCTTCGAATCCTGGTAATGAATTTATTCATATGCTACAATTTTATGTATAGCATTGCAAATGGTGAACATTAATTGTAGTTCACCATATTTCAACTGCAGAGCATGTAGAGGGTGAAACTGTACAGGTTGAGCATGGACAAGAACATGAACTACATGAAGTGTCCACACTAGGTAAAAAAACACCTTTGTAATGTTTTTTTTAAATGAAATACTTGTCATTACAATATCGAAATACAACGATGTAACATTTTCACATTGTTGCAGCAAATCTGAACCCCTTGCCGCAAAATCCATGTCTAGATCAACACTCTAGGATACAGACATCACCACAAGCGCCTGATGAAGAACCAAGAACTAGAAGAGAAAGTCCAGATGTAGATGCTCCTCTTAGAGATTATTTACCAATTATAAAGAGAAAACAAACTAGTAAAAAGAAGTGAATGGAAAAATGTCATCTAATTATTTTTTATAACAATATATCGTCCATGATTTTTGGCCTAATGAATGAATGAATGGCTTAATGGTTTAATGATTCAGTGTAGTAAACTATTACCTTTATTGAATGTCAGTTTTTATTGAATGAATGTGTTGACTGAATGAATGAATGGTTTATTGAATTTTATCTTTTATTGTATGTATGTGTTGACTGAATGCAACAATGGTTTAATGAATGTTAGCCTTTATTGAATGAATGGTAGATGAAAGTTCATGATGAAATATGGATGAATTTGCACGTATTTGTTTTTTTCAAGTACATGCATTGGGTATGGGGAATTGAGAGTGATGTGAGGGGGGGGAGGGGCCATAAGAGCTTCCACCTTCATGTGGTTGGCCCTGTTCAGTAGAGAATATTAAATTATTCTCGAAACAAAGAGGAGCTCAATGAATGGCTACGATGCTGGCTTTCTACAACCCACTCGCGTGTCATCTAAATTTTGACAATTTCTTGGAGCTTGTTGTGATGTTTGGTTGCTCATCATAACCAATTTCGAGTTTCCACAACTTCAAAGGCTAAGTAAATGATGCACTGGAATCAATATCCTTAACCTTTTCTTTAATTTCCTTGGAATCAATATCCTTAACCTCACATTAAACCCTTCCAAAATGGTCTATTTACCATTGAAGCTTGGCTTCTGAAGCATGATATTTGCAACTAATCTAGCATACACCAACAACAATTAGAAACATGATGCCTGTTGTCAATGTTCATCATTTTTTAGGGATACAACTTAACTGAAGAGATTCGAACCTACGACCTATGTCTAGTCCCAAGGCTAACACCTTCAAGCTTGAAGTGCAACTGACAATGGGAGACCACCTTCAAGCAGCTTGATTCATTATGCATGCATTTCATAGTGGGAGACGACGGGATACCACCTTGCTTGATTCATTATGCATGCATTTCACTATGCAACAATCTCAAATTCCCTCTACTCTTTCCCTCAATTAGTTTCTCGATTAAGCATGACCCACGCCCGTCGTCCAAGGAGTGTTTCCAGCGGTCTAGAGTTTCATCCTGGAAACGGTGACGATTCATGGTACTATGTTTCCCTTCGGCTGCAATATGACAAACTCAAAGCTCTCATATGAAGGTTTGTCTGACAAATGTGATGGTTTCGGTTTCTCGATTCAGCATGACCCAAACAGTCACATTTGTTAGACAAACCTTCGCAGTGGACTATGAGTTTTCCATATTGCAGCTGAAGGGAAACATAATACCATGAATCGTCACCATTTCCAGGATGAAACTCAAGACCATTGGCAACACTCCTTGGACGACGGGCGTGGGTCATATTGAATTGAGACACTAATTCAGGAAAAACGCAGTGAATATGAGACCGTTGCATAGTGAAATGCATGCAGAATGAATGAAGAGTACTAGGTGTCGAGAGAAATGGTTATGGGACTTCGTATGAGAGGAAATGGCGATGGGAATTGATTGATAAGGTCAGGCTTGAAGGTGGTATCCTTGGGACTAGACATAGGTCGCAGGTTCGAATCTACTCAGTTTAGTTCGTACCCGGTTATTCTTTCGATGCAAATTATAGATTTTATTTATTTTCCTTTGTCAACTTTACGTATCCCTTTATGTGTTTTCTATATTTTCCTTTTTTAACATTATGTATCCCCTTGTGATAATCGGAATTGTTAATATTGAGTCACTCGAGAATGAATGTAAAGAGGATTTCCATAGAAATCTGTTCCATCCAAACCTATCAAGTGTACTTTTAGGTCAAAAATATTCTTGTAACAAAGCGATGAAAGATCTTAGAAGCAAATGTAACAAAGCCCTGAAAGAAGTTCGCGTAACATAGTGGTTTGTGTTTGCAGGAATCCTTCAATTTACAGGGTGAAAATCATGGCCACGGAGCTACCACAGTTCGGAGACATAAAAATTGTTGACTTAAAAGTGCACTTGATAGGTTTGGATGATGGAATATATTACCGTTGAAATCCTCTTTATGTTCATTCTAGAGTTTTGAGAAAACCAGAGATATATGAAACGATGCATTATGACAGTCCGACTTCACAATCGCCTCTTGAAATCAAGGTAAGACTTGGATACGGCGGGACAAGTTCATATGATAGGGGAATTAGTTGGATCAAATGAAGTAAAAGTTCATTTGCTTCAACTACTCCTCCTATTGACTGATCTTGATATTGTGTCTTGTAAATTATCCTTGTACCTTGCCATCTTCATCAACATTTTTTTGTTGGTTTTTTCATGCTAAAATGCTCTCCCTTATGCTACTTCAAACTTCAACAAGGTTATGTCAAGTAAATTCATAAAAGGTAAGCATGCATCATCATTCCATACTCGCTCAAATCTCTCTCTCTCTCTCATTTTTTTTAATCGTGCTTACTGCCTCTCCATCCTCCCTCTTCTACAACATTACCATTTTCAAGCAACAAACTCCACAAATGCTTGGAGTTCTCAATCATCTCCTCATTTTGATTTTTTTTTAACGCAAGAACTCCTCTATTGCAATCATATTCAACACAATGTTGCTCTACTTCATCTCCACTCTTTTCCATAAACTCTTTATGATACAACTGCTATATTTTTACTTTGGTTTTATCCACTCTGTTTTCTTTTGTTGCACTTTCAAAGTCATCAACAATATTGATATCAACACACTACACATTATGGGAATAAGACAATCACATTTGCATCTTCCACTACTACATCTAATTAAATATCATCTCCTTGCAACTCCACCATTTTAACACCACTCTCTTCTATAGTGTCATCTTCTACAACAACACCACTCACTACTGCAACATATATCCATTACAAATTTTCCATTGTTTCTTGAGTTTCTTGTACAAGCTCCTTTACCCCCAATCTTTTCCTTATTGTATTTTGCTACAATTAATTCTTCTACATCTTTATTTGGAATTATATCAACAACATACACTTCCAAACAATAATGTTTTTTTTTTTTATTTCTCAAAGGTGTCGGATAACCGACGGCCACAACTAAGTCAACCGACGACTTTTCCATAGATCCGACGGCAAAAGACGTCGGTGCTCAGCCATTTTCAAGTGGGATGGGCGTCAGTTTTCTGACCTCCACAGTGCACAAAAACGACTACTTTGCCATAGATCCGATGGCAAAAGACGTCGGTGCTCAGCCATTTTCAAGTGGGATGGGCGTCGATTTTCCGACCTCCACAGTGCACAAAACCGACAACTTTTCCATAGATCCGACACCAAAAGACATCAATGCTCAGACATTTTCAGTTTTGAGTGGCGTCGATTATCCGACGGCCATAGTGAAAAAAACCAACGAGTATGCCATAGATCCAATGGAAAAAAGACATCGGATCCAAGACCTTTTCAGTTGTGAAGGGCGTCAGTTATCCGACCTCCTATGGTGTCGAAGAACCAACGACATCTGAGCCGTCGGTTTTAATCCGAAATTGGACCAACGTTAAAAAAATACTGAGATTGTCGGATAGTCGACCACAAGATGTAGAAAATTCGACTTTGTGGCCGTCGGATTTTAGGTCCAAAAAACCTAGTTTACCTACATAGATTACAAGTTTACCATGTCTAAACACAATTACAAAACTTGCCTTGTTGAATTAACTGGACTAGGGTGGGGTGACTTGGACTTGTAAGTGAACATAATTAATGCACAAAGGCAATATTATTTTTTGTGCACCACTTTTATCCACATCCTTCCCTCTAGGATATGTTTTTCATTAGATGTGTATTCCATTGAATACCCTGTAGTGGTGACATGGGAAAGTGATCTTCCCTTCATGCTTGAAAAGGAAGCATATAGGGGTCGAGAATACATTACTATATATCTTCTCAATCAAGTTACATTGAATTCTATGCTCAAGTTATCTCAACCTACCCTTAGGGTAAGAAATAAATCTAGGGCTAAGTAAGGCTAGTGCAAGACCACCCTGATAATACCATTCCCCTTCTTATCAATCAAAGGATTGACTTGAAAATGCCAACTCCAATGTTATGCCTTGCCTCTAACTTTGAGGGTACTAAATGGTTATCACAACCCTAAGCTAGAAAGGAAGGTTAGGTATTTGTTTATTCTTCCCTTAATTTTTCGATTAGGTCCTTTGTTGGTCAAAGGAAGGTCGAGAGAATGCTCCCCATGTCCCTCTCTCATTATTTGAGTGTCTAAATACAATGGTGGCCTACTTATATTCAAGTGTCTAAATATGATGGTGACCCTAACATTCAAGTGTATAAATACAATGGTGGCCTACTTATATTCAAGTGTCTAAATATGTCGGTGACCCTAACATTCAAGTGTCTAAAGACAATGGAAACCTACTTGGTCAAGTGTAATGAATAGTGAGGTTTCATAAGTGCAACAAATAGGGTAATATGGGGATGAATTGGGCCCGCTATTTTTAGACCCAGTTGTTGGTCTTATTACTACATACCATTCCTTTATTCTTTAATTTTAGTAAGACATGGGAATTGTATTAATCTTCTAAGGAAAGAGAATAATAGAGTAATATGGGGATGAAGTGGGCCCACTATTTTTAGACCCAATAGTTGGTCTTATTAATGCATACCATTCTTTCATTATTTGCTTTTTGTAAGACATGGGCATTGTATTGTCGATGAAAGTAAGTGGCACGTGAGTTGGGTCTTGCATTGTGGTTGAGGAGCAAGGGCATTAGAGAGATTTTGAGGTAAAAAATGGGCCTCCCAAGAGATATATTAAAAAATTATGAGTTGGAGAATTTATGGGGTAAGTATATTTGACAACTCACCTCCTGCACTACATTCTATCCACAATCTAAATAATCATAGTTGAGTCATATTTCAAAATTGACTAGAAATAGATTAATGAAAAAATTACATTGATGTGACTAAGATTCAATTTTAAATTCCCAAAAATATATTGTCCTTTAACATTTATATGCATTGAACTTGGAAATGAAATGAAATAATAAAAAATATATTATAATAAAAATACATTTTTATGAGTTATTTTTAAATGTATATTAAATATTTGTATTTAGTACTTGTCTCATAAATATAATGACATTATTACACATAAACATTATTATAACTTAGATATTGTTTTCTTACATTTTTCATCCTATATTAATTTATTTTAGAAGTGCGGTGTTATTCATATGCATAATATATATGTAATATTTGTTTTCTTTGTTTTGAATTGAAATGCATAATATGTGTGTGTGTGTGTGTTGTTTTTCTAGGTTATAGCTGTCAAGTTCTGGAATTTTGGGTGCCCTATGGGTTTCTGAGGTTGATGAATCCATTTTTATAATCAAAATCACGATGAAGACAAGGTAGAATTCCAATTTTCCAAACAAAAAAAAAAACATCGGATTCTGGGAAAAAAATTGTCGTCCGACCCAAATCGTCGAATTTTTAGATGTCTCCATTAGTTTCACATTGTGATATTAAATAAAATTGAATAAATATATAATTTGAAATTAAAGACATAAAAAAAACACACAAATATAATAGTTAGTTTTTTTTTTGTTTCAAAAAATATGAAAATGAAAATAACATTCTTTTATGAAAAAAAATGTGAAAGGAACTTCATTATGAATACTTTACTTTATAACTCCAAAGCATAGTTACCGTGGTTAATTATGGGTTTCATCCACCATTAAAAATGTGACAAATAAGCAAACAATGCCACCTCAGCCATGGGAGATGATGTCATCCTCTAAAATGTGATTGGTTTATTTTTAAAATACATTTTCCTTGCTTTGAGATATTTTGAGATCAAAATGGGCCTCCTAAAAGAAATATTAACAAATTATGAAATATATTAAAAAATCATCAGTTGGGGATTTTATGGGGTATGTATCTTTGACAACTCACCTCCTACACTATATTATATGCACAATTTAAATAACCATGGTTGAGTTACATTTCAAAACAGACTAGAAATAAATTAATAAAAAAAATTACATTGATGTGACTAAGATTCAATTGTAAATTCCCAAAAATATATTGTTCTTTAACATATTTTTTTTCAACAGAAAATTCACCTTCCTGTTATTCCGAAGGAATCCAGGAAAGCTAACAACGCACGGGAAATCTCAACAAACTTCCTCACATATCATGGATGGTAGGTCGAGCAAACTGTCAGTCGGTAATCCAAGCCAGAAGATGTCTCAACGGCGTTGAACCCGGGTGGATGGAATGAAATCCATCTAACACCACCAACGGGCCACCATATCCTTGACAATATTGTCCTTTAACATTTATATGCATTTAACTTCAAAATAAAATAAAATAATAAAAAATACATTTTTATGAGCTATTTTTTAATTTATATTAAATTTTTGTATTTAGTACTTGTCTCATAAATATAATGGCATGATTACACCTAAACATTATTTAACTTAAAGATTGTTTTCTTACATTGTCAATACTATATTATTAAAATTTATCTTAGAAGTGCAATGTTATATATATATATATATATATATATATATATATATATATATATATATATATTATAAGCTTGTAATTAGTTTGACATTGTGATATTAAATAAAATGGAATAAATATATAATTTGAAATTAAAGACATGAAAATGCACAAATATAATAGTTATTTGCATTTTTTTTCAAAAATATGAAAATGGAAATAATATTATTTTATGAAAAAATATGAAATGACTTTCATTATAAAGTATTTTACTTGAAAATGAAAATAATATTATTTTATTATAAGTACTTTACTTAGAAATGACAATAATATTATTTTATTATAAGTACTTTACTTAGAAATGACAATAATATTATTTTATTAAAAGTGTGAAATGACCTTGATTATGAGTACTTTACTTTATGACTTCAAAGCACTACCTTGGTTAACTATGTATTTCATCCACCAAAAATTCAAGGATCAGCTCGGCTTTAGAACTCCTAGTCAGAGAACCAAGACTCAATCACTACAAAACTCTGAACCTTAGATAATAACACATCTTTGTCTGATCGTCTTCGGATGGCGAAGATCATCACAGATGACACACTAGAATATCAACAAGTTTTTTATCCTAGTTGGTCACACTAAGCGTAGAGGGAGAGCATATACCACTGAATTCTTCTTACACTTGAGATATATGTTTTTCGTATGCCATGTTGCAAGAAGCACGGGCACAGAGGATACACAGACCTCGACTTGAATACTTACAGAACTATCAACTCCCAAACTCTGAATACCCAAGTGGGTGGGGGAGGATTTATTTATACAAATTTATCCGGTAAAGCGGTGACACCAAACTGACAAATGCAAGTAGCAACTAAGATTCACTTTTATGGTGGTAGATCAAATCGTACCCTTTATTGGATAAGTCATCCGAGCCATGTGAAGGAATCTAAGTACTTGCATACCCATACTAACAAGAGAATTAAAATTTACAAGGTGGAAATACTATTAGCGGCCCACGACGCTTTTACATCAGTCATAGGGATCATATCCTACTAGGCATATACATATTTATTTTTTGTCCCTAAGATTTGGTCTGCCACAAACACAACCAGATCCAACAAATCCATTATCGTTGTCATCATCATTGTCAGAGGTAGATGGGATAGAGATTTCAGTATCAGGAAATAAACAATGTGAAAAACATATTTCTACATCAAACCCCATCATAACTTCATTGGGAGAGCAACAGAATTCTCCTTCAAAACATGATTCCACTTTGTAATTGAGCACGAATTCTTTGGTATAGTGTCTAATCATCCTTCCATGTTTATCCCGTTGGAGAAACTTCTGTGTCATTTTGATAGGTGTTTCTAAGGGAAAATATTTCTTGCCAGTGTGTTTCAATTTGAATTTGAACCACATATGGTTCTAATGAGCTACAATCATGTTAGCCTGGAGATGCAAAATAAAATTAGCTCGTCTTTGTACCCAATCTTTTCTAGGATAGAACTTATTAAGAAATACTTTTGTCCATCCTAAACATTTTTGTTGAACTAAGGAGGATGGATCGTTGCAAATTATGATCTCTCCTTTCTCTCTGCAAAATTGAATCAAATGGTAATTTGTCCATGTTAAATATCCAAGCCTATATCAACAAAGAAAAGCTTTTTCCCATCAAACTCAACAGTATCTAGCCAGATATCATTAAAGTCTGATAACTTATACTATGCATTTTTTAGATTTAAAAATGTTGCCTTCTCCCATATTTCTAAAATTTCAATTTTCATAGGAGAAGAGTGAATATGTCTTATCAATGAGATGGCTAGTTGCTTCTTTGCTTTTTTTTGCTGGTATATTCCATAAATTCTAGGCGCTCTGGAGAACTCATAGGGTCTCAAAAAATTATTTTTCCTCTAGCTTTATCCAGATCATGCTTGATGCTTACTCTCTTATCTGACGGTCCAGCATCTGATGCATCGACGCTGAACATGTTGAGACTAGGCTGAGATTCTTCTCTGGTTAGCATATCAGCAACACAATTAAGATAACCAGGTTTATATACAATATCGAAATCAAAATTTTGAAGACACATAAACCATTTAAGAATTCTAGAATTATTTTCATCCATCAAACTTTCATTCTTAAAATTTCTTGGCATGATTTTTAAATATGTTATGATCAAGAATTTTACAGGTTTCAGATATAGTTTGAAATGGTTTACTACCTTTTTGACAACAAGAATCTATTTGTGGCTCGAGGGGTATTTTAATTTTGCACTCTTAAAAGAACCTAAGGCATATCCATAGATTTATTCTTTATCTCCATGCTTTTCTATCATGACACCTCCCCATGCTTTGTTGGAGGCATATGTTTCTATGACAAGGTCTCTCGTACCTTGGGGAAGGGAGAGAGGAGGAAGTTGTTTTACTTTTTCTTTAATTCTTTTAACACCTTCGGTCATTTCATTCCTCCATTTTGGAGGGTGTTTCTTCAATATTTGTTGTAGAATATGCATGTCATCATATTGGCCCTTATAGAAAGGTCGGATATAATTCAGGCTTCCTAAGAATCGCTGCAACTGGACTTTCTCCAAGATTTGATTCAGGAAATGATCAAAAACATTAAGAACATGCTCTTGGAGGATTACTTGGCCCTTATTGATCTTTAGACCAAGAAACTCAATTTTTGTCTTCCAAATATCCATTTTGCTTTTGGAAAGAACTAAGCCATGTGTATACACCAGCTGGTAGAACCCTTGTAGATGCTTTAAATGTTCCTGCAATTTTTTAGAGCAAATTAGGATATCATCAATATATACAAGTGCCCATTTCTTTTCCCTGAAAATATATTCGATTCCCAGAAGGAGCATTATTTATTCCAAATTGGAGAACTTTCCACTGATACTGACCATGTGGGACAACTAAAGTCGTTTTGAAGCGATCCTTTGCTTCAATCCCAATCTGGTAAAATCCATATTTTAGATCAAACTTACTAAAGATCGTACAACTGGCAATTCTTTGTAAAAGGCTTGACATATCAGGAAGAGGGTATCTAACATGTTGAAGGGTTGCATTCAAAGATTTGTAATTTCAACTAACCCGGGATTTCCTCAATTTTTGAATGCTTTTTTACTATAAATGCATGACAAGCCCAAGGGATCCTAGAGGGCTCAAAGAGACCTTTAGAAAGAAGGTCTTTGATTTCACTGGCACAAAATTTATTTATTTTTTCTGTAGGAGACATTAAGGATGCAAAGGATCGATGGGATGTAGGCTTAACCAAAGGATCATACGGTAGAGAGACAAAAGGTCTTTGATTTCACTGGCACAAAAATATTTTTCTGTAGGAGACATTAAGGCTACAGAGGCTCGTTGGGCTCTAGGATTAACCAAAGGATCATATGGTAGAGAGACAATATATTTTTATCTAGTCCAGAAGGAATTAGGACTTTCAGAGGTGCAATATTTCTCAAGCTTTTCTGAAATATGAGATAAGGCAGAGTCCTTGTGCATTTTTTCATAAGCTGTACACCTTTCCATTTTGAACAATTCTGCAATATTAGGGGTAGGATTGAGCTTCTTTACAGGAGTTGGGAATTTGGATTTAGCTTCAAAGGACATGTGATAAGACACTAATCTACCATTTATTATACAATTGAACATTTTATTACTATCAATAGTAACAGGGATGACTCTAGTCAAACAATCTGATCCTAAAATACAATCCTCTTTTATATTGTCTAGTCTATTTAAAGACAAAACTTCTGGAAAACCTTCAATCTTAATTGGGAAGTCTAGAACTCTTCCAAGCAGATGTACAGGATTTCCTTTGATTGCTATGCTGTGATCAGAATTATGTTCCCAATAAAATAATGGTATGACACCTCCTTTTGGAAAATTCATCTGGCATCCAGAGTCTATCATGCAATCTAGTTGGTATGGCTTGAACTCTGGAGGGAAAAAGAATACTTTTATATATAACTTAGGACCAGCAAATATTCCTATAATTGGCTTTGGATTTGGAGTAGGAAACAGAGTAGGTCCTTCGTCTTCTTCTGTTGAGATTTCTTCACTGATACTAGGTGTGCTTCTATCTTTGGGGGTCTTACGAGCTTCTTCATAGGCTTTGCACATTTCTTCTTCTAAGGATTGATATTGCTCTATTATAGTTATTTCTAGCATTCTTTTTACCTCTTCTATTTCTTTGACAAGATTCTTCAAAGATATTTTCTTTTCTTTGATCTGCAACCTTAGTAGGTGCACTTTATTTTTTCTGAATCTTTGTCTATTTTCATGAAGATCTGGCTATTCTTTGTAAAGCTCTATTGGATTATAGAATGTTGGATTCATGCTGATATTAAGAGAGAAAGAGTCAGATTTGGATGGTTGCTTCTATTTAGCTTTTAGTTGAGCTAAAAGCTTGTTCTCTTCATCTTTTAACTATTTTCTTAGAACATACTGATATGATGGTGTTCTAGATAAAATTTCATTAATTTTAGTAATTCTGATTTGAGAAGAAGCCTTTGATGTGGATAACATATAAAAACAAAATTCTAGAGGACCATCACACCCTCCAAAATTTGCATCCTGATCGGAATCAAAAGAGGAGTCGGTGGATTATGCAGGATCAAATTTATTCATGGAAGGATCTAAGTCATCTGAATCAGAGGTTCCTTCATCTGGGAGAAAAAATATTTCTCCTTCAGGATATTGGTCATCATCACAGTAGTCAATATCCCACCAAGAATGATCTAATTCATCAGTAAACATTGTTGCAAGTCGGGGCTTAGATTTTCTCTTGTGGCATTTATTTTCCCAGTGGCCTTTCTTTCCACAAATAAAACATTTTTCTTTATCAGAAGGAGAAGAGCATTTCTTGACAAAAGCCTTTATTTTTTGGAAACTCTTCTTCTTCTTATATCTGTAGGATTTGTCTGGGTGAAATCTGGGAGCATTAGCATAGAAGGGTTTTCCCTTCTTTTTCTTGCAGCTATAATATTCTTTACCAAAGTGACCTCTATTGTGAGCTCCACAACCCCAATCAGGAATTTTTGCCACATATTTGCAAAAACCAGGAGAGTACATGGACGAATGCCTTTTAAAGTCTTTGGAAACTCTCCTTTCTAAATAATGCTCTTGCCATGTTTCCATAATGAATCCATGCAGCCGGGAAAGAGAGAGTGCTTGCAAGGGAATATTTTTATCTTTCAGGAATTGTTCTACTGCAATTGGAACATGACCAGGGAAAATCCTGAGATAATGCTTTAAGTATATTGGCTTGTTTGCATTTCCAGAAGAGAAGCAAATTCTGGATATAACAAAAATATTGCTCACTTTTGATAAGATCACAAATTCTAGCAGACATAAACAAAGATGCAAGATGTTCAAAGTCTTTGGTTTCTTCTCGACCATATAATTCATTTCCCAATGCTTTGATAATCTAGTCATATGCATCTTAAGCAGCCAGCATTTCATCTCTGGATTCTTGAGGAAGCCACCGCCACCATTCATATGCCAAACTTGACAAGCCTACTACTAGCTGGATAGCTAATTGCTGAGACGTTATATTTTGGTCTTGAGTCCTTTGTTAAAGAACCCATTTGCTTATCAATTGAATAGCTATCTTAATTGCATCCCTCGCTTCAAACATTGTATATTCAAGACATGTTGTTCTAAAATTTGAGAAATAAGGTTATTAATTCCATTAATTCCAAAATGGAATCTATGAGAAGGAGCAGAAGAGGCAGAAGCATCATTCATTACCTCATCAAAAGTGGGAGGAGGAGGTCTTGCAAGTGGATTAAAATATGGATGGGAAGAAGATCCATCATGAAGTGGAGAATTTTCCCTTTTTGGAATTGTCATTGCCGCAAGATATCTTTCCAGGAGAGCTTTTGGCATTTTCTTAAATTGAGAGACCATATATTGTATTTCATTAAATTCTTCTTCATCTTGTCCAAAGGTAAACTCTGGTTTATTATCTTCTTCTTTGACACTCATCATACTAAATGAATCACTTTTGGCATGTTTCTTATCCATATGCTCTTTATGACCTCTAGAGGCAATCTCTAGAGCAGATTGACTGACTGACTTAGTCTTTTTCTATAAGTTTTGGGTTTTAATGAAGAGTTTTCCCAAAAAATATAAGCGTTGTTCTAGCTTGTTTGTAGCTGTAACAATAGCATTCTTTATTTCATTAGAATCATGTAACAAATGATCAATAACATCCATCTTAGTTCTAAGTAGAGTGATCTGCTCATGTTCTTCATTGGCTTTATGTTTTAAGAGGAGGATATCACGAGCCATATCATCTAGATTTTGAGTTGTTAGCCGATGTTGCATATTGCCATAATTTGCTAGTTTGATTTCATCTGAGACAGTTTCAGATATAGCAGAGGACCTATGAGGAAGGTACTCCCTTTTATATTGGGCATCATGTGAAAATCGTCTGAAAGGAGAATCAGGAATATTTCTGCCAAGAATGAAAGAAGTATCACCCTTTGGTGTTTTGAATTCATACCCTGGTCCACTTTTGGGAAAGGAGAACATGAATAAGATTGGGATTTTATTTTTGGCTCTCATTCTTTGAAAAAAAATTCTGCAAGAAGGACATTCGGAGTGTTGTCCTTTATGTTCAGTATTAAAAACACCAAATGAAGAGAAAGTTGAAGGGCGTGAAGAGTCTGGTTCATTCCACATTGTTTGAGATGAAGAAGAGGAGGATGAATTTACAGAAGTAGATCTAGTGAGAGGAGGAGTAAACATAGGAGTGGGAAATCCATCAGATAACCGGAAAGAGTGAGAAGATCTGTCAAATACTACGGGAGTATTTACAATTGTTTGATTATTCAACATTTTTTCTTTTTGACATAGTTATTTGTATTTGACCTCCCATTGCTTCGGGTAATTTATGCTAGTCCAATTAAATGTTATAGGAGTGGATTGTTTGGACTTTTCTAACTCCTGGCAACACTTAGCAAGTGAGAGTTATCATGAAATTTATGGGTGAAAGGTGGAAGACTATCATTACCAAAGCGAACAACAACCAAAGATTTTAACTGAATGATTTTAGATCCAGTATCCATTTTAAATCCTTGGGGTAAGATATAATCCTGAAGTAAATTATAGATGTGGGGCTCATCTAAACTGACAGAATATTTTGGAAAAATAGTTCCAAAATAAGGTCCATTGTGAATAGGGCCAACAAATCCCTCGATGATTGCATCAACAAACTCCTTATGCCTAGTATCAATAACTACACAGAGAGAGGAAACAAGAAGGAAAGGTCGAACTAGAGGACCTAAACCAAGCTTGACTGCACCAATATGTGCATATTTATAACCCTCAGACTTTTCCCAATCTATTTTTTCTTTGTTGATCAGATTTATGTGAATTGGTTCTTTCTTATCGGTAAAAGAAACATCTACTAAGCTTATTTTTATTTTTGTATGTGACTGGTACTACCACCATCTCATTTTATATACTTCCTTAGGTAAGATACCAGGAATTTCCCAGTTAGTAGATGGATTGAGATCATCAATAGTAATTATCGAAGAAGAAGATTCAAAATTAGCAAATGAGGAACGTCTTTCAGCCAGAGAAACATTATTATGATCTTCTACACAATCCAGAGATGTGAGCTCTACTGAATCCATTGAAGGGTCCATGGAACACTTACCTTTATTAGGAAGTAAAGGAATAGTCTAGATCATGGATATCTTACAGGTATTTATTAGACCAATTCAAAAAGGGATTATGGTGCCTGATCCTATGGTCGTTGCCCCACAAACTCTAGAAAACCCAAACTAGTCCACATAGATTCCTTCTTTAACTTTGAATATGGATCCAATACATTTATGAATTGCATAACAATGAGATTGCAAAGACTTAAAATACATTTATTGTATTATGCTAAAACTTTTGAAGAGCTTACAGATATTCAAGAAAGTCGAGTGGCTCCGATACCACAAAATCCAAGGACCAACTCGGTTTTAGAACTCCCAGTCACGGAACCAACACTCAATCACTACAAAACTCTAAACTTTAGATAATAACACATATTTTTCTGGTCGTCTTTGGATGGAGAAGATCATCACAGACAACACACTAGAAGATCAACAAGCTTCCAATGTGACAAATAAGCAAGCAATGCCACCTCAACCATGGGGGGTTATGTCATCCTATAAAATGTGATTGGTTGATTTTTAAAATACATTTTGTTTGTTTTGAGGCCCATTTTTTACCTCAAAATTTCTCTAATGGGTTTACTCATGATATATGGTCCCCTGTGGTTACATTGTTGGTTAGTGTTAGAGAAGATAACTCCTGAATTGATTTTTCATTGATAAAAAACATTTATTTATACATTGGGATTGTCTCTTGGGTTTAGCTTACATGAGGCTCTCCATCTTATTTTTATTAAATTGAATGGTATTTACAATATTTACAAAATTACTTGTGGAACCATAATCCCGTAGGATTAGGTTTCTAACATTCCTCCCTTAATATGAAGGGGTGTTAGTAATTTTGAGCATGTTTCTAAACCTTTCAAACTTTTCTCATCCAAGTGCTTTGGTGAAGATGTCTGCAATTTGCACATTCGTGGAACAATGTCGTATATGAACTTTTTTTTCATCTACATGATGTCGAATCAAATGGTACTTCATGTTGATGTGATTGCTTCGATCATGGAATCTAGGTTTATTGAACAACTTGATTGCAGAAGTGTTGTTGATCAATAAGAGAGTGGAGTTCTCTTGTTTATCCTGCAAATATTCAAGTATCTTCTTGAGCCACACTATCTCTTTCATTGCTTCAACATCATCCACATATTCTTCCTCTATTGTCAAATCTATTGGAACTGATTGTTTACGTGATCTCCAAGAGACAGTTGTTGATCCAAGACTCATTGTGTATCCAGAAGTAGATACTCCTATCTCTTTGTCTCCACCAAAGTTTGATTCAAAGTACCCAATAAGTTTGAATTCATCCACCTTATAGTACTTGAGTCCAAAGTCTTCAGTCCGCTTCAACTATCTTCAAACTCTTTTAGCAACAAACCGATGTCCTTGACAAGGTTTGTGCATGAACCTTGGAATGATGCCAACAACATATGAAATTCAAATCTCTTACACAAGTTTCCAAATTGTTTTCAAAACATATGAAATGTCTAGTATGGTGGTTGTGAGGTTGATAAGGATTCCCACAAGCTGTCGGTACTTGGTCACATCCTCGAATAGTTTTCCTTCAATTGATGTGAGCTTTAGCTTTTGTTCCATTGGAGTTGAGAGAGGGTTGCATTCTGTCATGCAAAATGTGTTCAAAAATTCTCCAACATACTTCTTCTGGGAGATGAATATGTACTTAGGATGTAGAGTTACTTCAATTCCCAAGTAGTAGTGAAGATGTCCCGGGTCTGACATTCTAAAGCCCTTTTTTAAATCTTTCTTTATGGATGCAATTTAACTTTCATTGTTCCCTATCATCAAAAGGTCATCTACATACACCACAAGAAACACAACAGATGTTCCAACTTTCTTTACAAACAATGTTGCATCATCAAGATTATAATGTTTGAGATTTAACTTCACATGATGCTCGGTTATCTTTTCATACCATGCTCGAGATGCTTGTTCCGGGCCATACAAGGATTTGATGAGATTACATACCTTGTGTTCTTTCCATTTCACAACAAAGCCTTCTGAGTGTGACATGAAGACATTCTCTTTCAAGTCTCCATTCAAGAAAGTTGTTTTTACATTCATCAAATGAACTTTCCACCCATTTTGTGCAGCCAAAGACAATAAGGTGCGTGTTGACGCAGCATCTATCGACAGGGGTTCACTTTGCATTGTCGCCAACAAACACCAACCCAAACTCCCTTACACACCGGCCCGGAAAGGTTTAACCCTTTCCAGCAACACTTGCGGAGCAAGTGCAGTTTCACATGAGATGGATAAGGGGGTTGAAGGAACTAAGTTTCCATAGTGGATTTGAGGACATGCATCCAACACACATTACCCTTGTAGAAACCAAATATTATATCCTTCGCAGTAAACTATTAAATCATCATTTGCACATTAGACCATTCGCAAATTCAACAGATAATAAACATTTGCAACAACATATTTAACCTACTTATTCTCATAAATAGTAATCATTCAACCCACAGAGTATTAAACATGTTGCAAACATTCACATTCATCATCGCACGGAGACAGAGACAGAAATGGAACCATAATCAAACATCCTCATGCATTCATCTAAAACCTACGGAATGAACTTCGCAGAAACATTCAATACACCATGTTGCGGATACAAAACAGATCAAAAGATGGATCAACTTCTTATCACTTGCTTGGATGCCCTTAGGCTTACAATCCTACTTCTATCTATATGCTACTATGCGGTTACAAAATGGTCCACATGACCAATTCTAACTAATTTAACTATTCTTGCGCTTCCTCGAACTCCGCGAATGGTCTTTCTTTCGCGGATTGTCCCTTTCGCACCTGTCAGCTTCCGCACTTCCTGCGGACTTATCCTGTGCCAATAGGCCCCCAACACAAACTTGTGTCTCTCCCTCGAGCCACCTCAGCTAGACACTGCTAGTACTGTACTCATCCTTCGTTGTGCTACACTTTTGTAGATGTTCTTGCCGTCTGGAGCTCATTGTTGTGTGCTTCTCGAACTCATCCGCTGATCTCTGGTTCGCGGTCATGTACTTCTTGAACTCATCCTCCAGTCTCTGGAAACCTTGATCATCTACCTCTTCTACGTCTCCTAGCGCACTTCATGCTTGTGCCGGACTGGGGAAAGGTTCGTTGATGCCTCCAAGGTGGGAAATGGGCCAACTGCTCTGGCACAGCTGTTTCCCACCTTGGGCTTCCTGCTACTGCTGCCAGCGGGCCTCTACCCCTGGTGTTCTGGTGGTTGCAAGGACCACGGATCTTCTAACTACTACCATGCACTTAGACATCTCAGGTGAGACCTTGTCTCTGTTCCTCCCGATTTCCTGCTCCGCTTCCCTTACTGTATTTTCATGCACACTCGTTGTTCTCTCCCTCAGCGCACCTTAAGTGCTGTCACACAAAATTAAATGGATCATTTCCATAGCTTCCTTGGAATTCCTCACTCAAGTTTCTTCTTGACCAACTTGCAACATGGATTTCTCCCAATCTGATAGATACTTCCTTGCTCAACTAGCCTCCTAGACCTCAATTTATGCTTTTTCCTTGTGTCCTTGACGCTTGACTCTGAAATCATTGGAAAATATGTTTGTGTAACCCTCCGATCCTATCATCATTATTCCTCGTCGTCTTCTGGTGAAGCGGATCCGCAGCACTCATTCTCGGATTTGACTCCCCCGTGTGTAAGTGTGTGAAGCATCGACGAGCAATCCGGCTGGCCATGCTTCAAATTTTTGTCATTATTATTTTTTTTTTTTACCGGTTCAGTTTCTCAACTGCTCTGCGTCGGGTCATTGCGATAGGGTTTCAACCCATTCCCATTGACCAACTTAGGCAACAAGACTCAATCCAAACTTCATAGTTGCACTGCACCTCCGTTAGTGGCAAAATCTATGATGTATGGAGTCAACCAATGCATTTGTAGCCTACCTGGGTGTTTAGCAAACTTACTGTCATATAACAACATGGTATCCCCACGCTAAAAGTGATTTTGCTTAATATGGTAGTCGTGCCAAGAATTCTAGCGGTCTTTCTCCACCTTCTGATGGAACGCTGCAATGAACTGATCTTCGTCGAGCTATACCATTTGTTCCAAACATTCCTCCACTGCGCCATCATCGCTCATCCCTGTAGCTGCTGCGATGCGTAAACTTGGTAAAATGTACTCCATTGGCATGACTGCTTCCTTTCCGTAAACGAGCTTAAAAGGGGTCTAACTGGTCAATTGTTTGCATGTGGTACGATACGCACAGAGTATCGTCGAAATCTTCAAATCCCAATCATCACGGTTCACATTGCATACCTTGGTGAGGGCATGCTCCAATATCTTATTAAATGCCTCAACTATCCCATTCACTTGAGGGTGGTAGGGGTACTCTTCTTGTGCTAGATCTGAAACTCCTCCGTCATCGCTGCAATCATCTAGTTAACAAAATGAGTCCCTTGGTCACTCAGCAACACTTTTGGGCACCCAAACCTGGTGACCACATTGTCGAAAAGGAACCTTGCTGCAGTCGTAGCTAAGCAATCTCTCATTAGTGCAGCTTCCACCCATCTTGTCAAATAGTCTGTCGCAGTGATGATGTAGCGTGACCCTGTTCTCTTCCGAGGTGGGTTGATGGGTCCCACAAAATCCACTGCCCACTTGTCAAAATCTTACAGCGTCACTTGGGGTACCAATAGCATTTCATCCATACGTGATGGCTTCCCTGTCCGTTGACATACGTCGCAAATCTTGGCATAGTCTGCAGCATATTTGTGCATGGTTGGCCACCACAATCCTGCTAGAAGGATCTTCCTAGCAGTTGTGCATCTGCCATAATGTCCCCCAGCGATCCCATCGTGAGCTTCCAATAGGATCCTCTCCTGCTCATGCGGAAGGACATATCGTCCTAATATTTCATCTGGTCCCATTTTGTATAGCTGACCTACAATCAACTGAAAATATGCAGCTCGGACAACTAGCTGCTTCTTCTTATTGGTATTGAATCCGACTGGTGCCTCCCTTGTCGCTAAAAACTGAATGATTTGCTCATAATGGTTGTTGACCATTCCAACTCTAAACAATATTTCATCCAAAAATCCTTCGTCAATGCTCCTTGGTTCCTCGCCAGATCCTATCATTGACAGGTGATATGGTCCTGCATTCAATCGTCCCGGCTTTACTACTATCTCAAAATAAAACTCCTGGAACAATAACAACCAGCGACAGATCTTCCCCCCCAACACAGGCTTGTTCACTAGATATTTCAGCGCGGAATGATCGGTGAACATTTTGAAGTGGCCCCCTAAGAGGTAATGGCAGAATTTTTGTAAGGCGTATACCATCACCAGCCCTTCCCTCTCTGTGGTTGTATAATTCTTCTCCGCAGCAGAAAGCTTCCTACTTGCGAAGGCTATCGGGTGGTCGATGTCGCCTGTTCTTGGTTGGGCCAAGATGACGCCTAGTGCCACTGATGATGCATCAACGTGGACGTGAAACTCCTTTGTCCAATATGGAAATGCGAGTATGGGTGTTTCGACCATCTTCGCTTTCAATATGTCGAGGCTCTTCTGACACTCTACGTTCCACTCAAACTTGGTGTCCTTTTTCAATAACTTCTCCATTGGGTCCGTGATTGCTGTGTATCCTCTAATGAATTTCTAGTAGTAGCCCATATGTCCCAATGTCACTCTTAGTTGCTTGACCGTCGTCAGTGGTGGAAGGTCGACAATGATTGCAATCTTCGCCGGGTATACCAACATTCCTTCCCTGCAGATAATGTGCCCCAACAAAATTCCAAACAGAGCACAGAAGATGCACTTCTTCAGGTTCAATGATATTTGGTGTTGTCGACATCATTCCAGCATTAACCTTAAGTTTGCGACATGATCCTTGACCAACCCATACACTGTCTTGTCGTCCATATAGATGGCAAGAAATTTATGGATGTAATCTTTGAACTCCGTAACCACTAACCTTGAAAAAATCGCTGGAGCATTCTTCAACCCAAATGGCATCACTGTATATTGAAAGCATCCCCACTCCGTGACGAATATAGTCTTATGTCTATCTTCTTTCGCAATCTTGATCTGGAGATAGCCAGAAAACCCATCCGTGAATGAATATATCTCTTGAACTCCTGCTCCTTCGAGCACCTCATCCGTGAATGGTGTCGGGAACGGATCGAGTAGGAAGGCATCATTCAGCTTCCGCAAATCGACGCATATTCGCACCTTGCCAGTTTTCTTATCCTGGACCACCATTGGACTGATCCACTATGATTCTTCGACTAGTTCTATAATGTCGTCTTCTAGCATCCTTTCAATCTTAGCTTGCACCCGTTCTTTATACCTTGGATTCAATCGATACGGCCGCTGCTTGACTGGATTTGCATCGGGTTTCAGGGGGATATTCATTTCGCCTAAGTCATAGGAAATTCCTTTCATCTCTGAGAATTTTATTAGGAACATATCCTAAAACTCATACAGCAAATCATTCATCTTCGCAATCGTCAACTAATCCTAGTAGTCTCCAATACTTGAGAACTTCGGGTTCTCCTCCAACCCGATGTTCACCTTCTTAGTCTTCAATGGTTGCTTAAATCTATCCGATGGTATTTATGGTGCCTCCACACTGCGACTACCCTCTGATTCTGTACATATATAGCCCTTGGATCATCCTCATTGTCGGGCTCTCCTGTGATGTTATAACACTCCATTAACATTTCTGGTGTCGCATTCCATTGAAGTGCCATAGGTTGTTCTGTCGGTACCGCTTCAAATATCCTTTCGCAGATCACCTGTAGTGCACTCTGGATGAAGGGATTTTCATATGAGAAATAAAACGATTGGTTGAAGCCAATGGTAAGTTGTTCCCAAGAGGTCATCCCATGTTGCAGTTTTGTTGTGACATACCAACTCGCAATGGAACTTCATCCAGCATGTGCACGAATGCATGTACCCACTCCTGCTTCGCTCGTGATCCCCATTGGTGTTGACATGCATCCAGATGTGCCTTCATATCTTCTCGACCATCATATTTCTTGCTACCATACCCCGCAACTTCACCGAACTAAACCTCCATGAGGCATCGACATAGTGGCCAAGTTGTGATATTCGATTTGTGCGCTGCCCACCAGCGCATAGGAGTAGCCTTCAAGGCTTCCTCCAAGGCCAATAGACACTGCGGCTTTGCCACCTTCTCCTCAAATTCAGTGAGAAACTTGCTCAAATTGGGAAATCCCCCGTATGTAGGTAGCACACATTCCTTCGTGGCCACCCACTATAGCGACTGTGTTACCCTTGTGCACCTCCTAAACGACACTCCATGTAACCGGTTTTTCCAATTCTCAAGCGCCTCTTCTGAATCTAATGATATCGAACTGGCGTTGCACCATCCCAGTTCTCCATCTGCGGTAGGATTAATGTAATCCTCAGATATGTTATACAAACTGTCCCCCCCTTCTGTAAACTCATCTCTGGTTGATTCAACATTTTGCTGCCCTTCCATAGGATCCAGAGGTGCGATGACTCTCATCTCGCGATTCTCGAATGACATTGTTCGCTTCTTGAAATTGATAATCGCTTGATTGTCCAATGCCTAGTATATCCCCAGCAATACTGGATAGGGACTGGTGTTATCAACAATCTCTATGACATCGAAGTCGGCATATGTCCTGAGCCCCTCAATTTTGACTAGGAGTTGACACACCGACCAAGTGGAGTGACTTTACTCTGATTTTCCAAGCACAGCTGCACTGGCGACCAGGCCAACTGCGGTTTCTCCATTGTTTCCCATGTTTGCTTGGTCAAAATATTCACATCTAATCCCAGGTCCAAAATAATGGATTCGACATCAAATGCTCCAATTTGTGTCGACATTTGCATCTCCCTTCATGTCTTTCTCTTGTGTATGCGATCCACCTTCTATTCCTGTCGTGCACCCTCCCGCCAATGCAACAGGTTGGATATTTCTTCCAGCGTGTCTGGGTCCTTTGCCAACTCTAGGAAACTCTGCAAGAAGGATTTTAGAGTGTTTTCCTTCCTCCGTGGCTTCGTCGAGTCGAACGTCGGTGGCATATCATAGATTTCTTCCTGAAGAGGTAGTTACCTCCTTTGTTTCATCACTTCTTGTGCTTTTAAAAAGACGTCCCTTTGGACCTCTGCATCAAAGGTGACCTGCTTCCTTGTTGTTGGTCAGACATTAGCATGTGACCTGTCAGCTCCTATCACAGCTCCTACTCCTGTCACGACTCCAACAGTCGCATTATTTTTTCGAACCTCCTTCGATATCATCTATACAGCCGGCGATGGATTCTGATTTTGGTTCTGCGTATTCTTGGTCTGGCATTTCGCAATGAGCTATGGGCAGTCCTCAATGTTGTGGTCCACAGCGCTGCAATACGTGCACTACGATTCTGAGTTTGGAAAATCCCTCTGATAATGCCCATGTTTTCCACAATTATAATAGATGATCGTCCCTCTTCCTCGTCCAGCAGCTCCTCTGCGTCCAACACCAGCACCCTGACCTCCACGGAATCCTCCTCTGAAACCTCCACGCGGTGTCCCATATGGCGGATACTGCGGCTGCTGGTATGGTGGTTTCCCATACTGCAGCTGGCCATACTGTGGTGTTGGGTACTATGGTTTCCCGTATTGTCCTTGATCGTACTCCTGCGGCTGGTTAAATTACGGTTGTTGCTGCATCGCCACTTGCTCCTCCCCTTTCATAAAATATGCGTCAACATTCCAATCCTGCAGTAGGTCATAGGCCCTGCAGTATTTCTCATCATGGCCAACAAAGCGACAAAATTTCCAATACAAGTTTGCTAGCTTCAACACCATCTTTTGAATATATTCCTCCGGTCGATGCCCTCTGGTCTGATAGATGGGACACCATGGCATGCCTCCTTGATGAAGGGAGTTCGGTGCTCCTGACTGCAAATACTCACGGAACTCAGGGAAATTGTCCTTATGGTGTCCCTTTGCTTTGAACCTGGTGCACCATATGTCTCTGTGGGTTTCCTTCCCCTTCTTGATATCCTCTAATTGAAGTTTTAGAGTGGCCAATTGTGCCTGTATTCTATCCATTCCCATCCCCGCTTCATCGATTGGTGAAGCCTCCAGCTTCATCGCAATCTCTAATGCTTCCACCTGTGTCACTACATTTTGCTACATCAGCGGTCTGCGGATATGTGGTACCAGTCCCGCGATAAACCATTCTTTGTGCTGCATCTCTTTTATCGCAAAGATCACTTTTGTTATCAACGTCTTCTACTGTTGATCGAATTCCCACACCGGCTCGTTGGGGAACTTCTTAATCTCCTTGAGCTCAGTAACATACTGTGATTCTGATTTTGGATTTTTAAATTCATCAATCATCGTCGTTCTGATATGTGCCAATGTCTTAGCCGCTGCTCCCATCGGAACCTTTATAAACTTCATGAACCAGTCTAACGCCCGGCCCCTAAGGGTCGTCGCTATCTGTCCCATCTTTATGGCTTCACCCTGGACCTGATTCACAGTCCAGACCGCTTCACATATGAACCAATACTCTTCGGGATCCTCGATCCCGTTCCCTTGAAAGGTAGGCATCTTCACCTCATCTACCATCCTAACGTTCGTACTACTATTGTTTACTGAAGTGCTACTCTTACTGCTGCACATACGGCAACTCTGTGAATAGCTTGTGTTTCTTCCTATAAAATTTTGAGTAGTGCACAGGGTTGAAGGTATGTTGTAACTTATGATTTGTCCCTCTTCCTCTTCTGGGGTAGCCTGGTCAACATCTCCTTCGCAATAAGGTCGCTTCCTCCCTTGTGGTCCTGTTTTGCAGTCTTTCGTTCCGGTCCTCTCAAGAGACTCTCTCTCAGTCCTCCTCTTCTTCTCAGGACGCCGGAATATCACCCCACTCCTCAAGGTACCACACTCTTCGTAAGTCTCCCTTAGATACTCGTCATCGCTTATGTCCATCTACCCCACATCTTTCTATCGGATCCGCATTCACACGATACCCTCAACCTCCACACACTGATTTTTCTACTCCTCGGCAAACATCCTCAATATTCCTTTTTCGCAAACAAGCATCTTAATCCACAATTTCAACAACAGCAAGAACCTTCCCCTCGACCCTTTGAAAAAGTTTCTTTCTGTGTCTCTATACGAATTGATGGTATCTACTACGAACTCAGTCACGTATCCCTCGAGGATACTATCCACCCAAAAATCAACAGCCCTCGATACCTTGTTGTCGACTTGCTTCAGCTGTCGGATCAATTATGGGGTCCAACAATCAGGCTCAGTCTTCTGGCAGTGATTCTTTCGAAACGTCAACTACGCTAGCCACTCGTGCAACAACACCGGGAATTCACAAAAGAATATCTCATGCATATCTGAATAAATGTATTTCTGCAGCCAACTGGTTGTTGTCTGTTCAGGGTTCCGCTTTTCACCTTCTGTGTCACGTCCCCATCTTGACCCTATCACATTAAAATTGTAAATGATGTAATCTTGTTATATAATCATGGTGAGGAGCTCAAGGCCAAGTCCCCGCCATCAATTTATTGATGCATATGGTTTACGTGCTATCCCGACACAATGGAATTGTAAATATCATGTAAATATGCATTTAATAAAATACCCACAACTAGCTATGCAATGCAACAAGAGATGGGGGCATGATTTTACAAGGAATTGGGAAGGAAAACATTCAAACCCTTGGATCCAATCAAGTCAAGCCAAGTGTCAATGAGAGAAACCATCAAACCCTCAACTACCCATGTTGACTTTTGTACCCAATCATTGATTTCTCCCAAGAGTTGGTTGAGGTAGTTAATGCCTTGGGGAATGAGAGGTATGGCTGTCCAATTTCGAGTATGGGAAAGCCACCCTGCATGGAAAATAGCGTTTTGCTTCTTGGACAAGAAAAGAGCCATGAATTGCTCCCCAAGCCATTATCCATCAACTAGTTGCTCTCCCTCACGAGTTTGGAGCTACCTGGGCATTTTCCAGCCATGTTTTCCTGTGTTTTCCTTCATCCTTAGCTGGGAGAAGGGCGTTTTTGTGTTGTATACCAGTGGGGAAGAAGGGGAATGGAATTGGGGTTCCATAGAGATCATTTGGCTGCTGAATGCTCAATTAGTGGGGGAAGAAATCGTTTTCCTCCCTGTGATTGTTTCTCCCCATCCCATAATCCGTTTTTGGCTGGAAACGAATTGGGGAAAACCCATGACCATCCTGTTGTGAATCCCATTGTTAAATGTGTATCCCTGCCCAATGATTGTGCTTGCTGTGTGAGAAAAGAGTATGTTGGGGTATGGGTTATGGGTCTCCATTTTTTTGGCTTGAGCTTGAGTGCAAGCATCCAGGGTTCTAATGTATCCTGATAAACCCAGCTATGGACTGGCTTGGCTCAAATGAAATGCTTAATTGGCTGCGTATGAGCTAAATGTCTCCTTTTTCCTTGTAAGAATCATGCCCAGCTCGGGGGTGGTAGTTGTGTTGAGAGATTGATGAACACAACTGGCCTATGGTTGGGTGGAATGTTGCAGCGACATAGCTAGTCGTTTGGGACAACTGCAAAATGGAGATAAGTGTTTTATGTCTATGTATTTACTTATGCATTGTATTAATTTGATGACTGTTGATATGTTGTGTGCATGAGTAATGTGTGTGGATAGTTTAATTCCACTGTGCATAATTGATTTGTTTTACATCTGCACACAAATGATTTATTCATATGATAATAATGAATGGGCTGAGATTATGTGAAAGCCCCAGAGATTGGCATCATGTTCCCTCCCTTGCCTTGGATGGATGGGTGGATACGTGACAGATGGTATCAGAGCTGCTGGTTGCAGAATTGGGCCTTCATGGGCTACCTATCACAGTTGTAGAGGTAAGTATGCTTCCTACTCAGCACTGATAATTAAGAAAATTTTCAAAATTTTCAAAAATTTTCTAAGTGTCTATGAGTTTTCTGCCAAAAATTGTGTCGGCGAATCTTGGTGAGTTTGCTCGAAACAGCGGCAGAACTCGCTGAGTGGAGCCAAAACGTTCGGAAAATTTGGCTGAGTTGCGCCGACGGAGTTGCGGAATGCCCAGGGAAAGGAAGAAAAATTTCAAATTTTTTCTAAGTGTCTTTCGGCGGAAGAACTCAGCAAGTTGGTCCGCAACAGTGGAAGAACTTGGCGAGTTGGTCCACAACTGTGGAAGAACTCGGTGAGTTGGTTCGAAAATTTTTCTAAGTGTCTTTCGGTAGAAGAACTCGGCAAGTTGGTCCGCAATGGCGGAAGAACTCGGCGAGTTAGTCTGCAACGGCGGAAGGACTCGGCGAGTTGGTTCGAAAAGTTTTCTAAGTGTCTTTCGGCAGAAGAACTCGGCAAGTTGGTCCGCAATGGCAAAAGAACTCGGCAAGTTGGTCCGCAACGGTGGAAGGACTTGGCGAGTTGGTTCGAAATTTTTTCTCAGTGTCTTTCGGTGAAAGAACTCGGCAAGTTGGTCCGGAACGGTGGAAGAACTCGGCAAGTTGGTCCGCAACGGCGAAAGGACTCGGCAAGTTGGTCCGAAAATTTATCTAAGTATTTTCGGCGGTAGAACTCGGCAAGTTGGCCCGAAATTGCAGCAGAACTCGACAAGTTGGCCCGAAACTGCGGCAAAACTCGGCAAGTTGGCCCGAAACTGCGGCAGAACTCGACAAGTTGGCCCGAAACTGCGGCAGAACTCGGTGAGTTGGCCCGAAACTGCGGCAGAACTCGGTGAGTTGCTCCGAAACAAGGAATTTCAACTATTTTCCAGGGAGATTTTTCAGGCACCAAAAGTTGAAAAATGCCATTGAACTTATGCGCCAGATTGAGCGAAATCGAAGGATTTGCAAAAAAAAAAAAAAATGAGGGCGTTGCCCTCGACCCGCCCTGCAGTGGCGGTCACAAGGGGGCAAGCCCCCTTGACCCCCGTCGTCCCCCGGAGATAGTCGTTGAAAGTGTGAAATGCATTCTCTATGCTTGGAATGAGAAGCAGGAATTGCATAGAAGGGGTTGTGAAATCTCAATAAGAGTAATGGGTTGTAATACCCATTGTGGAGGATGAAAGGGAAATCCCTCACCTTAAACTATTTATGTTTATAGCATAATAATTGCATATAGCAAGAATGGATATTATACACATATGTATATGTTGAATTGCTAATTCATGAGAAGATCATAGCTAATTATTGCTTGTATGCTTGGTAGGGAATCCAAGAAAAGGATCAGCTATGATGTGGAGGAGGAACTCCATGTCATGATGAGGAATTGGAAAGGAAGAATTCCTTAACTCCTCCATTGCTATTATATTTATATTTCCTAAGTTGTCTATACTGAAAATTATGGCTTAGGGATGTTGTAAATGCAAGAGGATAGATAGATGAAGTGAATATGTACTAGATGGCATATTGCACAGTGCATGTGAAAATGTTTTTGCGTATATATGATATTGCATATTGGTAAAATAGTGAGGTTTTACATATGCAATGAGACACTTAAAATAATGATTGTGGTTGCTAATAATTAGTTGTGTTCGCATTGGTTCTAGGACCAAAGACAACCGAAGCATGGCCAAGGATGTGGATGATGATTGTTGCATACAACCTTATGAAGAAAGGATGGTGCAACAAATATGTGATTATGAGGTTGGCAAAAGGACTATGAAGCCTCGGTAAGAGGCCAACTGATCAAGTAATATCAAGCGATGTTAACAAAAGCCATGCACGTAATGATTATTTATGCGTAAATTGCATGAATGTTGAAAGAGGATTTGGTGAGATCCCTTCAACTATGTTCAAACTATGATTGATTGGTTTGCATGTGGTATTGAGTGCCTAAATGTGAATGTTGATCCACCGAGTATGGTGAGGTGCGGGTAAGTAAGGAAAGGAGCCTTGCACCCTATAGTTTCTTAGAAACCTCAATGCATTCATATGAAAATTATATCATACCATTTGTGTATGTTGGTTGTGAGTTTAACAACCAAAGCAAGTGATGACTTATGGTCCTGTTGTAGTGTATGCCATATGGGATAGGCATGGTTAGGCCATAATATGTGGGAATGCATAGTATTCATGGATTAATGCAAGGTTGTATTGAAAGATTATGTGAGTGATGTAAATGTTGTGAATATGCATTGTGTGAATGCATGGAATGTGAAGTAATGAGTATTCACAGTTATTTAAATTGCATAGATAGTGTGACTGTGTCTTGCAATTTTATTGTGATAATGATGCATATATAGAAATGTATATATTTCATTGCATTTCAAATGTTAACAGCTGAAGGTGTTTGAATTATTGAGTGTTATAATTCTGAGATCACTTCAGTGACTGTTGTGGCAATGAAAAGATTATATGCATAGATACTCACAACATGTTTGGCTAATTGAAGTTTCAGTTCTCGGGTAGAAAAGTCCTGCGTATGGCAATGAGGATAAGTCCATAGTAAAGACCGAGATCTACCATGTGTAGAAGCCAAAGGAGGACATGTTGTAGGTGGATGTTCATGTATGGTAGCAAGGGTGAAACCATAATGGACAGATTGATACCACTTACGAGATCCAAACAATATGAGGATAACCTCATTGCTAAGCAAATCAATTTCTGTAGGAGACAAAATTGTAAATTCATGTTGAATTTAATTATTAATGCCATTGATTGGTTATGAAGCAATCAGATTTGAAGTTATTGTTAAATGTTGCTGACTGTTTGGCTATTTGATAAGTGTGCCAGGACGACACATTGCAGGAAGACCATGTGTCATGGCCTGCAAAAGCCAAACTAGATGGGAAGGATCCCATGCCTTGGAAATGGGTTTTGGGTGAAACGCCATTATAAATTTTGACAACACCTCAATTGCACTGCATGTGAGTGAGAGGGTGAAATTATGCCAAGAAGGCATGTTTGAGTTATGCAACATGGAAATAATGGGGTGGCTAACTGAAGTACTGTTGACTCAGAGAAGGGAGCCCCATTCTTCGCCAATCAAGGAAAGATACATATGTGAAACGAATGAGTATTCAGTAGCCCTAACTGAGGATATACATGTCTGGTTATTAGATTTAATATGCAGAGTATGTTTTATTATTTCATTATTATTTCAGACTGCTTGAGTGGGACTAAGGCCTACATGGCTCACATCGGAAAGGGATGCATACCTTTCGGGTGATGGGTTATGTTAGGGTTTTCAATATTGACTACACCCTAAGGGAATGGACGCATTCCTGGTATTTCAATACTTGATAGTGAATGTTATGAAATATGGTTACAATTTTAGAGCAGCAATACTGATGAGTCTGCTTATCCTTCTTGTGTTATCAGCTTACACAGATGCAATTTGGTGTTGCACGTAAGAGGCAAAGTGAAGAAAGGGTGCTCAAGAGGACTGTATGGGCAGTGGTAACCTTTATACACTCACACTAAAGGACACTAGAAGAGATGGATAGGCCCTAGGAAGAAGGGGTATCATCCTTGTGTAGTGTGAGTGGGTATTATGGGGCCATGCTAGCCTACAGTCAAGTGAGTCACCTATGGAGTTCCTAGAGGGAACCACTGGTTGCATAAGAGAAGGAGCCACGTAATCATATTATGTTGTTCATATTGCCTGATAAACCCAGTTGATGTATTGGCTTGGAAATGGTTGTTGTATGCCTGATAAACCCAGTCGGCGTACTGTCTTGGCATTGGTTATTTGGGTGTTGTGGCGAAGGGTTGCTGGATGCCTAATAAACCCAGTCGGTGTACTGTCTTGGCATGTTGATAAATTGATGCCTAAAAAATCCAGTCGGTGTACTGGCTTGGCATTGGTTATTTGCATGTTGTAGAGGTATTGGTGAAGGGTGTTATTTCCTGACAAACCCAGTCGGAGAACTGGCTTGGAAATGGTTATTGTATGCTTGACAAACCCAGTCGGCGTACTGGCTTAGCATACTGATTTTTGAAATGCTTGATAAACCCAATCGGCGTACTGGCTTAGCATACTGATTTTTGAAATACTTGATAAACCCAGTCTGCGTACTGGCTTAGCATACTGATTTTAGGGATGCCTCATAAACCCAGTCGGCATACTGGCTTAGCATTGCCTATTCGGATGATGTTGTGGAGTAGCAGGTGTGCTGGCCAAGCATCCACCCCACAGGTGATCCAAGGCTCATAAAGCAGAGAAGGAAACCTGTGGAGTAGCGAGGAAATGCACAATACAGATAAGTATTCATTTCCATTTATTTCTTGTTTGGAATAATAAATATTTCAGGTATAAGTCTTCTAACAGCTAAGCTGATACACTATTCTTTCCTTGTTGGAAACCTTGGCTAGTGTAGGAAGCAAGGACCCTAAAAGAACTATAAAATTCTTGGTAAATTCAGAGAATAGTTGGTGGGAACATTAACCACTTGATGTTGTGGAGCAGTCGACGTGCTGGCAAAACATTCCTTAATTAATTGATAAAAATCAGTCGGCGTACTGGCCTGGCATTGCCTATTCGAATGGTTGTGGAGTAGCCTATGTGTTGTTCCAACATTCATTATTGTATCCACGGGAAATCCAATGCTTGGAAAGCAAAACAGGATCCTGTGGAATAAAGTGAAGACATCCGATACAGATAAGTATTTGGTTATCTTGCAACTTCTTGCCTATGAATATACGTGTGTATATGATTTGATTATGATTTCTCAAAATCTTGTCTAGAGATAAACCCTATGAAAATACACTAAACATGTGAATTGATTCAATGTTTGAGTGTAGGTATTCTTGGAAGCAAGGACTATGGAAGCATCTGGAGGATGCATGTGGACATGTGACTGTCCTAAAGAGAGCTCAGTATGAGCGGTAATGAAATATGGTGCTAGTGGACATCTGTGGGTCCTAGCAACCAAAGGTTCTGTAATCCCTAGATGAAAAGAATTAGACAGACCTTAAACACTAAGTCTCATAGCCAAAAAAAAAAATGGCACGCCAAGCATTCACATTGAAGTGAAAGAGGCTAAGGAGCATGAAACCACAGTGATGGTGTGGCTCCGGATTGGAACAAGACTAAGAGGGGGAAACTCTTACTCTTCTCTTTCCTTTTGACTAATGCATCTTATAAACAGAATATTTTTGAGTGCATGTCATAGATGAAGTTGATTGTGTTTACTGCTTGAAATGAATTGTGAATGTTGAATTAGTTATTTTCCTGTGAAAGGATGAACATGAATGAGTTCATGTGTATGTTAGAAAGCATGGAATGTGTGGAAGTCTCATGAGTAAAGCATGGACGTTCCATGTCAATTGGAAAAATAATTGACTAATTTTAACATTGTGTTATGCTTGTCCTAACAGGAATTGGCATGATGAGTCTCACATGTGAGAAATTGAAAGCCATTGATTGCAGCTATTACTAGCCAAGTGTTGCTGGTGAGAAAAGAGAGAGCCATTTGTGCACCGTGATCATGGCAACAGACCAGAGGCTATTTGTTTTGGGCTGGAAATATTCCTCAACAAGTTGCTAGGATGGTAAGAAAGATGGCATCCATGAAAATTCCAGACTTGTAGATCAGCTGGAAGGTGAATAAAAGGAAGGGATTGTTATGGAGCAATGCCCACTTGTAGAGATGGAAGATCAAAGCCAGCAAGAGCAGCTTGAGGAAGCCAAAGGACTTGATCCTGAAAGTTCAAATTCAAGAGATGACACGCAGGACAGACCTACCACCAGTTGTGAATTTTGAGGCATGTGTAAAGTGGGTATATACTCTGAAGTATTGGAACACTGAGGACGGTGTTATTCCAAGGGGAGGGGAATGTCACGTTCCCATCTTGACCCTATCACATTAAAATTGTAAATGATGTAATCTTGTTATATAATCATGGTGAGGAGCTCAATGCCAAGGCCTCACCATCGATTTATTGATGCATATGGTTTACGTGCTATCCCAACACAATGGAATTGTAAATATCATGTAAATATGCATTTAATAAAATACCCACAACTAGCTATGCAATGCAACAAGAGATGGGGGCATGATTTTACAAGGAATTGGGAGGGAAAACATTCAAACCCTTGGAACCAATCAAGTCAAGCCAAGTGTCAATGAGAGAAACCATCAAACCCTCAACTACCCATGTTGACTTTTGTACCCAATCATTGATTTCTCCCAAGAGTTGGTTGAGGTAGTTAATGCCTTGGGGAATGAGAGGTATGGCTGTCCAATTTCGGGTATGGGCAAGCCACCCTGCATGGGAAATCGCGTTTTGCTTCTTGGGCAAGAAAAGAGCCATGAACTTCTCCCCAAGCCATTATCCATCAACTAGTTGCTCTCCCTCATGAGTTTGGAGCTACCTGGACGTTTTCCAGCCATGTTTTCCTGTGTTTTCCTTCATCCTTAGCTGGGAGAAGGGAATTTTTGTGTTGTATACCAGTGGGGAAGAAGGGGAATGGAATTGGGGTTCCATAGAGATCATTTGGCTGCTGAATGCTCAGTTAGTTGGGGAAGAAATCGTTTTCCTCCCTGTGATTGTTTCTCCCCATTCCATAATCCGTTTTTGGCTGGAAACGAATTGGCGAAAACCCATGACCATCCTGTTGTAAATCCCATTGTTAAATGTGTATCCCTGCCCAATGATTGTGCTTGTTGTGTGAGAAAAGAGTATGTTGGGGCATGGGTTATGGGTCTCCATTTTTTTGGCTTGAGCTTGAGTGCAAGCATCCAGGGTTCTAATGTAGCCTGATAAACCCAGCTATGGACTGGCTTGGCTCAAATGAAATGCTTAATTGGCTGCGTATGAGCTGAATGTCCCCTTTTTCCTTGTAAGAATCATGCCCAGCCCGGGGGTGGCAGTTGTGTTGAGAGATCAATGAACACAACTGGCCTATGGTTGGGTGGAACGTTGCAGCGACATAGCTAGTCGTTTGGGACATCTGCAAAATGGAGATAAGTGTTTTTATGTCTATGTATTTACTTCTGCACTGTATTAATTTGATGACTGTTGATATGATGTATGCATGAGTAATGTGTGTGGATAGTTTAATTCCGTTGTGCATAATTGATTTTTTTTACATCTGCACACAAATGATTTATTCATATGATAATAATGAATGGGCTAAGATGATGTGAAATCCCCAGAGATTGGAATCATGTTCCCTCCCTTTCCTTGGATGGATGGGTGGGTACGTGACATTCTGCAAATTCCTCTACCTTTTTGTTGAGCCACTCTTGGATCTATGGTTTCGTCGGATTCCACAGCATATCCTCTTCTTTTCTTCCTCAAGGTCCTGGCAACGGAACCATTTGTTGATGCAATTTCTATCGATAGGGGTTCACTTCACACTGTCGCCAACAAACACCAACCCAAACTCCCTTACACACCGGCCCGGAAAGGTCTAACCCTTTCTAGCAACACTTGTGGAGCAAGTGTAGTCTCACCCGAGATGGATAAGGGGGCTGCAGGAACCAAGTTTCCATAGTGGAGTTGAGGACATGCATCCAACACACATTACCCTTGTAGAAACCAGAGATTATATCCTTTGCAGTAAACTATTAAATCATTATTCGCACATTAGACCATTCGCAGATTCAACAGATAATAAACATTTGCAACAACATATTTAACCTACTGATTTGCATCAACAGTAATCATTCAACCCACAGAGTATTAAACATGTTGCAAACATCCACATTCATCATCGCACAGAGACAGAGATATAAATGGAACCATAATCGAACATACTCATGCATTCTTCTAAACCATGCGGAATGAACTTCGCAGAAACAGTCAATACACCATGTCGCAGATACAAAACAAATCAAAAGATGGATTAACTTCTTATCACTTGCTCGGATTCCCTTAGGCTTACAATCCTACTTCTATTTATATGCTACTATGCGGTTACAAAATGGTCCACATGACCAATTCTAACTAATTTAACTATTCTTACGCTTCCTCGAACTCCGCGAATGGTCCTTCTTTCATGGATTGTCCCTTTCGCACCTGTCGGCTTCTGCACTTCCTTCGGACTTATTCCGTGCCAACAATGGGGATGGTTTCCCATTTTTATATGGAGGAGAACATCTATTCATAGTCAATTCCTTCCTTCTGTGCATAGCCTTTCTCCACAAGCCTCACTTTGTGATTTTCAAGTGAACCATCTGATCTGTATTTGTTCTTGTATACCCAGTTGTAGCCAATTGGTT
Organism: Larix kaempferi; assembly: GCA_027924585.1. Lineage (NCBI taxonomy): Eukaryota > Viridiplantae > Streptophyta > Pinopsida > Pinales > Pinaceae > Larix > Larix kaempferi. The sequence goes on from BSBM01000010.1 coordinate 1,122,848, forward strand.
TGGTTCCAATTAAAGGTTCAACCAACTTCTAGGTTCCATTCTTCATGAGTGCATCGTACTCATGCTACATGCCTTCTTTCCACTCATCACGAGTAACAGGATCTTGAAAGGAAGTTGGTTCAAAGTTAGCAGATAAATTCAATTCACAATAAAATGGGACATCTATGTCATCACCTGAGTTGTTTGCATCTCCTCCATCTTTGTGTCTGGTTGAGTTTCTTGTTCTCGTATTTCCAACTTCATCCAGATGGACACTTTCAAGTGTCTTTGTGGCCCATTTTGGAACTTTCCTAGATTGTCAAAGTTGATCATCTGGTGGTGCTTCATTTTATGCAATATTCAACCTTCCAATCCTCCCAATCACATCATCCAGTTGAATCTTCTATTCAGGTGAAGTGGTCAGAACTTCTTCTTCATGAGTTTCCACATGAGGGGGTGTCGGTGCTTCAAAAGGAAATTCCATAGATTGATCCAAGATAGGGGTCCCCCCTTCAAAATGTGAAATTTCATTATCAAATTCATAATGTATTTAGATGGGAAAATTTGTTAAGAACCCATGTCAACCCTTCTATTTACTTTGTTAGTATATTGTTGTTGAACGCATATGCTTTGTAAGTTGTCCCGTAGTATTTGTTGATCCATAGTTTGTCTTATTGTTGTTGGACTCATATGCTTTGTAAGTCGTCCCGTAGTTATTGTTGATCCATAATTTGTATTGGCCCATGGTTTGTAATGACACATGGTATTGACCCATGGTTTTGGCGCCTAGACTTAGTATATAAGTTTGTGTTGAGACCAATGAAGGTACCATGAAGTTATTTGTATTGAGCTTGCTCAAAGTAGGTTGCCCCCTCGAAGTGGCCTGCGATCAATAAAAGTGATTCTGAGTTCTGATATTTCTGCTATCTCATGTATTTTCATTAACTAATTGTTGCAGGTTCTTCACATCTAGTATCAGAGCACTTTCTTGGGCTCGTTGGGTGGAATTTCTGCCAAAAATTATTTTTTTTCGCATCTATTGCAAGTTCGGATCTGGGAATAATCCCTATCCGCTTAACTGTGGGAAGTACTTGGGAATAATCCCTAAAAATCATTGTGAGGAGTACCACATGAACCCCAAAGTAGTTGGCCCATTAAGAGGACCTGCCAGCGAAAAGGGCAATGACCCCTACCTAATTGACTAGTTCCACCCATAAGGTAAACCAAGAGTTGTTGTTTGTGCAAAAACAGTTATCAGTTTTACCTGAGCCGTGGAGTGAGGGGTACTGCCCCAATACGCAAGCCGTCAAACAGCATTGGTGCCCGAGTGAAACCCCTGAACTGTTAGGAATCCGACCATACTTGGGATCCATATCTATTTTCAGTTGAACTGTTGTCGATCACTTCCGCGTCGTTTCAGATTCATTCCAAGCCTTTCCAGATCCATCTGTTTTCGATCCATTTGATGTCCTTTCAGATCCAATTGTTCTGATCCCTTCCACGTCATTGCAGATCCATTTCTGAATATATATATATATATATATATATAATTCTGTTTTTTCGCCATATCTCCCTTGTTTTAACTCTATTTCCCTTGAAACTTCCCAGACACCCCTGTAATCTCATTTTGCATATTTCATTCCTGAGGACCTTATCCCAAATTCTACTTCCCAAAGCCAGAAATCTCACATTTGTCTATTTTTAGGGTTGCCATAACTTCTTCAATTTTCACCCACTCGCCTCCAAATTTTGCCACCGCGTTCATTCTCTCTTTTTGCTTCTTTGTCCCTCTTTGAAAAAATTTCTCATTCTTTCACCCCGCTTCTGAAATCCCCATTTTTTGCTTCCCTGTCCATCAGAAAGTGTCCAAAACCTAGTCAAACCCCAATTACCCCTCCGATTTTTTCCCAAATCCAAATTTATCTTTACTAAATAAGCTTTTGTTTGTTTTTTTCTATCCATTCCCAAAACAAAAAAACTTCAAGTTATGGTTGTCACCCGCGCAGGAGCAAAAACCATGGAGGAAGCACTTGCAGCCATTCAAACCAAACTCCAAGATCTGGATGAAAATTTTCTCAGCCTCCATCTTTAGCATTCAGCCATGAACAATAACCATTAGCAAGAATCTTCTGCAGCCAATGGGTTCCCTTCTTCCAGCAATTTCCGTGGTCCGAAGCTTGAATTTCCTTGCTTCAATGGTACTGGTCTGACTGGATGGATCTATCGTGCAGAACAGTATTTCAGTCTGCATGATACTTTTGATGTCCAAAAATTTCCACTTGCATTCTTTCACTTGGAACAGGAATCCCTTCAATGGTACCGTTGGTACATCAAGGCTCATGACGAGCCAAAATGGACAGATTTTTGCCAACTCCTTTTGCAACGATTTGGTCCTAGTGCTTTTGATGACTTCACCGGAGCACTCACTAAACTTCATCAAAGTGGCACTGTGAGAGAGTATCAGACAGAATTTGAGAAACTAGCCAATCACACAGAAGAATTGTCTGATGAATTCTACAGGAGTTGTTTTATCAATGGTCTTAAGGATGAAATCCGGTCAAAGGTTAAAATTTCAGTCCCAACACAATGATGGAAGTCCTAGGGTTGGCTAAGTTGGTAGAAGACAAGATTGTAGTCCAACAATGCTCCAAAACGACTTTTGTTCCCTTCCGAAATATGGGTTCTCAATGACCTCCCATCCCGCCAGCTCCTCGACCAACTCCTATCAAGCATTTGTCTGAAACAGAGATGCAGGCACGCAGAGAAAAAGGGCTTTGTTATAATTGTGATGAGAAATTCACTCGGGGACATAGATGTGTTCAACAAAAGCTCTATCTCTTGGATATGGATTCTCCACCTGCCTCTAAAATTGGTGAAGAAACTCCAGATACAATGGATGATTAGGTTGGCATTCAAGAGTCGCCTATCAACCCCCCATCTCAAAATGAACAACTAGAGATATCTCTCCATGCTTTATTCGGCGTCACTACACCCCAAACAATGCAGGTCAGGGATTACTTCAAGAAGCTTCCTCTTACAATACTCATTGATTCTGGTAGCACTCATAACTTCATTGACCCTCGGATCGCCAAACATGCTAATTGTTTTGTCCATCCTTGCTCCAACTTTGAAGTCATGGTTTCCAATGGGGGCACCTTACCTTGCAAGGGGAAGTGTCACAATGTGCGTATCTATCTGGAATATTATAACCTGCGCTCTGACATGTTTTCCTTGTCCCTGGACGGATGTGATGTGGTTTTGGGCGTTCAATGGTTACGCACACTTGGCCCCATATTATGGGATTTTACTGAACTTTGGATGCAGTTTTTAGTCAATGGGAAACAACACAAATTTAAGGGCTTACAACAAGGGTCTCTCGGCATCATCAGTTCACATTGCCTAGAAAATATCCTTAAGAAGAATTCACATGGTGTCATCGCTCAACTCCATTCCATTCAGATGCACCCATCAACGGTCTCCCGTACTTCCTTGGATAGATATGTAGGTGTCCTTGCTGACCCAGTGGGCTTGTCGCCTTCAAGAGACCTTTCCGGCAAGAATTTATCCGCCTCTACATCTCAGCAGGAAATGATGGCTATTTTGCATGCAGTACAGAAGTGGCCGCCATACCTATTAGGGAATTATTTCTGCATCAAGATTGATCTCCAAAGTCTGAAAAATTTCCTGGAACAATGGGTCTCCTCCCCAGCACACCTGAAATGGGTTATCCAACTCATGGGTTATGTCTATGCGATCACTTACAATAAGGGTAAGGACAATATGGTGGCAGATGCTCCTTCTCGCACATTTGATGACCCAGTTTATCTTACAGCTATTTCTCTGCTTGTTCCAAATTGGTTGCAATCTATTCAACAGGGCTATCTCTTCTATGAACTCCATGATTCTTCAACAGCAGGGCACTCTGGGTTCTTAAAAATGTATGACCGAAAACAATGTAACTTCTTATGGCAGGTACTGAACATGACAATTCAACAGATGGAGGCTGACTGTGATACTTTCCAGGTCAACAAGGGTGAAACGACACTCCTTTCGAGACTGCTCAAACCCTTGCACATCCCTACAGAGATTTGGACAACTATTTCTATAGATTTCCTAGAAGCGCTCCAGTGGTACAATACCACATCTAAAAGGAAACCATATGAAGCAATCTATGGACATGCACCGCCAGTTCTTCTTCCATACACCCTCAGTAGCCCCCCAGTTCAAGAAATTGACTCGGTTCTTCAACACCACGATCAGATTCTTCTCATTCTACAGGACAATCTTCACATGGCAAGAATTCGACTGAAACAACAAGCCGATCAGCACCGTTCTGAGCGCACTTTTCATGCAGCTGATATGGTTCTTCTTCATCTACAGCCTTCCAAGAAACCTGTTATCACACAAATTGTAGTTGCCCCTAGAGGTATCCCATCCGGGACAGTAGAGGAGACAGGAAACTAAAGAGGTGACCCAAGAGATGCCACGGTTCCCAAGGCAAGGTGGGAGTCACGTCAACCGAGGCACTCTTCGCTTTAGGTCAAGGTGTAGCAAGACCTAGGGGGAGACCCTATAACCAATCACAGTTGATTGGATCCAAACAAAGGTTTCTAAGGGTAGGTAAATGATGAGTTACAGAAACCAATGCAAGGCTAAGTGGACCTAAGAGTTAAGTAATGGTTGAAGGTGGTGTAAGAGATTGTTAGTGTTTCAACCTATGTATGGTTTAGGCCACATGATGGGGTATGATGACTAGGTATAGTACCATGTGTTTACACAAGTGGGTCTTGTTTTCTTGGGAAGTGTGAAATGGTTCTAGGTAGGCCCACAAGGTGAAGTTAGGTGTGAAGTTGGTACTATAGGTTGGATAAAGGCTAGATCTATGGATCTAAGTTGATTCTAGGAGTACCCATGTATTAGATCTAGGGTTTGACACAATTCCCAAGGAGTGCGACTTGCTTTAGAGAAGGACTAGTGCCTTGTTGGATGGGCTAATGGGGTCAAAAGGTATGTCAAAGTGTAGATCTGGACACCTAGAAGCCAAATCAAGTGGGATAAATGAGATCTAATGGTTGGATCTTGCTAGATCTAGGTTTTCAAGAAATGACCCCAAGTGGACCACAATCCCTTGAAACAAGGAATGCTACCCCCAAGGCAGATCGTCACAAAAAGATAGCCTAGACCTAGGTTTCAAGATATGGCCGTTCCAAATCTCCAAAAATCTCAAACACCCACTTCCTCAAAGTGGACAAACTCACCTTCCCTAGGTAGTGCGACTTTGTTCAAGGAGGGTTAAAAGGTGGGTTTGGTGGACCAAATCAAGTCCAATGGCCACCAAACTATAGATCCAAGTAGCTAGTACCCCGATTTATGTATGTCCCAAAAATCAAGTCAATCCAAGGGCTAGATCTTAGTAGATCTGAGTTTTGAGGTGTCAAGAAATTCAAAAGGGGGTTTTAACCCCTTAAAACATGGAAAGATGTCCACAAGGTAGATTTCACCAAAGTAAGAATCTGGGGGTAGGTTATCAAGTGTCTAGATTGCAAATCAAGTGGGATCTCACCTACCCATGTGCTAGATCTAACCAAACAAGCCTCTCACTAGGAAGTGCGATTTGGGTCAAGAAGGCTTTTTGCCTTGAAAATTGTGTCTATTTTTAGCCAATCGCCACCAAACTATAGATCCAACTAGGGGTGGATGCTATAGAGGTGGGTTTTCAATATCTCTTCAAAAGCAAGGCTAGATCTAAGTAGATCTAAGAAATACCAAAAACAAGGGTTTTAATCAATTAGGGTTTTTATGATCTAGAAATTATGGAAGATTCAAGGAAGAAGAAGATCATACCTCTTGGAGCATACCTGGATGAAGAGATGAATGCTAGTTGAGACGAGGATTACTTTGCCAAAGATCAAATGGATAATTGTTGAATCCTTCTTGCCAAATCGATTTTTTCAAGCCACATGTGATTCCTTTTAACCTGTCAAAACCAAGGAGCAAAGCATCAATCAGTTTAACATGTTGAAGGTAGATACAAGCAAGAGAGAGAGAAACATAGAATAGTTGACATAAAGGCAAAACTACTCCCTGTCAAACCAAAACGACTTCTTCCAAGTTTGAAGGGCAAGCCTCCCCACCAATTCGCCCTTGTCCAAAATCGTCCTCTTAACCTGTAAATAAGATATGGCAAATATGCAAGATAGCTACAATAGATCCTCCAGTGCAATGGACAAAAGCATTTACAATCGAAACAACCAACATCCACTCCAATCCAAGCATGTACTCCAAAAGATAGAAATTTTATTCCAAGAGCCAAGAGCCAAAAATCTCTAGATGAATTTTACAATGAGAGGCTCCCTCCTTAAATAGGATGGGGAGAGAGTACAATCCTAACCACTTTTTACATGAGTGGCTAAGATTAAAAGATCTCAAGATCTAATCAATGGCTAACAATAAATCATAACAATACATCACATGGATCACCCAATATCATGATAGTGCCCCCACTAAGTGGTACAATAAGAGGGTGACGTCATCCACTAGAGAAACATAAGCACCAAAATCCACCTCATGGTGACTAGGACATGACAATATAAGCTCATGGTGGGGCTAGGAGGTATCAATCCTTACTAGCTCATCCCCAAGGCACAATAAAATAATAAAATATGTCCAATATAATATAAATGACCAAAACTGTCCTCAGAATCCATGACAGTCAAGCAGTAAATGTCCTCCTGTGAACAATCTGGGCATACCCACATGGTGAAAACTGACTGGAAGGTAGTGATGCCACCCTGGAAGACCTCTGTGAAGACCAAATGCCAAAACCTTGCCTCAATTTCCCAAATCGATTTCCTTAGTGACCACTTTATCCCATTTTTTAACTGCCTCGGTAACTGTGAAAATGCCAAAACTGCCTCCTAGTGTGCTAGCGCTGTCCATCTGAGCCCACCAGGCTCTCCAGAAGGGGGGTAAATGGTAAAAACAAGTGGCTGGATCACCCCCTCCATCATCAGCGCCCTAGGTGAACTGGCCTCTCGAGGCCCCTGCTGCTCAGGCTGGGAAATCAGCCCCAAATCTGGTCAACAAGTGTAAAACTGCATCAATCACTGTCAGAAGTGCCCGGAACTGAAAGATAAGTGTCTCAATGGATCCAGAAGACCCAAATCCACTAGGAATGTGTACTCATACACCCTGGGTTTCCCTAATGGGCCGGCTGAAGGGTCCACCATATATGGACAATGTATAATCTGCTGATCTGAAGTAGTAATAAACCTGCTGAACTGGATCAAACATCATCTGTATCATATGTCCATCATATGATATCATCATCAAACATGTGGACCCATCAATCATCATCAATAATCATCCATACATGGTCCACATCATCACGGATCCCAAGAATATACAACCAAGGATAAATCACATCAGTAGACTAGGACACTGCTTCTCTAATCATTCTCACAGCTAAGCTCAAAGTATAACATCCATTCAGTGGCATTAATTAAGTTAGCATATTCCGTTGTTATATAAAATTACCTGCACAATAGTTCAAATGACAAACTCAACCAATGGACATGGTCAAACTGCTAGTGAAGGATGAAGGCTAGGAGCAAGGTTGGGCCAAGGGGTTGACTTGTCTAACTTAACTCAAAAATACTTTGGACTGGGAGAAAGGGGGAAGCTACAAACTCTGTGCTGGACAAAAGAACACGGGGGATGGCTGTGCCTCACAAATGGATAAGTTGTTTAGAGAGTGCTTATTCAACTTAGGCATCATGTCTACATCAAGTTGATCCAGGTTCATTAGGATCATTCAATTTTATTCCATGGCCTTTTTGGCCTACATAACCCTTCGGATTTCAGATGTGCTGAGAAGCACAACTAGTTGCAGCTTGCATCCAGGGCATGTTTTTTCAAATATTTATAAGGTCAGCAATTGTTTAGATATAACTTTTAAGAACCATTGCTTTTTGGACCTTTCTTATACTCTTCGAGGAGTATTTTTACCTTTTCATCGCTCTTGCCCTTTTCTTTGTTTCCATGGGCGAATTTTTCAAGTTTCCATAGGTAGAACATGAGCTTTCAGTTTTAGCCAACAACATCTCAAGTGACTAGGGGGAGTTCGAGCCAATGCCAAACATTGGGACAACCGACCAGAATGATTTAGGCCTACAATCCAACTCACCAAAGGCAAGTTTTGTCACCAACTCAGAGCCGAGACACTGAATAAACAGGGATGCGGTCCAAACACAGAGGTAGAAAAATGGGGAAGTCCTCGGTATCAGAAAGTCAAATGAGACAATTCAGGGTTTAAAGTCAAACAGGAAGGTCATGTATGGATGGAGACAAGTGAATATGGAGCCTATACTAACAGACAACTGGTGTCGGGAAAGACCATATCTATGTAAGGTGAAAAACCAGTGAGTTTTGTTAAATGACCTAAATGTGCAAGCAATTGTCCATTTTATGATTTACAGTTCATTTTAAATAGTTTGCCACATCAGGAATAATATACCAAGCACATGCTATGATCATGACTAAATCAACAAGATAATAATCCACAGTCAGTGAGAACATATCCATAGATCATACAACATCATCATAATAATAATCATCCAATATCATCTGAAACATTGCTGTAATGCATCTCTAGGCACTGAACTGAAACTGTATGGGATAAGTAGTCACATCAGTCATCAAATCTGAACTCTCAAGGCTCAGTCTTGACACAAGGTCATACATAAATCTGAATAATGTACTGCTCTGATCATGAGTGATCCAAAATATATAGCCATGCTCTGGAATAATGTAAGCTCTGGAATGTGCAGATATCTGCTGTACAAGAATAGTAGCCCTGCTACTATGGTGTGATAACACAACCCTCCATGCAACTCAACAGGCATCAGTGGCCCAGGATGCAACCCGAGGATGCTACAGTGGAACCACTCCTTCAGATTCTGCATCAATTTCCACATCTAAAGCTTTGAGGACAAATCTTTTTCTAAGGGAGAGGAGATGTTAGGAACCCATGTCAACCCTTCTATTTACTTTGTTAGTATATTGTTGTTGGACGCATATGCTTTGTAAGTCGTCTCGTAGTATTTGTTGATCCATAGTCTTATTGTTGTTGGACGCATATGCTTTGTAAGTCGTCCCGTAGTTATTGTTGATCCATAGTTTGTATTGGCCCTTGGTTTGTATTGACACATGGTATTGACCCATGGTATTGGCACCTAGACTTAGTATATAAGTTTGTGTTGAGACCAATGAAGTTACCCTGAAGTTATTTGTATTAAGCTTGCTCAAAGGAGGTTGCCCCCTCGAAGTGGCCTGTGATCAATAAAAGTGATTCTGAGTTTTGATATTTCTGTTATCTCGTGTATTTTCATTAATTAATTGTTGCAGGTTCTTCACAAAATTTCTCTAGACAATCAAGTTGTCTATCAATAGACTCGTCATTTTTATTAGTTTCAAGAAAATTGACATCTCTCGAAACAACAAACTTCGTGTTTACCTCATCATGAAGACAATATGCCTTGGAGGTTTCTGAATACCCCAAGAAAATGCATTTTCGACTTCGAGCACCAAGCTTGTCACTTTGCTCCTTTGGTATCAAGGCATAGCAAGTGGAACCAAAAACCCTAAGATGCCTCACCTATGGCATGTGGACATACCACATTTCATATGGAGTCTTGTTCTCAAGAGCATGAGATGGAATTCTATTTCTCAAATAAGCTGCACACAACACTGCATCACCCCAAAACATCAGTTTTACATTCTTGAAAAACATCATTGATGGTACCATATTTATTATGGTTCTATTTATTCTTTCTGCCACATCGTTTTGTTGAGGGTTGTAAGGAACTGTAGTTTGATGTGCAATCCCATGTTGACGATTATGTTCTTCAAAAGCATTAAAAGTGTATTATTTTCCATTATTAGTATGAAGTATACCAATATGAGATTGTGCTTAAATTTCTATCCATGCAAGAATTTTTTTTGAATGTTTGAAATGCTTCAGATTTTGTCTTTAACAAGTATACCTAGCACATTCTAGTGTATCATCGACAAAGGTCATGAGATATGTATTACCATTGGCAGAAGGAATATGCACGGGGCCACATAAATCAGAGTGAATTGGGTCTAAATTTCTGCATGCTCTGAATTTTGACTCTTGGAATGGTAGCTTACTATGTTTTCCTAATATGCATGTATCGCATTTGTTCATCTTCTTAGGAATGGTGGGAAAACCAAAAAAAATATGTTTTCTCAACAAGCGAAGACTGTTATAATTTAGATGACCGTATCTAGCATGCCATAACAAACTAGATGACAAATTACTTTCTCCATGCTAAGAGAGGTAGCAAAGTTCTGAACTCTTGCAGATGAGCCTTTTAGCTTCAACAACTTTCCATATTCATATCTAGTCATGATGACTTAGTTGTGAGAGGACTTCCTTATTTCTACAATTCCATCGAACATGTGGATGGAATGGCCTTGTTGTCGAATCTGCCCCAAGGAAAATAGGCTTCTCTGCAACTCTAAATGATAGAGAACATTCTGCAACAAAAATTCAGGGAATCCAGGTAGTTTGAGGCTGATGGAACCAATTCCCTTTGGTTTGAGGTTGGATTTGTCTGAAACATATACTATGACATCTACAATGTCATTCAGTTCTTCAAAATAGTATTTTATAAATGTCATGTGGGATGTTGCACCAGTATCAAGCAGCCAACAATCTTTGTAAGATGAAAAATATGTGATTTCTTTTATTCCAAGATTACCATGTGTAACAATACAATGAGCAGAATCGAGAGCTTTACCAGCCTCTTAGCTCTCACTTGTCTTCTTTCTTATGGTTATGTCTTCTTTGATGGAGTCCCAAGGGTCCCAACACTGATCTGCTTCATGTACATTCCTCCCGCAGTGCTTACACTTCAAATCTGGTCTTTTGTTTGAGTTCATTCTTCCCCCTCTACCTCTGAACTTTCTTCTTCCTCATCCTCTTCTGCAGTTCTCTCCCTTGGAAGAGACTTTTGATTGGTTCTAAGCAAGGCAAAGAGTCTTTAATGCACTGTAGATGCAAAAGAATGCATCTTCTATAACTTTCACCTATGTCACCTGCAAATAAATGGTGTTTTGGAAAACAAAAGCAAGAAGGTGTAGATCTAAGTCTCCGCCACCTTTTGCAACCGTCTAAGACAATCTTTGCAACAATATTGTAATGTAAGATACACCTCAATCTTTGAAAATAATTCAAGGTACAAGTCTATAAGTTTCACGATTTGTTTTTTTTTCAGTGAAAAAAAACGTACTATTGTTATTCATAAGATGAATCAAATAGTACAATCATACATAAGTCATATAGCTGAGAATTATGTTCAAAAAAGTATCCTTTGTTCTTTCTATGACATATATTTCATCAAAAATAAACTGTAATCCCTACACAAAAAAGACATCTACATTCAGCATATATCTGCTAAATTTCAAATATGTTCACACTGCCAAAATCAATGCATTGTGTATCTTGAAATTCTTCCCATCCGATAATGCCTTCGACTCCTGTGTGCTCCTCTTTAGAGAGAGTATCAGCCATCCAATTGTGCTCCCGAAATATATGTTCAAAATTAACGTTCCTAAAGAGCTGAATCTTCTCCTTTGTTCTACAGCACCATTCATATAAGGAAATCACATTTAAATTGTGTTCCCCTTGGGCCCATTTTATCGTCACTCTAGAATCTCCAAATACAATCACATCATGCAATCCCATAACAAAAGAGACAGTAAGCACACTCCATAGACCAAGTAATTATGCCTTAGTATTGGTACCTACTCCACAATTCAGCTTAAGGGTGAAGTAGTGATCTTTGTTGATGTATATCACTCCCCCCACTACACATAAACCGTCAATTTCCGATCCATCAAAGAATGCAGCTGGTCTATGATGAGGGATACTGAATTTACTATCCCGATTAATACTTTTTTTAACTATTACCGAACACTAATCTTTAATCAAAGAAAGGATTCTATTATAAGAATTCTCAATACCATTTCTAGTCCTCCATATATCCCAAGATATCACAGCACGCAAATAAGGCAAATATTTACAATTTATGAACCAATTGAGAGCACAAGTATCAAACACTCCCGATCCCCAATGATAGTCTAATTGAAGATGTTTAATAATTAAAGACCAGAATGTTTTTGAGAAAACACAATCTATCAATAAATGCTGTGAAGTTTCTGAATTATTTCTACATAATTAGCATATACCTCGACCAACCCAACCTCTCCTGATTAAGTTGTCCAAGGTTTTTAGTCCTTCCCTTAATGCATGCCACATGAAGCACTGAATTTTCAACGGTATTTTCCATTTCCATAAGGTTTGCAACAAGCTACATTGCAATAGTACATAAAATATTGCGCAGCAATATGTATTAATGACAATAACCAGACTTCCAAAATAAAATAATACCATCCACGTCCATTTTTTACAGCTTTTGTTGCACTAGTCGCAGCTCCTTCAACTCGTTCAAGCTTTAGACACCAGCTCATGAAAACGCACAAACATATTGATATGATATCTCTCCTTTCATTACATGGCACCTGTGCACTTGGAGAAGTCCATAGACACACACTTGGAGAAGTCTATAGACACGCACTTGGACAATTGGTTCTTGTCTTCACGGGTCTCCAAAGGTTGCTCCACACAGCAATAGTCTACAAGTGGTGGTACACAGTTGTCAGCAATAATCACGTTGCTCTATTCACGCAACAATAGTCATTACACTCAGTTCCACATGTTTGAGTTCCCATAGCACAACACTTTACCAACGGCTTCACCAATGCACACACTCTTCCACACAGCACTAGAAGGATAGTCACTTCACGCATTTGCAGCACTACAATCTTCCAACCTGCAACTCGGTTAGGGTTTCCACCAGTCAAACAAGTGAGCACACTACACTCCACTCTTTATCGTAGTTGTACAGAGAGAGCTCGTCCATCAATAGTCCAAGTATCTCCACGCAGCAGATATCTTGAAGAGGGGAGGTCGAATTGTCCGTGGGAGGTCACACTCACATGAAGGAGAGGATGTCGCACTTGTAGAGAATAAAGAGGTGGTCAAATTGTTCAGTGCACGGTCAAGACTAGTTGCACGCAGCTTTGGAAGAGAACTCACGGGGCAGTGAAGGCTTACGTAGACACCAAAAAATGCAGCTATAGCCATAGCTACAATTTACGCAGGTATATTGTTTAGAGTTTTGAAATAAGGGTGTGCAAGTTGTGAGGAGGTGCGTGGGTAGAGAGTAATGTATGTAGAGAATAAGTCACAAGCAAGGAATCTGATAGCATGGGAGGAGAAACGCTCAGAGGATGCAATGGAGGCAATAGAACCAAGCATCTAGAGGAATTTGAGAGATAATAATAGACAGAAATTAGAGTTTGTAGGTTCTGGCAAAGAATCACACAATCTTGAGCTTACAGCTCTGAATAATTGAAACACAGAAGGAATAATTGAAATGTAGAGGGTCGTGAATATCTTATAGGAGATGTAAAGGGTAGATAAATGGCAGCCTGAAAGCAGGAGAATGGCAGGCAAACGAGCAAAATTCCAGGGCTGAGAAGCAGGAGTTATGGCAGTCTTCACCAGGATCTGATACCACTACCAGAGAAGATAACTCCCGAATTGCTTTTTCATTGATTTAAAAACATTTATTTATACATTGGGATTGTCTCTTGGGCTTCAACTCCCAATATATCCGTTGGAGTCCTTCTTTTTGTTAAACTGAAAGGTATTTACAATATTACTTGTGGAACCATAATCCGGTAGGATTAGGTTTCCAACAATCAGGAGAGAGAATCGGTTATCTACCAAACCAATGTGTTGAAAGGATAAGTCTTTGCCAACCGATCCTGGATAGAGAGGACTATGTTGGGCTCACTATCCACTTATTATGAATCTCGGATGCTAAAGGAAATAGGAAAATCCATTATACCTATATGTTATTGTAGGGCAGGGAGTATGAAGTGGATAGGCACAAAGTGTGAGTGGAAAATTCTCCCGTCATTGAGGGCCCTTACCTTAAGGGAGAGAATGCATTTAAGGGAAATTGGGACAAACCTCGGCAATTATTCAAATCCTAGTGGCTCCATTTTGTTTTTTTGTTAATACTCCATATCCACCACGTTCAAGCAAGAATGCATAAGTTCTTAACCACGTATCATTAGATAGAAAAATAAAAGCATCGATCCCTTTACACGAGCTTAGAAAAGAAAGGGATGAGAGGATCCACGCAAGCCTCAAGAAATAAGCAAGTCACTCTTTTATATCATCGATTTTCATTCGAAGTGACTAGGCATAACATTGGTCAGATACCCTAGCCTAGTATGACTAAGAAATAAATGCAAGACGTGTTAGGAATAGAATTACGAAGCAATAAAAACAAAATGAATGCATACATGAAACATAGAACAACACAATATAAGAGAGATACCAATATACATGGTTCACTCGATATAGGCTACAACCACGAAGAAATATACAATCCTTCCTTTATTCCATCCAACAAAATGAAGGGATAAAACCTACAGCACATCCGCTATAACCTCTTCTTCACTCTCTTACAGCAGTGTTACAAATATCGCGTCGGCGAATATATCGGCGAGGGTCCAAAAAGAAATTATTGGATTTATTGGCAAAAGTGTCAGCAAACATTGGCAATATATCGACAAACTTAAAAAAATACCAAAATATTCATTTCTTTCAATTTTCTAAACATCTAAAGCAACAAGAACATCAAATAAACACATTGCCACATGAATATGGAAAAAAGACTGATATATAAGATGTATAAGACGTCTAGTGACAAATCACAAATAAAAAATGAATCGTGTCCTAGATCCTGAGTCCCCGACTCATGAATCACCAAAAAAATACAATCAATGTATCTCATATACAATGAAATCATGTAAATAAACTATTGATTCCCTCTACCTCTTTTACGGGAAAAGGTAATCGCTCTAGTAATGGCTCTACCTCTAGAGCCAGAAGGCCCCAACGGTCATGGGGGTTGTAGTGGACTCTATGTATATTTCAAATCGTTATGTATGTATATGTATATATCTTAAATTAATAAATGAGCAAGGACATTTAAAAAAATGAATGTGAAACATAAATCATAAATAATACATGCCGGCGAATCATTGCCTATATTGGGATACTACTCATCAATAGCACCCTGTGCCTCCCTCCTCCGGGCTCTAGTCCTTGCTTCTACCTCAAATCTCAAAGTTGATCCTCCAAGGACATTAGTCAACGACTCAACACCTTACAATTTTGATGAAACTTCCTAATCCAATTGTTTAAATAAGGTAGAAAAAACTTCCCATGCTTAATAAGTGATTTTACTCGAATGAAGAGTAATTTTTTATTAAGGGCATGACAGAGGAGTTCAACAATCAACATGACCAACATCAAGGTACTTAGAGGGGTTGATGTGCTTGATTAAATGTCAACGCCATACCCTAATGCATGATAAAATCCAATGGAAACTTTCCAATCCTAAAATCCTGAAAAAACTATTAAGTCTGTTAAATTCTGAATGGGATTTAAAATTCTACTTTTTGCATATGAAGTCCGATGAGGTTGGAACCACTCTCAAACATCCTGAAACAATTAATGGTAATGTTAAAAATTGAAGTAAAAGGATAGAAAATGAAAGAGAAGGAGAATGCCACTTTTACTTTAAGAATTTAATATTACCATTTAATATGACCAATTACTAATGAACAAGGCGACATTTTTTACGGCCACAACAACTCTCTTTTTTTAGAAACGTGGCAACTAAACAAAAAAAGGCAAAAAATCACAATATATTTGAAAAAATCGCCAAATAATTGCGATAAAGTCAAGAAACAATCACTAAAAAATTGGGGAAAATATCAACCGATACATTGCCGATATATCACCTGGGGGTTAGCATCACGATATATCGCAATGTTGTCTCTATATCGGTGATGTTTGTAATAGAGTCTTACAGTTTCTCTCACACTCTACACAATTGTAATATAATGCCCTCATAAAAAGAGGATTGCCTTCTAAGGAAAGAAACACCAACATAACTTCTATTGTCTGATCTGTGACCTAATGATGAACAATCCAAACTACCTTGGATGCCCTACCCTCCCCCACAAGCTCCGTTAGAAACTGGGATCCAAACATGGCTGAAACAAGACCTTTTCATCAAGAAGATAATCAAGCTCCACAACGAACAAGATGGAAGGCATGAACATAATAGTAGGCCAACTCATGTGTGCAATGGAGTCTTAGGGTGATAAACACCTAAATCATTAGTAGTGGGTGGGGATTTATGTAGCAATATACAATAATGGCTAACTCTTCCCACTAATTGAGAAGTCTTGGTTTGGAAAACAACCAAACCTTCCCTTAAGAAATGCATGCTAGGATTTAGGATCTCCCTTTGTAATCTCAGGCAAGAAAGTTGTACATGTGTCGCTACTTTGAAGAAATGCCTACTTGCTCGAGTAGACAATATATGGATCTTGTATGTGCCGATGCCTCCCTTGGGAGAACTAACCCTTACACTTTTTTCTTTTGGATGGGTGTCTTGCATCCTATTATTTGAAACAAATTAACACGGTCCAATGTTTGGGGTTTCACCCACCCCTTGGTTGCTCGACCAAAGGTGCTTCACAATGCTCTTCTATGTGCCCTATTGATTGAGAAAGACAACCCTGCCCCTTCCCATCTACTTGAGAACCCATCTTATCTTCTTAATACCTCGTCCTGCATGACACTGAAATAGACAAACAACTTCTTGTCAAGTTGGCATAACAAACAACATCCCAAAGCCTATTGGCTAATAGTTGTAGCTCGAGTCATTTGGGGAATGGTACCACAAAGTAACCAAAACAAATAAAAGATCACCGAAACAAAAATCACATTAAAAATCAAATCTTGATTTCATGGTTATTTGGTCAAGGAAGAAAGGGAAGATAAAATATTTATACCATTCACTTTCAACCTCTAGAAAACCCATCATTTACTTCTCATATTTGATTTTCTTGATTGGAAACCATAATTCCTTCGATCTTAACCAATCCATAAAAATCTAACCTATCAAATTCCTTTCCTAGAATGACAGTTTCAAGTCATTATCCAACCCTTTCTTTTCAATTATCTTTTCCTTGTTATTTTTCTCATCTAGGTCAATACCTAGAGCACACATTTGTTTCACCCCTATGTTTTGTGATTAGACTACCGTATATTTACATTCGAAACATGTATATGAGCATAGACGAAAATGGAATAAGGAGCAAATATCAATTAATAACATAAAGTTGTAACCTTCCAAATTTAAATCCATCGATTTTTAATTCTCAATATAGCTAATTGCTATCCCTTGTTAGTTATTATCTAGTTAATGCTTATCCCAAATATCAACTAGACAATGTGTCCAATGAATAATGTTTGATTCTTGTTCTAAGATCCTTTAGCAGGAGGAGATCCTAAATCAACTTTGCCTGGGTGGTTGGTTCCATCATGTTTTGAGTTATGTGGGAAACATGGATACTAGTAAAAGAACATATTTCCCTTACTGGGTTGTGTCAACTACTTTTCTTTAAATGAACTATACCAAAAAAAACGATAGAACAACAATCCAATCAAAATCGTATCAACAAGAAGCGAAATATCAATTTTTCGATTTCCTAGGGATTTGTCCAATAAGGAAGGGATATAAAATTTGTAACCGAATCAATTCCAACATCCAAATATTTATCTATCAATTTCCTCTTCTTAGGTTTATCTTCCTTGATTAGTAACCATCATTTCTTTTTTGGTTCATTCTCTAACCCAACATTTATAACACATCAAATTCATTTCCTAGATATTCTTTTTTGGTTCATTCTCTAACCCAACATTTATAACACATCAAATTCATTTCCTAGATCTAGAGGGTTGTGTATTCTTGAATCTCTCTCTTCCTTTACTCTTATCCATTTTGCTCAAATGTTTTCTTCTAGAGTGGTCCCTAAAGCGCTTGTTAAACATATTTTTATTCATGTAGCAGTTAAGACTTTTTATTTGGACTTGAAGAAGGTAAGATGCTCGAATGGGATAAGCGATGGATAAATGTATGTAGTAGATGGCAAGATCATTTCAAACATCAATTCATTGATTATATATTGTTATAGCTTCATTAACTTGAGTGATTGATTGCTTGGTTAATTTTATCTTCTTCGTTTCCTACAGTTAATCACATCTCTTATTACCTTATTCCCATTTGGAGATCCATCAGCAGATAAAATAGTCTGAATAGACTTAGCTTGGATACAATGAAGACAATAATCCATGGGATAGCGGGGGATAAGGGCTCTCCCCACTAGTAAAAAAACAAAGGTTATACCTTTTATTGCCAATTCTAAATACCCACCCTAGCTCTAGCCTAGCTCATTAGTTTGAAAATTCATTAGTTGGTTGAGTGTATAAAGACCTGAAAGTACGTGGGAATACCCATCCTTGTTGGGTTAATAGGTGAAAAGAGAGAAATTTGAGAAGGATTATAGGGCAGGGTTTACTTTGCGTTAGAAGGGATGGTCAATAAGGACCTTATAAGGTAGGACCTATTCCTATCAAACTCTAAGGATATTTCTTCACATCAAATCGTTGGTGATATTATTACCTCATCCACACTAGGGGATTCTTGTACAATGGCACAAACTCACATAGATAATTAACTCTTAAAACCCCCATCGATTGTTTTTATTTTGGGGGGGATGAGGGGAAGAAATGTGATGATACTACTAAGTGACTAATTTGGTAGGAGGGCCTAAATCACCACCTCAAGGTGATGACCTTATCTTTTATAAGCTCGAGTCTTTAGGGGGAGAAATAGAGGGTCCTCCTGTTATTTTGAGGAGAAGAATATATAAATACCTTGCCTATAAATACCTTGCCTACCCTAAGCAAGCGTAGAAAAGGGTCATTCTAATTCAAGGGGAAGAAAAGAGTATCCTCGCATGAAAATTGAGTCTTAGGGGAATAAATATAAGGATACCCCTACCTAAGAAAAATGAAAAGAACTCACTTTCAGTGCAGTGAATATCTCTCTTGGTGTCTCTTTCTCTTTCTATCTATCTTTATGTTTCCTTGCATTTATTGGCTAGCTAGATTCTTGGGTTGGGTGAGTGTCTTTGGGCTAGATTGGTCTCCAAGCTTTCCAATTCAAAGTAGAGAGAGATTGAGCCTCCAAACTATGGCGATTAATTCAAGGTCTCCCAACAACTCTATCAGGGGAAACGAGGAGCCTCTAAATCTACCACCTTGGCCCCACTTACTTCTCCATAAAGATTGGCCTTGGCACACTTTTGCCTTTCCTTGGGCCACTCAAAACATGATCTCTACTACTTTTTCGTCCTTGGCCAAACACATAAAGGTTTTTATTTCATACTAGTATCCCAACCCTTCTCAATTGAACCCACCATAGCCCAACCCTTCTCACTTGAACCTGCCATATCCCAACCCTTCTCAATTAGACTATAAGATAATATTGTATAAAAAGAGAGGTCTCATTGTTTATCTATGTAATTATGATTACTTTACACTTCACTCATGTAAAGATAGAAACTCTAGGGCATGGTGTGGGCCTCTGTAAATCCATTGTCTAATCCTAGACCAAGGAGACATAAGTCTACCAATTTTAACCAATATGTCTAGAATCAACCAAAATGCAAGTGCATAATGACGATGAACTACTTTCTAAAACAATTGGTTACACAATCATCATATAAGATCCTAATTTAATTATGAAATACTAATATTCTACTCTCACATGTAATATTATTGGGCCTAATGGTATCCCTAGAGAGGCAACGAGGACAAGTAGCCAACTCATTATTATATTCTATTATGTGGATCATATGGGGTCTCATAATGTTTCAATAATATCATGTATAGAAATTGAGATATGACCATACTGATAGATATAATGACTACTATCCCCATAAAATAGATACTTTTCCTTTACACTTTGTTTGGATAAAGGAAAGGATTGAAAACGCTCAACCATAAGTAAGAGTTGTGCCTTTTCCCTTCTCCTTATCCTTTATGCTTACTATTAACGATCAATAAAGAGAATAGCTATCTCTATCTTACTCTATCTCTCTTTATTTTTGTGTGAAATGAAGTTGATTATATTCTATACCTTAACTCGCGCTACTAAGGTGTGGGAATAACATTTAACAAGTGTCTTGGTTGGGATAACAACAAGATTGGTCCTATCATCAAGCAAAACATAATCTCATCTTGTCTCATCTACTGCCACAAGGATTAGGATCTGAACCAAAACCTTATATTTCTTTCCCTCAATCTTTGTTGGTGTCTTTTCGAAATGAGATAATAAGCTCAATTTTCAACATTTTTACTTTTAGATGCCCCACTTGATTGATATGGCATTTATTTTTTATTTATTCTCTATTTTTCTTGAGATTTTATTTATGACTTTTTTTACCTAAAATGGAACTGTGACAGTGGGAATCTTTGGCTCATGGGTTAACAAAAGGGTGAAGGGTTAGTCCTATAAGTGGGGCATGGCACGAAAGAAAGGAGATTAAAATAAGAGAGGTAAACCTGCTATCTTCCACAAATAGGGATTGATACAAGAAATCATTTCTTCATATGTAGAGCTCTCAGATAAGGAAATCAAAGAAGTGGAAAAGGAGTGGGAGGGGCATCGAGGGGGATTAATGAGGAGCTTGTGGTTGAGATGTTTGAATTGTGAGGTTGAGATTCATATCAATGATGTTCAGAGATAGAGAAATGGGAGTGAAGTTGGGTTTGGATAATGAGGGGGGTAACACACAAAAAGAGAAGGATGCCAAAATTGTTATGATATGAAGTTGACAAAGGGAACAATTTCTCTATAAAGACAAAGGAGGGGAATCATTTGAAGAAATTGGTGTAAGAAGAATGGAAATATTCTTGGGAAAGAAAAGAGATAAGAGGAGGGGCTCTCGTTTTGCATCCTGAGAGCATACTTACTTATCTCTTAATAAAATAACCTTGAGTAATGTCAAATGGTTACTAACCAATCAAGGAATCACTGCACCCCACCAACCAACGATCTCCTCACTCTAGTGATGCAATGCAACCAATAACAAAGTGTGGATTAGTGTAGAAAAAGTCATGTAGCACCCTACCCCCACCCAAGGAAATACCTAACAAGGGCCCTACCCTAGGATGAGGCCTAACAAAGCCACCTAGGGAAATATTTTACAATCCCCTTAATGAAGTATCCCATAATGTTAGTCTAAGATAAATAGATAAGGTGGGAACATAATAGGAATCCATGCCTCCTTACTTATTTCCTTGGACCCAAAACTAATAATTCTCTTAGAGCTACATCCTCTTACTTATCTCCATAGATCCATGAAAAATATATAACTTATTGTAACATAATAAAGCAAAAATGCATTCACAAAGTAATCACCCTAAATCTATGAAAATATATAGTATAATCATACTTAACATAATATACATAAAAGCAATCTTCATAAAATAGTAAACAAAATCTTAACTCGTCTACCCATAAATACAGTGGGAAGTGAGAAATAACTATAAAGACTACCCAAAAAGAAACCCAACAAAACCACCTTAAAAAAGACAATACCACCTAAAGGAATTATTGAAGCCCCTTACATGATACACTCACATGCCTTCAAAAGGCCCTTGAAAGACATGAAAAAAAGACTGAATCATTGATTGCATTGTCATCCTATCTCCTAAAGTTCAATCTCTACTTCAGCATTGATGCGATCTCCCACTTTTTTTTTCACAAGATAAAATACTATACTTTAATATTAAGTATATGATGAAATTACAACCAAATGGAGTCCGCCAAGACAAAGAACAAGAGTTACAAGCGCCAACCAAAGGCAAATAGTGAAACACCACCACGGCAGAAAGTGAAAAAAACACTAGCAGGGAAAAGGCTACAACCAGTAGACCACAGCTCCCAACAAGACAACAACCACCACACAGTCAAATGCACCAGCAGATCGCTGTCTAAGCGCACAAAAAAACCAGAAGTTACAGCCGCAACAATCAGACGTCATACAAAAAAAGGCTGCCGGACTCCCGAAGGACGTCATCCACCCAAAATTCAAAAAAAATGCGACCTTCCACCACCGAAAGAGCACGCTTCGACAGGGCAACAACATGCATGTTTGCCTCCCTAAGTATATGGATGAATTGAAAATCATTTAAAATCTCACGAAGAGATCAAATCTTCTCCAACCAAGGCCTAAGTGAGATGACATTAATCGGGCCTGTACCATTTAACCAATTCACCACCACGAGAGCATCCCCAGCAATTTAGGACAGCTGCAACTGCCGAACATATGCAAAATGTAAAAGACACCATAGAGCACATACCTCACTACGGGTATTCATTCCAAAGCCCACATTCAGCCATATATTAAAATAAGCCTGATCATTAAGTTTAATAAATGCACCAGCACCACATGAAAAGGCCGAACGCTGAGAAGCACCATCAAATGTCCCATATGTGCCCAATAATGTAACAGTAGGAACCCGACAGATCTTAGAAGAAGTAGTATCCATAAAAGTATCCCAAAACTCCAAATGAGCCCCCAACGCCCTCCCATCCACCCAAGAAGAAGAAAGTTGTTTGTGGGACCAAACATTTTTTGCGATCTCCCTCTATTTCATTAATAGGTGTGGGACCAAACATTTTCTGCTTTGGCTTAATTAAAGCGAAAAATAAACCCCCTTTAGACATCAACTTTCGAGAGGCATAACAAATGCTTTTCATGTCGATTTGCTTTAATACGGACTCAGCCAACGTATCTAAGAATATAGAATATAGCATTTGTAATGACATGCATGTGAGAGATGGAAGCAAAGCATTTTGGCACTCACTTTCATCGCCTTAGTCACATCACTTTCATCGCCTTCAGTCACATCAATCCATAGTATATTAAAGGGAGGGTCGATCGAGGTCTTCACATTTTTAGAAAGTAAGCTTTCTCTACGGTAAATTCAAAGATTCAACATTATATTTGGCTGGGTCCTTAACTTTGGAAAAGGGAGAGATTATAAACGATTTTGTAAGAGGTGAGAAGGACAACTTGGTGCACTGACAACTCATATTGGGGTGTGAGTAAAAGGAGATCAAGATCCACATTCAAGCCAAGTATTCCTCAATCAACATGGATTGGAAGAATAAAAGGAGAAAGGGCTCCAACTATTGTATATAGGGATGAATGAAATAGTGAACTCGAAAGATTTGAAGCAGTTATATTTCAGCAATTGCACGTGCATGCCCCAATCCTCTCTTCAATAACGAGACGATAGACTTTGTGTAGGATCCATTTTGTTTGTTTGATGTTTGTAATATTCTATAGAATAAGGATTTAAAGTGGTGTAGAAGGTCATGGTGGGTGGGTAGTGTGGACTTTGTTTGGGAGTTTGACTCGTATCATTTTGATAACTCGTGAGAAAGAACAACGTCTTTAGATCACTTGACTTTACCTTGGAGTGTCATCTAGAGCTCTATAGTATTATTTTATGGTTATCAAAATGATATTAATGTCTAGAATGAAAACCTATCACGTAAGGGTTACTTATCTCAACCCCCAATAATGTCATATATAATGTATAGACAAAATAATGAAATGTGATGAAAAGGCAAAGTTGACATGCAAACTTTCACCTCATACAACTCTTAGTGATCAAGTCCTTCCCTGAGCACCCTACATGATGTACAATAACTTGACTTCCATGTCGCCAATAACCTAGGTGGCCTAGGAAACACCTTTAGTGGAGTTGTGTTTCTTTACATTATCTCTAGTTGTCAACATGAGACTCTCAAAGTAAAAGAAAGAAACTAAAAAAAGATCTATTGCATATTCATAGCTTACTTCAGACATGAGATCTCTTCGCCCAAAGTTGGGGAGGTCGCGAGTTTGACTCTCTTGATCCCCTTGGAGTCGGACTCTGTAATTAGGGCTGATGGTTTACCCCGTTTACTATCCATGAAACACCTTTAATGGATTTATGTCTCTTTACACTATCTCTAGTTGTCAACATAAGACTCTCAAGGTAAAATAAAGAAACTTAAAAAAGATCTATTGCATATTCATAGCCTACTACAGACATGAGATCTCTCCCCCCCACATTTGGGGAGGTCATAGGTTCGACTCTCTTGATCCCCTTGGGGTCAGGTTCCGTAATTAGAGCTAATGATTTACCTCATTTACTATCCATGAATCATGCAGAAGTATTCAAAAGGTTTTCCTCAAGGTTATTCCTTGAAAAAAGAAATATTTATAACCTACTTAAAAACCTTTTTGGATTGTGTTCTCTT
The DNA here is from genome assembly GCA_027924585.1 of Larix kaempferi. Classification (NCBI taxonomy): domain Eukaryota; kingdom Viridiplantae; phylum Streptophyta; class Pinopsida; order Pinales; family Pinaceae; genus Larix; species Larix kaempferi. Next base: position 1,147,237 of record BSBM01000010.1, read on the forward strand.
TATTATTTCTATAGTGATCAACATTTACAAGCTCATAGGGAAAAAATTAAAATAAAATTGACAAGAGATCCCTCATAAATTCATAGTCTGTGAAAATCTTGCATTGACATACACTTCATTACATTAGCCATGGCAAGGCCCTCCCATTCGAAAAGGTGGACCTATTTGATACAATGGAATCCATATATATCCATACAATGAAAAGCTTTGTAAAGACTTTCCTCTCCCCTTGGTCGATTTTTTATAAGCCAATATGTCGACTCAGTCATTTTTGGAAAGGCTTATAAGTGTGGAAGATAGTGTAGGGTAAAAGGCAGAAGTTGTGGAAGCCCTAACAACCGCAACTATTTTGGGTCCACCCCCACAACTATTGAAAGAAGCATGAGGCAAGTGAAGAAGGGAGATAGAAAAGGAGAAGATCGACATAAGAGAAGATAGCAAAGAGCATCGAAGAGAAGAAGACCAGATCGAGGGCCAAGCCACAAAAGAACAACAGGGGATTCTAATTTGTTTAACTGTGTTTTGGGTAGTGTAATTGGGCTATGGGTTTTATGTTGTATGTAATACAACGACGGGTCATTCTGCAAATGATAAGTTAACGTTGTAGAGCCATGAGTCTAGAATGTAACAAGAATTTGTCGTAATATAAATGAAGGATTTTGGACCCCCTGACTGTATTATGTTTATCATCTAAAGAATAGTTCATATTCATGTTTTATATATACTTGGTATCATTGATGGAACTATGTTGCAATATGAGAAACATTGACCCTCACCGACTTATCTTTGCAATTAACCCTCCTCATTCCACACATGTCTTGGTTGTGCTTCGGGTGAGACCTCCTTCAGGGAATTGAAAATGCCACCACACTAGACCACAGCGATGCCCTTTGATGGCCCCAGTGCAAGAACTCTGTCTCTATATTTGCATCGACACAGTCAAAGGGCCCTCCCATAATTTGAGAAAGGAAAATCTATTTGATACAATTCAAGCCCTTTGTCAAATCAAAAGCCTCCTAATATAGTGCCAAAAACACTTTCCTAGAGCCATTAAAAGACTATTTATTTTGTTACATCTCCTCGAGAAAGTTCTTCAGAGGTCAATAATGTGAAAATGGGAAGGTCATTCCTTACCTTGTAACAAAGGTAAGTACAAAACCTACACAAATTCTAACCTAATGGAGAGTGGTCAATGATGATTATGTTCCAAATTGTTCAAATATATTTGCTTCAATGATGTTCCACTTCTTTTGAGCAAGAGGTCGATAGCCAAGCAGGCATTCTTTATTTAAAATAACACATGTCCAATTGGTTACAAAAAACATAAGTGTATTCCAATCCATCATCATACTTCATAAATAGTGACACGAATAACAAAAGCCCCAAAGCTAGGGTGGCATCAAGTGCTTGGATCCAATAAGTAAGGCAATCTCAAGTGAATAAATGAAAAGGAAGACTTCAATGTAATTGAAATTAAGAGGAAAAGAGAATTTTGCAATACTCCAATAGGATATTTACTTCAAAATTTATACTATTGAAATGATGGTAAAGCCAACCAAAAATGGGAGTGCCCATGGAAGGCGGATGTTGAGACCTCAACAAATAAACACTCTCTTAACAAACCTCGAATACCATGTATGGATGGGGTTGGTAGTCCCATAAATCTAAGTGTTTGTTCCTTCCTTATTCACCTGGAAGGAATCACATGCTTGAAAAAATGAACCATTGTTGTATCTCTAAGCCCAAGGCATATGTTCCTTCACTCACTCAAGCAAGGATGAACGAATCTCTGGTGCAAAAAGAAAGACGTATTAACTGCCATGGAGCATCACCATATATTGCCCCTTGCAAAGGTTGTAAAAGGGAAATATTTCATCACATCCTTAACAACCCACATACCTTCATTGTAGGGAGCAAACACCTCCTTGCTTACCATGTTGTAAGAATAGAGCTTTGTAGGTAAGTTCACTCAAAGGTAGCACCAACAATGATGTGGGTGATACACCAAGAATAAGGAATTGTTGATATTCTTGATGTGCAAGTGTTGTACAAGGCTGAGATGGGTTGGTAATGTTAGCAACATAAGCAATTTCTTCCCTTAGGCACTCTTTGAAAATAGACATGCATTATCGATAAGCAAAAGTGCTTAGTAAACAAGGTCAAAAACTATAACTTATAATCTCCTCCTTTCAAGGCCCCAACCACTGCCAATTTACACCATCCTACTTGGAGGATTTCCAATTTCCCACCCACATGCATCAAGATCATGCATTATGGTGTTAGCAACCATAATGTAGTCATTGTTGATGTATTTATAACTTCGGAAGATATTCACTTGTATATTGTATGTATTACATTTGTACTTTATTGTATCCCCAATAGAGATGTATTATTCCTCCGATTGGAAGTGTCGTCATTTGTATTTGCAAGTATCTCAAGTTACATTGTAAGTGTCGTCATTTGTATTTGATGGGTTATTAGACCACCTTGGTGAGGTCGGCCATGTATGAATCATGCAGGTTAAAAGGTTATTAGACCACCCTAATGGGGTCGGCCATGTATGAATCATGCAGGTTAAAAGGTTATTAGACCACCCTAATGGGGTCGGCCCAGTAACAAAGTGGTAATGGGTTATTAGACTCCTACAGGACGTCGGCCTAGTTAGAGTAAAAGACAAGTCAAGTAATTGTATAAATAGAGAATGTGTCTCTCTCATTCTATTCATTCACTCATTCACTCACTTCGCATTAGTGAGAGAGAGAGAGGAGGAGCGCACACAAGTGGAGGAGGAGGAGCTGTTGTAGACATTTATCTTTTGGGGATTCATCTTGGTGATCTTTGTATTGGTGCTTATTCTATCTCTGAGGAAGTTGCGGGGTTTTTCACCTTCTTGGTTTTCCCCAGTGAAATGCTTTGTGTCTCTTGTCTCTTATGCTTGACATGCTGTACATGTTGTTCTCTCAGTTAAGATCCTAGATCAAATTGAATTAAATGCCGAAAAACTAACAATCATAAGTATGGAAGTAATTGCATATTTGGTGGTTAGTGGTGCATTAATCTGGGGAGTGGAAGTCAGCTAACAAGGCATTATTAAGCTGAGGTATTGAAAGGGTTGGCATAAGAAGGCAAAAGGGATTTGACCTCTTCAACAATAGTTCATTGATGAGTCAATTAGGATTTTTTTTTCATAGAAAGATGGGGGCTAAGGTTTTGAAAAGGGTTGGATGACACAAGTGGCACACCTACTTGATTTATTTCTCTTTACCCATACCCTCACAAATAAGGACTTTAGTTGGGTAGGAAAAAGGAAAAGTATGCTACCTTTTTATGAAGTTAAGCCAATCAACTTCAATCTGATAGGGGCAATAATTTAGTTAGTCATCCACCCCACCGCAACTAATCATTATACTATCAACTGTATGCCTACCATTCAACAACTACTTTCTCCATCCACTACCCACTAGCTTTATTTAGTCTTTTTTTCTCCAATGGCAAATGAAAAAAATGATTTGTTCAAAGAATCTTCATTGGCCTTGTGAAACTTTCGCATTGCACCATTCAAATAAAGTTGGGCCCGTTATATTGCTCCTTATAAACGTCATATACACAAACTAAACAGAACCAACAATTTAGATGGATAACAAAATTGAACTCTCTAAATGTAGAGATATCAATTCCAATAATCCATGCATAAAGATATTTTCAGCATCAAACTAAAGCTAGCAGAATATAATGAATACTATCAAAATGATGAAAACTAGAGCAAACATAATAGTGATGAAAACTACATAATGGCGAAAGACTAAATTGGATCCCATTATCTGCCAGTTGTTCTTTACAGGATAAGTAACTTGTAGGTCTATTCAGTAAGTCTTTTTCTCTAATGGGTTTAAAGTTTTGGAAATCAAGAATCCCAACTTGTAGGTCTATTCAGTAAGTCTCTCTAATGGGTTTAAAGCTTTGGAAATCAAGAATCCAGAATGGTAATAAGGCTGACAGAATCTAAAAACCCTATATTGAAAAATGCGACTGCCACAGATATCGGGCAAACCCACTTACAAAACATTACCTAGATGAAATTGATCAATTTATGCTGATACGTAAAAGGCTCAATAGTAAAATTATTACCCTAATATTAAATACTTCAAAGCCAGGAACAAAGTTAGAGACCAATATGAGAATTAATCAAAACATATTAGAAAAAATAGTTTTACATTTCGACAAGCAAACTAACTTTAATGACAACTTACCAACGGGCTCCCTTGGCCAAAAGAGTGTCATCTTTAACTGTTGCAGTTAGTGCAGATGACGCCACCTCACAAGGATTGGTGCCTCAAGACAACTTCCACGACTAGCACCTTGAAGCTCAATAAATCCAAAGTGAGTATCAGCCCTCTGTCATCGAATGTCTGATCTGCAAATTCTTCGGTACCTACCCTAAAATCTTGGCATTCATCGGTGGGTTGACAAACATTGGAAAGTGACAGGAGGAACAGAATTTGGATTTCTTCCTTGTGGCAACTTTCTAGCTATCTTTGCCTCTTTAGAAGATTGCGACTCAGTTTTTCAAGGCCGCCAGTGGTTCTTTATAAAAGCAGGCATGAAATAATGAGAGGGAGCTTTTGATCCAACTATACAGACAAGTTCAAAAGAGACTGTCGATTCATTTCTTTCAACTTCCTTGGTATCTCAGGAAAAATACGTTGTTTTGTTTCCAAGTTTTGCGTTAAACTTGGATATGTAATAACCTCTCCTCGAATGTCTGACAAGAACTCTAAATGGCACTGTAATTGGATCATTATGGCAACTCCAAATGGGCACTGTAACTGGATAATTCTGGCATGCCTTTCCTACCATGCATACAGTTATCTTATCAAGAACTGCCATATGTAATAACCTCTCCTCGAATGTCTGACAACTCCAAATGGGCACTGTAATTGGATCATTATGGCAAACTCCAAATGGGCACTGTAACTGGATCATTCTGGCATGCCTTTCCTGCCATGCATACAGCCATCTTATCAAGAACTGCCATATGTAATAACCTCTCCTCGAATGTCTGACGAGAACTCCAAATGGGCAGTGTAACTGGATCATTATGGCAACTCCAGATTGGCACTGTAAACTGGATCATTCTAGCATGCCTTTCCTACCATGCATACAGCCATCTTATCAAGAACTGTCCTCAGCATAGGATATAGGATCAAGATGAGGAAGGTTTTGTCCAGCCAAAATAAACAACAAAATCCATGAGTGGAAGGCAATATTTACATCAACTGGGTGTCTAAAGTCATGCATACAGCCATCTTATGAAGAACTGCCCTCAACAAAAACCGAGGATAGCATCAAGATTAAGAAAGTTTTGTGAAGCCAAAATAAACAACAAAATATCCATCATAATGGAGAGGAAATGTTTACATGGTCTGGGTGTCAAAAGTACCTTCGGGAAAGGAACCTCAAGAAAGGTTATCATGACTGCGGAAGTTGGAAGTGAGTGCAAGTTCTCAACTTTGCAGAAGTAGAAGTTATCAACACTACGTACTTTTCTTCTTCCGAGCCTAATAAAAGAATTTGTGGAAAGCTTTGATGACCCTTATGGAAAAAGTATTTCTTCCCGCCCTAACAAGGGAACCAAGAATGGATAGAATTCTAAGGAAGAAATGTACAACCCTCCAACCAAAGCACCACAGACTTCCCTGTATCCTACAGAGCAATACTCGTGAAAGCATAACTACAAATCATCCCCTTTGAAAACAAGAACGAGCACACCAACACTCGACAGCCCGATCTAGATCTACAGAAGGAAGATCTTAAAAATTGAGATTTTGGGGGCAATGGTAGCAAGAGATCTATTCCGATTTGTTTCTGTCGGAAGCAAAGTATCTAGCTACTTGAGACAGGCGGAAATTTTCCCAACATGTCAAGGCTGAAATTGCTCAAAAGGGTATAGTAACACAAATTTGTTTGATCAGTCCACAATAGCAAATAGAGAAGTCGACATAATAAAGAGACTTGTTAGCTGATGGTCAGAGGATCAGAATGAAATCAGAAGGGATTTTTTGAAACTTCCTCTTCTTTTTGAACCTTCCTGAAGAAACAGATATTAGTGGAGAAGAACAAGCACCTTCCTCATTCTGGCCAACATCCGTACCCTCCTCAGTAGGGAGAGAAACAGCCACCTTATGGAACCAATTTCAGAAGAGAAAAAATGGCAAAGCCCGAGGTCTAAATGGATTCCAAGCAGATATTTTCAATGAATATTTGAAAATACTAAAATAGTAAAGGAAAGTGGTGGCATCTGTGAAGAATCTTGACAGGCAAATTCAGTTCTTAATGAAATGAACACCATAGTGAGGTTTTCCGGAGTAAACTGTGTTAGATAATTGAAACAGTTCCAACTTTTTAGGTCGACACTCCACCCATCATCAGGGGATAGCTCTTATTGCCAAAAGAAATGAAGCCCTCTACTTGGATACCCCTTAAGACGAATCTCATTATGGAAAATTACACATAAGATCATTGCAAAAGTGAAGTCGAATGATTCAGACCGCTCCTTCTCAGGTTAGGGGGGTTTTGTCAAGGCAAAGCAAATCCTGGACAAAATATTGATTGCCTGTGAAATGATCCACTCCCTATCGACAAACAAAAAGAAATGCCAATAAAGTTGGATATAGCCAAGGCATCTGACAGTCAACTGGAATTCTTGTATAAGTTCTACAGAGATTTGGTCTTAATTGTTAGCGGAGGAAATGAACTTGAAGCTCTTAATCAACTCTGAATTTTTTGGAACATTACACATAAGATCATTGCAAAAGTGATAATCGAATGATTCAGACCGCTCCTTCTCAGGTTAAGGGGGGGTTTGTCAAGGCAAAGCAAAATCCTGGACAAAATATTGATTGCCTGTGAAATGATCCACTCCCTATCGACAAACAAAAAGGAATGCCAATAAAGTTGGATATAGCCAAGGCATCTGACAGTCAACTGGAATTCTTGTATAAGTTCTACAGAGATTTGGTCTTAATTGTTAGCGGAGGAAATGAACTTTAAGCTCTTAATCAACTCTGAATTTGTTTTTATTCAATGACCCACCAACTGGGTTCTTCAATGGAGGTCTATCCCCAAGATGATTTCCTCTCCTCCGTAGAACTTTAGCAGTGGTTAAACATAAAATAAATTCAAGGACTGTAACAGTTTGTATCCCATTTACAATTTGTGGATGACGCCTCTCTTTATGGCAAACCAATAGAAGGCTGTGATTTTTTAAAAAGATACTCTCTAGTTTTGAAAGCGCAACAGGAAAGAAAATCAATGAACAGACACCAACGATTTATTTCTTTAATGTCAGCCTCAGGCAGCAACTCTGCATACGCAACATCCTGGGCTTTTAAACAAAGTCAGTTACCAAGAATATACATTGAAATCCTTCTATTTCAGGGTCAACATAAAAGAAAAATCTTTAGCGGGATCTGATTGATGGATTCTCCACCAAAATTATGCAATGCACCATAATCACCTAGGGCTACCAACAGCACTTGCTACCACCCAACATAAATAACCTAGTGCTACTACCCAACACATAAGCAATCGATACGACCAATGTTACAAAAACCGGGCCGGTTCTAGCAAAACCGGCCGGCTCGATCGGTTCAGAGGACTCATCGGTTCAGAGGCCTCACCAGTTCAAACCGGTATCTCAAACCGGAAATGACCGGTTCCGTACAAAACTGTATGGAACCGACCGGTTCTGACCAGTTCCGGAAGGTTTTCCGGTTCCGTTTCCGGATTTGACCGGTTCAGTACAGAACTAAACAATGACACTTAAGAGGCCATTTTTAAATTTTAAAAAAAAATAATGAAGTTGGTTGAGTGGGAAAGGTTCTAGATAACCCTAAACCCCTAAGAAAGCTATAAAAGCAACCCCAACCGGTCTATTTCTCTCACACTATTCACTTGAATAATTTGAGTTAAGAATCATTCTTGACAATCCTGGGAAGTGTAGCAGCCTTGAAAGAGTATGCTAAGTACCTACAACAATCCTGGTTATATCATCATAAATAAAATACACCTAATAGTAGTTACCTACAGCAGTAAAAACACTTTGAGTAATCCTAACAGCAACTGTGAAACCAGCATTGATCCATCTTAAACCCGTATCTATCAAGCACCGAGAGGGATCCAATTTCTTGGGGTGTATTTCTTTTTTTAAATTTAAACTCAAGAAATTTGATATCTCTTGATTGATAGACCCTGATTTAAGTTTTAAGTTTTTATTTTATAAACGAACATCGATTTTTTAAATACTTTTCATAATATTTTACTTTATGAGCCAACATGGATTTTTTTTAAATACTTTCATTAATTTTTTATTTTATGAGCCGACATGAATTTATTAATGGCCGACATAATATAATTTATTGCTTTTTACTCTTTTTTTGTAACGTTACAACATTTCCCTCATACTCACGTGTAACGCTACATCCATACACATTACAACATCTCCCCCATACTGGGCTGTAGAGCACGGCATATTCCAAGTTGACAGTCTGTTACAACAGCCTTGATACAGCATTTTCAACAACAGTTTCCTCAGCATGTTAGACATGATTCAAGTGAAATATGCTCAGTATGGCACCTAGCAAGATACATACAGGAGCCCTTTTTGCAAATTTGTGGATAATGGTTTTGATTCACATGGTTGAATATATATATATATATATATAATTTTTCAAAATTTGAACATTTAATGTATTTTTGGTGCACCGGTTTTGTGATCCTGTTTTTTCCCAGTTTTGGTCTGGTTCCAGTTCTCGAGGTCAGCCAATTCAATCACCAGTTCAGTTTTTGTAACATTGAGTACGACCAACCAAAATCACTTACCTACTGCTACCACCACAGAGAAGTATATAAGCGCATACAATACAATAACAAGCAAATGACACCCATGTAATACGTATTATGAAGAGGTGAGTGCAGGTAAGCAGAATTAGGATGCCTATAGAGGGTTGTAGTTTAAAAAAAAAATCGGTAGTTTTGAAAGCGCAACAGGGCAGAAAATCTACAAACAGAGATCAAACATTTACATTGAAATCCTTTTGGTTTTATTAAATGCCCCACAAACCGGGTTCTCCAATGCAGAAGGTCTATATCCCCAAGATGAACTTTAGCAGTGGCTAAATGTAAAAAATAAATTGAAAGACTCTTGACAGTTTGTATGCCATTTACAATTTTTGTACACCTTTCTTTATGGAAAGCCAATAGAGGGCTGTAATTTTAAAAAAATAAACTCTCTAGTTTTGAAAGAGCAACAGGACAGAAAAGTAAGGAATGTCCTTACTCTTACTCCATGGTGAGCATAATAAAGCAATTAAGGGCTATTATTAAGGTTGACAAACAAAATCATTTTAACAAATTGTGCATCACCTAAAATTTCTAAATGAAATTATAACCAGCGTAGATCCATCTTAAACCCGGATCTATCAAGCATCGAGAGGGATCAAATTTCTTGAGGTGTAATTTGTTTTTTAATCTTAACTCAAGAAAGTTGATTCCTCTCTTGCTTGATAGATCTGGGTTTAAGTTTTAATTTTTTTTAATCAATGGACATGGAAGTTTTTAATTACTTTTTGTAAAAAAAAATATTTTATGAACTGACATGGATTTTTTAATTACTTTTCATAATTTTTTATTTTATGAGCCGACATGGATTTTTTTAATTACTTTTCATAATTTTTTATTTTGAGCCGAAAATGAAATTTTTTAATTTTTTTTTGGTAATGTTATGTTATGTTACATTGCCTTACGTTACATTACCTCACGTGCCAACATCTCCCCAATACTGGGCTGTAGAGCACCTCGCTCCTCTCCGTGCAATTAAGAAGAATCTCTATATTTTTGTGCCGGGATTGCTAAGATGCTCCACTTAAGGCTAGATGCCTGTGAAGTGATTTCTCCTTTGGAAGAGGAAAAATTGGCCAGCGAGTCCACACAGAAGCAACCGCCTAAGAAGAGCACCGGTCAGCGGAAGTGGTTAAGCTAATTTGAAGGAACAGCTCAGAGAGAGAATTCAGAACCCTGTCACAACGAAGAAGGAAAATGGCCAGCGAGTCCACACAGAAGCAACCGCCTAAGAGCAGAAACACACAGCAGGACCTTCTGTTTCCCATAGAGAAGAGCACCGGTCAGCGAAAGTGGTTAAGCCAATTTCAAGGGACAGCTCAGACAGAGAATTCAGAACCCTGTCACAAGGGACTGGGTTGCTCACCACATTCTCAAAGGCAAAGTGTTAGATAAACGTTTGAAAGAGGAGCCACAAGATAGGAGAGAATTAGACCAATAAAACCCTGACTCAGGCTCAACCCAAACTCACAAGAATGTGCTTATCGTTGCAAATTAGTAGCTCAACTGCCGAAGTTTGACGGAAGTAAATCTTTGTGCTTTCGCCTTGCACAGTGACATCCTATGAACGAAATAGGAGGTTCTTAGGAGGTTCTTAGTGAAATTGAGCTGTTGGAGGGATATTTTCAGCACCTGGACACATCCTGTTATGTGACACCAGCAATATGAGTGATTTTATATATGGAACAGCACCTGCAAAACTTAATGAAAGTTCTTAGTGTCCATATTCTGAAGAACCCAACAACCGAAGCCATCTCCAGGAAAGCATCTGACAAGTGATTTCGTTAGTCTCGGAAGCTCCTTGCGGGCTTGTTTTTGGTTTTTGGCTCAAATGACAACTTTTTTATCAGTAGTAGTAGCTTTCATTTGGCATTATAATCAGAATTATCTCTACGGACTGGACATATAAGAGAAAAACAATGGTTTAGCTTTGAAAAACACCATATGAAAAATGAGCTCTGGAAGGACTGAGGATTTAAAAGCAAGTAAATATTTTGTACTATATTTTGAAGAAGTTAATATAAACCTTTATCATTACCTAGAAACAAAACATATTTCCAGTCAGCTAGAGATTTTAAAATCCCTGGACACAGGAATAAGATAATAGCACTTGGAACCATGACCATTTTTGTTTTGAATATTAAAAATAATTCAAAAGCATTCCTAAACTCAAAAGAGATTCGATAGAATCCTTAGATTACAGGAATTAATCAATAGAATCTTAAATTAAGGGAATATGATAGCAAAGAAATTAAGACACCTATGGAGATGAATATAACACAGTTCAGCCACCTTGAAGTTTCTTTATGACATACATTTAATGCAATCCCAGGTTGAAAAATGTTTCTAAAACCAAATCTACGAGGATTATGTAAACATTTCCAAAAAATCAATCATAAATACATACAGGTACTTTCAAACAGAACTATATCCAATCTTCAAAGTTCCAACTAAATTTAATAAAGATTAAGTAAACTACTGAAAAATCCTACAGTCCATTGCCCAGATTGTACTCAAAGTCCCTGCCAGAATAACTAACTGAGAAAACCTTGCAATCCATCACACCCCTCGAATCATCTAAATTTACTGCTAAATGAACACAAGGGAAGAAACATCAATCTTGCTTTTGACAACATCGTATTAACTTGCACTGGGCACACTGAATAGGAAAAAAAATCACAAACTTATCTACAGCATGCCAACAAAGTTACCATAACATAATCCATAATCCATAATAGACACTAGATGATGCATGAACCATACATAAAATTTCCTAAAGCCTTGCCACATTAGCAATACTACAAAACTAAGCATTGCTACAACTGGGTATTCAGCAAAACATGCGATGAGCAATCGTAAAACAACATTTATCAATGCCCTCAACTTTTCCAAAACAAAGGAACGTATCCATAAGTTGAATTAAGTTCACATGCAGGAAAAAGTTCTGAGCTTCATATGTACATATTAAACTTCGTCAAAACCATTATGGCCAAAAATAGAAACCTAAGGATTGGAAACCATTAGAAAAATAATGATATATTGTGCTCCAAACAAGATACCCATGCCACTACATGAGGTTTTTTATATCATTCAGTCATGATTGGCTTGTTCTCATTAGCTTTTGGCCTCTGCTCCTTGGGCTTCTGTTCCTCGGATTTCCTGCAGAATAAACAACCACATTCAAGTTATGCACCAAAAAAAGTTGCATAAATTAAAATGTCCAAGAGAGTATTATGAATATTACTCAAAAGGAATGAGATGACGTGTAACAACAAAGAGGTAACCCACCAGTAACCTGTACCATTAAATGCCTTCCACGACATGTTATAACTTATAACTCATGGCAACAAGCCATTGTAACAATGTTAAAAGATAAAATTATTCAGGGAGTAAATGCAATTTGGTTTGTCTGTCTTCTCAAATTTTCCTCAAAATATTAACAGAAACAATTACCTGATGGTCTTGAACAGTAATCAGCATAATAATTTCAATGTAATACATAAAAATCTTGACCTTGATGACATACTTCTAGGGTATGCCTTCAAAGGTCAGCTCCACATATTGATATCGAAAGGTTTATAGAGAACACTAGGACATCATATCTACAAAAGGTAACTGTCCTTTCAATTCGCATATTTAACATTGGTTTGATGTTGTGGATTATATTGTGTTTGAACAATCCCATGTGCACTGACCTGACAACCACAAGCTTGCAAAGCCAGACAATAAGACATATTGGGAGAATCTAAAAAACTGCCTCATTGAGACAATTTAAATATTACACAGCGTTACCCTCAGGATTAGCTAAGAATACCAGCCTATCTGTGAAGAGCAATACCAGTTGTGTAGAAATTAGGTAAGTATAGCCAAGAATATCAAGATGTGAAAATATCAGGAATCCACACTATAAAATATAACAAAAGATATATTCATTCCACTTCTTATAACACATTTTTCAGATATATTCATGCTGTAATCGTTGTAGTAAATATCTTTGAAAAATCAGATCTCAGTACTATGGCAGCTTAAAGATTTCAATTTTCTTTCTAACTACAGCAATTTCTAAGAAATGTAACAGCTGTGAAAAACTTGCTGATCAAACTCAACTCAGCGTGTCTTGACTGACCCAGTAGGTTTGCCAAGTACATGAAACTCAACATTTCCATCACATTATCTAAGTGAGCCCAAATAAGACAAAAAAAGTACTTTTCCATACATCATTCTGACTCGTATCTCTTCTGCTGCTTTTACTGTGTGATAAGATTTGCAGCTGCTAAATAATTTGGAAGGCTCACAACAGTCTGATTTGCTGTGGGACTATTTTCAACTGCTTGGAAAAGTAAAAAAATGTTGCCAAATCCAGAAGTTGCAGTTATAGACATGAAATATGCTTGGGCACCAATTGTCTGCAAATGCAGGCATGTTGGGCAACTGATTTGACATTAGAGGAGTATTTTTTAAAAGGCGCGAAATACTGGAAATACTGGCTCATTTTCCTTCTAAAGCCAAAACCAAGATATTTTTCTCATCCACCTAACTTCCCCCTAAAGACAAAACATTTCAAAATGGGACAAGGAATAATTTTTTTGTTAAAAATTTGCAAAGGCCTTGGTATGGAAAAGATCCAGTGCAATTTTTGAAATAAACCAATGAGTGGAGTATAACAGTTTGAACTACCACCTCAGGAAAATGAATGTTACCAGTGTACAAAAGTCCCTATTAATGTTACACATCAATGTCAAGCCAATCTAGACTCCATCTCAAACAGGACTGCGATGGGACAAGGTTCATATCCTACAGTTGAAAGCACTACTAACCCTATTAATATTAAACTATGTTGCACTGGCCATGGGGACGGGGGGACGCGGGGGACGCGGGGACGAGTTTCCGGGACGGCTAAAGCGCACCCCCAATTTTTCAGGGGACGGCAGGTAGGGGACAGCAATTTTATAATAATAAAAAATATATATATATATAATATTAAAATTATATATATAATATAATTAATAATTATATTAAATTTAATATATATATATATTTAATATTTTAATTATAAACATCATTGCTACAAAGGGAGAAAATCGTGGGCCGTGGCCAAAGGGAGAAAATCGTGGCCATCCTTCATTGCTACAAGGGATCCAAGTGGGTCGTATTTCCTTACTGCTGTTCATAAAATGCATAAATCAGACTTGAGAGGTATTGCTCCAGTAGAGGGAAGAACCACTGAAATTTGCTAACAGCTGTGGGTGTTCCAAGCAGTCCATTCGTGGATCATTTTATTGTGCTATTCTGTCAAGTGTAGCTGTTGTGAACAGGTCAGGAAAAATATTTAAATATCAGACTTTTCTCTTATATTAACTGCTGTTACAATAGTGTTTGCACTGGCCTTGGGGACGGGGGGACGCGGGGGAAAATCGTGGCCATCCTTCATTGCTACAAGGGATCCAAGTGGGTCGTATTTCCTTACTGCTGTTCATAAAATGCATAAATCAGAAAATCGGGAGTTTGGTAGCCGCGGGAGGAAAAGAAAATGTAGGGGTAGTGCATTAGGTTAGAAAATTAGAAATTGAATTACGTTTTTCATTTTTAATTTTGATTATTTTTTTAATTTTTAATTTTTTAATGTGCAGAAATCGAGGGACGCGTGGGAGTCCCCGGTTGCTCAAGGGACGTTGGGGACGTACCCGAAAAGTCCCTGATTTGCAAGGGGACGTTTAGGGGACGTCTAAAAAGTCCCCAAGTCCCCGATGGAGTCCCCGACGATTTGGGGACGTTTCCGAGGAGTCCCCAAGTCCCCGGAACGCGGGAACGCAGGAAACGTGTGAAATTTTAGGGGGGACGGGTCCCCGTGCAACATAGATATTAAAAGAGCTTATACTTTCTTGATGTACAATATTAATCTACATAGTTGTCATGAAAAGGGAAAACATTATGGATTTATATTTGTGAATTTTGTCAAGCATCTGAGTTGAGTCCATTTTGGGTCTGCCAAGTCCTTGCATACATAGTAATATAGTATGAGTCGTATGGAGAGCTTTGGGCAGAACATATTTGAAGTATAGATCAAGGGGGGTTAGGGACAATACTTACATACAAGGCTATGTCAAATAGCATGGCTCATAAAACCTAACTAGATATAAATATTTGAACACCCATTGCATATCCAATGCAAATACTAAGTAAAACAATTATCTGAACAACCTGCAAATTTTATGCTCATCGTCAACTTGTACTTAAAAGGGCAATAAACAAACATTGTTGATATAGATAACCACCACACTTAATGAAATGAGTGAGTAGGAGCAAACATTTATTGATATTGTTAGAGGTTAGGTGGTTAAACCACCTTCTTAAGGTGGTATAAATGCTATAATGTAGGATTATATAGATAGAAGAGTGTGATATATGTGGGTAGCCCACCTGAAGGCCCCATTGGATGTATCTGTTGCAGCATTCATATAATATTTATCAGTTATCACTTTATTGAAATTAATGTGTCAATTATGTTGCATTTACGGTTTTACCCCACAAAACTATACTTGGTATCAATGTGATGCCAATCATGTACCTGGTGATGAAGACATTGAATATTAGTCTAAGAGAAGCATGTGTTCTTTCAATAGAGAAACAAAAGACTCATGGAGGAATGGTTTTAAAAAGCTAAATAAAATTTGTGGACATAGACAGAAAAAAGGAAGTTATGAAATTTCATTAAGTTTTAAATGGGTATCAAAAGTGATATCATATGTAATTCAACTTTCTGAGGCTTTTGGAAATTTCTTGGAAGTCTCAAATACAAGGCACCGAACCATCAACAATACTTGTAACCAGAGTCAGCAAGTAATAACCCACATCAGAACAACAATGCCAATAGGCATTGAGGGACATCAACAATACAGCAATTTGTGAAAGGGCATAAGGTGCTCCCATCTGACCCCCATTGTTTTTCATCCGGTTGAGCACCTTTTCAATGGACTCTCAACTTGCTCTGATACCAAAAATTGGTGCACCAAGCTCACATACTTGACCTAAGCCAATCCAAGGTGCCTTACCACAGAGTTATGCAGAAAGAAGAAAGCAATAAGAGGGTATATAATGAAAAAAATTGAAGCTTTGGAAAAATTTGGAAGTCTAAAATACAAAGTCAAAGTCATCAACAATACTTGTAAATAGAATCAACAGGTCCTAACCCACTTCAGATTAACCAATCCGACAGGGGTCAAAGGACATGTAAACTGCAACAATATGAGAAGAAATGATAGTCAACATACAGGGAATAATGGAGCAACAATTTTGAAAATCTCTCATGGAATAAATATAATGCAACAATCAAAGCTAAGTTCCCAGGAAACTTGTGTTCGGGGACAGGGACACCACTTACTGAAACAGGGGAGTTGGGTACATTGGGGATACTGTAGGCTGTAGCCATATATATATATATGAAATTCAAATCATTTTCATTGTACATATATATTCATGTGCATCCAAATGAATCCAAACCATTATACAAAAATATAAGTTTGGGTACATTGGGGATACTGTAGCCATATATATATATATATGAAATTCAAATCATTTTCATCGTACATATATATTCATGTGCATCCAAATGAATCCAAACCATTATACAAAAATATAAAAAGTTTATCATGTAGATAGCAAGGGTGCATACAATTAAAAAAACATCAAGTGCAATCCATATCTGACCCAAAATACATAAACAAAGAGGCTAAATGGCCTATAGAGCCCAAAAAACTTCACACTGCAACAAATAATTACATATCGACAAAATCATTGCATATATTGGGATACTATTCATCAATAACACCCTCTTCCCCCCTCCTCTAGGCTCTAGTCCTTGCCTCTACCTCGAATCTTGATGTTGGTCCTCCAACGACATTAGTCAACGACTCAACACCTTACAGTTTTGATGAAACTTCCTAATCCAAGTGTTACAATAAGGTAGAAACTTCTCATGCTTAATAAGTGATTTTGCTTTGAGTGAAGGGTACATGCCAGAGGAGTTCAACAATAAGCACCACCAACATCAAGGTACATAGCGAGGTTGATGTGCTTAAATAAATGTCAATCCCATTGCCTCATACATGATAGAATCCAGTGGAAAGGTTGCAATCCTGAAATCCTGAAAACTGTTAAGTCTGTTGATATCTGAATGGGATCTAAAATTCAACTTTTTGGATAAAAAGTCCAATGAGGTTGGAACTACTCTCAAACATCCTGAAACAATTAATGGTAATGTTAAAAACTCCTTTTACGTTAAGAATTTAATATTATCGTTTAGTAATTTACAATGTCACTTGTTGTACCAACCTGGCTGGGATGGTACAAATCTGGTCCCTAGGCATTCCCAAAACAGTGTACCCCGTACAAAACTCGTCCCTAGGCATCCCCAAAACAGGAATACCCTGTCCCCTCTATGATCAACGTCCCCTAAATCCATGACAAATATCTCAGGTACTTCAGCCAAGTTTCTGGTAAGGCAGGGCATGGCTGTGACATCCCCAACCCTGTTTCAGGTACGTAGGTACAGGTAATCGGTATGGGTACCCGTACCCACCCTACCCCCAAGTACAGGTACCCCATGCTACTTAGAATAAAAGTAAAAGCAAGCTCTTCTCAAAAATACTTGCATGTAAAGAATCATAGATGTAAAGGCTGGAGGATAAAAGAACATAAGCCTTACACCATCAAATTTGCTGAAGGTCAACTGCATCAAAGGTCAAAGGATTTTTGAATTACATGATTGACAGATTATTTAATATGAAGGATTGTTGAAAGAAAGACAGCATGGAAAACAAGCATTTGGCTTCTACAGCACTACATAAACTGATTCCGAGGAAAAAAAAGTACTACATAAACTGACAAGTAAATGAATCTGTGATAAAGACATCCTGCATTAGCAGACCCAGAGGCAGCGTAAAATGCATATATGAGATGTTCAAAAGGGCAATGAAAAACATCTCAACTTTCAAGAGACAAGTCTAGAGAGTCTGTTTGCAGGAAACTGAAAATTACAAGGTGATGAGATGAGTTTAGGGTATCGATCATATAGAAATGCCAACAATTTGAAACATAAATAAATGATATATTTCAGCCAGAAGAAATAGATGTGACCAAATTGGAAAATGGCCATACCAACCTTAAGCGGTATAAAAGATTACCTGTAAACAAAACCAAATGATACCCCTAAAGACAAAAGCAGAGTAGATACCCCTTGTACAGCATTATATGGTAAAGTCACCAGGCCTTGATTTTGCATGTCAATATAAACCCTCAAGTTAACACCTAGTGTTTGATGAAGATTTCATGAAACCCTTAAATTCAGAGTAATTTAAGACCTAGTGTCTGAAAGATGTTTCATGAGAACAATAACTAAATGTTTCTAGAAATTGCATTCTCATTTACCTTAAACATGTAGCATAACAGAGATTTCCAAACATTTACTTCATTCATTTCTACAACTTGGAAACATTGTGGGGCCAAGTCATCCTATAAAACAAGCAAGCATCGTGGATAGTTAACCTAGGTGACTTGGTGAATCAGAGCTAACCTATTTGAGCTCTCATTTAAAGAGAGATGTTGGGGAGCAAATTACAAGCTTATATAACATTAGTAATATAATTTTACTAATATATCAGTAAACACTAATGCTAGTGATTGGTTAAGCAATGTCACATTTAAATAGATGGTTAGAGGTTAGGTGGATAAACAACCATAACCATCTCAAGCTGCTATTAATATTGTAATGTGAGATGATATATCATATAGTACATAGATGAGAGAGTGGTCTGTGAATGTGTATGTGGGTAGCCTATCGAAGTCTCTTCTTTGAGGAGAAGCCTGCAGACAACACATTGCTCAAAACTCTATATTTTATTTCTCTTATGTCAATCTTACGACATATGTTGACTTGTGATCACAGCTTATGCCAACTAATGACTTTTCTGCTAAAAGTTCTAAATTTCCCATCTTGTATGGTTGTTGTTTTATAAGCTGTTGGCGAAACTGCCTCACTCTAACAATTTAGGTGTAAAACTGGGCATTCCAGCCTTGGGGCATCGGTTCACTGGTAAGGTCGAGCCATTTATACCATGATTACATTCTAACTGTGGTCTACCCAGTTAAATGGCATGATATTCAAAGATACGTGGTCGGGTGCAAGTCCCGGGCAATTTTGGTAAGACATCGCACCTAAGTTGACTGCGATGCAGCCTCTTAAGACTTATTTCTCGAATCACTTCTTCCCCACTGCATTAAAAAGAGGTATACCATGTCGACTGATATATTGTAGGATCTCATTCATGTCTACAACTTCAAAACCCAAGATGCTATTGCTAATGCCAAGCACATAGGTAACAGACTACAGCTCGGATTAAACCTATTCCAAATCAACGACTAAGGATCGAATAAAGATCGAATAAAAATAGGCATTCTTGATACAGGACAAAAGCGACCCCAATAGTCGCTAAGCCTGGGCACCCAAAAATAATAAGATACAGAACATAAAAATGGGGGCAAGTGCATTCCATCCAAAGAAGCGAAGTTATTCCTTGATAATGCTTATCATATACCGGAAAAAATGAGAAATGAAATGCATTTAAGTAAAACCTAAAATGTAAACCCTGATTAGGGTTTGAAGTAGGAAACGGACCTTTTATCAGCAGCAGCTCCTCCCTTCTGGCTGAGGAAGGACCTGAATAGCGGCGAGTTCACGTCGTAAATCATCTCTGCGTTATGGAAGTGCAAATAATCAAACCCCGATACCAATCAGCAACCCCAGTGAAAGTGCACAGAGAAAACGTAGAAAAACGTAGAGACAAATTTTGACCTCTGCCTCTCGTTCTCTTTCGGAAATACTCTTATAAGGTTATTCCAAGATGTGTATCGATCTCTATTTCGGAATAGTTTTTTAAGGTTTTTCCACTAAACGTTGTGCACTTAAGGGTAGGGTTGGGTGTAGTGTTAGAAATTTCAAATTCAATTTAAACGTTTTTTGCTTTGGTGCTATGAAATGGATTTCAAGCAAAAGGTTGTAATTTGGTAATTAATGAAAGTTAGTTTAATAATAATAATAATCTATTTTTAAGGTTACAATCGAGTTAGATATCAATTTGGTGTGTATTAGAGACCCCCTTGTTTATGGGACAAGGGACCCCTCTACGTCGTGATTTAACTGCTAAAGTCTACAGAGATGTATATATCATATCCCCTATGAATTTGAACCTATGACCTCCTTGGAGGAAACACATGTTCTTAATCGCTAGGCCCACTCAATATAAAAGACAATGCAATGTAAAGTCAAATGAGATAAAAGAGAAGAAAAATAAGTAATTTAATCAAATGAAAAATATGAGAGAGGAATGGGAATTGAAAGGTTCTTCTTTTGGCATTCCCATTACCCCATGCTATCCCATAACCTCTAGGAATTTGACTCTCGAAGGGATTTTGGGCATTTTGTTGGCCAAAGAGAGGAGGAAACCCAAAGAGCCATGCTCTACATTGTAACTAGAGATTGTTGGAATAATACTGAGCTACCATTCAAATGTTGGTTTTCCTACATGGGTTTCTAGGGTAAATAATGTCTCATGTGCAATGATTTTTCTCTATGTGTTGTTATTTTGTTGTGTTTGCTTGCATATGTGATTTAATGGAGCTTATGTGCAATTTCAACAATTACGAGTTAGTAATGAGGGTGAGAGAGTGAAATTTTTAACGGAGTTTGTAATTCCATTACATTGTTAAGTTGTCTTGTTTAATGGAGATCATAACAACTCTTTTCCTATCACCTTAGATGAATTTTGGAGCCAAAAAATTAATGGTTGTCATCTTGGAGTCATTACACTTCTGAGGTTTTGTGAATCTTATGGTTGTTGGGCGAATTTCTCTTTGTGGCTAGGTGTTCTCTCTCTTGTGTGGATCATTTTTAACCATTGTTATGTGCTTTTACTACTTGTATGTGTTTTTAAATATTGGTTGAGCATTTTTTAACTCTTGTTGGGAGTTTTAGCTTGTTTGTCGAGCCCATATCCTTCCCCTAGGCATTCTTATTATTGTTAAGCGTTTTTTAACCCTTGATGGGAGTTTTAGGTTGTTTGTCAAGCCCATAACCTTCCCTTGGGTGTTTTTGTTGTTGTTGGGCTTTTTTAAACTCATGTCGGGATTTTTAGCTTGTTTGTCGAGTCCATATCCTTCCCTTGGGTGTTTTAACTACTACTGGGGATTTTTTAAACATTGGATGAGCAAGTTTCTCTCTTTCCTAAGTGTTTTTCTCGTTAGTTGGTCAATTTCCTATCTTTCCAAACAATTTATCTTACATGGGGCTAATCCCATCATTGTTGGGTCAATTATCTCATTGTTAGACTGTATATGTTATTGGACTTATAACGATGGCTTGGATTGTTGTATTTAATACGACTATTGGATAGAATGAGTTGTTTTATCCCTTATTTTGCTTGAGTGTAACCATAACTACGTTGGGCTTATCTAATTGTTTTCATATCCATGTGAATGGAATATTGAGATTGGCGGTTTTGGGAAATGGAAAGTGAGAAAGGTGCATACCTCCATTCATTTTGAATAATTATAATAATGTGTATGGATTGCATTTTAATCATTTAACATATGTACTCCATGGGCTATGAACTCAATTATGTGTGGCTCCACTGGGATTACAAAAATGGGCATTTCATTTGAGTCTTGGTTGAGTGTTGTCTACAATGGTGAGCCGAGAGTTATTCATGTCAGCTATCAATTAGCAAGAGTAATCTTCATTGTTCCATTATTCCTTGTGGCATTTGAATGAGTGGGTGTTCTTTACAAACTACTTGGGAAATGCTTGTGTATGATTAACACTTCCATCATGTGAAATGGAAAAATTTAGAGCCTTGGGATTGAATGTTGTATAAAGCATGGCCACCCAATGCCTTCGAGATAGAGTGGTTTTCTCTTTGTGGGCATTGTCCTGGCCACCACAAGATAGTAGACCAAGCACTCTTGAAACAGAGTATTCATTCTAAATAAATAATAGTGAACCAGATTCAAAGATAGGGAATCAAATTTTATTGAGCACTACAGTTAGAAACGGACAACTACACCAAACCAACCACGAACATCCTATGAGATTAAATCAGTTGGATATCAAAGTGCAAGGGAGTTGCATTGAAGATAGAGTATTTACAGAGTTGGTTGATTAACCTAACCATTGGTTGCTTGTGTGGTTGCATGTGTGCCTTCCTAGTGAGAACAACATAGAACTAACTCAAAAGATGGATTATTAATTGCCTTGTAATTGATTGTTATGTGCAAGATAAACTAAGAATAGAGGCCTTGCATCCATTAGAAGGACCAATATAATTGTACTAGATTGAGACCGTAGACTAAAAATAAATTTTGTAAAGTATCTTTGTTGGTGAAGCAAGTGGGTTATAATTTCCTCGTTTTTGAATCATATGGTACCAGAGTAGTTGATTCTTTGATCATGACGAAACTGCCAGAACTTTGAAGAGAAATTTGTAGACCTAGCATGGGTAAAGAAAGCATAGGAAGGTTGGAAGAATTGCGGGCCATTAATGCTTAGATTCAATAAGAGAATAAGCACTTGCAGGAGAAAGTCTAGATGTATGATCAACGGATAGTAAAGATGGAGAAGAAAATTGAGACCTCTTCCAAACTAGTGTCATTGCTAAAAAAAAGCTTTAAGGAATGTCAAAACTCCCTCACAATTTCATGGCAGAATGGGATAAGCATAGTGTTCAACTTGTACAAGTAGGAGATGTTGGGCGCAGCCCAAGTAAGGAAGTTTTGGAAGCAAAGTACAGTTAGGCGAGCCTGACTTTGACCAATTTTGGAGATAAGCGACTCCGCAAATCCCGGGTAGAGGGTATGGAGCGAAGTACAGTCGACAGGAAAGAACCTATCTCCTTAGTAAAGACGAAGTACTAAGGATAGCTAGAGGTGGTTGGAGCAGTTAAAGACCAAGCGACGACCTGACTGCTACAGGGGCAGAAAGTAAAGAAGCAGAATGGTGTAAAGGACACGCCACTGCAGAATTCAAAACTGCGCCTGTTAGAGAAGTGTTAGAAGTCAGAAGAAGCGTCGACGAAGGGACAACGAAGTTAAATCTAAGCGTGGTCTATAGGAGAACCACGGGGTTTTGGGGTTTAAGGGTACTATGGGGGGTCGGCCCATAGTTATTATAATATGTGACCTTCGGGCACATCTCTATATATGGGTATTTTGTATAAGGAAGGATTGGTCTTTTGTTCAGACAACCAAGTGTTGTTATTGTTTTTGGATTATAGATCTAGACTAAGAGAGAACAGACTCTACAGCTGAGTGCGTAGAGATCTAATTGTGAAGAAGATCTGCAGCTGAGTGCGCAGACTGGAACTGTTACCCTTCCAAGTAATATAAGAACAATTCCTGTGGATGTAGCTCCCGCCTGGGGGTGAACCACGTAAATATGTGTGTTATATATGAGTTTATGGCATGTTTCGAGTTCATGTTATTGCATGTTTATGTGTTTGCTTTCATATGTATGTGGATGGAAATCATATGTTAAGTAACAGAACACGTGTGTATGAATATTGCGAAGTAATACTATGTATGATGAATGCGTAATTAACCAGTAAAGATAATAGCGATTCAGTGTAGTTTTGCAGGCTATTGGTAACTGCGAAGTGCGAAGTCATCGGTTTATATGGTCATGTTAAGTGTATGTTAAGCAATGGACATGCTATGAGGGTAAGTAACCACATCTGCGCATCACCACAGTTACAGAAACCTGATTCTGTACCCCCCATACTTCGCTTCGAGTGATACGTCAGCTTGTTTACAGGTTGATGCCGAAAGGGCCAGTGAAAGGGGTTTTGTTGTGTCTATAGATAACTTCGCCGAATCCGGGTCATCCCAGGCAGACCAACAAATGGTTCCCTTGCCGACTTTGGACTGTCGTATCGGTGATGTGTTATATTGATGTGGAATACACAGAAGAATGAAATACAAAACTGGGTGAGTCAAACAGAACGTGAGTTTGCGAAGAAAGAAAACAAACATCCCGGGCTTACTAAAGAACAATGGCTACAGAGACACATATTTACAAAGTTGCATGAAGTTTTCTTCGCATCTTTTGCTAACGAGTTGTTTGAGTGGATATCCAGGGTAGTTGAAAGAAAAAAATGTTTCTAGGGTGAAGAACCTACAGTTTGGAATCCAGAGTTGATTCAGAAGCTTAAAGGGATTAATAACCAGATTTCAAGAGCAGTAGACTTTTGGTTGGAAGGCTATATTATAGAGTTTGTTGTGGACACTTTGAAGTCTTACAATGCAACCGAAGGATACTTCTTCAAAGGATTTAGAGGTAAGTACCTGAAAAACCTGAGTTTATGCATTAAAATGCTATTAGCTGAAAAATGTGTCTTAAGAATGCAGTAAGATTCCTAGGGTTTGAGTCTATAATGTTCAAAAACACAAATAGTGACACAGACGAAGACATAGGCACTTTGCGTAGTGGAAAAAGATATAAAGTTAGCACTAGAAAGATATTTCGAGAAGTTGAACCTCGCACATTCCTAGAAACTGAGTTAGGAAGTGATAGAAATTCATCTCAAGCTGAGTCTGATAGTGAGACAGAACCTAGACATAGTGGCTATCATCCTATCACTCCGTGGAAACCTATACCTGTTGAAAAAGATAGTCCTAGTTCCCAGAACACTAGTAGCAACAATACTGCAGGAACAAGCACAAAGAATTAGTCGAGTGGTGGTATACCTCAACCATTTCACTCAGTAGGAAGTACTGTAGTATTTCAGAATCCTACACCTCCTAGAAGAAGAATGGCAGACGACATAAAGCTACATGTTTTCAAAGGTACTGGTTTAGAAGATCTAGAGCAACATTGGTTTCTTTGTGATGCGGTTTGGAACGTTAAACAAGTACAATACAATGCTATAAAACAAGCTCAATTAGTCACCACATTTAGAGACAGAGCTTTCACATGGTTCATGAAATATTATGTTGGACAAAACATAACACTAGTTGATATCAGAACTACATTGATTAGAGAATTTAAGAGCCTAAATTAGAATCTCAATGCATTACAGAGCTAAAAGAGATAAAACAGAAACCTAATGAGACTGTGTGGGAATTTGATCAGAAATTCAAAGCCTTGTTGGATCAAGTTAGCTTTGATATAGCACCGTAACAACATCAAGAATTATTTATAGTTGTGTTGTTGCCCCTCATTAGATTACCATTGATGCAACATAAGGTTACCTTGCAAACAAAAGCATTGGAGATTGCGATGAAGCTAGAAGCTTCGCCCATAGGAGAAACCAACGCAGGAATGGTACAAATACAAACACAACTAACAAACCTGACATTACAGTTACATGATATACAAAAAGGAAAAGAAATAAGAGAAGAGGTTTGGTGCACTAAATGTAAAGCAGAAGGACATTCCAAAGAACATTGTCCTGTATTCAGAGATTACCTCACTAGTGGGACACCGAATCCATTAAATCAACCTTAAGGACCATGGTGTGAAATTTGTCGATGCAGGGATTGTTACCTACTTCAAAAGTATGTATAGACACCAAAGAACCTATACTGCACATTTTGTAAGTCAGATGGCCATGATGATACCAACTGTAGAGCATATGACCTTATGATAGAAAGAAAACATGATGTCTATAGAGTCCAAGGAGAAACACGGAACAATAATGAGAATGCGCAGTATGATCAAGGTACGTACAGAGGACATGGTGGATTTAGAGGAAGAGGACGTAATATTGGCCAAGGAAGAGGAAGAGGTTAGATTATCTGTTATAATTGAGCTCAACCTGAACATTTGGCAAGAGATTGTCAGAACCCATGTACTACTTGTAAGTATTGTAAATACTATGACCATATCATTGAATCATGTCCCATTTTGCTAGGAAAAATGCAAGAAAAAATATCAGAAGGACAAAACCAGAATATTCAGATGATCGCAATTGAGAAAAGAAACGAAGATCGAAACGTCCATGTTGTGACGTGAAGTGGATCTTTGACCGTAGATGATAGAACAAACGAAGCTTCGACTTCTGATAATCATACAAATGGATCAAAGCCTATTGAGGGGGCTTAGGTGAGAAAAGCAGTTGGGAAGATACATGTATTTGACCCTAATAGAGAAAAATAAGTATTTATGGAAGCAAGAAAAGAATTTCAACTCAAGAGCTTCAACCGCAAGGATCCCTTTGCGAAGTGAGCAGACACCTATACTAGGTATGCCATAATTGTATTATGGGTCGCGAGATTCAACAGAACGGACAAATCCTGTAACACAGTTTCTACAGAGCTGCATAAAACTACTAAGGCATGAGCACACCTTAGGAGAATTACAGAACATACTGGGATACTATGAACAACGTAGTACAGTGAATAACACACATAGAGCAGTCCATCACATTAAGAATCATAAAAGGACAGGAAGAGAAATGAGGCTAAGCACGCATATCAAAGATTTTGAAATGAACCAGGTCATTCTTGACTTAGGATCAGAGGTCAACGTCCTAACAAAACAAACATGGGAGCAGATGGGGAAACCAAAGTTATCTTGGTCTCCTATACATTTGAGATTAGCTAACCAATAGAAGGTTATACCTTTTGGGAGATTGTCAAGCGTTCATGTTAACATTGATGGAGTTCGAAGTAAAGCAGACTTTGAGGTCATTGAGATCATAGATGTCAGTAATCCTTATCTTGCATTATTAGAGATTGATTGGGAAATTAATAACCTCGCAATTATCAACTTGAAGAAAGAACAAATGATCTTCGAAGGACGGGATATTAGGGTTATTGCACCCCTGGATTCTTCACAAGGAACAAGGTATGTTGAGCCAATAAGAGAAGAATGAAGAGCTCAAGAAATTGATAACATCTACACAATGACACTTATCAAGAAAATTATGTTAATCCTATAGAATATGGAACATTAGCCTGGAGATGTGACAGTTCTTGCGTATCGGAGTCAGACGCAGGATTAGAAAATTGGCAGAGCAGAATGCACGAAGTATCAGTTAGAAGATGTGCGAAGATAACAAAGTCGCTCCACTGGATTGGAACAAAGGTAAGTCCAATTCCTACTTATGATGGGTTGGGTAATATCCATGCATTCTTTCATGAATATCTAGCATCTGTTTCAGATGAACATAGGTTACTAGCTCTAGACATAGCATTGCGAGCTACACCTTATAGGTGGTGGGATGCGCATAAAGCCAAAGTGAGCACATGAAAGAATGTAATCACTTAATGGAAATTAGATTTGTTGAACAGACTGAGAATATACAAGCAAAATAAAGTGGACAGATTGATCCTAGAGATCACATAGAATATTGCTTGAAAGCATGGTGTCATATACTAGAGACATAATGGGTCCATATGTTTGTACACACATTGGATATATTAGCAAAAAATTGCTATACAAAAACATAACTTAGACAAGGTACAACAGATTGGCACATAATGAAAAAGAATTTTCAGCTAACTTTCAGTTTTGAGGATGACTGTCCAAGTATTAATGAAGCATTGCAAATCATTAAAACAAAAATATTGATGATGTCCCATTGCCTGTATATAATCAACCGGATTGGACAATACAATTGGAGCATGCCCTTGAGTGTTATAATTTTGCACTGGATGAAAATTAAAATGAAGATCCTCGTGAAGTAAATATACCAGAATTTGAAGGAAAACACGATGTGCAAGGACCTGATTTAGAAATTCCATACATGAGTAACCCCATTAAGACTAAAAAGATCAATATTGGCACAGAGGATGAACCAAAGTATGTTTCTATTGGAGATTATTGGGATGAAGAAACACTAGGACAGATCGCAAGCCTACTGCGCGAATATCAAGAGTTGTTCCCTACCAAGTTTATTGAAATGAAAGGCATTTTAGGTGACTTGGGAGTTATGAAAATACCTCTCAATCAAAGAACTTATAGACTGAACCCCATATATAAAGAAAGAGTGAAAGCAGAAATTGATAAAATGCTTGAAGCAGGAATCATTGAACCAATAGAAGAGTCATAATGGATAAGTCCTATGGTGATTCAAGACAAGAAATCTAAAGGCGAAATCATAATTTGTGTGGATCTCAGGAAACTGAACGATGCATCTGTACACGACCTGTTTCCTATGCCATTTACAAATGAAGTACTAGATAATGTAGGTGGCCAGTAAGCATACTCTTTCACTGATGGATTTTCGGGCTACCATCAGATCAGAATTGTTGTAGAAGGCAGGCACAAGACTACATTTGCCACTGAATGGGGATCATTTCAGTACACTGTTATGCCTTTTGGATTGAAGAACGCACTTGCTATTTTTTCAAGAGTGGTTGTAGCTGCATTTAAGGATTATATTCATAAATTCTTAGAAGTTTACTTTGATGATTGGACAATATTTGGTCTTCTGAAGAACCATCATAAGAACTTAAGAATGATGTTAGCGAAGTGTAGACAGTATTAGATTTCCTTGAATTTGAAGAAGTGTGTCTTTTTTGTTCCTAATGGTATTTTATTGGGACACATAGTCTATAAACAAGGATTGATGGTTGATCTAGCGAAGATAGCAATCATAGTAAACCTCACAACGCCTAATTCAGTTAAGCAGCTACGCACTACATTGGGACAAATGGGGTATTATAGAAAATTCATTAAAGGATATGTGCAAATAACCATGCCTATGGAGAAACTATTGAAAAAAGAAGCAAAGTATAACTGGACTGAAGATTGCCAAAAATGATTAGACACACTGAAAGAGAAGATGGCTACAACGCCTATTCTAGTCTTTCCTGACTGAAACAGGCCATTTCATGTACATGTAGATGCTTCATCTATAGCACTTGGCATTGTACTAGCATAACCGGGTGATGGAGGCATTGACCATCCTATTGCATTTTCAAGTAGAAAGCTATCTTAAGCAAAAAAGAATTACACCACAATAGAGAGGGAAGGCTTAGCTATGGGGTACGCATTGCATAAATTCAAACACTATTTGCTAGGTTCGCACTTTTGCATGTTCACTGACCATTCAGCTTTGAAGTACTTGGTCAATAAGGCAGTGTTAGGGGGAAGAATATGCAGATGGCTCTTACTTTTTCAGGAATATGATTTTGAATCATAGTGAAACCAGGAATATTGAACACATGACCTGACCATCTTTCAAGAATCGAGTCATGAGGAGAACTTAGTAATTTGGAGGATAATCTGCCAGATGCGTAGTTGTTTGCTATTCACATAAGCATATGACTACTTCAGAGAAATTGTAGAATTTCTAACTATAGGGTTAGCACCCGCGGAACTTACTACGCAACAGCAGAAACAATTAGTGGTAAGATCAACCGATTTTACCTTGATTGCAGGACAACTATACAAATTGGGACCAGATGAATTATTGCGTAGATGCGTATTGGAACATGAGAGAACCGTCATACTTACTGAAGCACATTTAGGAGTATCTGGAGGACATTACGCAAGGAAATCACTGCGCGGAAGATTTTGAGAGCAAGACTATGGTGGCCTAACATACATAAAGATTCAAAGGAACACTACAGGAATTGCGTTGTATGCCAAAGAACAGCGAATCCATCTCGTAGAGATGAGATGCCATTGATGCCACAATTGACATTGCAAGCCTTTGATAAATGGGTTATTGACTTTGTGGGACCTATTAACCCACTAAGGAAGGGAACTGGCTCGAGATACATTATTACAACTACAGATTACCTAACCAAGATGGGCAGAAGCAAAACCAGTGAAGGACTGTAGTGCAATTACCGCCGTGCAGATCATTTTTTAGAACATTTTGACAAGGTTTGGATGTCCAAAGATTCTAATGAGTGATCAGGGAACCCATTTACTGAATAAAACTATTAAATCCCTGACAAAAGAATTTCATATATACCATCAGAAGAGTACACCATATCATCCACAAGCTAATGGCAATGTAGAAGCCTTTAACAAAGTGTTGGAAAATGCATTAACCAAGGTATGCAATACAAACAGGGATGTTTGGGATCTCAGAATACTAGCAATACTGTGGGTATATAGGACAACTTGTAAAAACTTGACAGGCCATACACCTTTCAGATTAGCATATGGACAGGAAGTTGTCATGCCCATGGAAGACATAGTACCAAGCTTGAGAATTGCAGCATTTACATATATGGTTGATTTAGAGATAATGGATGAAAGATAATTGGATTGGAGGAAGACCTCTTCATTGTAGGCTTTCACCAACAAGTGCAGAAAAATAGAGCAAAATTATGGCATGATAGACACATCAAGCTCAAATTCTTCCAGGTAGGAGACCTTGTCCTCCTTTATGATAGAAAATTTATGAAATTTCCTGGAAAATTCAAAATACATTGGTTAGGACCATACATTGTCAAACATGTTACTAATAGTGGAACAGTTCAGTTAGCCACATTACACGGAGAAAACTTGCAAGGACTTGTTAATGGGAGTAGATTAAAGCCTTACAGGGATGGCCCTACTCCTACAGGCATAAGTTAAACAACACAATAGAGTTTTAAGTGTCAAGTGCAGTTGAAATTGGACACTAAAATAGGGAAGAGAGTCTGCACACAATGGTTTTGTTGGAATACGAATTTTACAAGATTTGAAGATGTGATGCGAAGCACACATAGCAAGCCGAGTTTCGAAGTTCATCCAAAGGAAGAGGGTAGTGTTGCGAAGTTCATCCAAAAGAAGGGAAATGCGAAGTGAGCCTCGCCACTCACCTAACTGCCAGCGAAGCTAGAGAAAACTAGCCATTATACAGTACTTTTGGGAAAGGACCAAGATCTAAGCAATATTTGGCCAACAAACATAGCATTTAATGTTAAATTAGTTTTTTTTGGGCACGTCTTAGTGGAGCCATGGCTATAAATAGTAAATACCACATAGTTATCGGTTTTACCGTGGCTTTTAATTTTTACCGCAAGTAATTTCTGAGTTTTCACCAGTTGAGTTCAAAGCATTCCGACAGTTTATGTCTGAGCAAGAAATCCTACAGGATATATTAAGAGAATTCCATCAATATGGTTTAGAAGGAATTATGAAGACCTCTGTGAAGAAAACAACTCCAGAGAAAGGTGGGGCCTCTAGAGCCTCACCGCGGCATGCAATAGAGCAAAAACAAAAAGATAAGCAAAAAGCTACAGAGCCAGAGAAGCCAAAGACTATAGAAACTACGAAAGGGTTTCCACCAGAGCGACCTCGTGATAGGTCAATTCTGCTGATACCTGAGTACATCCCTCCACGAAGAGATGATGCTCCGGTGGTCATACTGAAAAAGAATCCGCAATATGAGATTCTGATACCGCCAATGTCAACTCATGTCTGAGAGAAGGAGAATTTGCTAGGCAAGATTCCTGAATGTAAGTTCTCAGACCATGATTTGTTGCATTCAAATAAGTACCCACAGTTTCAACTGGATCAATACATGTGTAGACACTACAATGAAGCTAGTAAACAAACAACAATTCAAGCGCAAGACTAGATTGCGCCATTGCAACCCTGAGGATTGTTGAATTTACTGTGAATTCCGCATTTTGACCGAAGTCCAGAACTCACAGCAGTTGTGCGGACATTGGTGTCATGTTGTCACCACAGATACTTGTGGTTAGACCACAAGATTCATATTAACATTGATCTTATCTACATGATTACACACTTAAGCAAACGAGGCACTAACCCTGCAACAGAGTTTGTAGGCAAGAACAAAGACAAAGAACTCGCAAGGAGGAAGAAAAGTGATTTCGTCTTGATAAAAGGAACCCGTGGCTATCAAGCGAATCAAATTAAGTATGTTGCCATGAGGTTCACGGTTCAGTTGCTCACAGGAAAAGTATTAAGGAAATGTAGATCGTCAGAAGTGACGACCGCTGCGATCTCCTTAGCTGCTAAGGATAAGGATGGATTATAATACAATTGGGCGAGTTACCTTTTGAATGAATTCTTAGATGATGTGGCGGATGCGCAAGACAACGACTATCAATTTCACTATATCTGGATGATAGTCTTGACCGCGTTCGTAGGCTGGAAAGAGTCGAAATATCAACAAAATGTACCAGTGTTCGCTGGAGATTGTTGTGGACCCAGATATGTGAGCATGTGGAGAAATTCAAAGCCAGACAGATAAAGACTGAATAATGTGTAGTTGTACACATTTTATGAGTAGTTATGCAAAGTAATCAGGCATACTTCATGCATTCCGAAGGAAATAACGACAGTGTACATCCAGAAGATGAGATTTAAAGTGGGCCTTCACTTTATCTTCATACAACCTAGAGAACCAACAAACCCAGAATGGTATGGGGGTCAATATCAGCTGGATGTGCAGAAGATTGACCTCATCCTTGAATATTAACTACCCGAATGGAAAATTGATGCGCCAGAGTCACTGGTCACGACATCTGAGTAGAGAGCCAATGAAAGTGACACCCAAGAGCAAGAAGAAGAGCTAGATAAAGCACAAGAACAACAACAAGCTGTTGATTTGCCAGCAGGAGAAAAGAGGAAGAACCCTGACACAACTGTGCCAGAGGGATCGAAATAAAGAAGCAGAAAGCAAGTAAGAACCCACTCGATGAAAAATTGCATGATGATGACTATGGCTGCATAGCAGCCAGAGTCCACGAGCATATTGAAGAGACGCTCGCAATAAAAGATAGCAAGCAAGAGTAACTACAAGCAAGCATGGTAGAAAGCATTGCAGAACTGAAGAGCATGGTAGTGAAAGTAGAGCAATTCCAGAGAGATTTAATAAGAGAATCAGACTCTGAGGATAGATCAGAGGAGTCAAGCCGAAGGAAAAGAAAAGCGCCTGCACTCACAATGCGACCTTGGTTAGTCCACATAGAGCTGACAAACGTAATATTCCTGTCTGATGAAATCACTGAAGGTGCGAAGCAAATCACACATTTGGATATTAATGTGGGATGTTTCCCATTGAAGGAATACATGATCTACATCTACAAGTTGTAGAAGAAATCAAGGACAGAGATATGATCTCTTACAACTAGCATCTCAAGCTAGAAGAAAGTTATAAAGAGAGGGGAATGAATGCAAAGCGAAGAACAATGAGCTAGCTTATGCTCATGGAAGAAGAAAAAGATGAAGAAGGCAGTAGTAGAAGTCTGCACGAAGATCCCAGACTTCGAAGAAGAACCAGAAGTGGAAGCAACCATTGTTAAAATTGGTGTTGCAGTAGACAATCTCAAAGCAAAAATGGAAGATATGGAGATTGGTTAAAAAGAGAAGATTGTTGACTTATTGTCAAGGAAACAACCTAGCACTCCGCCAGATGTAAAGGAAGCAAGGGCCGAAGAATTGAATATTTCAACTGAGAACATCTCTGCAAAAGTTGTGGGGTGTCAAGACTTGCTGGAAGAAGTGACTAAGTCATGGGCCATGCTACAAGAAGACCCAAACTTACAAAAAATTCAGGATGAAGTCCAAGCGAAGCAAAAGTACCTCGACACAGTGAACACGACTATGAAGGATTTGTCACCAAGGCAAAGAATACATAAGTTCGCCGAGACAAAGGAACTTCAGAAAGAGTTGAAGGCATTAAGAGCAAAGGAAGCCGAAACTTTAGTGAAGTTGCAACCTATGCAAGAAGAGGCATTGGCACTTTCTGAAGAGATCGAGATGAAGCTGCAAGAGCTTCGTGAGACAGAGAAGAAAGTAAAGGACCAAATGCAAGAACCTATATCTGTGATGTTGCACAATACAGTGAATTAATATGAGCAAGAGACTAAGGAGGTTGTTGCGAAGATGAGTGCAACATACCAAGAATTTGCAGCAAAGATGAGCACACTAAGTGCTGCGAAGCCAAGGAAGCCTAGTGTAAGTGGCTCAGGGATGATCCACAAGTAAGTGTTAGGGGCCTGTTGGGCGCAAACCAAGTAAGGAAGTTTTGGAAGCAAAGTATAGTTAGGCGAGGCCTGACTTTGACCAATTTTGGAGATAAGCGACTCTGCAAATCTCAGGCAGAGGGTATGGAGCGAAGTACAGTCGACATGAAAGAACCTGTCTCCTTACTAAAGACGAAGTACTAAGGACATCCAGAGGTGGTTGGAGCAGTTAAAGACCAAGCGGAGACCTGACTGCTACAAGAGAAGAAAGTAAAGAAGCGGAATGGTGCAAAGGACACGCTACTACAGAAGTCGGAACTGTGTCTGTCAGAGAAGCACCAGACGTCAGAAGAAGCGGCGTTGAAGGGACAACGAAGTTAAAGCTAAGCGTGGTCTACAGGAGAACCACGCGATTTTCAGGTTTAAGGGTACTATGGTGGTTGGCCCATAGTTATTGTAATATGTGACCTTCAAGCACACACACACACACACACACACATATATATATATGTGGGTATTTTTGTATAAGGAAGGGTTGGTCTTTTGTTCAGACAACCAAGTGTTGTTATTGTTTTTGGATTATAGATCTAGACTGAGAGAGAATAAACTCTACAACTAAGTGCATAGAGATCTGATTGTAGAGAATAGTCTACAACTGAGTACACAGACTGGAACTGTTACCCTTCCAAGTAATATAAGAACAGTCCTATGGACGTAGCTCCCGCGTGGGGGTGAACCACCTAAATATGTGTGTTATGTATGAGTTTATGGCATGTTTTGAGTTCACGTTATTGTATGTTTATGTGTTTGATTTCATATGTATGTGGATGGAAATCATATGTTAAGTAATGGAACACATGTGTATGAATACTGCGAAGTAATACTATGTATGATGAATGCGTAGTTAACCAATAAAGATAACAACGGTTCAGCGTAGTTCTATAGGCTGTTGGTAACTCCGAAGTGAGAAGTCATCAGTGTATATGGTCATGTTAAGTGTATGTTTAGCAAGGGACATGCTGTAAGGGCAAGTAACCACATCCACGCATCACCACGATTACAGAAACCTGATTCTGTAACCCCCCATACTTCGCTTCGGGTGAGACGTCATCCTATTTACAGGTTGATGCCAAAAGGGCCAGTGAAAGGGGTTTTGTTGTGTCTACAGATAACTTCGCCGAACCCGGGTCATCCCAGGTAGACCAACAGGAGAGAAGGTCATTCAAAGGGATAGTTGGAAAGAGGACAAGCTCAATCAAATGAAGACTTAGTTGAAGCAAGAGTTGATAGAGAAAGAGAAACCAATAGCAAAGCTACAAGAAGTCGTTTAATAGCACTGAGAAGCAAAGTTGTCATCCATTTCCATTGTTGAAGCCAGCACCATGATTTAGACCAACATGGTAAGTTCATCTTGTTCAAATATTCCTTGAGAACCTTTCAATGATTTTGAAAAGCATACAAGAGGCATTGGTTCCAAGCTACTAAGGCATATGGGCCATGATGGACAAGAGCTAGGAAATAGAAGGAAGGGCATCCTAATCCCTATTGTAGCTAATCCTAGGACCAAGCATGAATGCTTGGATTTCGATGGCAAAGAGGAAAAGGACACGAACTTCAAGATTACTTTTGTGAAGGAAAAAGACATGTCAGAATTGGCTTCCTCAATAGAAGAAAGAGCAATAGTCAAGGAAGAGGAAAGCACACTCCCACTTCACCATTCTTGTGGTAATTGTAAAAGGGAAGTGATGAGAAGAATTCATAAACTTGGCCTGCACCAACGCTTCAAGGAAGTAGAAGAGAAATCAATTGGAGTAAGAAGAAGAAGGACAATAGGTATGCATCAAGTAAGAAATTCCTTGTTTGCCATTGCTACAGGAAGAAAGGCCGTAGCACAACCAGTTGTTGGTACTTGGCATGTTCATTTTGTGGGAAGAAAGGCCATCATGTGGCATCTTGCTAGGAGAAGCAACCCACATGCTACAAGCCATATTTATTTCATAGGAAGAATGGTAAGAAGACTTCCCCAAACCAACAACGAACTTAGAGGCACGTGGATAAGACAAGCATGTTAAGCAGCCCATCTAACATCAAGAAACTTTCCACCACTACAAGATGAGTGAACATTGGTAATCAAAGTGTTGGCGACTTCTTCTAGAGCTTCACCCCAGAAACAACATAACCACAAGAAGAGTGTGGAGGGTGAAGAGAAAAGAGGGCGAAGAGTTGCATGCATCTCCAACCTATTGATCTCGAAAATTATCCTCTCGAGATCAACAAACTCAACCTCCCGTGAGGCTAGATGGGAAGAAACGAGAATGTTACCCTGTGTTTAAATCCTCCTACAAATATGCATTAAGTTCCTATTTTTCTCAAGAATTGGAAATTATTGTTGGTTTTTGTCAATATATGGTTTTTAATTTTGTATATAATGAGCAAAAATACTAACTGACACAAAATTAAAAAAAAGGAAAGTACAAAAAAGGAAACAAACTTAAACATAAATATATTATAGTTCCAAGCATTCACGAGATGTTCCTATTATGACATTGTTATGCTTTAACTACTTGAAACAAAGTGCTCAATACATATAACTTGTAGCGACATAAAGAAAATAAAATGAGATAAACTAATTACAAATATTCAAAATAAGTGTGTGTTTGGAGGCATAAGAAGAGAGAAAATGTGAGAACACTAGAGAATGTAAGAGCTCAATAAAAATGTTTTTGTTGTAATATATTGACTCCATAAAGCATTTTTTATTTGACAATGTTCTACAAATATATGATAAGACTTGGACCAAGAAAGATTCAAACTCTACTTGACATTTTTGAGACCGTACAAAGAATAGTCAAATGAATAGACAAGTGAAGCAAACACATATTGGTTCGAGCTATACAAATCAAGACGTTGCCTCAAGTATTTTGTATTTATATTATGCCACTCATTAACACCAACAACAATGTGGAACTTCTAACACAACAAACATAGACATATAAACACATACATTTTAAATGCAAGTAGAACACAACTTTGCTTCATCATTCTCCACCACTTTGTGAAATTTCCATGTTATCAACAAACATGTAAACGACTACATAAAACAACTTATGGAATGTAGATGAAAACTAACAAAAAATCACCATCCATTAGTGAAGAGCAAGGAGTTTTTCACTAGTGGGCAAGGTTCAATTCTCATGTGGGCCTAGTCTGAAGCCATGGGGTCACCTTGAGGTAGTGCTCGAACATGTGGTTCCACCTAAAGAGATTGTATTAAATGATATCATGACCCTTGCACATATAAGTGTATCAATACCCCCCCATATCCTTCAAAAATTTTAAGCCCTTAGGGTGTAGACCAGTTGACAACAGGGTGCACTGTTTAGGTTCTCCTTGTCATGTCGTAGGTTCAAACCTTCATTATCCCTATGTGCAACATGGGTACGCATGGGAGTAAAGTGGTAGCAGACCAGAATCGACCTCGTGTCACATGAGTACAAGCCCATCCCTAATTGTCGATTCCCATATATATATATATATATATATATACTTACACACACACACAATAAGGAAAAGTCCCTTTAGCAAAGGTTATAGCGTATGCTCCTCCCAAAAGAGCCCAAGTATCTGTTTCTAATGGAAGATAGTAGCAGAGGGGAGCAGGCAGAGGTTTTAGAGGAAGTTTTAATTTTAGTACGTTTTATACCTAATCGCACCGGTGCGTTCACATAACCCATGCACCGGGTCGTTTCCTAGTATGTCGCACCATGACCAGAAAACATCATTATCAAAACAAAATAATTTCCAAATAACCATATCGATGCATTCCATCACACACAACTGCACCGATGCGTTTAGTAGAAACCGCCGCACTGCATACTCTTTTATTTAAAAAATAAAATATTTAGGTAAAAAAACTTAACTCGGTGCGTTCATTAACAATAACCACCCCAGTGCGTCGTATCAAACCTAACACATCGAACATTATTTTATGAAACATAATGATCTATTTTCTTTAAAAAAAACTCAAAAGTCTAACAGCGGTGCGCCCGTTGTTAAACGTCCCGGTGCGTTCAGAAGACTATAACACACCGCCATTCCATTTATTGAAAATAAAAAATATAATTTTATAATCGAAAAAATATTTTAAAACCATTCCCAGTGCGCTAAAGGACTATAGACGCATCGGTGCAGGCTCATACACAAAACGCACCAGAAATTATTTTATTAAAAATAAAAATATTTTGTTATTTTATTAAAAAAAAAGTTTATTTTAACATCGGCTAATTACAGTGTTCAATACTGTGGCACACACCAGTGCATCCTGGTGTCAAGTACACTAGTGCAGTGTTTAATAAAAAAAATTAGCACGAGCAAAAACTCATTTTTACCCTCTTAAGTGCGTCTGAGCTTCTCTGCACCGGTGCTTCCCTTCACCCACTTGGATGCTGTGACCTCCGTGGTCCACGTTGACGCATCCTTGTCTCCTATTGTTTGTTGTGGTTTGTTTAAATTTTGCCAAACCGTGCATAAAATTCAAATTTCTCATACATCGCCAATATGCCTCCTTGACGTTCCGTTCAATAGGTAAAATATTTCTTAGTTCACAATTTAATTTTTTAGCGGTTTATTTTTTAAAATTCAACTTGAAATGCACCTCTTTTTAAAAAAATTAAAAAAAATTGTGCGGTGTGTTCGAGTCGTTCGTCTCGCATCACTATACCGTGCACCCTGTAAAAAATTTTAGGGTGCACTGTCAGAGGTGCGAGCCGAACGAATCGAACGCACCGCTCCACACAAAAAAATAAAAATTAAACCCCACAAATGGTTACTGGTGCGTTATACATTTACGAGCACCGTCGTTCCAATGCCCTTAAGTGTAATACACACAATAGTAATCATACAATCTAAAAATAATAATAATCGTGTAAACAGTGCACTTATGTCACTCATGCGCACCGGATATCGGTGCAATGACGTGGTGTAAGCGCACTGTTGATAAACCCCATAAAACATTAATTTCTCATAAACATCAGTGCGTTTAGTACAATCAAGGGCATCATAATTATGGTGCGTGTTATTGTCTAGCACACCGGTATTGATACAATAAAAAATCATAATCATTTATACGATGTGCTTATGTCACGTCATAGCACCATTTGCCGGTGCAATGACGTGCATTAAGCGCGTCGTTCTGGCGTTTAAAAAAAATCATAAACACCAATGCTTTTTAAAAGGATTGAAATCCTTACCGGTGTGTTATAAATTAAGGAGCACAGGCTTGCCGGTGTTGTTAAATTTAGTAAACGCACCGATATTTATATATTAAAAGTTGTAATAATTTATACAATGTGCTTATGTCACATCATCGCACCAGTGTCGGTGCAATTATGTAACATAGGCACACTGTTGACACTTTTTATAAACTCGTGAACACGCAACTAACGGTGCTCCTATGTTACGTCAAGGCACTGTTGTATGGTGTGTTGACGTGACATAGGCGCACTGTGAATATATTTCAAATAAATGATTTATTTTTAAAATTTGGTGCATTTGAATAACGGTGTGCTAATAAGATTTAGGCGCACCGTCCAATTCAAATTTAATTTGTTTGATATATAACCGACGGTGCAACATAAATATTTTAACACACCGATTTTTGGTGCCGTTACTATATAAGTGCATCGCTCGTGGTGCTTT
This sequence comes from Larix kaempferi, assembly GCA_027924585.1. NCBI lineage: Eukaryota > Viridiplantae > Streptophyta > Pinopsida > Pinales > Pinaceae > Larix > Larix kaempferi. The sequence continues at coordinate 1,186,762 of BSBM01000010.1, forward strand.
TCTAATATTTTTGGTGCACCGTTTTTCTTTTTTTTTGGAAAAATTTTAATATTTGATTTTAGTCGATATAATCTTGTTATAATTCTTTTATATGTATGCTTATGAGACTGATTTATATTATATTTGAAACAGAGACGCGATTGTCGCGAGGCACAGCAGCAACGCGAGGCACAGGTAGATTAATATAACTTCTACAGAGAATGGGAGGCCAGGGAGAGGGAGAGAGATTAATACCCTCGTCCCATTACGCCTCAGACCAGACACCTCTGGAGAGTTTTCGGCCTCCTCAAGTTCTATGAGGAGGCGACAACACTCAAGGGGAACAATACGTTCCTGACCCAGTTGATCGCACGCTAGGATCATCATAGGAAGGCCTTTCAAGTTGGTCCCGATGAGTGGTTCCATCCCACTGAGGAGGACATATACTTTATCACTTGGCTCTCTAGGAGAGGTGAGGACCTTCCTCGGTTCCCTGAGGTTCCAGCTGGAGCTGTAGCAACGACTTAGTTGGTATATGTTGATCACAACATCCTTGAGCCTTCTTAGTTTCAGGTCAGCGGTGCGCAACTTTCCATTGCTGCTTTTGGTAGAGAGGATGTGAGGTACCTCTCTCTGTTGGTGACGACTATCGCGCATTACACCAGTGATGGGCAGCGCATTAGCTACCCTTTATTAGATTATGTTGATTCTTTAGTGCAGGCACCTAGATGCATTAGGTGGTCTGCTATTTTTTTATGACAGTTTTTTTATGCTCTTAGTCGATGTCATGAGTGTATTAGCGGGAGGGGGAACTTCCCCTTCGGTTCAAAGTTGTTTTGTCTATTTTGAGAGATTTATGGCGATTAAGCCATCTTTTGACCGATGCCTCCTAGGTTGATGACATATTTGCATATGCACATGTGGGGGCAGATGATGCCGAAGAGGGGGAATACAGACCTTCCTGTGAGGATTATTGCAGATGTGCTTGACGTGCTAGGCGATGAGGACCAACCTCGGTTAGATATGGTTGCATATCCATATGTGGGGTTGGATTGGAGAGGGTGTACCAACATCTTCTTCACTAAGGACGAGCCACCTGATGATAGAGATAAATTTAGCGTTATGTTTAATTTAATATATTTTCATTTTATTATCTTTATACTTAATGCAAATGAAATCTATTTTGAATTGTTATATCAAATTCATGTTTAATGAAATTGTCTAATTATTGTTATGTACTATATATTTTACAGATATTGGCACATTTGATGGCGATGTGGGGCCTCCTTTGCCATAGGATGAGGATGGGGACATAGAGATGCATGATCAGTCAGAGGTGCCTCAACTAGCAAGACCTGGCCTTCGACGGAGGCTAGAGCAGAGGTTCCGACAGGACATTGCAGATAGGTTGGCCATATTATTATTAGATCGAGGGGTTCAACCTGTTATTGTCAGGGAGATTCAGAGGGAGGACTGATACCTTGAGCTACGGAGGATGCTTGCTCTTGATATGAGGATCTTGATGCAACACATTGTTGGTGATTGCATTCTTTTAGATGCCATCCCTCATGGCAGTTCATCAATTAATGAGAGCGGAGATGCTCATCCTCCTAGTCCACCTCCTTCTCCATCAGTTGCTTCGACTAGTGGGGCATCCTCCACATCCACTGCACCTCCTCCTCGGCCTCCACCTCCTACTCCTCTACCTTCGACATCTCATCCACCTCCTCCTCCACCATGTCCTCCACCTCCATCACCTCATTCATCATCTCCTCCACCTCCCCCTCCTTCGAAGGATCCAACATTTGTTCTGTTATACCTATCCGATCGATCAACCTCTATTGATCCATCATCTCCCCATGATCCTCATCCACTATTCCCCTCAGTTTTGGAGATGATGCTCAGATTGGGTGGGATGATCCAGATTCCTATAGATGTCTTTCCTACTGATCTACATGACAGGTTATTTCCTAGCAGAGGTACTGATCATGCCTCTAGATCTACCCCTGGAGGTGCCGATACATCTGGTGGGTCGACAGATAGTGGTGATGATATGGTTCTGGGGTTGGACTACACATGTATATCTGACATTTATCATCGGTCTGATGCTATTGTTTATATATATATAGACAAAGAGTGGAGCTTGGTGGATGGACTGGCATAGGAGGAGCTTTGATAGGGTTTTGCATCCCATAGGGGCTGCAGACTAAACCCTATCCCTGTCAGGACTGATGTAGGCGTGTATCCCGATGGGTCGTACTGTCATGACACTTAGACCTTTCTTGGAGTAACATACAGTGGACTCCGTAGACTATACACCAGAACCTTATGAAGGTCAGTCCATTTTTTACCACTCTGCAGCAATTAATATGCTAGGCATTAGCTTAAATTATTTGACATTTGGGACCGGGTTGGCTGTGGAAATGATAGTTGGGGATGGTAACCCACAGACGGGACCATCATTTTCTGGTTGCTGGTCACGAGAGGCAGAGGTTACACTAACGCACGACTTATCTACGGCCCTCCCACTCGCATTGGAGCTCGGGGGAATGCCGTTTACACTATTCGAACCGACACAAAATATCAGTCTGGGCTTCCTGCTAATGGTGGAATCAACCATCACACATGCAACACCCCTGGAGGAAGGATGGGATCCAAACTTACCTTTTGAGTCGGAATAGTTGGAATGTGGTTGGCCGCTTGCAAAAATCTTGGATCAACAGTTGCTACCTCCCAACATTGACGAGGTAAAAAACACACAAAGCCCTAGAGGATTCATAGCATCGTTCTTACAAACTTCAGATCAACTAGGGTTTCAACCACCACTGGAGAAAGGGTTTGGACAGAACAGTCCTACAAACCCTCACAGAACTCTCGAGGGTTCTCCTCCACGGAGGAAGAAAGGAAAATGCCTTAAAAATTCTCGGGAACCTCTAAACCTCATATGTGGAAAAAATGTCATAGTTGTAAATTCGTTGGATATGGCGGAATCGACAGTTGTAGGGCGAGCCAGAGGAAAGTATCCCAGTTTTGAAGGTTTGGAAAATTGGGTTACCACAAATTGGATGGAAATTCTGGACTACAAACCGAAGATCATGGTCCTTTCTCGAGGTTGGTTTGTATTCAAACTCCAGAATAGGGAGGATGTGGGTCGCGTCTTACAGAAAGACTGGAGTCTGGGAAAATCCCCCATTCTATTCAAGAACTGGACACCAATGTTCGATGCTGACACGAAAAAATTCGATGTAATTTCGATTTGGGTAAGAATGTCGGGCTTACCCTGGGAATTCTAGAATTGTGACTCCTTCAAGGACATCGAGAATGCTCTCGGAGCTTTTATTGATGCCGATATGTCATTTACACAGAGAAAGCGGATGTCGGTGGCCAGGATCCTTGTTTCTATAAATGTTTGAGTTGGGATCAGAGAGCAGTTAAACTTCTTTTGGGGACAGGAAACTCGCATACAAAGGCTAGACTATGAAGGCGTGCCCTTTCATTTCCACCGCTGCCACTGTTATGGAAAAATGGCGAAGCAAAGCCGACTGACCTTTAACAAGAATGCGAAAAAATCCAGGAAGCAGATGGATGGAAGCGGACCGGGGGTGGAAGAGGGCCTTCAAAAAGAGGGGAGACTGGATGAACAAATGAGGGAGATTCACTTTGATTTGGATATTGCCGATTTTTCAAAGGAACCTAGAGACATAAATGATGTTCCAGAAACCTCCAATCCACAACATATTGGGGATATCAGTGACAAAAGACCTGTAGCAGAGCCAAAATCTCAACCAGCTGACTCATAAGCTCTTTCCTCTTCGGGTAATATTGATGTTATTTCTACTCCTGTATCCACACTAGAATATTTTTTTTTTCAGTGTCTTTGGAAAAGGATGACACTGTCTCCCCACCCCCAATTTCTACCATCCCCCTTGTAACGTCCCCTCCCGCGGACTCCATTCGAGGAAGGGAATATGATACCGATCTCTAGGGCTTCTCATAATACTTAGCCCATTCATTAGATTCATACGCATAAATTCAAAGATGTGCAGATGCAAATTAAGCAAATATGCACAGCGGAATTATAACTCATCCACACACACATATCATATGCATACAACCTATCAAAAACAGTCATCAATTTAAACATTTGCAGAAGTAAATGCATAGACAGAAAAACACTTATCTTCATTGTGCAATTGTCCCAAACAACTAGCTATGTTGCTGCAACGTTCCACCCAACCATGGGCCAGTTGTGTTCATCAATCTCTCAACACAACTGCCACCCCCGAGCAGGGCATGATTCTTACAAGGAAAAGGGGACATTCAAGCTCATGCACAGCCAAAGCAATAGATACCCATAACCCATACCCCATCATACTCTTACACACAACAAACTCAAAAACTGGGTATGGATACACATTTCCAGCAGGGGTATTTTACAAAATAGGCTCCATGGGTTTTTCCCCAAATCGTGGCTCACCAAAACGGACTATGGGAAGGGAAATTCGTCTCCAGGGAGCAACCCGATTTCTCCCGCATGTTATGAGCGTTTCGAATGGCCAAAACAGCCTCATTGAAACCCCTAATCGATCTGTTCTCTTCCCCATTGGTAACCAAACAAAAACACCCTTCTCAGCTTGAAAGATGAAGGAAAAACACAGGAAATCCATGGAGAAAAACGCCCAGGTAGCTCCAAACTCGTGGAAGAGCAAAGCTGCCTGATGGGTAATGGCTTGGGGAGCAATTCCTTGCTGTTTTCTTGCCCAAGAAGCAAAAAATGATTTTCCATGAAGTGTGGCTTGCCCATACTCGAATTTGGATAGCCATACCTCTCCATTCCCAAGGCATGAACTACCTCAACCAACTCTTGGGAGAAATGAATGATTGGGTACAAAAGTCAAAATGGGTAGTTGAGGGTTTGATGGGTTATCTCATTGACACTTGGCTTGACTTGTTTGGCTCAAGGGTTTGAATGTTTTCCCTCCCAATTCCTTGTAAAATCATGCCCCCATCTCTTATTGCATTGCATAGCTAGTTGTGGGTATTTTATTAAAATGCATAATTACATGATATTTACAATTCCAATGTGCCTGGCTAGCATGTAAACCATATGCATCAATAAATCGACGGCAGGGGCCTTGGCCTTGAGCTCCTCACCACTATTTTATAACAATATGACATTATTTACAATTTTAATGCAATAGGGTCAAAATCGGGATATTAAATTCCCCTCCCCCTTGGAATAACACTGTCCTCGGTGTTCTAATACCTAGGAATAAATACCCACTTTACACATGCCTCAAAATTCGCAAATGGTGGCAGGTCTGTCCTGCGTTTCATCTCTTTACTTGAACTTTCAGGATCAAGTCCTTTGGCTTCCACAAGCTGCTCCTGCTAGATTTGATCTTCTAGCTCTGCAAGCGGGCATCGCTACACAGCAATCCCTTCCTTTTATTTATCTTTCGGCTGTTCTACAAGTCTGGAATTTCATGGATGCCATCTTCCTTGTTTCCCTGAAAACTATTTGAGGAAGATTTTCAACCAAATCAAATAGTTGTTGGTCTACTGTGAGATTCATCATGGAAATTCCTGTTAGGACAAGCATAACACAATATTAAAATTAGTCAATTATTTTTCCAATTGACATGGAGAGTCCATTTTTTACTCATGAGACTTACACATTTTTCATGCTTTCCCAACATACACATGAACTCCTTCATGTTCATCATTTCACAGGGAAATAACTAATTCAACATTCACGATTCATTTCAAGCAATTAAACATAATCTATTTTCAGCTATGACATACACTCAACAATTCTTTGTTTTTGAAATGCATCAATCAAAAATGAAAGAGAAGAGTAAGAGTTTTCCCCCTCTTAGTCTTGTTCCAATCTGGGGCCACACCACCATTGTGGTTCTATGCTCCTTAGCCTCTTTCACTTAAATGTGAATGCTTGACTTGCCCTTTCTTGGCTATGACACTTAGTGTCTAAGGTCTGTCTGAGGATTTTCAACTAGGGAACCCTTCCCCATTGTTGCTTATAGAACCTTTGGATGTTAGGACCCACACATGTCCACTAGCACCATCTTTCATTACTGCTCACACTGAGCTCTTTCGAACGATCACATGTCCACATGCATCCTTATGATGCCTTCATAGTCCTTGCTTGCAGCAATACCTGTATTGGATGTCTTCACTTTATTCCATAGGCTCCTTCTTTGCTTTACAAGCCTTGGATTTCCTGTGAATACAGTAATGAATGTTGGGCTAGCACGTAGGCTACTCCACAATCATTCAAATGGAAATTCCAGGCCAGTACGCCGACTGGTTTTCTCAATGTCAACATCAAGTGGTTAATGCCCCCACCAACTATTCTCTGAATTTATTGAGCATCAATTACTCTCTGTATTTACTGAGAATTTTATAGTGCCCGACCAGTTACTCTCTGGTTCACCAATAATTTTATAGCGCCCAACCAGTTACTCTCTGGTTTATTAAGAATTTTATAGCGCTCGATCAGTTACTCTCTGGTTTACCAAGAATTTTATAGTTCTTTCAGGGTCCTTGCTTTCCTGCAATGACCAAGGTTTCCAACAAAGAAACAATAGTGTATTGGCTTAGCTGTTGGAAAACTTATACCTGAAATCTTCATTATTCCAAACAGGAACTAAATGAAAAAATGAATACTTATATGTATTGTGCATTTCCCTTTCTGGTCCACAGGATCCTGCTTCGCTTTGCAAGCCTTAGGATCGCCTATGGACTTGGATGTTTGGCCAGCACGCATGTTGCTCCACAACATCAAGTAGTTAATGCTTAACCAGTACACCTTCACGCCGACTGGACTTACCAAGCATTTGTGGTACCCAACCAGTCTCGTACCTGGTTGGCCCTCTCCATTACCGAGCCAACACATTCGTATGGGTCATCGACCAATGGAAGGAAACTGCGCCACCAACCATTATAGGTCAAGGCTCTACCACTTGCCTTAGGATTGCATCATCCTTTTCACACTTGTCACAACTCTTCATGCACATAACAATTCTCCATCCACACAAGGATGGCACTCCTTCTCCCGGGAAAACCAACGGTTCCCTTTAGGAACTCTATAGGTGACTTTCTTGACTACAGGCTATCATGGCCCCATGATACCCACTCACACTACACAAAGGTTATCACTGCTCATACAGTCCTCTTGAGTACCCTTTCTTCACTTTGTCTTTTTAGCATGCAACGCCAAATTGCATCTATGTAAGCTAATAGCACAAGAAGGATAAGCAGACTCATCAGTATTGCTGCTCTAAAATTGTAACCATATTTCATAACATTCACTATCAATTATTGAAACACCAGGAATGCATCCATTCCTTTAGGGTGTAGTCAATATTGACAACCCTATCATAAACCAGCACCAGAAAGGTGTGCATTCCCTTTCGGATGTGAGACATGTAGGCCCTAATCATACTCAAGCAGTCTAGAAGAATAATGAAATAATATAACATGCTCTGCATATTAAATCTAATAACCAGACCTGTATATTCTGAGTTAGGGTTACATAATACTTATCCCTTTTCAGATGTGTCTTTCCTTCATTTGAGAAGAATGGGGTTCCCTTCTCTAAGTCAACAGTACTTCAGTTTGCCACCCCAATATTTTCACATTCCATAACCCATACATGCCTTCTTGGCATAATTTTACTGTCTCACTCACATGCTTTACCGACATGCAGTTCGGTTGAGACATTATCAACATTTACAATGGCGTTTCATCCGAATCCCATTTCCAAAGCATGGGATCCTTCCCATCTAGTTTGGCTTTTGCAGGCCATCACACATGGTCTTCCTGCAATGTGTCATCCTGGCACACTTATCAAATAACCAAACAGCCAGCAACATTTAGCAATAAATTTCAAATCTGATTGTTCCATAACTAATCAATGTCATTAATAATTAAATTCAATATGAATTTGCAATTCTGTCTACTACAGAAATTGATTTGCTTAGCAATGAGGCTATCCTCATATTGTTTGGCCCTCGTAAGTGGTATCACTCTGTCCATTATGGTTTCACCCTTGCTACCATACATGAACATCCACCTACAACATGTCCTCTTGACACAATTTTATATAAGCCAAATAGTCATTAGCAATTATTAACAAAATCTCAAATCTAAAATTTGTAAATCTGTTTTCCTACAGAAATTATATTTACCATCATGAGATTATTCTCATAAACTTAAATTAGAAAATTTTCAGATTTGTTTCATGCATACTTTACAACCATGAGAACCCTCTCATAACCTTTGGCTTCTGCACATGGTAGATCCTGGTCTTTACTATGGACTTATCCTCATTTCCATACGCAAGACTTTTCTACCTGAAATCTGAACTTCAATAAGCCAAACATGTTGTGAGTATCTTTGCATATAATCCTTTCATTGCCACAATAGTCACTGAAGTAATCTCAGAATTATAACACTCAATAATTCAAACACCTTCAGTTGTTAACATTTGAAATGCAGTGAAATATATATACATTTCTATATATGCATCATTATCACAATAAAATTGCAAGACACAGCCACACTATCCATGCAATTTAAATAAACTGGAAATACTCATTACTTCACATTTCATGCAACTCTGTCTTTCCAACAGAGTGCTTTGGTAGCCCATCACATGTCTACCTTCTTCATGCAGTCTTTCTCCTGCATTCATAGCAGCTCATGAAATGGTCTCAGGATTAACAATAGTCCACCATTTCATCTATTATCTAACTGCATTGAAACATCTATATGTCACACCCATGCATTCACACAATGCATCTCAACAAGTGCACCCACACATATTGTTAACACCCAAAAAGTGCTCACTAGCTCATTTCCGTTTTCACATGACCCATTTGTCCACTTTTCCACCATTTGAGCCTCTAAAGCCATCAAAAGGTCACCAAAAGACCATAATACACCCCTTTTTTTCCCTCAAAATGAATATTTTTCCTCAAAAAGCATAAAAAACCCCAAAAAAGGGTCCAGAATTCCCAAAAATATTAAAAAGGGAATAAAAATATTAAAATATTCAAAAAAGGAAAAATGAGGGAAAAAGGTACCTAAACCATGTTGGTCAATACCATTGGTTTCCTCAAAACCATAATGGTATTCCCCACCACCAAAAACTATAAAAAGGTGGTAGGGGCTCCTCACTTTCCATCCATCCATCATCCTATCCTCACGCTGTCAAAATCTCTCATGAGACTTTTGGCCATTTTCAGCATCTTGGAGAAGAGACCATTGGAGCTTGGAGCCACTCACCCTTGGAGTTGCTCAACACAAATCCTCACCATTTGAGGTATCTTAATACAAAACATCTATTCTTTTATTTCTTGTTCTTTCCATGAATCGTTTTTAAATTTATTTGTTATATGCACATGCTAGTTTAGATTTAGATTTAATTCATAATCGTTTTTGCTTTCAATATTGAAACTGCTATCACATTGTTGATAGGTTCCCATTGCACAAAGCTTGGTTGCAAAACCAAGCCAACAGTTTTTGGCGACTCCGTTGGCTTCGAATTCTTAGATCTTGGTTTTTTGCTTTAGATCTTAGTTTTTGTTAGTTTTAATCATTTTAATTCATAGATCTGCCATCCTAGACAGCAGATCCATTGCTATTCTAGATCTTGGCCCTTTCTATTGCCATTAACAGCCTGAAATTTCCATTTTCGGGTTCGTTTTTCGGCGTCCATTTTCGGCTTTCACCTCGCGGCTTTTCGCCCGACAGTTGCGCGGCTTATTGCGACCTCGCGGCTTTTTTCCGCGCAGCACGCCGCGGCTTCTCGGCCATTTTAAGCGATGCACATCGCGGCTTCACGACCATTTGCCGCGCTGCACATCGCGACTGTGTGACTGAAACCCGCGCTGCACATCGCGGCTTCACGGCTGAAACCCGCGCTGCACATAGCGACTGCGCGACCGAAACCCGCGCTGCACACTGCGGCTGTTTCCCCAAAACCCGCGATGCAGTTATTTTGAATTCGACCAATTTTTTGAAAAAAATTTTGCTGTATTTTTTGCCTATTTAGCATATTTTACAGTATTAGTTTTCTGCATTTTTACAGCCATACTAAATCTTTTTCTATTTATATATGCTCCATTAAAAGTCTTTTTAAAAATTTTCAGTAATTGAAAGAAAGATTTTTCTGCATTCTATTTAGATCAAAGGTTTTACTGTTTTATGCTCAATAGTTTGCCCAAGCAATTTTCTAAGAGATCCATTTATTTATTGAAATATTTATGTTATTTGCTTCCCTTTAAATTATTTCAAAGATCCATTATTTTTGAATAGTTTTTTCAAGTATTTACATTTCAAAAATGCCTTTATTTTTTGCAAACTGGAAGCGTCCTTTTCTTTCATTTGTAATCAATCGCCCAAGCGAGACAAATCAATTTCAGTTTAAATATCACATTTGCACCCACTTTGCCACATAATTTAAACTGAGCCTTAAAATTTACCTTAACTCAACAAACTTTTAACCCCACTTGGGGAGCACTTAAAAGAATCGTGTAGTTAGGTAGAATTGAGGGGATAGGTGTATCAATAACACCCCTCAATTATTTACATTTGAGACATAGTAGTTGTCTTTAGGGTCCAAAATCCCTTATAATTTTGACATGGTTATCAACCAATTTATCGGGAAGGCCTCTCCCTTAGGAGGGTTGAAGTAGCCAGACTGGTTTCAAAAGTCTGAGTGGAATATCGCAATCCATTTTGTAACTGAAGGATACCTTTCGAAGTTCTCGACGTACACCCAAGAGGGGGTACATCGGCGATAGAACCAAACTGCAGATTCACCCAACCGAACGTGTCATGAACGGGGTATTCTAGTTGCCACTCTTTAGGATTGTCTACCCAGTGTCCCTCCCGGTAGGGGGATATCTAGCCGTTGATTCAACACTCTATATTGTCTGACTTGGATTTCATCACCTTGCAGAGAATATCGTTTGTTGACTCACAATACTTCTGGTTAGGTGTTTGCATGATACAATACCCACCTTTGGTCTAGTAACACCACTTTTTTCTAGGAACTGTTTGACTTTTGGTATTTTGACCAATTTTGTTGCATCCCTCCACTTATTATAGCACAGCTACTATAATAAGTGCTTTTTGAGGTTGGTTGTTGGCCTGCGAGCCTTTATTTTTTCACTCCCCTCTTGCACTCATTGTTGCACTAGGGTTTCGAGTTTTTTACATCACCACCTTACACTGAAATTTTTAAATATTTCTCACCATTGAGAATTTAAGACGATCTCGTCGTCTTCAGAGTCAACCCCCTCAGTTCGGTACACTTGGCTCTACACGTCATATACGTAGAGCCTTATCCCTTGACTCGACACGTCATCGGCGAAACACACAGTCATCCGATTCTGACACGCCTCACTTCACATCTGATTTTGAGGCTGAATCTGAAAACCCTACTGAAATATCACCAACCAACCTCATGGCTGGATCACAATACGACCCACTTTTCACCAGTACTATTGGAGATACATCCACAAACCCTTCTACTACTGTGCCACCCATGGTAACAACAACCCCTTTAGGCATGCCTAATATAGGGGCCACTCCACCTTTAGGTATGCCCAACACAGGATTACCTCCTATTATGGGTATGCCTAACATAGGAGTCACACCCTCTCTCATTACCACAACCCAGATCCCAGGAATTCCTGGCACTATTCCTAACCCCTCTGCAACCCATGTTGCACTTGGAAGCGTTGGCCCATCCCACACCACAACGATTGGAGGACACATACCTTCAATACCTAGCATACCCTTAGGAGCTACTGGACCACTACATAATGCCACCATTAATAGTTATGTCCCAGTCACTACGCCACACCCATCTGCTAGTTTACCATACATGGCTAGTCTGAACTTACCAGACCTAGCCGGATTAACCAACGATCCTATCAGGCACAACCCTACATGGCCACCCATGCTTACAAAGCTCCCCTCGGACATCCCCAAGTTTGAAGGAAAACCTGGGGAGGATCCCCAAAACCACATAATGTCATTTCACCTATGGTGTTCATCTAACTCCATATTGGATGACTCCATTAGACTAAGACTGTTGCAACGAACGTTCACTGGCTCTGCAGCCAAGTGGTACATTGAACAACCACATGGGACCCACCATACATTTACGTCCCTCGCCTCCACTTTCCTTCAGTTTTTTTAGCTACCTGTATGCTATGATGCAGGAGTTGAAATACTGTTGTCTTGCAGACAAAACACAACTACCCACATCACTGACCATATCCATGAGTGGCGCAAGCGTCGTAGCCTTTGCAAGATAAAAATGGATGACAGTATATTTTTGGACTGGTTTCTTAAATCACTCCTACCCCTCATAGCCAAAGATGTAGCTTCCGAACGACCCTAGTCAGAGGAAGAAGCTATCTTAAAAGCTCAACAATTTGACTTGATTTATGCCCAGTTAGGCTATCTCTACACCATCATACTAGACGCCCCACGAGGTCATTCTTCACACGGTGACGCTCCAGGGGCATCAAATGCCGCTGATGGTATTATCGGCCAAGTCACTGCACAAAATAAACCTTTTAGCATGGTGAGCACCATAAATGCCCCAGACCTCTCTAGGGATACATCTAATTCTGGAGCGACGAATTCGTACGCTCCAAGGGATTAGACTCATCACACTCATGGACCCTCTTGTCCACAACATTGCTATGGGAAAGCGCCATCGACATATGTACCACCCACATACTATAACCAACCGGCCACCCAGAACCCAATTCATTTACCAGTCCAACCAATGTATTACCCACAGCAAGCTACACTAGCTAACCCAACACTTCAAATAGCTCAGGGTTACCAACAACCCCAGCAGGCAACTGGACCACCTCCAGCCCCACCATCTTATTATCCACCGCAACCTGCTCCCGCACCTACGGCACCCCAAAATCCTCCCACTACTCAAGGGAAAGTGTACACACAACATAATCAGCCCCAACACCAAAATAACCAACGCAACCAGGGCGGACAACAAAAACCGTGGAAGAGGACATAACCGCGGCAACAACCAACAACAAAATCAAGGTCCACCACCTCCCAATCCTCCAAATAATAACAATGCTGCTCCTCCCAACCAGAATCCCGATCGTCATCCCAAGCAGGAAAAAAACAATAACCTGAGAACAAACCATCCATGTTCTATATGTGGAGTCTATGGACACTACACTCACAACTGCCCCCATTTAGAGAAAGCACGTAAACTTTGGGCTAACGATGCCCAATGCCAGGGCCACGCTAGACAACCAGCTCCACTTAATCAACCGCAACCCATGATATTGCAAAACCCATTGCCAAACCAGGGAGTAGTAAATGCTCGCCAAATGGATCCCCCACAAGGATCTGCTGCACCTCAACAGCAAATCACCTATGCCGCCACTAATTATCAGCATACGGATCCAGGCACACACCATTTATTAATGATGTAATTCAATGACATTAACCTCCAGACTCGCATGAATCAGTACGGCCCACCCCCAGAAACTCCTCCCACTGACGCATCCACCTCCCTTCCATCAGATCAACCACTACGCATACCAAATATGCCATCAGACGGAGGACCTAAAATCCCTCGCATCCCTTTGCAAAGGATTAACAACAATCCTAATGCTCGCGTAGCATCCAATTATAACGTCATGGAAGACCTAACACAATCCCCCGTTGCTATGTCTGCTTTAGAGGTATTGAAACATGCCCTGCACAACAAAAACTACTACTATCCGCCATCGGAGGAGTAGACCCTGACGATACACACATGATGGATTTCAACTTAGACCAAGACGAACCTTGATTGCCATCAAATTTGGCCTTCCAAGTATCAGTAAACATTTGAAACCTTGTTGTGCATCGATGCATCATCGATGAAGGAGCTTCAACCTGCGTCATGTCCACTCTTGTGTGGCAGAAACTTGGCTCCCCCGCTTTACAACCATCCACCACAACATTACGAGCTTACGACGGGCGCTCAGCTCAACCACAAGGCCTCTTAGCGAACGTACTTGTAGAACTAGGCGGAAAATTAGTTCTCATTGACATCGAAGTGATCAATGCCCAGCTCGACTATAACCTCCTTCTTGGACGTAGCTATATGTACAAAATGAAAGCCGTCACTTCATTTGTGTTCCGCCTCATGATGCTCCCACATGAAGGATGCGTTATCAAGATTGATCAACTCACATATTATGATCCTAACGCCCCCGCAGCCCCTCAAAATGTGCTACCAATGATTGAACAAACCGTTCAAACTGCACCGACATCATTTTTCTCGTCAATTGGTCCTGGAATCTACACAGAGTCACCTATGACTTCCACGTTTCCATCGATCCCACCACCCTTACCGATAAAAAAAACATCCGATTTGTGCACCCTGTCGCACACCACATAGTAGCCCTCGTCACTACCACAAACACCCACAGTGCCTACTCATATTGGAAGAACGCCAATTCATATTATCCCGTTCTTGTTCCCATTTTCCGGAGTTGTCAGTTCGCCAGTAATGGCTACACTCAACCTTCCTGGTTTAACATTAGGGATACCTGTATGGTACTTACCTGCTCCGAGCCCCCCGCCTACTTCAACTGTTATCTTACAACTGGTACAACCTATCCCTACTACCAACCACCCACCCCCTCCTGTCACTCATCTGCAAAACAGACCTCCCCCAATAGTGACTATGGCATCAACGTCTAGAAACGCCCACCTTCGTTACAAAACACAGGAGGCAGAGGCCCACAAACTTATAACACTGGACCCATAACTCGCACCCCCCCAGCAACCCCTAAGGTAGCCAAGAACCCCCCAACTATTCGCATTCCCCCTAAGTGATCGTTGTGTGATGATGTAGGCCATGCCACTCATCAATGTCCACAATTACCTGCACTCCAAGAACAAATGAATATGTTGGATGACGACACTGGAATTCCAGTGGTACGACTTGAGCCACCTCCTCAACCTCACGACAAAACGCTTCGCACTAACCACCCTTGTGCGATATGCGGCATTTATGGCCATTATTCACACCACTGCCCCGATCTCCCAGATTATAGAGCAGCCTTATACGAGATGAACAATGCCGACTTAGAGATATCTCCTCCCCTCATCGAGGAGATCTACCCTCTGAAATCATCTTCTTCATAAGAAATCAATACCATCTATATGATTTCAACCACGTACAAACGAGAACCCGTTGATTTATGGTATGATTACTTTCATACTGATGAACAAATTCTAGAAACACTCACTGCACCAGACTACCCTTGGGACGATATGCACCATCAATCATACTTCCTTCCTGAGGCGTCTACATCCACCGCAGAAAACCAACTATCAATCGAATCGAAAGATTTTCTACCAACTAAGGTTGATTGGTTCAAAGACCCCATCCCAACACCAGATGCCTTCGAAGAGGGGAACATGTCCAACATTCCCCCTATTATACAAATCGACATTTCCACCACACCTGGAAAACCTGAGCTCATCTCGCTAGGCGCATCATGCACTCAAGCGGAAACTCAAGCATATAAGAAACTCTTCCAAGAGTTTCGTGTTGTCTTCGCCTGGTCTTACACCGAGATGCCTGCCCTCGATCCTAACATTGTGGAACATCACATCGACACTTGGCCCCATGTGCCTCCTGTCCGACAGAAACAACGCCCAATTCACCCGTCTAAACTCCCAGCTGTTAAGGCTGAGATTGAGAAACTCCTAAAAGCAGGATTCATATATCCTATTGCCTACACCACCTGGGTTTCAAACCCAGTGCCAGTAAACAAAAAAGTGGGCACCATACGCGTTTGTACTGATTTCCAAGACCTCAACCTCGCTTGTCCCAAAGACAACTTCCCCACACCTTTCATTGACCAACTAATCGATGAATGTGCGGGACATGAGGTCCTTTCTTTTATGGACGATTTCTATGGATATAACCAAATCAAAATCCGTAAAGAAGATCAATACAAGACAGCTTTCACTACCCCATGGGGCACCTTCGCCTATCGCGTCATGCCTTTCGGTCTCAAGAATGCTGGAGCCACTTTCCAATGTGCCATGACTTATTGCTTCCACGATCTACACAGAATCATAAAATTTTATCTGGATGACCTCACCGCTCGATCCAAGAAACGATATGACCATTTAGACGACCTTCGACAAGTTTTCTTGCATTGTCGAAAAAACAACATCCGCTTGAACCCACTCAAGTGTGTCTTTTGCGTTACAGCAGGTCGCCTGCTGGGGTTTGTCATTTCAGAAAAAGGCATCACTGTAGACCCCTTGAAAGTCCAAGCCATTGTAGACTTACCGTCACCCCGTACATTAAGACAACTTCAAAGCCTTCAAGGGAGGTCCAACTTCCTCCGCCGCTTTGTCCTTGACTATGCCACGACCGGTTTCCAAATGAGCATAAGTCACCTTAACGTTTTCTTGGACTCACAACTCCTTGTTTCCCAGCTCAACAATGATTACCAGGGTTGCGATCCCTGTCTTTTCAGAAAATTCCTATGCACTAAACAAATAGTTCGACAGTTTGAATCCATTTCATTCACACATGTCCCAAGGAATCTCAACAGTGTAGCAGACCATATGACCAACAACAATCTTGATTGGCACACCAACCAAACCATGTAGTAAATACAAAATGTGCCTCCACGGGCATAAGCAAAAAGTGCATCCACGTGCATAACATGTGCCTCCACAGGCATATACAGAATCAAAAGTGCATCCACATGCATAACATGTGCCTCCACAGGCATATACAAAATTAAAATGGTGCATCTAAGTGCATAACATGTGCCTCCACAGGCATATACAAAATCAAAAGTGCATCCACGTGCATAACATGTGCCTCCACGGGCATATACAAAATTAAAATGTTGCATCCACGTGCATAACATGTGCCTCCACGGGCATACAAAAAATCAGACATGCCTCCACGGGAATATAGAAAATTAGACATGCCTCCATGGGCAAACAAATAGACAATAAATTCATCCATGTGCATACACGACTATATACCAAAACATATATATATATATATATATATAATCACATAGTCAACATGTCATAGGTGCCCTCAGCACCCAATATACAAAAATACATAAGTCGTACAAAAAAGTACTTCCCCATATGCTCATCAACATTTGGGGGCAGATACAAGATCATCTAATCATCATGGTCTCCGGGCTCCTCTAGCGCCACCTCCGCTGGCCCCGCCGGATCATACCGAGCCCGAACCCTCCTCTCCGCTGGCCCCACTGGATCATCCCGCACCCGAATCCTCCCCTCCACAGTCTCTGCCGGATCATGTCGAGCCCCATCCCTCCAGTTAGCTACCACCAATGCTGCTCTAAGCAGGATAGAGTGCCACTCATAAGGCACATCGAAACAACGCTCGACGATGTCCCGATCCCTCCACCCATCCTCTGGCAATCCTGCCAGGATCATGTCTAGTGTCTCTCGTACGCCCTCCACGGCATCATCTCGAGGCCCAGCTCCTCGACCGCGAGGCCCAACTCCTCGAGCATGAGGAGGCGGTATCGCTGCAGGAGGCAGAACGACCACCATCACCCGTCCCCTACAAACCACATGGTCGGCTGGTGGTACAGGACCAACATCTGCACAATCATGCAAGTGAACCATCATATAAATATCTCTAACTATAATCATAACAAAAACATCTAAAAAACACATGATATAGTACAGAACAAAACACAAAAACATACCATCTAAACCCCAGGCCTATCCCTGGGCTCGAGGCATCTCCGAATCTCCTCGATAATCCATACCGGCATATGGATAGTCATCAATCAGCAGGGGGATCTGCTCCCATTGCTCATACATATCCTGTGAAAAGAAATCGCAGATACCACCACCACCGCGGGGCATCATCTGCCCCCACCGCACCATGCGCGGCTCACTCACCAGCCCGTCTCGAACCGGCACTCGTGGCCGCAAGGTCGGTAACCGCTCAAAAAAGAAACAACACAGGAAGGAGGCATAGCAGAACTCTCCCCCCTCCCGGCTGGCCTTGTCGAGATCTCTCCGGACACCAGCCAAAAACATCTGACCCCACGCATAGTAGGTCCCCCTCAGCACAGAATCCACCATCATCGTTTGTCCCCCAGACAAACGATGTGGCGCCGCGACACCCAACACCCGCAGAACACAAGCCCCAATAGCCCGCATATCCCACTCCCGCAAAGATCTCAGTCTCAAAGCGCTATTCTGGACGATAGCCCCAGGAACACAGAATGTCTCCAGCAGATCCTCGATATCCAAACCTGTCGGGATCCTCGGCAGAAGATCCCCTACCTCCCCTAAGCTAGACAAACCGGTAAGAAAATAAACATCAGTGAGGGTAATCTCCAACCTCTCACTTGCAACAATGAATGCACCCTCTGCAGGGACCTAAAGACCCACCAATTTGTTCAGCAGGGGTCCTACTGAACGCATCGGTGGAATCTGAGCGAACTTCAGGAGCCTGCTCACAGCCAGAGTCTGTCGGACCCCCTGATCGGTCCGAATCCGAATCGTCAGGTCCTCCTCCATCTCCCGCTCTCACCATGACACCCGTGGTCTACTCAATATCCTGCCAAAAAACAAAGAAAATTTTTAGACACAGAATTTTTTTTCAAAAAATTCCATCGCGGCTTTTCCATCAAAAGCCGCGATGATCATCGCGGCTTTGATCCATGAACCCGCGATGAGCATCGCGATTATTGACCCCACAGTCGCGATGAGCATTGCGACTGTCAAACCCATAGTCACGATGAACATCGTGACTATCAGCCCCGCAGTCGCGATGAACATCGCGACTTTCAGCCCGACAGCCGCGATGAACATCGCGACTGTCGGCCCCAAACCTGCGATGTTCATCGTGGAAAAAGGACGCGAAACCCGCGATATTCCACATTGGAAGGCCAACATGGAATTTCGTCGCCTTCGGGGGCCCCCCGCTAACCAAAAAAGACATAATTAAAAAGGCTAAGGCGAATAGGGTTACTTGAAACTCGCGGAATCGAAAACCAACGGTCGAATCTCCCAGAAATCAAGAAAGAGCTCTGATTGCTCTACCAAACTCGCACGTAACAATGACATGTCATATGGGCCCCACACCCTATTTATAGAGATTTGACCATTTTTCAAACAACCATTGCGGTATCATACGACGTCCGTTCCTCAAACCGTTAGAATCAGCACAGCGAGAACTTCATGATAGTCCTTTCCTTTTCCTGTTTTCACCAGGTCCATTTTTTGACCATTTTCTCACACCCTCGTCGCCTCGGTTTATGTGCCACTTCGACTGTTCTCCATTTTTTACGAGTCTTATATCGCCGGATTTAGTTTTCCACGCTTGTGATGATGCTTGAGATCATTTCTCGCTCTCACTCCCAGATTTTTTGGGCATTTTTTCCATGCCCCCTCGTTGCCTCAGTTTGCGTGCCACATTGACCGTTGTCTGTTTCTGACGAGTCTTATATTGCCGGATTCAGTTTTCTGCGCTCGTGATGACGCTTGAGATCATTTCTCGTTCTCACCTCCAGATTTTTTGGGCATTTTTCCTATGCCCCCTCGTTGCCTCGATTTGTGTGCCACATCGGCCGTTGTCCGTTTCTGACAAGTCTTATATCGTTGGATTCAGTTTTCCGCGCTCGTGATGATGTTTGAGACCATTTCTCGCTCTCACACCCATAATTTTTGGGCATTTTTTCAAAATTCCACCCATCACCTCAGTTTGCGTGCCACATTGTCTATTGCCTGTTTTTGACAATCTTTATGTCACCGGATTCTATATTCCGCACTCATGACGATGGTTGAGACCTTTTCTCACTCTCATCAATACCTTTTTGTTCGGTATAGTTTTACCCCTTTTTCGGGCCGAGCAATTCTTTTTACGAAAAAGGCACTTAGGGAGTTTCTGTTAAACTCTTTTTTGACTCCTAAAACAATGAAAAGATCGCCGAGCAACTTTGCTTCCTTTCATGCTCACTAAACGTATCTGAAAGGGCGTCTACCTGGTATAAGTTTACCTCTTTTCCGGACCTTGTAGACTAATTACGAAAAAGGAATACTCTAGTCACATCGGCTAGAAGAGTTCTCCATTTGCATCATTTTATGCTTTTTCAGGCCTTGGAGACTAACTTACGAAAAAGAACACCAATGGAGTCCACTTACCGCTTTTAGACTCTCTAAACATGAAATCGACCATGAGCAATCACCATCTTGGGCTCGTAAAAACCCATAGGACGGTACTCACAACCATTGCAGAGTCTTCTTATCATTTTCAGACTCCTTAAAAAATGAAAGCACCCATGAGCACAAACAATCTCGGGCTCACAAAATCCACAGGACAGTACCATTTCAGAGCACACTTTTATCCCTTCTTGGAGCTCATTAAAACTACGAAGAAGGACCCAATGGTGCTTCTCGGCGCCACAATAGATCACGTCTACTCATATGGCAGCTTCCCCATTTTGGTCGCCTTTGTTCAGAGTATTCTGCAGTATGTCACCCTGAGAATCCCTCGACAGCTCCCATCAGCTTGACCCCCCAAAGCCAATACATACCCTTCAGTCCTTAAAAGCTATGATCCCCACACCTACAAGTCAGTTCCCTACGCTGCAGGTCAACCATGTCATCATGCTCTGAACAAAGGAAGTTTGAGTCCACCCACTCTATGACCCTAGTTACTTCCCATCCCCACAAGTACGTCAGTCCTACCATCAGTACTACCACACTTCAGTTCTACACCTCGTGCTCCTATCAAGGAAACATCATTGCCTTGTTAATTGCTGATCTCGCTCTGTCGATGACAACCAAATTTATTCCAGAGGATAGACCTAGAGGTCCCTGTGTCTTGGACTCATCACCATTTACGATGAGTGCCTACGAATCATTTCGAGAAGAGTCCTCAGTGCCTCTCCAAATGGTTGTTTCTCACATGCTCGACTTCAACACCTTGATCTCATCGTTGAGACTCGCACAGGGTATTGGTCCTTTCAGTTATTTGTTGAAGACCCCGGATACCACCTGACTCTTCCACATTTGAGAGTCTACTCATGGAAACAACCAGTTACATTTTTCCTATAGATATCCGAGTTGTGCATGGCGACAGTATTAAGATGTACCCCAGTTTTATACTCCCTCGAGTATACAGTTACATATACTCCTCAGAGTTGACTCAGAGTCATTGAGTCCCTACAGATGTTGGACACCTTCAGATTCAGTAATTCATCACCCCTTCCGAGACCTTGTTCAGAACGGTTGTCGCTTTATTCCAGTGTACCAGTTATTGAGATCAGTCATGTTATGATCATGAGTACATCCCAAAATAGTGTCCCCTTTGGACCATTATGATGTACTTACAGATTTTTTATGTATTATTCAGGTCCCCCTTCTTGGGACTAATTGTTATGTATATGCCTTGATACGAGCATGGGTATGCCCGCCTTGTCCATTATCAGAGATTATTCCTCATTCATATTGAGGCCATGTAATATATATATATATTTTTCTCTTTTTGCAGCTTCTAAGGGCCGTGGATCCAGTTTCCAACTGGTCTCTTCTCTTCCCCAAACCCCAAGAAAAAGACAAAAGAACTATGATGTCTATCGGCCATACGATGAGCTCCTGCCCTCACACATCAGGGGGCAATCTGTTAACACCCAAAAAGTGCTCACTAGCTCATTTCCATTTTCACATGACCAATTTGTCCACTTTTCCACCATTTGAGCCTCTAAAGCCATCAAAAGGTCACCAAAAGACCATAATACACCTCCTTTTCCCCTAAAAATGAATATTTTCCCTCAAAAAGCATAAAAAACCTTCAAAAAGGGTCCAGAATTCCCAAAAATATTAAAAAAGGAATAAAAATATTAAAATATTCAAAAAAGAAAAAAGGAGGGAAAAAAGTACCTAAACCATGTTGGTCAATACCATTGGTTTCCTCAAAACCATAATGGTATTCCCCACCACCAAAAACTATAAAAAGGTGGTAGGGGCTCCTCACTTTCCATCCATCCATCATCCTATCCTCATGCTATCAAAATCTCTCATGAGACTTTTGGCCATTTTCAACATCTTGGAGAAGAGACCATTGGAGCTTGGAGCTACTCACCCTTGGAGTTGCTCAACACAAATCCTCACCATTTTAGGTATCTTAATACAAAACATCTATTCTTTTATTTCTTGTTCTTTCCATGAATCGTTTTAAAATTGATTTGTTATATGCACATGTTAGTTTAGATTTAGATTTAATTCATAATTGTTTTTGCTTTCAATATTGAAACTGCTATCACATTGTTGATAGGTTCCCATTGCACTAAGCTTGGTTGCAAAACCAAGCCAACACATATGCATGCACATTCAACACATTTACATAATATTTTGATGTGCATTCACTTAATGCATAACCCCTCAATACAATCTTGCATTAATCCATGAATACTATGCATTCCAGCATATTATGGCCTAACCATGACTATTTCATATGGCATACACTACAACAGGACCATAAGTCATCACTTGCTTGGGTTGTTAAACTCACAACCAACATACACAAATGGCATGATATAATTTCATATGAATGCATTGAGGTTTCTAAGAAACTATAGGGTGTAAGGCTCATTGCCTTCACTTACCCACTCCTGACCATACTTGGTAGGATTATATTCACATTCAGGCACTCAGTCTCACATGCAAACAATTCAACATAGTTTAAACATAGTTGAAGGGATCTCACCAAATCTTCTTTCAACATTCATGCAATTTAGCACAATTAACCATTACCTGCATGGCTGTTATTAACATCACTTGATGTTACCTAATCAGTTGGCCTCTTACCAATGCTACATAGTCCTTTTGCCAACCTCATGATCATAGATTTGTTGCACCCTCCTTTCCTCGTAAGGTTGTTGGTCATATGCAACAACATCATCCACATCTTTAGCCATGCTTTGATTGTATTTTGTCCTACAACCAATGCGGACATAACTAATTATTAGCAACCACCATAATTATCTCAAGTGGCTCATTGCATATGTAAAACCTCACTATTTTACCAATATGCAATATCCTATTCATGCACAAACATTTTCACATGCACTGTGCAATGTTTGTTAATATGCCATAGTTTATATGCATGACAATTTCATAATTATAAATATGATAGCAAAACAGGGGTTAAGGAATTCTCCCTTTCCAATCCCTCATCGTAACATGGAATCCCTCTTCCATATCATAGTTGGTCCAATTTCCTTCCAGTCATGCAATTCTAGAAATTGCCCATATTGACAACAATTTTTTTTTGTCAAAACGGCCACTGGCACTCTTCTGCACCAAATATCTATGGTATATATGGAACTCATTCAAACTCTGGTCATGCATCCCTATTCTCCTCTGGATAAGATTTCCAATGCCTATTCCCGTGCTCCATTCCGATCCAGGACATGGAATTTACATTCTTCAAAAAATGCAAACTTTGCCCAAATTTCTGCACTTTTACACAGCTGCAATTTATTCTGGAAGGCCAACTTCAGCTGCTTGTAGAAGTAAATTTTGGAAGAATCATGAAAACTTTTCTACTGGGCGAAGGTAGTCCATATAACAAGAAACACTCATCAAACTTCGGATCCCTGTTCCGATGCACCAGTCAACTTCTATAAAATTCGGGGTTTGGCTACTTTTAACTTTTCACTTTCCCCCCAAAATCTCAAAATTTGGCCAAAAATGGATATCTCCCAATCTATGCATTTCTGGAAAATCTCCGTCTAATGGAAACCGTCTGTCTTAATGAGAAGATGAAATGTCGATTTCAGTAAAATTTTTGATTCCAACATCTAGGGTCACTTTTACTGTCCACAAGCTTTTCAAAATACCTAAAAAGTGGCCCGGAACAGTGCTTTTTGGCCTTCTTGTTCACCCTGACTCCACATCCTTTGGAGTTCGGCTCCAAGATTCCAAAATTAACACTGTGCCTGCTCTATGGTTGTGCCATATTGATTTCAACTCAATCTGATCTTCCGTCAAGCCTCGGGACACCGTCTAACAAAAGTCACTATTCTCCATTTTCTGTCAAATTGGAGCATAATGAGTTTAGGACCCTCTCTAGTTCTTTCATGGCCTTCGTTAATGGCCTCCGAGACTCATAGGAATCATCCCATTTTGAGCCTGACTGCTCCTTCTACCCAAAGATCAAGTTTTGGTCTCTATACTCGTTTTTTTTTTTTTGCTCCTCCGATCGTTGGTCGCGGTTCAATCTTTGCGACCGTCACTGGTCTTAACTTTAACTCCGCCAATCTTGTCGCTGGATTTAACTCTAAAATTGTCGTCGCATCGCTGGTTTTAACCATAAATTCTGCGACCGTTTCGCCAATCCTGGCCTTATCTCCGCCGCCCGCAAGCCTCCGTCACTAAATTTTATGGCTAGAATCGCTGCTCGCGTCACATATTTTATGGCTAAAATCGCCGCACGTGTCACAGATTTTATGGCTAAATTGCCGCTCGCGTCGCAGATTTTATGGCTAAAATCACCGCCCGCATTGCAGATTTTATGGCTAAAATTGCCGCCCGCGTCGCAGATTTTATGTCTAAAATCGCCACCCGCATCGCAGATTTTATGGCTAAAATCGCCGCTCGCGTCACAGATTTTATGGATAAAATCGTCGCCCGCGTCGCAGATTTTATGGCTAAAATTGCCGCTTGTTTTGGCATTTTCTGGCTTATCTTGCCGATAGAGTCTTTGGCAGAAACTCATAAAACACTTAGAAAAATTTTGAAAAATGAAAATTTTCTTAATGATCAAGTGTTGAGCAGGAAGCATACTTACCTCTGCACTGTGATAGGTAGCCCATGAAGGCCCAATGCTGCAACCAGCAGCTCTGATACCAAAATGTAACGTCCCCTCCCGCGGACTCCATTCGAGGAAGGGAACATGATACTGATCTTTGGGGCTTCTCATAATACTCAGCCCATTCATTAGATTCATACGCATAAATTCAAAGATGTGCAGATGCAAATTAAGCAAATATGCACAGCGGAATTATAACTCATCCACACACACATATCATATGCATACAACCTATCAAAAACAGTCATCAATTTAAACATTTGCAAAAGTAAATGCATAGGCAGAAAAACACTTATCTTCATTGTGTAATTGTCCTAAACAACTAGCTATGTTGCTGCAATGTTCCACCCAACCATAGGCCAGTTGTGTTCATCAGTCTCTCAACACAACTTCCACCCCCGACCTGGGCATGATTCTTACAAGGAAAAGGGGACATTTAAGCTCATGCACAACCAAAGCAATAGATACCCATAACCCATACTCCAGCATACTCTTACACACAACAAACTCAGAAACTGGGCATGGATACACATTTCCAACAGGGGTATTTTACAAAACAGGCTCCATGGGTTTTTACCCAAATTGTGGCTCACCAAAACGGACTATGGGAAGGGAAATTTGTCTCCAGGGAGCAACCCGATTTCTCCCACATGTTATGA
Organism: Larix kaempferi; assembly: GCA_027924585.1. Taxonomy (NCBI): domain Eukaryota; kingdom Viridiplantae; phylum Streptophyta; class Pinopsida; order Pinales; family Pinaceae; genus Larix; species Larix kaempferi. The sequence goes on from BSBM01000010.1 coordinate 1,212,331, forward strand.
GCGTTTCAAATGGCCAAAACGGCCTCATTGAAACCCCAAATTGATATGTTCTCTTCCCCATTGGTAACCAAACAAAAACGCCCTTCCCAGCTTGAAAGATGAAGGAAAAACACAGGAAATCCATGGAGAAAAACGCCCAGGTAGCTCCAAACTCGTGGGAGAGCAAAGCTGCCTGATGGGTAATGGCTTGGGGAGCAATTCCTTGCTGTTTTCTTGCCCAAGAAGCAAAAAACAATTTTCCATGAAGGGTGGCTTGCCCATACTCGAATTTGGACAGCCATATCTCTCCATTCCCAAGGCATTAACTACCTCAACCAACTCTTGGAAGAAATGAATGATTGGGTACAAAAGTCAAAATGGGTAGTTGAGGGTTTGATGGGTTATCTCATTGACACTTGGCTTGACTTGTTTGGCTCAAGGGTTTGAATGTTTTCCCTCCCAATTCCTTGTAAAATCATGCCCCTATCTCTTGTTGCATTGCATAGCTAGTTGTGGGTATTTTCTTAAAATGCATAATTACATGATATTTACAATTCCAATGTGCCTGGCTAGCATGTCAACCATATGCATCAATAAATCGATGGAGGGGCCTTGGCCTTGAGATCCTCACCACGATTTTATAACAATATTACATTATTTACAATTTTAATGCAATAGGGTCAAAATCGGGATATTACACCCCTCATCCCCTTGGATCCAAAAAACTTGCCCATTCCAAACCCTCCCTTGTCACCAGCTGACTCTACCCCACCTGTGGTCTTTGCACTTGGAAAACCCCCCCATACTTCATTGAAAAACAATCCCATACGTTTCCAATTAAGATCCAGGGGAATTCTTGTCCTCTCGGTCCCACACTCCTTAGGCTCTGGACCTGGTATGAATCCCTTGCCCGAAAAAACTGCACAAAGAAGAGGACGACCCTCTCTCCTTTCTTCGGCCCAATAGAGGGAAATTCAAGACCTAGCGGATGGAAAACATAAAACCATTGTATGGGCACTTAGAGCAGCGAATTCCTAGAGAGGGGTCACTCAATGAAAATCTTATCTCTCGACAACAGGGGTTTGGCAAGTAAACCCAAAAAACATGCCCTAAAAAGGCTGATCTCATTACATCATCCAAATATATTTACGTTACAATAAATGATGGGGATGGAGGAATATGTCACTAGTTTTCTCAAAGCATCTTTTCCTCTGTATGAATTTGTTACTTTAAATGCCAGGGGACACTCGGGTGGACTCGCTATGGGATGGAACACAAAACTGTTAAAAGCCACAAACACTTGGGCTTTGACTCTAGACTAGGAGTGAAATTATTTCATGCTGGATTAAATATGATTTTCACTGTACTAAACATCTATGTTCCCTACCTAGAGAGAGTAACTTTCTGGAACACTCTACAAAATAAATCCTTTCTATCAGCGGAGAATTTGATCCTAGGTGGTGATTTGAACTTCACCCTTGGATCCCATGAACACTGGGGACCATTAGCAAGAGGGGATCCCCTATCCAGTTTATTTGATTTGTTACTAAGGGATGCACATCTCATAGATGTCATCCCCACCAAAATGAAGCCGACCTGGACAAATTGGAGAACTGGTGAGGGGAGAATTGCAAAAAGACTGATCGATTTATGATGGCAGAAAACCTAGTAGGCCAAAATTTTCGATTCAGACAATGGGTTCAATCTGGAGGAGACTCTGATCATTCACTAATATGCCTCGGAATATTGGGGAACACTACAAAACCTCCTAGCCCTTTTAAATTATGTGCTGCATGGCTAAAAGAGGAAGAAGTTACAAATATCATTAAAGATTCTTGGATCCCCTACCAACCCGATGAAGGTAACTTTGTAGCTCCCCACTTTGTCAAGAATCTCACTAGAGTAAAACATTTAGTAAAAGAGCGGGCTTTCAAAAAAAAAGAAAGAGATGAAAGTGAATTACTCCGGGTTGAATGGGAAATCACAAAATTGCAAGACACAGAAGGAGAGGGCTTCCTTACTCTAGATACAACCGAACAACTAAAATCTTTAGGCTGTCGATGAAAACTACTATTGGAACAAAAGGAATTCCGGAGATTAAAAAGTAGGGCTGTCTGGCTGGAGTGTGGGGATGAAAACACAAAATTCTTCCAAGCTTTTTCAAAAGGAAGGAAATCACAAAATACCATATGGGAGTTAAAAAATGAAAACACTAAGTCCACCACATCCTTTGATGATCTGACTACTTTGGGTACATCACATTTCAAAGCCCTCTTTTTGGAAAATAGAAGAGATAGCATAGCAAAAGTCATTCGACTCTCCCAATTTTTCCCAGGATCTATAACTCACGAAGACAATCAAGACCTCATGGAAGAAGTCATTGAAGAAGAACTCAAAGAAATCTTGCTCAGCTTTCAAAAAGACAAAATAGCTGGGCCAGACAAATGGACTATCGAATTCTTTCTAGCACACTTTGAAGTAATTGGAAGCGATCTTCTACACCTTGCGGAGGAATCAAGGAAAGGGGGAATTGTGCATCCGCCCCTAAATGCCACTTTTATTGCATTGATTCCAAAATCTGACAAACCAGAAACAATGAATGATTATTGACCTATCTCTCTCTGCAACATCACTTACAAGTTTGTGGCAAAGATCATGGCGAAAAGGCTAAAAAGTGTCCTCTCAAAACTCATTTCTAAGGAACAATTCAGCTTCTTGGAAGGCAGACAGATACATGAGGCTATTGGTGTTGCACAGGAAGGATTACACTCACAAAAAATGAAAGGAATAAAAGGAGCTGTTATAAAAATTGATCTTTCAAAGGCTTTGGACAGAGTTAGTTGGCTTTATCTGAGATTTCTAATGACACATCTGGGTTTTGACTATGCTTTCATCAAATGGACAATGAGTTGCATCACATCAACGTTTTTTGCTGTATTAATCAATGGATCTCCAACACATTTCTTTTGTGCTGAAATAGGTCTTCGATAGGGATGCCCATTATCCCCCCTCCTTTTCCTTCTGGTAGCCGAAGGTATGAGTAGAGCATTATTGGACGCAAAATGACAAGGATCTTTCAAAGGAATTCGCATCACCAACACACTCAGACTCACACATATACTCTTTTTAGAGCACATACTCCTCTTCTGTGATGGCACTCAAAGGGATGCAGAACAACTGGATAACATTCTGAAACTATTTCAAGAAGTGACGGGTATGGTCATAAATGAGCACAAGTCAACCATCAGTCTTTACATACTAAACGAGGAGGAAAGGGAAAGGTATGCATCACTCTTCCCTTTTGAAATATTAAATTTGGATGCAGGTCTCAAATACATGGGCTTCCATCTAAATCCAAATGGATACAAAAAAAGTGATTAGAACTGGCCACTAGCAAAATTGGAAAAAATATTAATGACCTGGAGCCATCGATGGCTATCCAGAGCCGACAGATTAGTTTTGGAGGCCATACATTATTCAAGTCAGAGATTAAAATCACCATCACCGGGTTTGATACATTAAACAACCTAATACATGCTTGTACAATGTATATGTATCTAAGGCTTAAGCATCAACATGAGTGTTTTCATTTAATGATGAAACCACCTATAGTGAACTCTGAGCCTAAAGCCCCTCATACTAATCTTGCTTCTTCATCTCCCAATGCGACCCAATATGGCTAGACTCTCATGATAAGGAAATGATCTAATGTTGATAAGCAATGTCTTTCAATCTATTTTCTCCACATAAAGGGCCAAGAACCTTCTGCATCCTTCACTTGTTGGATTTTGCATCTACACATCAGAGTTCACATCCCTAAAATGGGGGGTGGGTAAATACATGTGATCCATCTTTGTCACCTATGTGCCATGCTTCCACTGTGGATAATACTAAAGAGGCAAGGCACCTCCATTGAAAACTAGATATTTGGATCGATTTTTCCCACTGGTCCTCAACAAAATCTCTAACTGTCTCTATTGTATGGAATGAATTATTCAACGCCCTCTCAAACCATTTGGTGTATCAAATTTCAGAATAAGATGTCAACGTTTTATTTGATTTCTACAGTCCCTAAGTTTTAGGGTTTCTATTCTTAGAAAATATTTTGTAAATCCAAAAAAAACGGAGGAGTATTAAGAAAAAAACTTAGAATACTTGGTGTGTTGTGCTTCTGGCCCGAGGATTTCTTCTAGCCATTGGATCATTTCAACCTCCCAAAAACTCAAATTTATGTGCTAATTGATGTAACCAGACGGGCCTCCCAAAATCCCAAATTTATGCACCAGTTGATGTAACCCAACGGGCTTCCCAAAATCTCAAATTTACATGCCAATTTGGTAGAATCCAATAGTCTTAATACGACATAAATGAAATTTGATTTTGTGTTTGATTTTTTTATGTGTTTTTTGTTTTTGATTTATTCTTAATATATATATATTAATTAATTAATTAGTTAGTTATATATATTAAGTATTATATATATAAACATATTAACTATGTTAATTTATATATGGATATAAAATAAGTTTTCTTAGTATATATATTTAGTATAAGCCCACGGGACTCCCAAAATATCAAATTTACGTGCCAATTTGGTAGAATCCAGTACTCTTAATACGACATAAATGAAGTTTGATTTTTTTATTTGTGCTTTGTTTTTTATTTATTCTTAATTTATATATATATATATATATATATATATAGATTAGTTATATATGTATTAAGTATTATATATATATAAACATATTAACTATGTTAAATTATATATGGATATAAAATAAGTTTTCTTAATATATATATTTAGTATATTATTTACCATTATTATTATTATTTTTTTTTTCCTTGGAAAAGTCCGTAATTTTATTTCAAAAAGATGATTAAAATTACATATTGCACATGTAGTAGAATCAACAAGGATCCCTACATTTTCACATATTTCTGTCCCATATAAGCAGAAACAACAGCTTATAAAGAGCTGAACCAAAAGAGAAACCCAGAGAGAAGAACAGATAAATCTTGAACATACTACAGAAAGAGTGTGCAGAAACCCGCTTAAATCCACCATAGCCACCCAAGAACAAGAAGCTATGACCCTCCACAGCTCACATTGCAGCAGACTCTCCACCGAAAGATATAGATCCGTCAAAACCGAAAACCCTCATCGGAGGAAGCAGAAGATCCATGTCTGTGGACAGAGCAGCAGACACGGTAGACCTCCCAAACCGGCAAAAACAACCAGCAAGCAATCCCCTGATGAAGAATCAGCCAGAGAAACCCCAATTTGGCTGGAACAGTCCGCCGAAGCAAGCTGAGCGTCCCTGAAATCAATCCCCAGACGCCTCCACCGTATGAAAGGGATGACGAACATGTGCGGCAAGGGTGTGATGGTGGTGGCAGAGTAAAAAAAGATCCTGCATGAACAGAGATTCCTTCACTTGGTGTTAGATCTGTCTGACAAACGGCACATGTAAATAATCCTGATGTTGGAAGGATTGATCCCAATCTTTCAGCAAGCATTGCCGACCCTTCTTCAAAGAGTTCATAAACCAGGTTCTTGTCCCCGGTTTTCTTGAACCCCTAAGACCGCAAAATTCAGAACAGAGGAGAGCTGCTCCGCACAGTCGAAAGGATAAGGGCCGCCATAATCACCACAACGCCGCCATGAATCAAGATGCTCCCCTCCACACCCGCCGCCACTGCCAACAGGAATGCAGGATGATCTACTTCGCAATGGGTCGCCGCAAAGGTCCGCCACCACTCCAGTCGTATGAGGAAGATCATCTACCCACCGTCGACCATTGCTGTGAGCTTCAGGGGAGGAGTCTGGCGACCAGGGATGGAGCCCTCTTTTTTTCCGGTTTAGATCTGGACCAATATAGCCGCCGCCGTCGAGGAATAGCAGCCGCTGTCGAAGGTTAGCAGCCACCGTCGAAGAAGCAAATCTTGAACAACAAAGAGTGTTGCCACAAGAATCTTGAACAGTAGGAGGGCCACCGGTTTAGATCTGGGAAAAACCAAAATCGCCGCCGCTGTCGAGTAGCAGCCGCCGTCGAATTGCAGCTTCCGTCGAAGAAAACGTAGCCTGAAGACTAATCCTCAGCAAGACCCAGAGTAAGGTGCCACAACCCAGACCCTGAAGCCAGATCCTGCGATGCCTCCACCGCACGCCGTCCATCAAGAATGCAAGAAAACAACAATGTATAGTGTACAGGGAAGGAGGGGCGGTTGGGCCAAGCCCTGGCCGCCCAAGCTACAGCAAAACGACTCTCAAAATGCTTCGCTCCAAGAAACGCCCAATCTCCCTTCAAATCATTCTTGCCAAATGTTTTGTTATTCAACCATTATTATTATTATTATATATTAGTTTATATATCTTTAGTTCATATTAGAATTCGACATAGAAGATTTCATTTATACCTCTACATATAGAATGTACCACTATATTTGCACCTTCTTGAAGTGGTGGGGATACTTGCATGTTTCCTTGCATCACATGGAAAATTATAGTGGATGTAACAAAAGATTAATAGATTTTGACATCCATTATTTTGGTATATGTATTTTATTGATCCACAATAAAAATTTCAAGTTCGGTGTCTCAAAAATGTTCTACTTTGAGCAGGTATGTGCTAGTTTCATTCTCTAATCAAGAGATGCAAATAAGAAGGGAGCTTATAATTTTGTGTACACATGATGACAACAATATTGCACTTACAGAAGAGGCTTGAGGCCAATGAACACATCCACCAACATCTAGAGTTGTAGGGACCTCACTAGACGTCTTGAAAGAAGAAAATGCTTCCAAGTGACACTAGGGGTCTCTGATGAATCTGTCTATAATGTTACAATTTACTAAATTTTAACACTGCATATGGATTCAGAGACCGCTTTCTAGGGGGTATCTGAATCCATCTGCAATGCTAAAATTTAGTAAATCATAACATTTTTTTGTCAAGATTGCAATTTTCCATTGTTGAGTGACACATTTAATGGCACTCAGGTCTTTAAATCCATATAAAATGTTACCATTTACTAAATTTTAACACTACAGATGGATTCAGAGACCCCTTTAAAGGGGTCTCTGAATCCATCTGAGGGGTCTCTGAATCCATATGTAGTGTTAAAATTTAGGAAATCGTACAAATTTATTGTCAAAATTGTAATTTTTCATTATTGGGATGACATAACTAAAAATGACTAACATAAACGACTAATTCATATTCTTAATTGTTGTTAGATAGCCATATTTGTATTCATGTGACTAAATTAGTCGTTTATGTTAGTCATTTTTATTTTCGTCACTTGTTATCTAGTCGTATATTTTATCCCATGACTAAATTAGTCATTTATCTTAGTCGTTTTTAGTTGGCGCACTTAAAATTGCTCAATTTTGGTCATTTATCCCTTCAAAAAACTGTGGTGACTAACTTTTTTAGTCGCCTAATCACTTATCACTCATTTTGTACTAGTGAAAAAGGGACAATTCTAGGACCCAACAAGGGCTTCTTGGGCCGAAGCATGAATGTGTTTATAGGTAGAATAATGCTCATGGCGTGGCTTTAATAAACATTAATTAGTATTGTTGTTTCCCAAATGAGTAGTTTCCATATTTGTATGAATATTTTATGTTGCATATGCATTCCTATGATGTCTAATAAATCTATCTGTAATGCAGAGTGTTGGCAATTGATAATAGTTGAATCATACAGCAGAGGAAACATACGGGGAAAGCAAGGAAATAGTGACCATAAATGACGCCCAGGGTCCTTTCGAGCATGATGAAGACGTTCTAGGAGAAAATGTGCAAGAAGATCATGCTGAAACTGAATCCAATGGAAGAAGGGAGCAAATAACCCCATAGAATTTGGTTAAAACCATGATCAGCTTCAATGAAAGGTTGAGGAAGGCCCAGGAAGAATATAAGCAACTCAATGCTACTATTTTGCAAAGCCTCACTAGTATGCGGTAGAGGGAAAACCTTGGGTCCAACCCAAGCAATGCAGGTAAACAAGTAAGGGGTGTAGAAAGTCTCTCTAGAGGTTGTTCTAGGAAGAGAACTACAAGCCCAAGGAAGAACTCGGTGAGCAGAAAGCGCACCATGCCCTCTTCAATATCTTCTTCCATCCAGTCGTGTGATTGAAGAGGCCCTCGAAGAAGCCTCCAGCATACTTATAACAAGTTTGAAAGAATAAATAGATCCAACGAGATGCCATAGGTATAATTCGAGAAGGAAAGGCCTCCCACATTAGATGGATAAGGTAATATTGTCCAAGAGGCAGAGGCATGGCTTCTTGGGATGAAGAAATACTTCAGGATCCATGACTACTCAGGAAATGAAAAGGCTAGAATTTCCATTTAAAATTTAAGTGGCAAAGCTTCAATTTGGTGGGAACACCTCATGCAAGTGAAAGGAATCAGTGAAAGAAGGATCAACTAGTAGAGATTCAACAGGTATTTCAAGGAAAAGTACCTATTAGCTAGGTATTATGACAACAAGAGGAAAGAGTTCAATGAACACAGGTTGGGACATAATTATATGGATGAGCATGTCCACAAATGTTTGGAATTTTTGAGGTATGTGGACTACATCAAGGATGAGAGGGTTAAGATCTAGTGTTTCTTTGGAATCCTACCTCAGAATTTCAGATATAGGATTGAGGTTGTTGAACCACCAAGTCTTGATGAAGCCATTAGAATGGAAGTGCATTGCTATGAGCAGAACAAAGGTAAAACATAGTTCCACCCAGCATGGAAGGGAAATCCCAATGGGAAGTTTGAACAAAGAAAAAATGGATTCAAGCCACCATTAAAAAATCAGCCCAGAAATTTTCCACAGGAACAACAAGCAAGAAGTGGAAACAAACCAGCAATGGCAGCAGAAAGAGCACCAAAAGGGCCACTTTAGTGTTGGGTATGTGGAGGAAACCATGTGCTTAGAGAGTTTCCACATCGGAGGGAGAGTCCCAGAATTTTGATAAAATTAGAAGGAGCAGATATAGTGGAGGATATGGCAAGGGCAGCACCTAGAATTTATGCAGCATTGGATGATCACCAAGCAGACCATCAATCAACAGTGGTGGAAGTTGAAGGTAAGATTGCTAAGAAATCTATATCTGTTTTGATTGATCAAGGATCTACTCATAGTTATGTGTCTCCTAAGGTGGTTGAAGGTTTTTCTCTTAGTAATGTAAATCATAGTAATTCTTGGCCCAGTTCAAATAGCCACAGAGACCAAGAGAAAGGTGAGTGAAGTAGTGATGGAGTTCCCCATAGAATTGAATGGACTCCTCACAAAAGCAAATTTAAATGTCCTACCATTAGGATCTTATGATGCCATAATAGGTATGGAATGCTTGGAAAGACATAGATCCAAGATAGACTGCTATAACAAAGTACTTGAATGCATCAATGAAGAGGGAAGGCCAAGGTTGGTAAGAGGAATTCCCAAGCAAGTTTCAGTAAGGCAGATTTCAGCCCTGCAGTTGAATTTTTTTTATAAGAAGGGTTTCCACTTATATGCAGTCCAAATATCATATTCATCAGAGGACAAGGGACCAAGGATAGAATATTTTTATTTGTTGCAGGAGTTCAAGGATTTGTTTCCATATGAAGTGCCAAGATTGCCACTAAAGAGAGAGATTGATTTTTCCATCAATATTGTTCCAGGGGAAGCACTAATTTCCAAAGCTCCTTATAGAATGAGCACACCGGAATTGATAGAGTTGAAGATGCAGCTACAAGAATTAATGGACAAGGAGTATATCAGGCCGAGTGTATCTCCTTGGGGAGAACCAGTTTTATTTGTCAAGAAAAAGGATGGGACCTTGAGGCTATGTATTGATTACAGGAAGCTAAACAAAGTGATAGTCAAGAATAAATACCCACTGCCAAGAATTGATGACTTGTTTGATCAAATAAAGGAAGCTAAAGTGTTTTCAAAGATTGACTTGAGTTCTGGATACCATCAAGTGAGCATAAAATAAGAAGAAATTCACAATACAACTTTCAAGACAAGATATGGCCATTATGAATTCACAGTTGTGCCATTCAGTCTTACCAATGCACCTGCTACATTCATGTGTCTCATGAATAGTGTCTTTAGAAAGTATTTGGATAACTTTTTGATTGTTTTCTTGGATGAAATTCCTGTTTACTCAAAGAATGAAGAAGAGAATAATGAACATCTAAGAATGGTGTTGTAAGTTCTTAGAGAAAACCAACTGCATAAAAAACTGAGCAGGTGTGATTTCTATCAGTAGAAGGTACAGTATTTGGGTCATGTCATCTCAGAGGAAGGAATTGCAGTGGATCCAGAAAATATTGAAGCCATAATGGATTGGCCTACTCGAAATAATGTTGCATATGTTAGATCTTTTATGGGTCTTGCAGGCTATTACAGAATTTTCATTGAAGGGTTCTTCAGAATAGCTCATCCAATTACATCATTGTTGTTATAAAACAGGATCATAGAGCAATAACATTAAACAAGATACAAATATAAATTACACAAACACATTACAAGAGAGACATGAATATAACATGGTTCACCCAAGATGGGCTACGACCACACAGAAATTGCCAGTCCTTATTATTATACCATCCTACAAATGAAGGGATACAACCCGCAGCACATTCGCTGCAACTTCCCCTTCACTCTCTCTCGGTATCTCTCACACGATTTCATAGATCTTTATGATTCTACAATACATAACACAACCGTAATACAATGTCTTCCTTTTAAGGGGAAATACCATGGAAAAATACCACAGGAATAGATCCTTCTGGTATAGATAGTACTCCATTTTCATCTTCCATAATTGGTATTTTTGGCCATTAAACTTCTCGACCTTAAACTTTCCTTCTTCCGCCATTGCTCCCACTCGAACTAGAAACCCTTCTTTCCTATGAGTTTATCTCCCAAATAGACCTTTGGCTCTAATACCAATTGTTAGAAAACAAGATCGCAGATAAATAACATTAAACAAGATGCAAATATAAATTACATAAACACATTACAAGAGAGACACCAATATAACTTGGTTCACCCAAGATGGGATACGTCCATACAGAAATTTCCATTCCATATTATTATACCATCCAACAAATGAAGGGATACAACCCGCAGCACATTCACTGCAACTTCCTCTTCACTCTCTCTCAGTCTCTCTCACACAATCTCATATATCTTTACAATGCTACAATACATAACACAGCCGTAATACAATGTCTTGCTTTTATAAGGGAAATACCATGGGAAAATACCACGGGCTACCCAAAACCATGGGCCGGGATCATAACCAAACCTGGGGTACAAACGCGACTGAAACGACATCATCTATGAGACTAGAAGATCAGGATCCACAACCAACAATTGTAGAGGAAGAATATCAAGTTCGTATGGTCTGAAAAACGTGAGAAAAGATTTCAACAGCTAAAGGAATTGCTTACCAATGCTCCTATTTTTAATATTGCAGATCCAAAGAAATATTTTGTAGTGTGCACTAATGCTTGCATTGAAGGGCTCGGTGGAGTACCCATGCAAGAAGGATTTGTAATTTTCTATGAGTCAAGGAAGTTAAAGGAACATAAAAATAAGTATGCCACACATGATTTAGAACTTGCACCCATAGTTCATGCTCTCAAAATATGGAGACATTAGTTGTTTGGAATCATATTTGAGCTTAGAACAGACCACATGAGCTTGAAAAATGTGTTTGACCAGCCAAATCTAAATGCTAGGAAAACTAGATGGATGGAATTTATTTGTGAATTTTATTTTGAAATTAAGCATGTCAAAGGTACGGAGAATAAGGTTGCAGATGCTCTTAGCATAAAATTTCATGTTGCAGCAATAAGTATATGTAAATCATATTTGAAGGAAAGAGTTCTCGAAGCTCAAACCAGTGATGAAGATTACCTTCAAGTCAAAGAAAAATTGCAGTAGGGAAATGTGGATGAAAATTGTGCAGGATATTAGCTTGGTGAAGATGATGTTCTCATTTATCAGGGTACCTGATTGTATATTCCAAATAGTACAGATTTGAAGAGGCCAGTGATGGATGAGATACATCAAATTCCATACTCTGAACATCTAGGATATCAGAAGACTATAACAACAACAAGAAAGAAGTACTTTTGGCATGGGATGAAGAAGGACATAGAAGAGTACATCGCTAGGTTTCAAAAGTTCCAACAAGTCAAGGAATAACATCAACATCCAGCATGATTATTGCAGCCATTTCCCATTCAAGAATGGAAGTGGGAAGTAATTTCTATGGATTTTATAACAAGTCTGCCAATGACAGTGAGGAAGCATGATTCAATCATGGTGGTGGTGGAAAAGATATCAAAGGTAGCTCACTTCATTCCATTCAAGTCCACTCATAAGACCAATGACTTAGAAAATATCTTCATGAAGGAGATATCCAGGTTGCATGGATTTCCCAAGGCAATAATTTCAGATCGTGATACAAAGTTCACATCCAATTTTTGGAAGGGATTATTCCAGGAATTGGGGACTCAGCTAAATGTTAGTAGAACATATAATCCCCAAACAGATGGTTAGACTTAAAGGGTGAATTATATTCTTGACGACATGTTGGGGGTGTATGTGATGGACAAACCATCCAAGTGGGAAGACTATATACACTTGGTATAATTTGCATACAACAATGGATATCAAGCACCTTTGGGAATGAGTACTTTTGAGGTATTGTATGGAAAAGGATGCAAGACTCCAGTGAATTGGGACAGTCCAGTGAACAAGTTAGTGCTTGGACTAGAGATGATCAGGGAGATGGAACAAGAGATTGTTAAAATCAGGAAGAATTTTAAGGCAGCCTAGGATAGGAAAATGAGATATACCAATCTGAAAAGAGTGCATAAGGAGTTTCAGATTGGAAACCATGTTTAATTAAGAGTGAAGGAAAGAAAAAGTTCCCTGAATTTGGGGAGTTGTTTCAAGTTGGAACCAAGATATTGTGGTCCATTTAAATTCCTTGATAGGATAGGGATAGCTGCATATAGGATTGCATTTCCTGCTAACATGAGAGCTCATAATGTTTTCCATGTCTCTTTGCTTAAGTAATATGTACATGATCGTAATCACATAATCGATTGGCATGTGATACATGTGGAACCTGAGGGAGATTTCCAAGTAGAACCTATTTGCATCCTCGATAAGAACATCACTTTGCTTCGGAATAGAGCCATTAGATAGGTGAAGGTGCAATAGAAGCACCTTAATCCCAAAGACGCTACATGGGAGTTAGAGGATGCCATGAGAGAGGCATTCCCATTTTTGTTCAATTTTGAGAAGAGGACGGTGTTATTCTGAGGGGGAGAGAATTGTAACATCCCCATTTTGACCCTTAGGGTTTATTGGCTTCAATGTAAATATTGTATACATGCAATGTGTGTTCACCCTAGTGTGGAGCTCAAGGCCAAGGCCCCACTAGAGGATGCTCAAGTTTTATTTAAAATGAAAGTATTTGACATTTTGATTATCCATGTGCGATTAAGCCATGAGGTATTGTAAATGATGTAAATATTAAATATTGCAATAAAATACCAAGAAAACTGTCTATGGAGGCAACCAATAAGAGGGGGCCATGTGCATCCTCTAGGGAGAGGTGAAGGGGTTATGGGATTGGAGCCCATGCTGCCACATGTCATTTTGTGAACCCATTTGAATCCCTTGCTAACATTTAATTCCATTGTAAGGAGGTGGTTGAGAAAACCTATTCATGAGGTCGATGGAGTATGGAGCAGCCACGAAAATCTGTATGGCAGGGTATGGCTCTGTTTTTGCTTGTCCCTTAAGAAAATATACCTTGTGGGAATTCTCTCACCCTAATCCCTATCCCATTGTTGACAAACAACCAGAAGTTTATAACGCATTTTTTCAGGGGAGAGAAGCGAAGGAGATAAGGGAAATAAATCGTGATTCTTTGTAGGCACGAATTTGCAAAGCCGAAAGCACATAGAAACATTGCGTAGGAAGTAAATCGATTCGGATATCCATGGATCAGACCCTGGGGATAAATTACAAAGCATGAGAAGCTTAGAAAACCCATGACAACACCTGGATCTAATAATATAAGACTGAGTTATGGGATAGAGCTTCGGCCGCAACCCTGAGAAGATTCCAGCTAGAATTGTTATATTTTGAGCATTAATTCAATATGATCTAGGGTCTTATATGAGAGAATAACAAGCACAGTATATCAATCACAAGAGACAATAGACACAAAGTTTCCTTGGGGAAAACCAAGAAGGTGAAAAACCCCAATAACTTCCTCAGAGATAGATAGAGCAATGATACAATAACCCAAGCATAAGAGATAGACTCCTAGGAGCTTCTCATCCTCCACTAGTGCGCATAACTCAATGAGAGAGATGGATGAAAAAGTGAATGGTCAAATAGAGTGACACCCTCACTCTATTTATACACAACTTGACTTGCCTTTTAAATCTAACTAGGTCGGCCCCAACTTAACCACTTAACATAATACTAACTGGGCCAACCCCACTAGGGTGGTCTAATAACCCTTTAACCCACAAGACTCATACAGTGCCGACCCCATCAAGGTGGTCTAATAACCCATCAAGTATAAGTTATGACACTTTTAAATACAAATGACGACACTTCCGTATAGAGGAATAATAACCTCTCTATAGGGGTACAATATACATATATGAAATACATTCCAATGTTACATATACATCAACACTCCCTGTTAAATAGGAAGGTATTTCTCGACACAGGTCTTCTAGCACAAGTCTTCTTCTCTGGATCATCAGATCATCGTCATTGTCATTGCTGCTATCTCAATCAATCTCCAATATACTTGTCATAGGAAGTTCTATAGAGCCAACCCTTTTCATGTTGGTTGTAGGCCTAGCCTCCATGTAGGTCTTCATCATCTCTGTGAGCAAGCCATCAAGTAAGTACACCTCAGGACTGATTACATTGCCTATGCAAAACCTGCAAGATCTCTCAAGACTGAGTACACTACCTCTGCAAAACCCGCAAGAGCATCTCGGGACTGATTATATGCCTCTGCAAAACCTTTGTACCTTACTGTCACCTCATCTTCTTCAGATCACCTCATATTCCACAGAGCATAACCTAGATGCACATCACACAACACTTACATTCACCGACATGGGAAGACACACTTCAACCATGCGAGAATGGCATCGCACTTATATCCATAGCCATGGGAAGACACACTTCAACCATGCTAGGAATGGCACAACACTTATATCGCATCCATGGGAAGACACACTTCAACCATGCTCGAATGGCACAACACTTATATCGCAGCCATGGGAAGACATACTTCAACCATGCTCAAATGGCACAACTCTTACATCAACGACCATGGGAAGACACACTTCAACCATGTTGGAATGGCCCCAACCCTTATATCTGCACCATGGGAGGACACAACTACCACCATGTGAGAATGGCTCATGTGCATTTGTGTCTCCGGACTCATCACTTCCCCTAGGAAGGAATCTTGATCTACAGTACACCAAGTATCTCTCTGAAGTACTCAAACTTCGCTCTGGACAGTGGCTTGGTCAACACATCGGCTATCTACTCGTCTGTTGCAACATACAGGAGCTTCACTGCTCCTCTCTGCACCATATCCCTGATATAGTGATATTTGATCTCAATGTGCTTCGACCTATCATGGAACACTGGGTTCTCAGACAACTTCACACAACTCTGATTGTCACAGAAGATACAGGTAGCATCCAATGGGAGATCAAATAACTCAGACAGTAGATTCCTAAGCCATACTGCCTCAAAACTAGCCGACCAAGCTGCAACATACTCTGCTTCGACTGTACTCAGTGCCACACAGGACTGCTTCCTGCTAAACAAAGAGATCATACCGAATCCCATACTGAAGCAGCACCCCGAAGTGCTCTTCCGATCAATGGCACTGCCTGCCCAATCTGAGTCAACATAACCGTCTAGGTTAAACTTTTGATTCACATCATACTTGAGCCCATAATCAACCGTACCCTTCAGGTACCTCAGAATATGCTTTACAGCAACCATGTGAACACTTCTCAGATCCGTTAGGTACTGGCTTAATGTGTTCACAGCAAAGCAAATATATGGTCTCGTGTTCATCAGGTACATCAAGGAACCAATCATCTGACGATACACCATGACATCAACCAGCTTAGATGAAGCATCACACATAAGCTTAAGGTTTGATTCCATAGGTGTGGCCATGTCCTTGTAGTCCATAATCCCGAACCTCTTCAGGATATCTACTGCATACTTTCCTTGTCCAAGGAAGATCCCATTTGCACTCTGCCACACCTCCATTCCTAGAAAGTAGTTCATCATACCCAAGTCCTTCATCTCGAACTCGGAAATAAGCTTCCTCTTCGTGTCGGCAATCAATCCATACTCGTCTGTCACAAACAGGTCATCCATATACAATAGTAGTATCACTAGATTGCCTTCCTCAACCTTGTAGTAAAGGTTGGAATCCGCTTTACTCTTAGTAAAGCCCAAACTGGATAGGAAGCTATCCATCCTGCTGTACCAGGTCCTAGGTGCCTGTTTTAAACCATACAGGGATTTCTTCAGTTTGCATACATGAGTCCCTCTGTCATGTGTCTCAAACCAGAGTGGCTACTCCACATACACTTCCTCTTCGACTACACCATTCAAGAAAGTTGTCTTGACATCCATCTGGTGTACCTTCCATTTCATCACTGCAGCCAGAGCAAGTATTGATCTAATGGAAGTGTACTTGGCCATAGGTGAAAAGGTCTCTTCATAATCAATCCCTTCTTTCTGGGAGAAGCCACAAGCTACAAACCTTGCTTTATATTTCTCTATGCTACCATATACAACATGCTTGATCTTATAGATCCACTTGGAAGTCACCACAGACTTCCCTTCTGGTCTTAGGACCACATCCCAAACATCATTCTTCATGATCGACTAGTACTCCTTGATCATGGTATTCTTCCATTAGTTCATCCCGTATCTTGGGAACTTTAATATATTCAATAGATAGCTTTGTTGCTGGAACAAATGTTCTAGTCCTTCTTTTGTAGGTGATTGTACACGATCTTTCCTACAAGTCAAATTAAATTGCATGATTAGAAACTTCTCATAGTTTTCAGAACAAAATCTTACGCATAAAAATATATATGTCATACAGTCATGCAATTATCTTAGCCAATGCTTCAATACAAGATTCATCCATATCCCGTAACTTTCTAGATGCCTTCCATCTCTACCAAAACATTGTTAAGAGTTTGCACTACTCCCAACATGTCAGCAAAGAGGTTTCATTCTAGATAAGTAGCAATGGAATGTTGTACAGTGCCATAGGCCACTTACCCATCACATGCATATTAGTAGTATATTGTTCATTAATGCACTTATTCTAATATACATAATACACAACCTAAGTCTAGGAACATAAGTATATACATCATTGAACAACATTATTTAAACAAACATAATATACAAGAAATGACAATTCAAATACTTATCTTTGTTTGTTTGTTGGGTGGACTCCCTCTGAATCTTTGCTTCCTTGCAAGAGCTACTGGAGTCTGATTCTAAAGTAGCTTCTTCTACTCCTTTCTGTTGTGGATTGTAAGGAGTGGTCAACTCCCTCTTAATCCTTGAATCACTGCATATCTTCTTGAAGTCCCTTGAAGTGAATTCTCCCCCATTGTCGGATCTAAGGATCTTGATATTCTTATTAGTTTGATTTTCTATCAAGGCTTCAAATTCCTTGAACTTATCAAAACACTTCATCTTTGAATGGATTTCGAAAAGACCTTCTACTGCTTTGCTTGCAATTGGTAATGCACATGTGCAAGCCTTCTGTGCCAAAGTTCATTTGGATCCATGGATTCATGTACCATGGCTCGTTCAGTTTATCCCTTTAATTTATACAATCCTCCCTCTTGCTCTTGTAACAATAAAATAATAAATTATTATTAATATTAATTTATTATAATTAAAGACTATCTAAAGTCAATAGTCATGCCCTTTTATGAAAAGGTGCATGACGGGCTTATATAAAGCCCAAACCTATGTAACTATTAATCATCTACCAGACATTACATTTTTACATTACTATTGATCCATTTATGGACCACTTACGTTACTTACATTGGGTTTTCCCGTAAGAACAATATTTTACTACGTCAGTGGTATCAGAGCTCTCCAATTCTCGGAGACGTGCTGATTCTGGCCCTTGGCCATATTTTTTGGCTTTTATCCATAATTGCAGAGGTTCTCTGATTTAACAAGATTTTTAATCCATAATCAGGCCCTTGGCCTCTTCCACCCACCATTCTCCATCCGTCCTTCCTCTCCATCTACACTCTTACTATATGCCTCTCGCACTCCAACCTACCACTCTGTATACCCTCATCCCACCTCCATTCACCTCCTCTCACACCCACCTGCACCCCACCTATACCACCAAACCCCCATGCATTTCTTGCTTCCCGCATTGATCTCTCTCTTCCAACACCCTCTAACACCGCTAACACCTTCCAACGCTGCTGCACACATTCCCTTCCCTTTCGTCCATCCCTCCATGACTGCAGCCACACAGTACTCCACGACCCGCTACCCCCTTTCCTCCCTACCAATTCTCCTTCCCTCATCCCTTCCACCTCCACCCACTCCATCATTCCCACACCCATACTCCTAGCCACTGCTCCGCGGCCTCCCTATCCACCTATAGCTCCCTGCTGCCCCCCCCACGCCCACGCTTCCCTTCGCTCTTCCCTTCCACCCCTCCTCCCTGCTCAGTCCTCCCTCCTTCACACTGCGTCCCTGCTCGCCTTCCATTCTCCCGTGCCCAACGCCTTCGCCGCGTCCAGATCCAGCCACCACGTCTAGCCCCCGGCTCTCCTGCCTGCTACCTCCTCCCTTTTGAACGTTGCTCCTCCCTCCATTCGCACGCCCCTCCATTGAGCGTTGCTCCTCCAAGCCGCGCTCCCCTCTCACGCTCTTACACTAGGGTTTAAAACCCTAAAGTGCACCATTTAAAAAAATATATATATAATAAAATTGTTATTATTAAAAAATAATATTTATTATATTATATGTTACAACATATATATATTTTTTCAAAATATAATAATAATAATATTATTATTATTAAAAAATTTCAAATTTTTTTATTAATAAATAATATTTAATAATCGTAATATTGCAATTATTATATACAAAGGGACAAATTGGAAGAATAGAGAACAAATCAAATCAGGAAAGAATATTGTCTTAAATGAAAGAGACAGATTTTAATAAAACAGAGAAAATATTTCTCAACGTTTTGACGAAAGTGCTGATGGCCATGCTGAAAGTTAATGGGATATTTGATGAAAGTCCAATTGCCATCGCTATTTGTCCATACAACAAGGAAAATTTTATAAATATTTATGTCGCAAATCAAGTGCAAGTTC
Organism: Larix kaempferi; assembly: GCA_027924585.1. Lineage (NCBI taxonomy): Eukaryota > Viridiplantae > Streptophyta > Pinopsida > Pinales > Pinaceae > Larix > Larix kaempferi. The sequence continues at coordinate 1,231,786 of BSBM01000010.1, forward strand.
AAGAATCAATGAAGAATGAGTCAAACGAAGATCAGATAGAGGTACCATTACAAATCTATGATTATCATTTTGCAGCTCAATTCACCGTCGCAACTATAGACGACCATCTCATTGACAAAATGTTGGGTTATAATTGGTTGGAAACACTAGGAACATTCTCCGTCAATGCAAAAAAGAAGTGCATCACCTTCTTCCATGAGAAGAAGAAAATACCACTACATGATTTCTGAGCGATAGTTCCCTTATCGCAAACTACAGACGAAGAATCAACTGATGGACGATATGAAGAGTTAGAAGAACAAATAAAGCTTTTAAACAAACTCATCATGGACAAAGATAGTGAGTTGGAGCACGTCCAGAGAAAGTTAGAAAATCAGGAAACAGAGTTATGTCATCGTCAATAGCAAAAAGAAAAACTCCAGCAGCAGTATGACGATAGTAAAAAGACACATAAGATGGAACTGAAAAAAGTCAACAATGTGTTACCAAGCAATACTGAAGAGATTTTTCGACTACGAAATCATAACAAAACACTAATTACAAAGATTAAAAAATTAAAAAATAGTAGCAAGAGGGAACACTCCGGTGAAGAACTCGAAGGAAGAACATTGGAAAAGCAGGAAGAAAACCAGTGTCTAAAGAATTGTAATCAGGAACTAGAGAATCAAATCAAGAAGTTAGATATTCACAAAAAGTCACAAGATGAAAGAATCGAAAAGATTCAGAATCATAAAAATCTACTGGAGAACCCAAGAAGCGCAAATCCATGAAGATGCATCCAAAAATCAAGTCGAGGAAGTGAAGGCAGTCCTCGCCACAGTTCAAAAGAAAGAAAAACAAATAACACATACACCTTACAAACATCCCAATTATAATCACCATTTTGACCAATGACAGGGTCAAAATGAACATTCACAAAAAAGTTATGTTGACAGGAAAACAGTTCGACATACTAAGCAACAAATGAAATGACCCATTCCCCAAAACGATCTCAGAAGTACGATCAAAATAGATTTGGGATGGACCATAGCAGATACGATGCGACAATTCTCCTGGGGAATCCAGAACTTGTATCGTCTTATTTCATCAATTGTCGCAAAGAATCCAGAGAAGACAGTTCAAAGAAAAATTAGACATTGTTGTCAATGAAGCTTTGAGGACAAAGCTTCCCTTAAGGGGAAGGCAATGTAACAATAAAATAATAAATTATTATTAACATTAATTTATTATAATTAAAGACTATCTAAATTCAATAGTCATGAACTTTTACGAAAAGGTGCATGATGGGCTTATATAAATCCCAAACCTATGTAACTATTAATCATCTACCATACATTAAATTTTTACATTACTATTGATCCATTTATGGACCACTTACGTTACTTACATTGGGTTTTCCCATAAGAACAGTATTTTACTGCTTCACTCTCCAATCACCACTGCATCATCTATAGTTTTACCCTTTTGGCCACATAATAGCTTGGCCATCTATAAATGCAACCCTCATGCCTTTTGCATCCAATGCAGATATGGAGAGAAGGTTCTTCTTGAGACCTGGAACATATAGTACATCTTTCATCTTCATAGACTTTCCAGAGTCTAGCTTATAGGAGGCTTCACCACTTCCTTTTATTGGATACTGGTAGTCATCCCCAAGTTTCACCTTGTGGGGTGAATCATGTTCAGATAGGTTCATAAAGGATTCCTTGAATCCTGTCATATGTTTGGAAGCCCCACTATCTATAAGCCAATCATTGCTCCCATGAGTAATGGTACCAGTGAGAGAAAAAATTAAAACATACTCTTCATCACTTGAAGAGTCTTCACTTTCTTCTCTAGTCTTCTTCCTAGGAGGTTCATCATCCTCAGCAGTATGAGCATGATGTCTTTTCTTGTTGTTCTTCTTTTTGTTCCTAGGACAATTTCTGGAAATGTGTCCCCTCTCATCACAAGTATAGCAACGAACATAGGACATGTTCCTTTGAGGTTTGAAATCACCCTTCTGATGGTGATGTCTTTCTTTCTTATCATGGCGGTGAGTCTTCTTGTCACCATGACTCTTGGAGTGTGCTGTGAGAGATTGGTCTTCATTCCCCATCTTCTCTTCTCGAGCTACAATTCAAGCTTCTTCTTGTGAGCATTCTTCCCACATCCTACTGAATGTGATAAGTTTCCTCCTAGCACAAATTCCTTGGATGAAGGAATCCCATGACCTAGGAAGGCCATTAAGAGTGGTCATTACCACTTCTCCATTCTCTATATCTTCTCCCACAGCTTCAAGTTGTTCTTTTATTTGGGAGACCCTTGAGAAATAAGACTGCATGGTCTCTGCATTCTGGATCTTGATATTCTTCAATTGATTTCTCAAGGTCATCTTTCGATTTATGTTCTTCCCTTCAAATAGCTTGGTCAAGGAATCAAACATCTCCTTGGGTGTCTTCAAAGACGACACATGTGGTATGAGATGGTCTTTGATAGAATCATCAATGATCCTGTTAGCCTTGACCAAGGTCCGCTTGTGTAAGGACTTAGCCTCTTCTCCCTCTGGGACAGGGATCTCTTCACTTATGTAAGTGTCCAACTCATTCTCTTCTAGGATTAACCCAATCCTATACTTCCATTCTCATAAGTTATCAGCCCCTTCAAGCTTATCCTCAAGCTTGGTGTGGTGAGACATCTTAAAGAGTACTTCAAATGGAAATAGAAAAGATTTAGGTCTTACCACTTGATTTGCTAAAAACTGGATCTAGTGCTGGATTAGGGTTTGTCAGAGAAACCCTAAAAATTTAAACTTTGAATTTCAAACTTCTGAAAGGATAGAAAGATGCACCTTGATGAGTTGATCAAGCTGGTATACTCAGAATTTTAAAACAACAAAGTTTCACCCCTTAAAATTGCCTTTTAGATTTACGGATTCACTAGGGAGGACCCTGAATTAGGGTTTGACTTTCCCGGAGCTTCACCCAACCAAAAAGTTTGACCCAAAGCTCTAAACTTATATGTTTCCAAGGAGCTTCCAGCTGTGGTCTCAGATTTTAGAAATTCTAACTTTTGCAGAAACCCTAATTTTCGGATTCACTAGATAGGACCCCAAACTAGGGTTTGATTTTACCGGAGTTTTACCCAACCAAAAAGTTAGATCCAAATCTATAAACTTCGATTTTTCTAAGGAGCTTCCACCCATGGTCTCGGAATTCAGAAATTCCAATTTTTGTAGAAACCCTAATTTTTAGGTCAAAAACTGAAAGTGCTCATAATTGAATTCTGTTTCGACAGAAAGATGCGCCTTGTTGAGGAGAGTCAATATAGCCTCCTGCCTTTCAATATCTTTGGAGATAAACCCAAAAAACAAGAAACCCTATCTTCCGCAACTGCATAGTGTCTTCTTCTCAGGTTAGCTCTGATACCATGTTAGATTTTGAGCATTAATTCAATATGATCTAGGATCTTATCTGAGAGAATAACAAGCACAATATATCAATCACAAGAGACAATCACAAGAGACAATAGACACAGAGTTTCCTTGGGGAAAACCAAGAAGGTGAAAAACCCCAATAACTTCCTGAGAGATAGATAGAGCAATGATACAATAACCCAAGCATAAGAGATAGACTCCTAGCAGCTTCTCCTCCTCCACTAGTGCGCATCACTCAATGAGAGAGATAGATGAATAAGTGAATGATCAAATAGAGTGACACCCTCACTGTATTTATACACAAATTGACTTGCCTTTTAACTCTAACTAGGTCGGCCCCAACTTAACCACTTAACATAATACTAACTGGGCCGACCCCACTAGGGTGGTCTAATAACCATTTAACCCACAAGACTCATACAAGGCCAAACTCATCAAGGTGGTCTAATAACCCATAAAGTATAAGTTACGACACTTGTAAATACAAATGATGACACTTTCATACAGAGGAATAATAACCTCTCTGTAGGGGTACAATATACATATAAGAAATACATTCCGAAGTTACATATACATCAACAAGAATAACAAAGAAAAGGAATAGACAAAGGTTGGATTTGCTTGATAAACCCAGTGAAGGTTAAAGTCTCATGAAGGAAGCAGTTTGGACCTTTCTATGCCCACCCTGAAGAGCATTGGATGGAAGGGGCCCTAAGGGAGTGTGCCCTAAGGGAGTGTGCAGTAGAGAAGGGGGCCTTCCTTATGTTGGGTGAGGTAGGTATTGTGGGTCCCATGTTTGCTGAGTAGTTTGAGATGCCTACAGCTCAGCGGTTGAGCTCACTGGCTTAGCATCATCCTCCATGTTCCCTTACATAGTTGATGAACCCAATTGTATGTTGGATTAGCATTAGGGTAGAGCCTTGATTGTGAGAGAGCCTATTTATCCCTCCTTAGTGTATAAACAACCCAACCCGGGGGTGGTCTCTCAGCTGAAAGAGTATAGGCTACACAAAGACCTATGGTTGGGTGGAACGTTGCTCTCACTTAGCTAGTTGGTTGGACAGTTCCATTTAAAGATAAGTGCTTTCTATGGTATTAAATGATGATAGTTTTTCTATGTTATGTATACATGTTATGTTCAAGTTGTTTGAATGAATGATTGCATGGAATTGACCAGTATGAATACCATGTATAGGACCGAGTATGAGGCCTAGTTCATGTTTGAACACTTCACTATTTGCTTGATCTTAATATGTTGCTAATCTTGCAAGTTGTAGATGCATTGATTAGTTTTAGTTTCATTAGGTGTGTTGTTATTCCTTGCATACACTGTTAGATGGACCGCATGGAATCGCCTGGATTTGGGGAATGAATCAGATATCCCTGTTGTGTTTCATGACCCCTCTGTGGGTCAGGTGAAAGGGGAATTCATGGCATAAGGCAGGTAGAACTCCTTGTAGAAGGGTAAAGGGGAAATGAGGGAGTTTAGGAAATAATTAAGTTAGAAATATTTCCAAGTTAGAGTAATCAAATGTAGTAGGGGATCACACTAGTGTATAGATATTTGCAAGAGATTTATAACAGTACCATACTTGTCCAATTTGGTCTAAGGATGAAGAAGTTATCGGGCTGAGAATTTTGTAGGTGCAGGAGTATGTGGTCTCGACTTTCCGAATCCGCAATGCGGATTTCGGATTGCTGAAGTCGGGGACCGACCATTGAAGTTGCGTGGTTAGAATTCCAAATTTCCGAATCCACAAAGCAGATTGCGGATTGCAGAAGTTGGAAGGGATATTTTCATGGGGTGGGCACGTTGGATTTTAGACCTTACACATCTGCAAAGAGGATTGCGGATTGCGGAAGTTAGAAGGTGGTTTTTTTCCCGTGTTACGAATTGAGGTTTCCGATTTCCGAATTCCGTAACCCGGGTTGCGGAATGCGGAAGTCGGAGGAGTAAATTTTCTGGGATGACAATTTGAGGTTTCGAATTCCGATTTCGGCATGTGGATTGTGGATTGTGGAATTCAGATGAGTAATTTAAGAGGCTGTGAAGTTGACTTCCGGCTTCCAACTTCCGCAATGCGGATTGCAAATTGCAGAATTCGGGAGCGTGATTTCTTCGGAAAGGTAAATTTGGAAATTTGATTTCCGAGTTCCACATGCAGATTGCGGAAAGGTAGATTGTGGATTACGGATTGGAGTCCATTGTGGCTGCGTGTAAAAACATAGAGAATTGTTGAGAAAAAAAATGTATCAAGTTGTTTCCCATCACCTTTGAAGGGCGCCAAGGTGATCGGGGAGGTGACAGGACACACTCTTAGTGGTGGAATTTTGCATTCAAGGTTCTCAACCGAATTGGTGCAATTTCTTGATGGATGAGTTGTTCTAGGCATACAAATATGAACAGAACTATGGAGGATACTTTATTTTCAGATACTTGATTATTTCCATAGACATGTGGAAATGGAGGCCACCACATGGTCGAACATTACCGCTGATCACTCTAAAGAAATTTTTCGCACAACATTACGCACCATGGAAAGTTCCACGAGATGCTACCAACACTTATTTAAACAAGAATGCTTTAGAAGAATGGTACACCGATCTTAAGAAATTTTGAATCTTCAGTTTCTTCCCCCCAAAGTACCAATACCGGATTATACTACTTTGACTGATCAACAATTTATCAAACGAATACAAAATGCTACAGGAGAAAAAAACAATGTCTAGCCCATTTTACGAGATAGAACACAACAACATCAAGCAAGCGTATAACGAAACACACATTCAGTTGAATAATTCTTTCAAAGAAACTATGAAATATACCATTACTACCTTGTGCGATCAATTGCGCACAATGTGTCCTCAAGTCCACCAACATGTACCAGCAACACTAGAGGAGATATCAATCGCCATATTACAATAAATATTTCAACACATGTGTGTCTCTTGGAATCAAATTCAGACAAAACACGTTGAAATCTAAAAACAAATCATCACCATCCAGAATCAAGGAAATGAATAGTATATATAATTGATGGCTCAAGTTTTGCAAGTGAGAAACACCCACAACCAACTCTAGTAGATGACACATCAAAGGTAGGATATTTTTGTGGCCTTAAACAATTGGGTCGACATCCTTGAAAATAAACAATGACCAGTAGAATCCCTACGAGAAAAATTTAAATAGTTGAACCATGAATCCCAGGTTATAGTCGATCTACTAGAAAGGGCACACAAGTATAAGGAATCCCATCAACTTAATAATGAGATGGATATCCTTCATGACAAAGCTGATTCCTCTAAACATAATTTACGGGAATTGAAGTCTACAATACACGTAACCTACGTCAATTTACAACAATTGGAACACTTTTTTGGACACATAGATTCAACAGTTAGAGTAGTAGAATCCTACCCTCCCAGGTACAGATAAATCCCAAAATTTCTTGGCTAGCACAACATCTTGGAAGGTAAATGGAAGACAAATTTGGATGAATTTCAAGATATTAGAAAATAGGCTTTTGCAGGGGTACAAGAGTTGGCTCCTTTGTTTGAAGAGGAAACAATAGTAGACGTGCAAGGATTATAAATGTATCCAAGTTGACTAGAGGGTGAGTCAAACCTTGTGGTCAAATATCGTTGGCTCCTTCATTTTTTGATAAGGCCAAAAAAGATGGAAGAGGAAAGGACCAATGAAGAAAGCGTAAAAAGGAGTTGTAGAACGATGCTAGTGGCCACAACCATTTTGGACCCACCCAACAAGTATAAACAGAAGTGGAAGATAAGTGGAAGAGAGCCGGAGAAAGAGAGACATCAGATCGAGATGTGAAGTAATCAGAAGTAGAGTAGGTGAAGACATAGATAGTTAGATCCATAACATGAGTTTATGTACCTAGATTTTGGGTAGTTGGGTTTTTCTTCTATGTTTTTCTAACTCTACATTAGGTAATTCCACAATGATTTCAAGTCCATAGAGTTGTTTTATAATGAATTTAATCTACAGTAATAAAGAAGGATTTTTGGCCCCCTAAATTTTATCTGTTATGCTTGTTTGCTCAATTTCTATCTATTATGTTCCTTAATTATTTTTTGAGTAATGATAATGTTGCGGTAATCTGTACTAAGTAATGTTGTAGTATCTTAAGCCGAAATATGTTCTGATATAAATGTTAATAACCTTTCATAATTGTATCCTTATAGTTAACCACTCCCTATAACACATAGGTCTATGATGTTCTTCGGGTGAGACCTTTCCCTTCAAGGGATTGAAAACGCCAGCACACTAGAATACAATGGTGCCTTTTGTTGGGCCTGGCCCAAGTGGGGCAATTTTGAGCAAGAAGGAGTTTTGGAACTACGGAGCTGAGTGTAGTTCAGTTGAAACATTTTTGTATAAGTTTTTGGGATGCTGCGAAGTTGCATGCAGCGCAGTGTCGGAAGAGATGCGAAGATCAACGCTGCGAGGAGACAACACTGCGAGGTGTCCAGTCTACGTGGATCCGACAAAGCAGAGTGTTGGATGGAAGACGAAACGTATTCCGGTTAGACCAATGGTGGTCTATTATATTGTTCTCATTATCGATTTGATAACATCTCTTGAAGAACATTTTGTAAAGGCTCTGCAGCTGTGTGCGCAGAGGCCGAGAGAGAGAGAGGAAGGTCTACAAGCTGAGTGCGCAGACAAAGAATTGTTGTACCCTTCCCAAAGACTAATATAACAAAATTTCTTGTGGACGTAGCCTCCATCCGGGGGGTGAACCACGTTAAATACTGTGTAGTGTGATTGTAGTGTTTCTGCATTTGCTTATTTGCCTACTTTGAATGTATGGATTCTCATTTATAAGTTGTATGTGAATGCTTTTATATGTATTCGCCATAGAGGAAAGATGGGAATAATATGTTAAGTATTACATGAATAGATGAATGATGAATGCGTAGTATTCTATGTTGGTGGAAGTATCAGTTTATTGAATAATCACAAGTGTATGTAACGTTCAGATTGTATAACCCTTCGACGCACAACACTGGGTGCGCGCAGCAGTGTATGTTTTACCTACTTGCATTCGTTATAAGGGTAATTAATCTAAGGCAGTAGATGAATGATTAAGTGTCAAGTGAAGTCTTCCATGGTGAAGTTTGAACAAGGAAGCGTATAAATCTGTTGCGTTGTCCTATCGATTGTATCCTGCCTGAACCACGCAGCCCTTGGGTGCGCTAGTTGCGCAGCGGTTAGTTGTAAAAGTGCGAACCATGATGCAGCCTATTGTCACGCAGTCCTCAGCTTGCAGTGCAGGTCTGATAGTGCACTGTGCAGTAGGCCTGTCCGAACAACTCATCACTTCACTTTGAAAACCTGATTCCGCAGTGCCCCCATAGCTACACCTCGGGTGAGACCTCAGCCTGTTCGCAGGTTGTTGCCGAAAGGGCCGGTGAGAATGGGTTTTGTTGGTTCCTTGAAACCACGAAGAACCTGGGTCTATATTGGAAACCTCTATATCAGTACTTAAGCCAACATCTTGAAACAAGAAAATGCTTCCAAGTGATACTAGGGGTCTCTGATGAATATGTCTATAATGTTATAATTTACTAAATTTTAACACTACAGATGGATTCAGAGACTGCTTTCTAGGGGGTATCTGAATCCATCTGCAATGTTAAAATTTAGTAGATCATAACAATTTTTTGTCGAGATTGCAATTTTCCATTGCTGAGTGACACATTTAACGTCACTTGAGTCTCTAAATCCATATACAATGTTACCATTTACTAAATTTTAACACTACAGATGCATTTAGAGACCCCTTTAAAGGGGTCTCTGAATCCATCTGTAGTGTTAAAATTTAGGAAATCGTACAAATTTATTGTCAAAATTGTAATTTTCCATTGTCGGGGTGACATAACTAAAAATGACTAACATAAATGACTAATTCATATTCTTAATTGTTGTTAGCTAGTCATATTTGTATTCATGTGACTAAATTAGTCGTTTATGTTAGTCATTTTTATTTTAGTCACTTGTTATCTAGTCATATATTTTATCCCATGACTAAATTAGTCATTTATCTTAGTCGTTTTAAGTTGGCGCACTTAAAATTGCTCAATTTTGGTCATTTATCCCTTGAAAAAACTGTGGTGACTAACGTTTTTAGTCACCTAGTCACTTATCTCTCATTTTGTACTAGTGAAAAGGGACAGTTCCAAGACCCAACAAGGGCTTCTTGGGCCGAAGCATGAATGTGTTTACAGGTAGAATAATGCTCATGGCGTGGCTTTGATAAACATTAATTAGTATTGTTGTTTCCCAAATGAGTAGTTTCCATATTTGTATGGATATTATATGTTGCATATGCATTCCTATGATGTCTAATAAATGTATCTGTAATGTAGAGTGCTGGCTATTGATAATAGTTGAATCATACAATAGAGGAAACATACGGGGAAAGCAAGGAAATGGTGACCATAAATGATGCCCAGGGTCCTTTCGAGCATGATGAAGACATTCTAGGAGAAAATGTGCAAGAAGATCATGCTGAAAATGAATCCAATGGAAGAAGGGAGCAAATAACCCCACAGAATTTGGTTAAAACCATGATCATCTTCAATGAAAGGTTGATGAAGGCCTAGTAAGAATAGAATTAACTCAATGCTGCTATTTTGCAAAGCCTCACTAGTATGCGGCAGAGGGAAAACCTTGGGTCCAACCCAAGCAACGCAGGTAAACAGGGAAGGGGTGCAAAAAGTCTCTCTAGAGGTTGTTCTAGGAAGAGAACTACGAGCCCAAGGAAGAGCTCGGTGAGCAGAAAGCGCACCACGCCCTCTTTAATATCTTCTTCCAGCCGGTCGTGTGATTCAAGAGGCCCTCGAAGAAGCCTGCTACATACTTATAACAAGTTTGAAAGAATAAATAGATCCAACGAGATACCACGGGTATAATTCGGGAAGGCAAGGCCTCCCACATTTGATGGATAAGGTAATATTGTCCAAGAGGCAGAGGCATGGCTTCTTGGGATGAAGAAAAACTTCAAGATCCATGACTACTCAGGAAATGAAAAGGCCAGAATTTCCATTTACAATTTAAGTGGCAGAGCTTCAATTTGGTGGGAACACCTCATGCAAGTGAAAGGAATCAGTGAAAGAAGGATCAACTAGTAGAGATTCAACAGGTATTTCAAGGAAAAGTACCTATCAGCTAGGTATTATGACAACAAGAGGAAAGAGTTCAATGAACACAGGTTGGGACATAAATATATGGATGAGCATGTCCACAAAGTTTTGGAATTTTTGAGGTATGTGGACTACATCAAGGATGAGAGGGTTAAGATCTAGTGTTTCCTTGGAATCCTACCTCAGAATTTCAGATATAGGATTGAGTTTGTTGAACCACCAAGTCTTGATAAAGCCATTAGAATGGAAGTGCATTGCTATGAGTAGAACAAAGGTAAAACATAGGTCCACCCAGCATGGAAGGGAAATCCCAATGGGAGGTTTGAACAAAGAAAAAATGGATTCAAGCCACCATTAAAAAATCATCCCAGAAATTTTCCACAGGGACAACAAGCAAGAAGTGGAAACAAACTAGCAATGGCAGCAGAAAGAGCACCAAAAGGGCCACTTTAGTGTTGGGGATGTGGAGGAAACCATGTGCTTAGAGAATTTCCACATCGAAGGGAGAATCCCAGAAGTTTGATCAAATTAGGAGCAGATACAATGGAGGATATGGCAAGGGCAACACCTAGAATTTATGCAGCATTGGATGATCACCAAGCAGACCATCAATCAATAGTCGTGGAAGTTGAAGGTAAGATTGCTAAGAAATCTATATCTATTTTGGTTGATCAAGGATCTACTCATAGTTATGTGTCTCCTAAGGTGGTTGAACATTTTTATCTTAGTAAAGTAAATCATAGTAATTCTTGGACTAGTTCAAATAGCCACAGAGACCAAGAGAAATGTGAGTGAAGTAGTGATGGAGTTCCCCATAGAATTGAATGGATTCCTCACAAAAGCAAATTTAAATGTCCTACCATTAGGATCTTATGATGCCATAATAAGTATGGAATGCTTGGAAATACATAGATCCAAGATAGACTGCTATGACAAAGTACTTGAATGCATCAATGAAGAGGGAAGGCCAAGGTTGGTAAGAGGAATTCCACTTATATGCAATCCACATATCATATTCATCAGAGGATAAGGGACCAAGGATATAATATTTTCAATTGTTGCAGGAGTTCAAGGATTTGTTTCCATATGAAGTGCTAGGACTGCTACCAAAGAGAGATATTGATTTTTCCATCAATCTTGTTCGAGGGGAAGCACTAATTTCCAAAGCTCCTTATAGAATGAGCATACCGGAATTGATATATTTGAAGATGTAGCTGCAAGAATTAATGGACAAGGAGTATATCAGGCCGAGTGTATCTCCTTGGGGAGAACTAGTTTTATTTGTCAAGAAAAAGGATGGGACCTTGAGGCTATGTATTGATTATAGGAAGCTAAACAAAGTGATAGTCAAGAATAAATAACCACTGCCAAGAATTGATGACTTGTTTGATCAAATGAAGGAAGCTAAAGTGTTTTCAAAGATTGACTTGAAGTCTGGATACCATCAAGTGAGGATAAAATAAGAAGACATTCACAAGACAACTTTCAAGACAAGATATGGCCATTATGAATTCACAGTTGTGCCATTCGGTCTTACCAATGCACCTTCTACATTCATGTGTCTCATGAATAATGTCTTTAGAAAGTATTTGGATAACTTTTTGATTATTTTCTTGTATGAAATTCCTGTTTACTCAAAGAATGAAGAAGAGAATAATGAACATCTAAGAATGGTGTTGCAAGTTCTTAGAGAAAACCAACTGTATGAAAAGCTGAGCAAGTGTGATTTCTATCAGCAGAAGGTATAGTATTTGGGTCATGTCATCTTAGAGGAAGGAATTGCAGTGGATCCAGAAAACATTGAAGCCATAATGGATTGGCTTACTCGAAATAATGTTGCATATGTTAGATATTTTATGGGTCTTGCAGGCTATTACATAATTTTCATTGAAGGGTTCTTCATAATAGCTCATCCAATTACATCATTGTTGTTATAAAACAGGATCATAGAGAAATAACATTAAACAAGATACAAATATAAATTACACAAACACATTACAAGAGAGACACGAATATAACATGGTTCACCCAAAATGGGCTACGTCCACACAGAAATTGCAAGTCCTTATTATTATACCATCCAGCAAATGAAGGGATACAACCCGCAACACATTCGCTGCAGCTTCCCCTTCACTCTCTCTCAGTCTCTCTCACACGATCTCATAGATCTTTACAATTCTACAATACATAACACAACCGTAATACAATGTCTTCCTTTTATAGGGGAAATACCATGGAAAAATACCACGGGCTACCCAAAACCATGGGCCCGTAATCTGTTGGTGCAAAACCAACCCATAACAAAAATTTCTTAACCAAACCACGGACCCCCCGTTGCACGTGCTGGGATCATAACCAAACCTTGGGTACAAACATGACTGGAACGACATCATCTATGCGACCGGAAGATCAGGCTCCACAACCAACAATCTCCCACTTGGAGACTGATCATAGCAACTCGACCACTTCTGTACTGGATGGAATTGGACTTGGCAAATTTCTCATCTTCACGTTCACGCTAGAAGGGAAATTGAAACCGAGCAAGAACTCAGTTTCTCTCTGGTCACTACCTTTGTAAACATGTCTGCAAGATTATGGCTAGTATGTATCTTCTCTAGCTTCAACAGTTCATCTTCCAAACAGAGCGTATGAAATGGTACATGAGATGTATATGTTTAGTCCTAGAATGGAAGGCTGAGTTCTTTGCAATATGAATGGAACTCTGGCTATCACTATACAACCTGCTATCCTTCTACTTCTTACCCAATTCCTCCATAAACCTATGCAACCAAATCATCTCTTTACTAGCCTCTGTAGCAACAACGTACTCTGCTTATGTTGTTGAAAGTGAAACAACCTTTTGCAGTTTCTAAATCCAACTTACTATTGTTCCACCTACAATAAACACATACCTTGTGGTGCTCCTCCTGCTATCCTTATCACCTGCCATATCTGCATCAACCTATCCCTGTTGAACAGTGTCTGAACCTCCAAAACATAATGCATGAGTGGTAGTGCCTCTCACATACCTGAGAATCCACTGTACTACCTTCCAATGCTTTTTACTTGCATTGTTCATATCTCTGCTCACAACTCCCACTGTATGTGCAATATTCGGTCTTGTGCACACCATGGCATACATCAAGCTGCCAAATGCTGATGAATAGGGAATCTTGGACATGTAATCTATTTATTCCTGTGTCTTGGGACACATTTCCATACTTATTTTGAAATCGCTGGCCAAAGGTGTACTAATTGGTTTTGCATTCTGCTTTTTGAACCTCTCCAACACCTTTTGTATGTACTCACCCTGAGACAATGTCAATTTGCGATTTTTCTGTCTTTTGTTATTCTCATACCACTTTCTTGTGGTGTTCGTGGGACTGTATTCTCTCTACGAATCCCATGGTATGAACAGTAACTATCAAACTCCTTGTCGCAGTACTCACCTCCATTATCAGATCTGAGACACTTCAACTTTTTTCTTGTCTCATTCTCAACCAAAGCTTTCCACTTCTTAAAAGTAGCAAACACATCAGATTTCTGTATAATGAAATAAACCCAAGTTTTCCTAGTTGCATCATCAATAAATGTAACATAATAATGAGTGCTACCAAGAGATTGTACCTGAGCCGGTCCCCATACATCTATATGCACAAGCTCTAACTTTTCATTCCTCTTCTGTTTCCCAACCCTGAGAAATATGACTCTCTTATGTTTTCCATAAACATAGTTCTCACAGATTTCCAAACTTACCTGCTTCAAATTTGGCAGCAACATCCTTGAGCGGATAATATGCATCCCCTTCTCACTCATGTGGCCAAGTCTATGATGCCAAAATGTTGTATCTGTTCTTGTGGAAGCTAAAGAGATAGAATGGTCAGTATTATGAGGACATAAATACAACATACCTATCATGTCTCCTTTTTCTATCACTATTGATCCTTTAGTGATTTTCCACCACGTTTCTCCAAACGTAGATAAGCAATCACCATATCCCAACTTCCCTATTGAGATCAAATTTATTTTCATAGAAGGAATATTCCTTACATCTTTCAGCAACCATTTAGATCCATTCTTAAATTTTATCCATACCTTACCCATTCCAACAATTTTACATGCCTCATCATCACCCAATAAAACATGTCCAAAATCGCCTCGAACATAATCATGAAAGTATTTCTTATGGGGTGTAGCATGACATGAAGCCCTTGAATAAACTACCCAGTAATCACTAGTATTATCTAATGCAAGAATCAAATCATCTTGTAACACATCACCTGCTACATTTGCTTCCTGAGTAGTCTCCTGCTGTCCATCTCCTTTCTTCTTTAAAGATATGAAGTATTTCTTCAGATGTTTTTTCTTTCTACAGTTCCAACACTCTATCTTTCCCAGTCTAGACTTGGATCTTCCCATCTTAGACTTGCTGCGATTACCTTGGCTCTTTCCTTTCTCCCTCTGTCTTCCCCTTCTCTCCATGGTCAACGCATTACCTGATGTCTCACCTGTGCTTTTTTTTCTTATTTCCTCGCTAAGAATAACACCAATAACATCATCAAATTTCAAGGTGTTTGAACCAGAGACAGAGTTACTTACAACCATGACCAAGCCATTCCAGCTTTCTGGCAATGAGCACAAGATTAGAAGAGTCCTAACCTCATCATCAAAGCTCACACTTATGGAACTCAGTTGATTTGTAACCGTATTAAATTCGTTTAAATGATCAACAACGGATCCACCTTCTGACATCTTCATATTAAATAAACGCTTCATTAGAAATACCTTGTTAGAGGCCAAGGGTTTTTCATACATCTTACCCAATGCGCTCATCAAAGCCTTGGTTGTATTTTCTTTTGAGATATTGAAATCCACCGACGAATCCAGGGACAACCGTCTTGTTCACAGTGCCTTTTTGTCAAGAACCTCCCATTCTTCATCCTTCATAGTCACCGACTGTTTTTCTTTTACTCCCAACGGGAGGAATAGATCCTTCTAGTATAGATAGTCCATTTTCATCTTCCATAACTATTAGTTTTGGCCATTAAACTTCTCAACCTTAAACTTTCCTTCTTCCGCCATTGCTCCCACTCAAACAGGAAACCCTTCTTTCTTGCGAGTTTATCTGCCAAATAGACCTTTGGCTCTGATACCAATTGTTAGAAAACAAGATCGCAGATAAATAACATTAAACAAGATGCAAATATAAATTACACAAACACATTACAAGAGAGACAACAAAATAACGTGGTTCACCCAAGATGGGAGACGTCCATATAGAAATTTCCATTCCTTATTATTATACCATCCAACAAATGAAGGGATACAACCTGCAGCACATTCACTACAACTTCCTCTTCACTCTCTCTCAGTCTCTCTCACACGATCTCATATATCTTTACAATGTTACAATACATAACACAGCCGTAATACAATGTCTTCCTTTTATAAGGGAAATACCATGGGAAAATACCACGAGCTACCCAAAACCATGGGACGGGATCATAACCAAACCTGGGGTACAAACACGACTGAAACAACATCATCTATGAGACTAGAAGATCAGGATCCACAACCAACAATTGCAGAGGAAGAATATCAAGTTCGTATGGTCTGAAAAATGTGAGAAAATATTTCAGCAGCTAAAGGAATTGCTTACCAACGCTCCTATTTTGAATATTGCAGATCCAAAGAAATATTTTGTAGCGTGCACTGATGCTTGTATTGAAGGGCTCGGTGGAGTACTCATGCAAGAAGGATTTGTAATTTTCTATGAGTCAAGGAAGTTAAAGGAACATAAAAAAAAGTATGCCACACATGATTTTGAACTTGCAACCATAGTTCATGCTCTCAAGATATGGAGACATTAGTTGTTTGGAATAATATTTGAGCTCAAAATAGATCACATGATCTTGAAATATTTTTTTGACCAGCCAAATCTGAATGCTAGGAAAACTAGATGGATGGAACTTATTTGTGAATTTTATTTTTAAATTAAGCATGTCTAAGGTAAGGAGAATAAGGTTGCAGATGCTCTTAGCAGAAAATTTTATGTTGCAGCAGTAAGTATATGTAAATCATATTTGAAGGAAAGAGTTCTTGAAGCTCAAATTCTCGAAGCTCAAACCAGTGATGAAGCTTACCTTCAAATCAAAGAAAAATTGCAGTAGGAAAATGTGGATGAAAATTGTGCAGGATATCAGCTTGGTGAAGATGACGTTCTCATTTATCAGGGTACCCGACTGTATATTCCAAATAGTAGAGATTTGAAGAGGCCAGTGATGGATGAGATACATCAAATGCCATACTCTGAACATCTAGGATATCATAAGACTATAACAACAACAAGAAAGAAGTAATTTTGGCATGGGATGAAGAAGGACATAGAAGAGTACATCGCTAGGTGTCAAAAGTTCCAACAAGTCAAGGAAGAACATCAACATCTAGCATGATTGTTGTAGCCATTTCCCATTCCAGAATGGAAGTGGGAAGTAATTTCTATGGATTTTATAACAGGTCTACCAATGACAGTGAGGAAGCATGATTCAATCATGGTGGTGGTGGAAAAGCTATCAAAGGTAGCTCACTTCATTCCATTCAAGTCCACTCATAAGACCAATGACATAGAAAATATCTTCATGAAGGAGATATCTAGGTTGCATGGATTTCCCAAGGCAATAATTTCAGATCATGATACAAAGTTCACATCCAATTTTTGGAAGGGATTATTCTAGGAATTGGGGACTCAGCAAAATTTTAGTACAACATATCATCCTCAAATAGATGGTTAGACGGAGAGGGTGAATTAGATTCTTGACGACATGTTGGGGATGTATGTGATGGACAAACTATCCAAGTGGGAAGACTATATACACTTGGTAGAATTTGCATACAACAATGGATATCAAGCACCTTTGGGAATGAGTACTTTTGATGTTTATATGGAAAAGGATGCAAGACTCCAGTGAATTGGGACAGACCAGTGAACAAGGTAGTGCTTGGACTAGAGATGATCAGGGAGATGGAACAAGAGATTGTTAAAATCAGGAAGAATTTTAAGGCGGATCAGGACAGAAAAATGAGTTATACTAATCTAAAAAGAGTGCATAAGGAGTTTCAGATTGGAGACCATGTTTAATTAATAGTGAAGGAAAGGGAAAGTTCCCTAAATTGGGGAGTTGTTCCAAGTTGGAACCAAGATATTATGTTCCATTTGAATTACTTGATAGAATAGGGCCAACTGCATATAGGATTTCATTTCCTGCTAACATGAGAGATCATAATGTTTTCCATGTCTCTTTGCTTAAGAAGTATGTACATGATCCTAATCACATAATCGATTGGCATGTGATACAGGTGGAACCTGAGGGAGAGTTCCAAGTGGAACCTATGTGCATCCTCGACAAGAAGGTCACTTTGCTCCGGAATAGAGCCATCAGATAGGTGAAGTTGCAATGGAAGCACCTTAGTCCCGAAGAAGCTATATGGGAGCTGGAGGATGCCATGAGAGAGGCATTCCCATTTTTGTTCAGTTTTGAGAAGATGATGGTGTTATTCTAAGGGGGAGAGAATTGTAACATCCTCATTTTGACCCTTAGGGTTTATTGGCTTCAATGTAAATATTGTATACATGCAATGTGTGTTCGCCCTAGTGTGGAGCTCAAGGCCAAGGCCCCACTAGAGGATGCTCAAGTTTTATTTAAAAGGAAAGTATTTGACATTTTTATTATCCATGTGCTATTAATCCATGAGGTATTGTAAATGATGTAAATATTAAATATTGCAATAAAATACCAAGAAAATTGTCTATGGAGGCAACCAATAAGAGGGGGCCATGTGTATCCACTAGGGAGAGGTGTGTGGGTTGTGGGATTGGAGCCCATGCTGCCACATGTCATTTTGTGAAACCATTTGAATCCCTTGCTAACATTTAAGTCCATTGTAAGGAGGTGGTTGAAAAAACCTATTCATGAGATCGATGGAGTTTGGAGCAGCCCTGAAAATCCGTATGGCAGGGTATGGCTCTGTTTTTGCGTGTCCCTTAAGCAACTATACCTCCTAGGATTTTTCTCACCCTAATCCCTATCCCATTGTTGATCAACAACCAGAAGGTTATAACACATTTTTTCAGGGGAGAGAAGTGAAGGAGATAAGGGAAAGAAATCATGATTATGTGTAGGCATGAATTTGCAAAGCCGAAAGCACATAGAAACGTTGTGTAGGAAGTAAATCGATTCGGATATCCATGGATCAGAACTTGGGGATAAATTACAAAGCATGAGAAGCTTAGAAAACCCATGAGAACACCTGGATCTAATAATATAAGACTAAATTATGGGATAGAGCTTTGGTCGCAACCCTTAGAAGATTCCAGCTAGAATAACAGAGAAAAGGACTAGACAAAGGTTGTATTTGCTTGATAAACCCAGTGAAGGCTAAAGTCTCATGAAGGAAGCAGTTTGGACCTTTCTATGCCCACCCTGAAGAGCACTGGATGGAAGGGGCCCTAAGGGAGTGTGCATTAGAGAAGGGGGCCTTCCTTATGTTGGGTGAGGTAGGTATTGTGGGTCCCATGTTTTCTGAGTAGTTTGAGATGCCTACAGCTCAGTGGTTGAGCTCACTGGATTAGCATCATCCTCCATGTTCCCTTACATGCTTGATGAACCCAACTGTATGTTGTATTAGCATTAGGGTGGAGCCTTGATTGTGAGAGAGCCTATTTATCCCTCTTTAGTGTATAAACAACCCAACTCGGGGGTGGTCTCTCAACTGAAAGAGTATAGGCTGCACAAAGACCTATGGTTTGGTGGAACATTGCTCTCACTTAGCCAGTTGCTTGGACAGTTCCATTTAAAGATAATTGCTTTCTATGGTGTTAAATGATGATATTTTTTCTATGTTATGTTAAAGTTATTTGAATGAATGATTGCATGAAATTGACCAGTATGAATACCATGTATAGGGCTGAGTATGAGGCCTAGTTCATGTTTGAACACTTCACTATTTGCTTGATCTTAATATGCTGCTAATCTTGCAAGTTGTATATGCATTGATTAGTTTTAGTTTCATTAGGAGTGTTGTTATGCCTTGCATACACTATTAGATGGACTGCATGGCATCACCTGGATTTGGGGAATGAATCAGATATCCCTGTTGTGTTTCATGACCCCTCTGTGGGTCAGGTGAAAGGGGAATTCATGGCATAAGGAAGGTAGAACTCCTTGTAGAAGGGTAAAGGGGAAATGAGGTTGTTTAGGAAATAATTAAGTTAGAAATATTGCCAAGTTAGAGTACTCAAATGTGGTAGGGGATCACACCAGTGTATAGATATTTTCAAGAGCTTTATAACAGTACCATACTTGTCCAATTTAGTCTAAGGATGAAGAAGTTATTGGGCTGATTCTTCTACAGACATTCTTGAATAGCCTTGTCGTTTTTCTCCTTATCGATCATTAGATCTTCCATTGAATCTGTGACCCTCGGGGCGATTGTTTCATAATCTTCATCATGGAGGACTACATCTGACTGTCTCTTATCATCTTTCTACTTCTTCCTCGCTCCCTTTTTCTGTCCTAGGCTCTCAGCTTCTTTCCTTTTTCCCGTCTCCTTCTCTTTAGTAATAGGACATGGAATAGGTTCGTCCTCACCGGAGTCGCTTGGGACATCTACAATTTACACTCTAAACTTGGCAGGCCATTCCTTTATGATATTATCAACATCCTCTTCATACATGTGGTAGTTTCCTTCGAACCATTCCATGTTCCTCTTCTGTGCTTTGGCTAAAATATGAATACTACGCATGTCAGCATAAAAATAAACAATGCGAATGTACTTACTGGTTACCTGCTTTGTTATCCACGGCATGCTCATGATTGCATCGTGCAGCTGGCTATAATATTGATAGAACACCTCAGTTGTTGCGTGCTGTCTCTACGAATTCAAATTTTCCCAAAGGTTTGAATAGCGGGCTCCTCTACAATCATTGGTTTCTGTGATTACGACCACATAATCCTTCGAATCCTTCCACCCCACGAAGGTGATCAACACTACCAGCCAGGTAAAATGGAAATTTTCGCCATTGAGCTGTGTCATTAAGTTCCTCTAGGAACTCGTTCAACAGGTATTGACACCAGTTGAACTGCTCTCTTTCCGCGACCACGACGCCAAGTAGTACTACGACCGCAGTTACTTCCAGTGGCCTGCATGTTCTCAAAATTTTTCCAACTAATAGCTATGTGATAAACTGCGTGGCTTTATCATCTATGGCTTATGTATGAAATCCCCTCTTTCCTTTGATGACAGTTTGGGTTTTCTTCATCTTCGCCACCGCTTCCTTTTCCTTGCTTTTCCCTTGGAAAAACTACTTCGGGTCTTTGCCCCTTTTACTCAACTCGGTGATACAGTGGACAATGTCAATGGCCAGATCGACATTTCAGTCCAGCCACAAATATCCTTGGTGAATGTGTTCCATCACTGTTCGCACCACCGCATTTAATTCCGGTGATCTGTCAAAATGCGGGAGCCTGAGTAAATTGAGCAGTCCCGACTTGACTACTCTAGATAGCCAACTCTCGTCGACCAGGTTAAGCTCTCCCTTTGCATCCTTCTTCCATCACATGTAATGGTCAGGCTGGAATTGTGGGAACCTAGTTCCATAGGGATCCTCCTTCTACATCTGAAGTAGATCATAATATTCCCATTTGCATTCTGGAATTTTACACAACAAGTTCTTACCGACATCTACATGCTTTGAAATTGGTGAGAGTGGGATGTCGTATTCAGCGTGCTTCATCAACTTGAAAAATGGTGCGTCCAGTGCACGTGGTGAAATATAGTCTGGAGTCATTGTCAAAGGTATCTCCTTATCAGCTATCGATGGTTTTTGCATCGTCGAACCCATCTTTGATACCTTCGTCCTCGGTTGCACTGGATCTTTGCCTTTGTCCTGCATTTTTGGGCCGTGTCTTGGTGATCTTCTTGACACTTGACCTGGTTCTAAGACTCCCTTCTTGGATGGGGTTCTCATTAACCCTTCAATCCCTCCGTATTGAAATACCTTCACAATCTCCTGGATTGTGAATTCTTCTTTTATGGAAGACCACTCAGACATTCACTGGCTAAACATCGCAGCGTTTCAGATAGCTTGTTGAAAACAACTCACCTAGTAATGTGCACAAGAAAATTCTAAGTGTTTGGTAACGCCTGCGATTCTGAATGCAACGTTACTTATAGGTGCAGCATGACCCCCTCTGTGCCCCTTAACGGCTAGATGAACATTAATGGTGGTATCTGTTGACCAAATTCGATGGATCCTTCGGTCCTTTCCTTCATAAACTTGTTCAGAATGGCTATCTGTGTGTTAAATGCCCAAGCAGTCATTGGCAAATCACTGCATAATGGCTATTTTTCCGACTGACATTGTAACGGCTATTTTTCTGGATTGTTGCATTGAACTGCGCGATAGGTCTTCATTGCTCCTGTGCAGTTACTTCGCGGTGCCTCATTTCTTGCTTCTAAACTTAATATCTTTCGTTGTTCACTTGCTCTTCGCAATTGCCTTTTGGACTTCTTAACTGCGCGGTTCCTCTTTTTTTTTTTTTTGGCGTAGCGGCACATCCTAATAGTGCTGCGCGGTATACACATGTTCCTTATCATACATTGCGTACAGACTCTTTCCCATTTCTAGTGCCCATTTCCAACTGTACTTGGCACTTAGAAATTTCCTTTTTTCTAATCATCACAGATTCTGCGAAGCAGAACTATCCAAATAGAGTTTTAGTCTGCTTCCATTGACTAGACCTGGCAAGTTATCTCCTGCTAATGTGGCTAACTGGACTGCACCACCATTAGTAATATGCACAACAGTATATGGGCCAAGCCAATGCATTTTAAACTTCCCAGGAAATTTCATGAATTTACTATCATACAGGAGGACTAGATCACCTACCTGGAAAGACTTGTTCTTGATGTGGTGATCATGCCATGCTTTTTATCTTTCCTTCTGCACTTGTTGCTGGAATCCTGTGATGGAGCGATCCTCCTCCAGGCCAACCAAATGTAGAATTTGTTCTTCCAGTGCCTCTTGATCTTCCATTCCTGTGAACGCAGCTATTCTCAAGCTTGGAACAATGTACTCCATAGGCATAATGGCTTCCTGTCCATAAGTGTTGGAGCCTAGGTCGTAGCTACGGTAAAGCTGCGAATTTTGGGAAAAAAGCACAAGTATGAAAGGAAAGTGCTAATTTTGGGACAAGCACTAAGTTTTGGGCAAGAAGGAGACGGTGCGCAGTACGGTGCCAGATAGACACGCTCAGCGAAGATCACGGACCGGAAATCGCGGAGCTCGTGCGCACGGCAGAAGAGAATGAAGGCTGAATAGAAAGCTCAGCTACCATAATAAATAAGGCGATGGAGTAGAGGGCTCAGCTACCCTCATTTTAAAGGCTTAGTACAGAAGTTATGGTTGCTCGGATCAAGGAGGAGCAACGGACCAGAGCATTGAAGGCGAAGGACGATCGCCCATACCCACAATCTGCGCCGAAATTCATGGAGCCTGCAGGAAGCGGCGACGTGACTGCAAGCGGCGCCTACAGTACACCTAGCCATGTGCGTGGTTAGGGTTTTTGGGAATCACTGTTGGGAAAGGCCCATAGTTTTGTAAAGGTGCGACCGCCCTGGCCACCTATATATATGAATAATTGTAATGGGTAGACGTTAGAGTTAGCGAGTAAGGGTTAGATACTTTTGGGATAGTTAGATGGTTAGACTGTTAGATAGACAGTCTCGAGGATAGATCATGTGTTGATTATCCTTTGTTATGTTTTCTACCGAGTGTGTAGAACTAGAGTAGAATCGGATAACCGAGGAGCTAATCCCTGAGTTGCCAGACAGTCTGAGTAGATGTCTGTGCCTTTGTAATCTCTGAGAGAAAAGACTAGATAGAGAGAAGGGCTCCCAGCTGTGTGCGTGGAGTTTCCTGTAAGGATCTAAGGCTGCAGCTGTGTGCGCAGCATATTGTATAACTCTATGGTTTTCTGGTTAATATAAACTCCCGTGGACGTGGTTTTCCTCGAGGAGATGAGCTTCACATATGTCTTCTTGTTATAATGTTTGCGTGAATGATAACTGTTTAAAGTTCATTATCTGTGTATGCGAGACTCTTGTATTATCTTTGCGACTGTTTAAGTGAGTTGGAAAGGTCCCTTGATAGCTATAAGTGTTAAGTACCGCAGAAGTAGTAAAGCGCTGTCGCTGCAGCGAGCGAGGACTGCGTTACTGCGCTGGATGCGAAGGGCGAGGAAGTACTTAACGCGTCGACGCAAGGAATAGTTGCCTTCTGCGCTAGAGAGGAGAAACTGCGCAGTGGGCCTGCCGAGGAAGGAATCCGCGCAGCTGCGCCGAGCGGCCTGCGGGAAAGTCCGACCGCCGATATCTGAGGAACCGGAAGAGGAAGAGCAATCTCCGCGTCACCCAGGTTAAGGAAACCTGATTCCTTAACCCCCCCATAGCCACTTCGGGTGAGACCTCGAGCTGCTGCGCAGATCGTTGCCGAGAGGGCCAGTGCGCCAAGGGGTTTTGTTGCTGCGCTTCATTAAAACCCGGGTCTGCCCAAGAAAGCAGCCAACAAATGGTTCCGTTGCCGCGTGAGCGAGACATCTTATTCCAGTGATGTGCGAGATTGACGCGCAACCTAGAGAAAGAAAGGAGCCAACAAATGGTTCCGTTGCCTAGTGACTTGTTATTGTGAGACTTGTTATTTCAGAGACGCGCGAGATCGAGGACAACAAATGGTTCCGTTTCCTTATGAGTTTTTGATCACATCACTTCCGTTGCTTTGAACCCTGTTGTTGAGCCAACAAATGATTCCCTTGTCTTGCGACTTGCTGCTGTGAGTTTACTATTTCCCCGACGTCTGAAATCGTTGCTGAAGCCAGCAAAAGGTTCTGTTACACTGAGACTTGCTCAGTTAACAAATGTGTTATTGGAATCCCACAGCTAAAGAAATTGGAGACTGGTTTGATTTAAAGGCTAAAGAGTTCGCTGAACAAGAAAATAGAAGTTCTACGCTCCAAACAGAAGACTGGTTACAGAAGTATATTTATACTGACCTTCACGAAATTTTCTTTGCTACATTTGCACTGGAGTTACACGCTTGGATAGCCAAGTTAGCAGATTCTAGACCTACTGTGCATATTGATCAACCCGTCGCTTGGACGCCTGAGCTAGTCAGTATTGTGAAGCGGATAGACAATCCTGTGTCCCGCGCAGTAGACTTTTGGTTGAATAGTCTATTGAAAGGTTTCATCACCGAGTTTGCAGTAGATACAAGACAGAGTTTCAGTGAAGCTGAGAGGAATTTATTTCAAGTACACAGAGGTAAGTTCTTAAATTCTCTGAACTTATGGATTAAAATGCTTCTGTATGAAAAAGGAAAGCTATGTATTACTTCTGATGAATAGCATAGACAAGTAATGTCCGTAGATTCTGATAGTGATCCTGAAGTTATTGGTTGCACTTGTAGTGGAAAACGATATAAAGTAGGCCTTGACCAATATTCCTTTGAATCTAGCCCAGATGACAGCCAAGTCCCTGGACCAAACCATATAGAAAGACAAGAGAGTGCTCATATCCCTTATTACCCTTTTACACCGCAAAAGCCAGACAAAGCTCAGTATAACCCCGCAGTAACACCTTCTAGTAGCCCACACGGTACTTCTAGTACCTCTGTACCACCTTTATTTAACCAGCCCAGAAGCACTGCTACAACACCCTCACCTCAACCTAGTACAAGAAGGATGGGTGATGACATGAAGTTACCAACTTTTAGAGGAACAGGGATAGAAGACCCTGAGCAGCACTGGTTCTTATGTGAAGCCATTTGGACAATTAAGCAAATTAATGATGATGCTGTTAAACTGGTTCAGTTAGCAACCACACTAAGAGAAAGAGCCTTGACTTGGTTCATGAAATACTCAGCAGCACAGAATAGAACGCTTGCTGATGTAAGAAATGCTATGATTAGAGAATTCAAGAAACCTAAATCAGAATCACAGTGTATAACAGAGCTCAAAGACATCAAACAGCTACCTACAGAATCAGTATGGGACTTTGACCAGAAGTTCAAAGCCTTGATAGATCAAGTAAGCTTCGAGTTTGCACCACAACAGCATAAAGAATGGTTCATTGCTGCGCTGCTCCCACACATTAGAATTCCTCTTATGCAACAGAATCTCAATACTCAGGAACAAGCTCTAGAGATGGCTATGAAACTAGAAGCTTCGCCAATTGCAGGAACAAGCAACGATGTTGCGCAGTTGCAGAACCAATTAGCAAACTTAACCTTGCAAGTGCATGATATTAAGAAAGGCAAGGAGATTAAGGAAGAAATTTGGTGTACAAAATGTAAAGCCCAAGGTCATTCAAAGGACCATTGTCCCGTTTTCATAGACTATATTGCAACTGGAGCACCTAACCCTTTACCACAGGCACAGGGGCCTTGGTGTGAAATCTGTAGAACTAGAGGTCATAGACCACAAGAATGTCACTTACTTCAGAAATATGTACAAACTCCAAAGAATCTATATTGTAATTTCTGTAAATCAGTAGGTCATGATGAGAACAATTGTAGAGCATATGATCTTATGATAGAAAGAAAGCATGATGTTTATAGGGTACAAGCAGAGACACAAGGACCCACAGCAGGTCCACCTTATGACCAAACTCGGGACGCCCGAGCAGGAAATTACAGGGGACGCGGACGCACAACAAATTTTGGTCGCGGAAGAGGACAGATCACTTGTTATAATTGCGGAGCACAAGGTCATTTTTCCAGGGATTGCCAAAATCCTACAACCCTTTGCAGGTATTGTAAATCTTCTAACCATATCATTGAAGAATGCCCTCAGTTACAGGCTAAGATGCAAGCAAAGACCCAACAGGTCAATCAGAATATTCAGTTGATTGGAGCAGAAAAAAGAGAACCAGACCCTACAGTTAATATAGTGACATGCAGTGGAGCAACCACTGGTGCGCAAGAGATGGGAATGGGAAAGCAAGCGACGCAATGGGTGCGCCGCGCTAATATTAAACCAGCCCCACTTAACCTGCAGAAGCAAAAAGAAGCATTTAAGCAAGCTCAAGAGTATTTCTCAGATCCGAGAGCTTCAAGTTCTGCCGCAATTCCGCAGAACAATAGTAGACCGCAAGTGCTAAGACAAGATAATCCGGTACAAGAACAGGCCACTACAGCTGGAAGGCCTGACGAGGAGCATGCACTAGGCAGTGTTCATGCGTTCCTGCGACAATGTTTAAAATTGTTGCGCAATGAAAAGGCAACTCTAGAACTCCAACACCTGTTGGATCAGTGCCAACAGTCTGCTTCGACAAACACACCGCAGTGTGCTGTTCACCAGATTAGGAGTCACATTAGAACTGGAAAAGAGATGAGGCTTACAGCGCAGATTGGAGCATTTGAAATGGACGAAGTCATGTTAGATTTGGGATCCAAAGCCAATGTTCTCACTATGTAGACATGGGAACAGATGGGAAGCCCTCAGCTTACAAGATCCCCTATCCAGCTAAGACTCGCGAATCAGCAACGAGTCTCTCCATTGGGAAGATTACCCAATGTACCTATTGATATTGAAGGAGTAAGAAGCTCTGCAGATTTTGAAGTAATCAAAATCATGGATGATAGTAGACCATACCCAGCACTTTTAGGAATAGACTGGGCATTTGATAATTTGGCTGTCATTAACTTGAAGAAAAGACAGATGACCTTTGAGGATGACCAGATTAGGGTCATCGCACCACTTGATCCTATTCAAGGACCAAGGTATATAGAACCCATTCGCGCAGAAGAGGAAGCGAGCCACATGGAAAGTTTGTACCAAATGACTACTAACCACAGTGATTATGTCAACCCCACAGCAGATGGCCATATCAGCTGGCGATGCGATAGCTCGTGCACATCAGACTCAGATGCAGGATTGGAAAACTGGCAGAATCGTTTACATGAGGTTTCTGCAAGACGTTGCGCTATGATGACTAAATCCATTCGATGGATTGGTACAGAACTAACTAACACTCCAATTTTTGATGGTTTAACTGAAGTAACTAAATTCATACATGAATATGAACAAAAGCTTCCAGAACAGCAGCGCATACAGGCATTGGATGTGGCATTGCACGCTACACCCGCAAGATGGTGGGCTGCGCATAAGGAGAATATTCACACATGGCAAGACTGTCGCAGATTGATACTGCGCAGATTCCAGGACACTACAGCAGAAGTGTCGCGCAAATACGAGGGACAGAGTGACCCCAGGTCACACATTGAAGCATGCATTCAGCAATGGTCAGATATTCCGCAAGATGAATGGGTTCACCTATTCATCCACACATTGGATACAGTTCCAAGGAACTGGTATACTGAAACAGAATTGCGCAGAGGCACTCTCACTTGGCCTCTTATGATAGAAAGCTTTCAACTTACCTTCAGTTTTGAGTCAGAACATCCGAGTATTGATCAAGCTTTGCAGTGTATTAAACAGAAGATATTTGAAAAATGCCCGTTAACAGAATATTCCCAACCAGATTGGGCTGTCCAGATAGAACATGCCCTGGAATGTTATAACTTCACCGCTGAAGAGGAGGAGGACGATCCTCGCAACATCAATATCCCAGAATCAGAAGGGACGCGCAATATTAAAGGTCCTGAGCTTGATATTCCTGCCATCACAGAACACATCAAGCTCAAGAAGATTAACATTGGTACAGAAGCTGAACCAAAGTTTGCTTCTATAGGAGATTATTTGGATGATGAAATTGTTGGACATGTTTCAGAATTATTACGTGACTACCAGGATATCTTTCCTACCAAGTTCACGGAAATGAAAGGCATCCTAGGAGACTTAGGAGTGATGCGCATACCTCTGAAAGAAGACGCCAAGCCAGTAAAGCAGCGCCCATACAGGTTGAACCCGCGCTATAAAGAAAAAGTCAAAGAAGAAATTGATAAGATGCTCGCAGCAGGTATTATTGAGCCAGTAGAGGAAAGCGATTGGATTAGTCCTATGGTGGTCCAAGAAAAGAAAACAAAAGGTGAAATAAGAATCTGTGTCGACTTGCGCAAACTCAATGATGTATCAGCGCACGATCCATTTCCCACTCCTTTCATAGATGAAGTACTTGATAATGTTGGAGGACAAGAGGCTTACTCTTTCACTGATGGTTTCTCGGGATATCATCAGATCAGAATCCATCCGGACGACCGCCACAAGACTACTTTTGCAACTGAATGGGGCTCATTCCAGTATACGGTAATGCCCTTTGGTCTTAAAAATGCACCTGCTATCTTCTCTAGAGTTGTTGTTGCTGTTTTTAAAGAATTCATTCACAAGTTCTTAGAAGTCTATTTTGACGACTGGACTGTATTTGGCCTATTAAAGAACCATATTGCAAATCTGCGCATGATGTTAGAAAAATGTAGACAGCATCAGATTTCCCTTAACTTGAAAAAATGTATATTTTGTGCGCCCTTTGGTATTTTGTTGGGACATATTGTATGCAGACAAGGACTCCTGATGGATCCTGCGAAGGTTGCCATCATTGCTAATTTACCTGCGCCCAACTCAGTTAAGCAATTGCGCACTACATTGGGACATACAGGATACTACAGAAAATTCATCAAAGGATATGCAAAGATCACAGCACCTATGGAAAGATTGCTGAAAAAGGATTCGAAGTTCCAATGGACAGAAGAATGCCAACAGAGCTTGGACACACTTAAAGAAAAGATGATCACAGCGCCTATTCTAGTTTTCCTGGACTGGAGAAAACCTTTTCATGTTCATGTTGATGCTTCTTCTATAGCATTGGGGGTTGTGCTTACACAGTCTGGAGAAGGAAGTATTGACCACCCGATTGCTTACTCCAGCAGAAAGCTATCTACGGCTGAGAAGAACTACACCACTACAGAAAGGGAAGGATTAGCTATGGTGTATGCCCTACAGAAATTCAGACACTACCTGTTAGGAGCTCATTTTAAAATGTATACTGACCATTCTGCTTTGAAATATTTGGTCAATAAACCAGTGTTAGGAGGAAGAATTTGTAGATGGCTACTGCTCTTTCAAGAATATGATTTCGAGGTTATTGTAAAGCCAGGCAGATTGAATGCAGGGCCTGACCATCTATCCAGGATAGAGTCAGGAGAGGAACCTACAAGTCTGGAGGACAATCTGCCTGACGCACAATTGTTTTCTATTCAAGCAACAAACGAATATTATTCTGATATTCTTGAGTTTCTCACTACCGGGAAAGCACCGGCTGAGTTTACAATCCAGCAGAAGAATCAACTTGTTGTCAGAGCCGCAGACTTCACTTTGATAGCAGGCCAGCTTTATAAGTTGGGCCCTGACGAAGTTTTGCGCAGATGTATCTTACCACATGAAAAGAACTCTATCATTGCAGAAGCGCATTCAGGTACAGCAGGAGGCCATTTCGTAGGAAAGCCGACTGCGCAAAAGATATTAGCCGCAGGTCTTTGGTGGCCGACATTGCACAAGGATACTAAGGAATTCTGTAAATGTTGCGATGTATGCCAGCGAACAGGAAAACCCTCAAGAAGAGATGAAATGCCGCTAAGACCCCAGATCACACTGTGTGCTTTTGATAAATGGGCCATTGACTTTGTAGGACCTATTAACCCACCAGGAAAAAGAACTGGCGCAAGATACATCATTACAGCTACTGAATACCTCACCAGATGGGCTGAGGCGAAGCCAGTTAAGAACTGCGACGCTACTACGGCCGCACAGTTCATTTTTGAGAATATTATCACTAGATTTGGATGCCCAGTGATCCTCATGAGCGATCAGGGTACACATTTCCTCAATGAGACTATAGAGGCCCTTACTAAAGAATTTCAGATTAATCACCATAAGAGTACACCCTACCATCCTCAAGCTAATGGTACGGTGGAAGCATTCAATAAGATTCTTGAGAATGCCCTGACGAAGATCTGTAATCAACAAAGAGATGATTGGGACCTTAGAGTCACAGCTGTATTATGGGCTTACAGAACCACTTGCAAGAAACTAACAGGTCACACACCTTTCAGCTTGATGTATGGACAAGAAGCAGTTATGCCCATGGAATACATTATTCCCAGCCTCAGAATTGCGCAAATCACAGAGATGACAGATCCTGATACTATGAATGAAAGACTTTCGCAACTGCTTGCCTTAGAAGAAGACAGACTCTTAGCCGGATTCCATCAACAGGTACAGAAGGCAAGACAGAAAGCTTGGCATGACAGGCATATTAAGAATAAAGTCTTTCAGGAACGAGACTTGGTACTCCTTTACGATAGTAAATTCATCAAGTTTCCGGGCAAGTTTCGTGTACATTGGTTAGGCCCTTTTCAGGTGATAAAAATAACAGAAGGAGGCGCAGTTCAGCTTGCAAAGTTGGATGGAGAATTACTACCCACAATGATCAACGGGAGTCGGCTCAAGCTTTATCGCTACGGCCACTCCGCTCTGTCGACCTAATATATGGCTAAAGAGATGCAGATGCCCAGTGTAGTTGAAAGAGGCACCGCATTCAGTCTACACGGAAGTTGCGAGACGCATTCTCCGGCTTCCTGCGCAGTTCCTAGAAACATCCGCGCATTTCTAAATTTTGGTTGGAGTGAACATAGTTGCGCTCTTGTGAAGCTTCTCCCCGGACTATTGAACTATCGCTCTTGCGGAGCTCCCTTTGTTAATTCACCGCTTGAAGAGTTCTCCTTGTGGACCCCTAGAGGCACAGTTTCCTAAGTTGAAATGACCCGCCGGAAAATTTTGAATTACAGCAGTTATGTAGCCGCGTCTGAATAAATGAAGGATAAGTCCGTTATTTAAGTCTAGCCGCTCTGACGGATTCGGCTTGATCTACGATAGATTTGCATTTAACTCAGGCGCCGAAAGCATTAGCTTCTCCCGGAAGGCTGTCAGAGCCCGTCAATCACAATAAATGCACCACTGTGGCGAGGAGGATAGCGTGTTGTCAACTCATGTATAGCTGCCTACAGCTAAGTTACCCCACTTGGTCGCATTTACTCACCTCTGGCTATAAATACCTCACACTTCTATAATTTTTGGGTTACTTTCCTCGAGTTGCTATCTTGTTTACGAATCCAAGTTATTGTTTTCAGAGCCGAGTTGTGCAGAGTATTTTCCCTTGTTTTCAGCGTCCATATCCTACGCAGGTCCGCCATTTGCTGTCCAAAGTTTTTGTTCCCTACATCGATTCACGACGGAGAACCTGTCAACTGAAGAAGTTGTTCGTCAATTCCTGCGCCGAGGATTAGATTTCGGCATGACTACTCCAGTCACAGCTTCGACTTATGTACATCCTGGTTATCAGGATCCCAGACAATCTCCGGCTACAAGAGCGTCGCCATCGCAGCGAGAAGAACCTGTTCCAGAGCCGTTGGCGACCATGGCAAACTATATTCCGCCGCGTCCAGATGATGCGCCAGAAGTACAGATCCCGAAGAATGCAAAGTATCCCATTCCGTTACCGCCACTACCGGCTAGTCTGCGGGTAGAAGGGCAACTATTGGGAAACATTCCACTAGTCAAGTTCTCTGACTTCAACCTCGGAGACTATAAGACATATCCTCAGTTCCAGCTAGACCGATATCTGAATATAGTGCATAATCCCGCCAGAAAGGTTGACGAGTTCATCCCGAAGGGATTTGCAGCAAATCTTGAGCGCCCTGGACTCTTGAATTTGTTGAAGCTACCGCACTTTGGGCGTAGCAATGAAGCGAACGCAGTCGTTAAGACGCTGCTTTCATGCGTTCATGGAGGTTACCTTTGGCTCGGGAGGCCAATTGATCTAAATGTTGATTTAATTCACCGCATTACTGGTCTATCTAAGGCT
Organism: Larix kaempferi; assembly: GCA_027924585.1. Classification (NCBI taxonomy): domain Eukaryota; kingdom Viridiplantae; phylum Streptophyta; class Pinopsida; order Pinales; family Pinaceae; genus Larix; species Larix kaempferi. The sequence goes on from BSBM01000010.1 coordinate 1,264,301, forward strand.
GGTAAGGATCCTAATATTCATTTTGTCGGAAAAGACAAGGACAGAAAATTGACTGCACAGGTGGTGCAGAAGTATAACTTAACAAGAGGAGGTCGGGCTTATGACCTCACTGCAGTAGAAGATGAGGCACTTTGATTTACAGGAAGTCTGCTTGCAGGCAGACTTCTCACAAAGTGCCGACCGAAGGAAGTTACTGGAGCTGTCGTGGAGCTCGCCATCGCAGCTGCGGAGGGAGAGCAGTACAACTGGTCTCTCTTTCTGCTGAATTCTTTTTTGGCTGATTGCCTGAATGTGCAGGACAATGCAGCCCAATCATTCCATTTTTCTTGGCTTCTAATTTTATGCGCTCTCATTGGGTGGAAGGAGCCCCCGAATACTCAGTTCCTTCCACGCCGCGCAGGAGAAGTTGCCGGCATGCGCTACATCAACCTCTGGGATTCCCCTAATCCCGCGAAGCGCAAGATGAATCGCGCTGTCTTTTGCGAATACTACTATCTCCTCCGAGATACCATTCAAGAAATGCCAAGGCTGAGCGAGGAGACAGCCACATTATATGACGGGAAGTTGGCTTTTACAGCCGACATACATCAACTTTACCTCCACCCTTGCGGCATTCCAGATGAATGGGCGCTAGGTCTTTACAGAATGACCACCGAGGATGTTGAAGAAACCATCAAGTCTTGGTCGGATGAGTGGAGGGAGGCCGCAGATCTCGCATCTGCGCTGCCAACCACCGTTGCGAAAGAGAAGGATAAGGGCAAGGAAGCCCCGGAACAAAGAAGTGATGAAGGCTCCACAGAACCGACCGCCAAGAAACAGAAAGTGTCGCATCCCGCTGAGGCTATTCCCTCGGGGATCGACCAGTATCTGAAAGAGCAATTTCATGAGATGAGGAACACGCAGGCTCACATCAGAAGTGCTCTAGACCTACAGTTTGTGGAAATAAAAGGTCTCGCAGGAAGGATTGCGCAGACCCATGCGCCAGCATCTACTTCGCAGGTGCCACAAGAAATTCCAAGTGCCGAGCGAGTTGAAGAACTCATTGAAAGGCATACTGTCGTGCATATTCCGACTACCAGCATGACACTTCCAGATCCGCTAACTGCACTACAGGTAAGCGCCGTTGGGCCCGTTGAAATTAATTTGTCTCTAATTCCTATAGAGACTCTACAGCTAGTGCATGAGAAAGTTTCTCTTGAGTTGAGAGCTAGAGAGATCTCTACATTTCAGGAAAATCAACGACTGCAATCGCAGGAGTTAGAGTTGAAGGCAATCCATCAGAATACCTCTGAGAAGCTTGCACTTTATGAGGCGCAAGACATCGGTATCAGAAACGCAGTGGATGAGATTGCCCAGTTATTGCCGACTTGCGAGATTCAACCAGACCTCCCTCTGGTTGCAAAAGTTCAAATTATTGGAGAAAGGGCGAAAACCCTGGAGCGAGAAATAGTTGCTATGGTTGAAGGCCATCGAACCCAGATCGCTGAGCTAGAAGCTCGCGTTGCTGCGCATCTTACGGATGATGCGCAGGTACAATTTGAAGCACTGAGCAGAACTTCCACGCAGATGAAAGATCGAGTACAGGAAGCCGAGAACCTGATGAACAAGGCTATGGAAGCTTGGACGGAGCTTGTGAAGCTCCCCTTTAAAGTTGGACTGTCAGAACAGGTGCAAGCTGCAGAACAATCTCTCACTGTTCTGAATGAAGAAGCTAAGGCCTTAACAGGCTTACCAAAAATGAAGAAAATGGGTGAAGTGCGCAAAATGCAGCAACAACTGCACAAGCTCAGAACTGAAGATGAGAAGCTCACCAACAGCATTCAGCCATTCATGGATGAGTATGCTGAAATCGTTGCCCAGGTTGAGACAAAAATCAAAGAGATTGCTGAATCTCAGGAGATCATTGATACCATCACTAAAGACGAAGCAACCGCAGAAACGGTGCAGACAGCTGTAGAGTGTGTCGAGGAATTGGAATCCGCTATTGCGAAGTGGAAGAAAACATTCGCGGAGACCCAAGCAAAAGCAGATGCGCAAATCAAGCGACCACACGCCAGTGCGAGTGGCTCGAGGGCGAGCCACAAGTGAGTGTTAGGGGCCTGTTGGAGCCTAGGTCGTAGCTACGGTAAAGCTGCGAATTTTGGGAAAAAAGCACAAGTATGAAAGGAAAGTGCTAATTTTGGGACAAGCACTAAGTTTTGGGCAAGAAGGAGACGGTGCGCAGTACGGTGCCAGATAGACACGCTCAGCGAAGATCACAGACCGGAAATCGCGGAGCTCGTGCGCACGGCAGAAGAGAATGAAGGCTGAATAGAAAGCTCAGCTACCATAATAAATAAGGCGATGGAGTAGAGGGCTCAGCTACCCTCATTTTAAAGGCTTAGTATAGAAGTTATGGTTGCTCGGATCAAGGAGGAGCAACGGACCAGAGCATTGAAGGCGAAGGACGATCGCCCATACCCACAATCTGCGCCAGAATTCATGGAGCCTGCAGGAAGCGGCGACGTGACTGCAAGCGGCGCCTACAGTACACCTAGCCATGTGCGTGGTTAGGGTTTTTGGGAATCACTGTTGGGAAAGGCCCACAGTTTTGTAAAGGTGCGACCGCCCTGGCCACCTATATATATGAATAATTGTAATGGGTAGACGTTAGAGTTAGCGAGTAAGGGTTAGATACTTTTGGGATAGTTAGATGGTTAGACTGTTAGATAGACAGTCTCGAGGATAGATCATGTGTTGATTATCCTTTGTTATGTTTTCTACCGAGTGTGTAGAACTAGAGTAGAATCGGATAACCGAGGAGCTAATCCCTGAGTTGCCAGATAGTCTGAGTAGATGTCTGTGCCTTTGTAATCTCTGAGAGAAGAGACTAGATAGAGAGAAGGGCTCCCAGCTGTGTGCGTGGAGTTTCCTGTAAGGATCTAAGGCTGTAGCTGTGTGCGCAGCATATTGTATAACTCTATGGTTTTCTGGTTAATATAAACTCCCGTGGACGTGGTTTTCCTCGAGGAGATGAGCTTCACATATGTCTTCTTGTTATAATGTTTGCGTGAATGATAACTGTTTAAAGTTCATTATCTGTGTATGCGAGACTCTTGTATTATCTTTGCGACTGTTTAAGTGAGTTGGAAAGGTCCCTTGATAGCTATAAGTGTTAAGTACCGCAGAAGTAGTAAAGCGCTGTCGCTGCAGCGAGCGAGGACTGCGTTACTGCGCTGGATGCGAAGGGCGAGGAAGTACTTAACGCGTCGACGCAAGGAATAGTTGCCTTCTGCGCTAGAGAGGAGAAACTGCGCAGTGGGCCTGCCGAGGAAGGAATCCGCGCAGCTGCGCCGAGCGGCTTGCGGGAAAGTCCGACCGCCGATATCTGAGGAACCGGAAGAGGAAGAGCAATCTCCGCGTCACCCAGGTTAAGGAAACCTGATTCCTTAACCCCCCCATAGCCACTTCGGGTGAGACCTCGAGCTGCTGCGCAGCTCGTTGCCGAGAGGGCCAGTGCGCCAAGGGGTTTTGTTGCTGCGCTTCATTAAAACCCGGGTCTGCCCAAGAAAGCAGCCAACAATAAGCCAACCTGAATGGTGTATGGCCTGTCAACTTCTTGCATGTGGTCCTATACGCCCATAACATAGCAGGAATGCGCAGGTCCCAGTCATCGCGATTCACATTGCATACCTTGGTCAACGCATTCTCCAGTACTTTATTGAACGCTTCAACTGTTCCATTCGCCTGTGGATGATAAGGCATACTTCACTGATGATGAATGCGGAATTCTTCTATCAACGCCTCAATGGTTCTGTTCAAAAACTTAGTTCCTTGATCACTCATCAAAATATTTGGGCATCCAAATCTCATAAGGATGTCTTCAAATATGAACTGCGTGGCAGTACCTGCACTATAGTCCTTCACTGGGCTTTTCTTCTGCCCATTTGGTGAGGTAATCGGTTGCAGTAATAATGTACCTCGCACCAGTTCTCTTTCCTAGTGGGTTTATAGGTCCCACGAAATCAATTTCCCATTTTTCAAATGCCTGTAATGTAAACTATGGATTTAATGGCATTTCATCTCTTCGCGACGGCTTTCCTGTCCTCTGACACATGTCGCAGCTATGGCAATGCTCTTTCAAGTTCTTATGAATTGTAGGCCACCATAGCCCTACGTTCAATATCTTCTGCGCAGTGTCCCTTCCTGCACAGTGACCTCCTGCTACTTCTGAGTGTATATCTGCTAGTATAAATGGTTTCTCATGCTCCAATACACATCTGTGCAGTACTTCATCCGGTCCCAATTTATATAACTGACCTGTGATAATAGTGAAGTTTGCTGCTCGCACTACCAACTACTTCTTTTGCTGCGTAGTGAACTCCATGGGTGCTAATCCAGTAGTCATAAAACCTATGATGTCTTTATAGTAGTCATTAGCTATCTGGATGGAAAACAACTACGCATCGACAGATTGTCTTCAATATTGGTAGGCTCTTCTCTTGACTCGATCCTTGACAGATGATCAGGTCCCAAGTTCAATCTGCCAGGTTTAATTACTATTTCAAAATCATACTCTTGGAAGAGTAACAACCATCTACATATTCGCCCCCCTAACACTGGCTTATTGACTAGGTATTTCAACGTAGAATGGTCAGTAAACATCAAGATGTGCACACCAAGCAAATAGTGCCCGAACTTCTGCAGTGCATAGACCATCGCGAGGCCTTCTCTCTCAGTAGTGGTGTAATTCTTTTCTGCAGATGAGAGCTTCTTGCTAAAAAATGCAATGGGATGGTCAATACCTCCCTCTCCTGGTTGTGCTAAGACAACTCCCAATGCTATACATGATGCATCCACATGTACATGAAATGGCTTCTCCCAGTCTGGAAAAACTAGGATCGACGCAGTAACCATTTTTTCTTTCAAGGTGTTAAAACCTTGCTCACACTCTGCGTTCCAAATGAATGGTGCATCTTTGTTTAGTAGCTTCTCCATGGCTGAGGTTATCTACGCATACCCATTTATGAACTTCCTGTAATAACTGGTATGCCCCAATGTAGTGTGCAGTTGCTTGACTGAATTTGGCACTGGCAAGTTGACAATGACTGCAATCTTCGCAGTATCAACCACCAGACCCTGTTTACAGACAATGTGTCGCAATAGAATCCCATAAGGAACACAGAAAACACACTTCTTTAAGTTCAAAGAGATCTGGTGCTGTCTACACTTTTCTAGCATGAGTCTGAGGTTTGAACCATGGTTCTTTAGCAACCCGAATACTGTCCAATCATCAAAATAGGCTTCTAAGAACTTATGCATAAAATATTTAAATTCTGTGATGACAACTCTGGAAAAGATGGCGGGTGCGTTCTTTAGTCCAAATGGCATCACCATGTACTGGAACGACCCCCATTCCGTGGCAAAAGTGGTTTTATGTCTGTCTGCAGGATCAATCCTTATCTGATGATATCCCGAAAAACCATCAGTAAAGGAGTAGGCCTCATTTACTCCGAAATTATAAATCACTTCATCCGTGAAGGGTGTAGGACATGGGTCATGCATTGAAGCATCGTTTAGCTTTCGGAGATCCACACAAATCCTGATCTCACCTTTTGTCTCCTTATCTTGGACAACCATAGGGCTTATCCACTCAGACTCTTCAACTGGCTGAATGATCCCTGCATCAAGCATCTTATCTAGCTATGCCCTCACTCTTTCTTTGTATCGCGGGTTCAAGCAATATGGTCTTTGCTTGACGGGCTTCGCACCTGGCTTAAGATGTATTTTCATAACTCCTAAGTCCCCCAAGATGCCCTTCATCTCTGTAAATTTTATTGGGAATAACTCCTGATATTCCTGCAATATATCCGCGATCTCCGTCACAGTCTGATCATTGCAATAGTCCCCAATAGATGTGAACTTTGGCTCTTCGTTGGTGCCAATATTTACTTTCTTTGTTTTCACAGGTCCGCTCATATTTGTAATCTCTAGCGGAGGTCCCTCTACCTCATGCGCACCTTCCGACTCAGGTATCTTAATGTTGCGTGGGTCCTCGTCATCACTGTCTTCTTTTTCTTCAGCTTCTTCAGCTAAGTTGTAACATTCCATGGCATGTTCTACCTGCTCCTTCCATTCTATCTGTAGGAATTCAGGTACGCTGTCAGTTCCAAAGAATTCCTCTAGGGTCATATTTATGTGTGGACATTTTGGCTTGAATATTCTTTCTTTAATAATTTGCAGTGCGTCATTTATGGTAGGGCTCTCATCTTCAAAACTGAATCTCTTTTGGAAGTTTGCAGTCAACATGTCCCAATCTGTGGTTCCTTTGTGCAACTCCATGTCCAAATAACATTTCTTCGGTATTTCTTCCTCCAGTGTGTGCACAAACAGATGCAACCATTTTGTCTTCAGTCTCTCCTTCCATGCTTGTGAATAGACCTCAATATGCTGTCTTGGATTTGTCTGTCCATTGTACTTCTCAAAAGATAGGGTAACTTTATCAGCAAACCTGATCTACATCTTAATTCTGCATTGATCCCATGTGGTCAATGTCTGCTTATGCACAACCCACCATCTGGAAGGTGTCTTGCGCAATGCCATATCTAATGCTGGTAACCGATGCTCATCTGTAATTGCTGCAGTATAATCTTTGATAAATGAATAAACATTATATGAACCATCATACGTAGGGATTGGGCTTACCTCCTTTCCAATCCAGTGCAGTGAATTTGTAACCTGCGCTCATCTCCTCGCAGATACTTTGTGCATGCGACTTTGCCAGTTCTCCAGTCCTACATCAGAGTCTGAAATGCAAGAGCTGTCGCATCTCCAACTGAGTGTTCCATTCGTAGTAGGATTAATATAATCTTCCTGGTTCGTGGTCATCTTGTACAGTCGGTCCAAATCTTGAGCTCTAGATTCTTCCTAAATCGGCTCACTGTATCTGTCTCCATCCGCACGGTCCAATGGTGTGATGACCCTGAGATGCTTTCCTTCAAATATCATCTTCCTTGTCTTCAAGTTTATGATGGCGAGGTTATCGATAGCCCAGTCAATACCTAATAGCGCAGGAAAAGGATGAATATCATCCACAATCTCAATAACCTCAAAATCTGCGTGACTCTGCACTCCATCAATGTCAACAATCACATTGGATAACCATCCAAAGGGTATGACTTTATCCTGATTTTCCATTTTCAACTGGATAGGTGACCATAACATCTTTGGTCTCCCCATCTGTTGCCATGTCTGTTTGGTTAAGACATTTACTTATGATCCTAGATCAAGAATGATTTCATCCATTTCATAATCTCTGATCTGTGCACTGAGTCTCATTTCTCTTCTTGTTCTCTTATGTTTCTTAATATGATGAACTGCGCTATCATTAGTTTCATTTTCGCTGCGTGGTTCATACTGGTCTATCACCTTCTGTAACTCTGTTATCACATTTGGTCTCTTTAGCAACTTCATGCATCTCCTGAGTAACTCCGCAACATAGGTGCATGTCTCTGCTGCGGTGCTCGTTCTGTCATACGCAGCTAACATATTCTCCATATGTAGTATTTCGCTGCACAACAGGATTCTCGGTGATTCTGGTGCTGTCTCTTTGAAGATATCCCGTGCTTCTTTAAAGACTTCTATGTTTTTCTTCAAGTCGAAAGCAGGTGCTTTCCCAGTAGCTTTCCTTATCCATATCATTTCAAGATGAGTTTGCTTGGTATCAAAACCCCCAGAAGTTGAAGTTTCTACTCCTCTATCTTTCCCTGTTGCAACACCACTGCATGTTACTACGTTAATACTTTGATTTGCAGGTCTGCTTTCTGCTGGGATCAACTGGATATTTGGGGCCGGTGCCTCTGGCCATTTTCTCTTCTACATTTCCACCTCCAACACTGGGCAGTCTTCTATAACATGATCGAAAGAGCTACAATAGCTACATGTAGTGCATGGGTTGGTACAATATCCAGACACATGGACTGCTTAGCTGCAATTATAATAGATTACTTGGCCTCAACCATGTCCCTGCTCCAGGCCATTATTCCTTCCCCTCCCGTGGTATCCTCCGCAACCTCTATATGCTCCCTGATCTTGAGTTACATTTTCTTATTTCTGCAGAGTATGTCCTTGGACTCTGTACATTCCTCCATACATATGCTCAATATATTTCTTTCTTTCTAGCATGAGCTCATATGCATGACAATTGGATTCGTCATGCCCTATTGACTTACAGAAATTACAATAGAGGTTTTTAGGTGTTCTCACGTATTTCTGTATCATATGGCAGTCTTCTGGCCGGTGTCCTCTGGTTCTATAAATTTCACACCATGGTCTTGGGTGAGGATTCAATGGGTTTGGTCCACCCATGTTAAGGAAGTCATGGAATAAAGGACAATGATCCTTCGTGTGTCCTTCTCCCTTGCAGCCTGTACACCAGACTTCCTTTCTCTCTTGCTTTATGTCTTGCAATTGTAGTGTTAGGGTAGCCAACTAGTTTTGAATCTGTGACATCCCAGTGCTAGTTTCTCCCATAGGTGAAGCTTCCAGCTTCATCGCGATTTCCAACGCTTCTATCTACGAAGCCACTTTCTACTGCATCAACGACTGTCTAATATGGGGCAACATCACGGCAATAAACAAATCCTTATGCTGCTGCGGTGGAATATCAAAGCTTACTTGGTCCAGTAGTGTCTTAAATTTCTGATCAAACTCCCAGACTATTTCATTAGGTTTTTGTTTGATCTCTTTCAACTCTGTGATACACTGTGAATCTGACTTCGGCTTCTTAAATTCTGCTAAGAGAGCAGCCTTTATTTCTGCCAGGGTTCTTTGGTGTCCCTATGAATATTTCATGAACCAGTGCAAGGCTCGGTCTCTAAATGTGGTGATGAGCTACGCTTGCTTCACAGCGTCATCCTGTACTTGCTTTACACTCCATACGGCTTCACATAGAAAGCAATGCTGATCAAGGTCTTCTAGACCCATTCCTTTGAATATCGGCAGTTTGATATCATCAGCCATCCTCCTTCGAGGTGGTACGGTTCTCTGAGTGGTGCTAGGGATAATATTCTGAGGAATAATCTGGGGTTGGATGTTCTGAAGTGGTATAGCCTGAGACTGACTAGGTTGATTCAGAATATCTTGGGCACCCGCTCCTGTGGTGTTACCAGTACTAATGTTTTGTGGTCTAGGTTGTGCGGTGCTCGCAACCGGTGGGTTCTGGATGGATGGGTTCTGAGATAGGGGAGGCACGGTATGTGCAATCGACGAATTTTGTGGTGTATTAGGCTGACAGGTGGAAGATAGAGGTGCGGTTTGGCTATCAGGGTCAACTTCTGAATGTATGTCTACATGGAGTCCAGGTCCACTAGTAGTTTGCTTAGGGATGAACTTGTATCTCTATCCACTTCTCAGGCTATGAATTTCTTCATAGGAACCACTATATGTATTGTCTACCATGATAGATGCAAGTATTTTACTGCATTCTAAAAACACCTTTCTCAACTAAAATAATTTTAATGTATAAAATGAGGTTGTTCAGATACTTACCTCTGATTCCCTTGAAAAATTCTCTTTCAGCTGCGCTATAGGACTTTAGCATGTCCACAGTGAACTCTGTCACAAAACTTTGCAATGTACTATCGACCCAGAAATTGACTGCTCGTACGAATGGATTGTCTAGTGCTTTGAGCTGTTCAATAAGCTCCGATGTCCACTTGGTCGATGCGCTTCGCGGGATACAGTTTCTGTGTTCTATGAGCCTTGACAATCACTCATGTATCTCGTTCCCCAAATATGCCCAGAAAACCTCATGCACGTCTTTCCATCGGTATTTATTCAACCACTGAATTTTAGAGAGATGTGGGTTTCTGTTTTCTTTCCTTGTGAAATCTCTTTCTGTGTTGTCACACCAAGCCTAGATTTCCTTCTTGTCTGGATACCAGAAGTCGATGCCCAGCTCAACTTCTTCTACTTCGCACATCATGACTTCAAGTCATCACGGATTTTTAGCGCGAAAATGGAACCATTTGTTGGATTAAGTACTAATCTAGAGGTTTCCAATATAGAACCAGGTTCTTCGCGGTTTCAAGGAACCAAAAAAATCCCTTCTCACCGGTCCTTTCGGCAAAAACCCGTGAACAGGCTGAGGTCTCACCCGAGGTGTAGCTATGGGGGCACTACGGTGTGTTGGAGAAAACTCACTATGGCTTGGGGTAGACCACAATAGACAGATGACTACTAGAAATCAACTCAATTCTTAGAACTATGCTATATAAATGACAATGCTAAGATAATGAAGAATATAACCAACCTCGATCCAAACGTTTGATGTAGATCCCCGTTGGAGCTTTCCGATCCGTGCACTTGAATCTGCAAATTAGTCTTGACAACCAATATACAACAAGTACATATATTATATAAATGGTATTAACATCATCAATAGCAATGGTCCATGATATAACAAGTAAATGCAACCCAATGTAAGATAAATGACATTTACAACATTAATGGACGAGAATATGAGTATTTCTATTAATAAATAAGAAGAAGTACAATGTGATACGACCTCTTGCCGGCAACCAATCTGAACCAAGATCTGGATCAATCCACTTATGGCTCCACCACTTCAATCCTCCATGAATGGCAAACTCAAACTAGATAGGAGTTTGGAAGGCGAACATAAAGGGTTCACAACTACAAGGATCAATGAGTGTAGACTCAAGATAGGGAAAAAATCTACTAGAGTTCTCTTGCTCTTCTTTCTCCTCCCATCCATAATCCATATGTCCTCAATATATAGTCCTCTCAAAGGTAAGTGAAAGGACACAGCAAGACGTTTCTTGGGCAAATGGAGAGCCGAAGGTCACCCAATGACCGCTTTTTGGGAGTAAAAAGTAATAAACTAGTGTTTTTTACCATTTTACTTGATACCCGTGGGCTATAGTGATGCAACTCGTGGGTACACTTGCTATAATGATGCAACAAACGGGTCAGAGGAAAAATGAGGAAATAGTATGTCTGAAGGATATAAAGTGGATCCGAGTCAATGAAATGGATCCTACATGCCAAAGAATGCTGATGCTTACAAGGTGGAAGATTACGTTGTAACAGATGCCCCCTAATGTGTGAGGTCAGAGACCAATGCTATGATGGCCGAAATACATTATAAAACTCAGAAGTGAAGTGATGGAGACATAAGTGGAAAGAGCTGCTTGCTCGTCATAATACAATAGTATCCCTGAATACATATCGGTAGTACAAAAATTTGATACAATGGCCATGAATAGGCAGTACATAGTGAATACATGTCATAAGTGATCATAGCCATGATCCCTCTATAGTAAGATATGGTCTCCTGCTGAAAAGGAAACAACTAGTGCAAACTGGGGGTACAAACTGCTGATATCTGAGAGGTGATATCTCAGATGTAAAGTCATAGTCATAAGTAGCATACTGAATGCCACTATCGCCTGGGGTCTTCTACACAAGTCTTTGATGGTGCAAGTCCCATCAAGTGAATAAAGGAGTTGGGGTCAAACCTGATGTGACATCGTCTGATTACCGGTCAATGATGTATACCGTTAACATACACGAGATAACCCACCAATAATGAAAATGGGCATCAAGGCATAGAGCACAATCATCGGAGTGTGAATAAATGAGTTGAAGTTGAACACTAGGATGAATCCATCGATCAGGGGACATTGATGTATTCCCAAAATTGTCGATGGTGAGAGAACCTGCCACTAATGACTGCAAGCCTCAAGGTACTCAACCGAACTCTAAGCCTCAAGTCGCGGAATAAATGGGTTGAAGTCGACGGAATGAGACTCGTTGGAAGGAGGGAATTAAGGCATCCCCCATCAACCAGCACGAGGTACCAGCTACGCTGAAAGATTTGGAAGAACTCAGGTGAAACGGACTGACTCAATAAGGATGGCCGACATGCAATAGTCAAGAGATCTGAGGAGTGGCCGACTCTGGGTTCAGGAGTTCCTTTGAACAAGAGCATGAGCAGATGGATAGACTCAGGCAGCATAGACTTGCAATAAACTATGCAATTGAGGAGGCATTACAAAGGGCTCCATAATGACTAGAAGCTTAACTAATCGGTGGAGAAAACTAAGAAACAAGTACATCTCCTAAGGTCCAACTATAGTCCCGACCCATAATGTATGGAGTGGAATGAATGCTCTATTCAAAGGCGACACAACAGCTGCCAACAAGAAGTAGTAACCATAATCCCATCTGGATTTTTGGAATATTTGTTTTTTTTGGTCTTTTCATATTTGGGAAAAGCTTGAAAAATAATAAAATTGCTTATAGTACAAGAAGTGAGGGAACAAGTGTCAAATAGCGAGCAGACTAGTTCCAAGCAGTGGAACATACCTATGATCAATGCAAGGAAGTGCATGCAGGATGTGGACACTCGGGGGGGTGTTCCCTCAGGGTCAAAATGTCATCAAATTGTGAAGGGAAAATATAAGCTCTGCAGGGCTCGACAGGGAAAAGTGCTCAGGCACCAGGCTAACAACTGAGTACGCGGGAGTTGGCACAAGGCTCAAGCGGCAAGCAGGATGATGCAATACAATCACAACATGATATAACTGAGGGGAGTCCTTAAGGGAGATGGTCAGCATAAGACAGAGTAGAGTATGAGTCTTTATTGCAACGTCATGGCGTAACTACAAAGGACTCCCAATTCTAAGGACAAACAACGGCATGGGCACCAGAATGCACAAAGGGGTTCTAACTAGGGTACCCATGTTCGGAAAATCCCTACCGCCACATAACGACACTTCTATAACAGTATGAAGGTTCCGTATCGGTTAAGAAGCGGGGTCGCACCTAGGATTTATGAAAGTGGTCAAAAGGTCAAATGCATAATGCATGTGGAAATGGAATCTAACCTATATGCCAGGTGTGAAACGTACCTGCCGTAGGTGTGAAATGGTCCAGAACAGCTTTCGCTGAAGAAATCTGATTAAAAAATACTACTCCAAGACATTATATTAGTCCATAATGGCATCAAACGGTAAAAACTATAGACAAGTGGGTCCTAAAAATTATAAATAGTAATAAAAAATTACAATTTACAATTCATTTTTACTATTCACCCATTTGGAGTTTTGTGGTTAGTTTTCACCTGAAAGTTCAGTTGCTGATTCTGGGAGCTACAAGCGACCGTTCATCGAACTGTCCGGAGCAGGTTGGTAGTCTCATCCATACCTTTAATTTCAATGCATTCATTTTAATTTTCAGCGGTGGGATTTTTAGTTTGGACAAGCCCTAAATGTCTTTGGCGCTACCCGTGGGCTGTAGCTATGCAGGTTGCGGCTAGGGAAAGATATTTGCAGTCAATGCACAGACTGGCCGCGGGTACCCACACCTATATACAAACTAGCTCGCGAGTACAACCGTGAAGTTGAAAATGCAAAAGAATTTGACTAAAATCTTTGTTTTTCCTCACTCCAGGATGGTTCTAGAGTGGAGGGAAAGGGAGCATGACCAAGTAGATGAGGCTGTGTGCAACAATGTGCAAGCACAGTAGGCATTGCAAGCATGTGGGTTGTACAAATTCTGGAGTATAGGGGGTTTGAGGACCCAAAACCTACTACTCCGCGGCTTGATCAATTATTGGGATGTTGGTGCACAGAACTTCAATCTCAATGGGAAAATCCTCACACTGGAAGTGGACGACATCTACTTCATTACCGGTTTGTCCCATCGAGGTGAGGAGGCTAGTCTTCGGTCTCGTACTGTGGGTGGTGAGATCACCGTCCTTGACTACATAGCGCGGTATTTCCCCGCAAACAAACGCATGGTGGGAAGTCAGGTGCCTATCAATGCCATAGTAGATCTGAGCATGAAGATCATTGTGGCTACCTTAGTGCAGATAACGGGTTCCAAAGCTTTACGCCAGGAATCCAGGCCAGTGATGTTCTATGCATCACAATGCATGTAGCCTATAGTATTTGATTGGTGTACTACACTACTGGGGTCTATGAAGACCCAATTGACAGAATGCAAAGAAGGGAAGGCCAAAAACTTCAGGTATGGGAGTATCTTGTGCAGCTTCTTCTTTAAGAGGGTTTTGGGGCTTAGTCCAAGGGTGGATGTCCCTCCTCATAGTCTCTGGGATCCAGCCCTGACTCGGTGGGATGAGATCTTGACACGACAGGGTGGTGGCCATTTGGCATCACCATATACTGAGGAGTTCTTCCATTGGTGGGACCGATAGGTCATTTCCATAGAGGACTACCCCTATGTAGGGATAGACTTCCGCTAGGATAGGGACATGCCACTCCCACCAGACGCAGCGTTCGGAGACATTGGTGAGTACTCTTTTTAGGTTTTTTGTGTACTAAATTTTTATGGATTTTTTATTATAGATGTAAATGAAAAAATGTTTTTGGTGGTAGTATCATAAGCTAATGGTTGACTGTTTGCTCACAGACAAGGGCCTAGTGAGACCTGATGGCTTCCCGAGACATGGTCATCGGGGTAGGTGTGATGAGGCAGGTGATGCTGCAGCAGGACGCACTCTACAAACCTTGCGGCACAACCTATCATGGATGGTTACTATGGTTCCACAGATAGAGGTGGCACGACTACCTGAGGCCATGCAGCGCCAAGTAGTGGGGGTTCTGGGTGACTGGGTGTGGCTACTACAGCGGTTAGCCAATGCAGTTCAGTATTTCTAAGAGACACATCTTGTCAGGGTGGCAGCTAGGCCTCCTCGTAGGGAGTAGATATCTCAGGATCTCATTTTTTATATCGATATGTATATTTTTGAGTACTACGGGCTCCAGTTTTGTATGACACTACCATTTTGGACATATTTATAAAAAACTTTGGTTCTCTAGTTCTACTATATGTGTGTATGTACAAATGTATGAATGTCTTCTTTTATTTGTGTGCTTCATGGTGAATGTGACAAATGCCAATCTAATACATAGTTAGCGTATTTATTAGATATATGATTAACACTTCTCGGAACATGTATGTAATTGAAACAAAATGTCGTTCCAAGAGTCTTACCCTTAGGAATTTCCGTAGTAGCATAGGATCTCACACACAGTGCTACCCATTCAGCTGAGACACAACTAGTTGTGAATCCAGGCGGACTTCTAAAGACTGGATGCCATGGGAAATGGCATCCCGAAGTAGCTCAATGATGACACTATACTCAGCCACATTGTTAGATGTAGGACCAAGACAAGCACCTCCTGAGGACACAACTAGGTGTTCAGGTGAGAAAATAACCTAGGTATCAGAAGCAAGTTGCTGCGTATGACGGCTACCACCATCTGCGAACCCTAAGAATGTAGGAAACACTGCTGACATCTGTCAATCAAACAGAAGCTAATTAGCAGACCCGAAAACCAAAAGAAATCTAAACTATGTACAGAAGCAACTATACAATAGTATACAAAAGTATCAGCCTGAACCAGAGGTTCAAGCGTAATACCGCTTGAGGTAGAGCCCATTTCTAGGCTCCTTCAAGACAATCCCCTCATAGTCTTCTAATTCATAGGCTCCTTTTTCCAAGACACACCTCACGATGTAAGGACCGTGCCACATGGGGTTAAACTTGCCTGCCCCCAGGGGTTCTTTAGCTTGGTCATATAAGAGGACCAAGTCACCTTCAACATACTGTAGGGGACGGACAGACCTATCATACTAAACCTTAACACAATGTTTGTTGGCATCTATGGCCATAGCGGCATCTTGACGTTGCTCGTCAAGTTGCTCAAGGTGGATTAGTCGTTGCTCAAGACCCGTCGTATCAAGGAGGAGCTCTATGGCCAGTTTAAACGAAGGGATTTCGCATTCAATCGATAAAAGTGACTCCACACCGTGAACTAGCTGAAATGGTGAGAACCCAGTGGCAGTCTTGACTGCGGTTCGATACACCCACAAAGCAGGATATAACATGATGTGTAAATTGGTCTTGCTTTGTTGGATGGTACGTTGGAGAATGGTCTTCAAAGACTTATTGACTGCTTCTACTTGACCATTCTCTTGGGGGTAATAAGAAGATGAGTGTTCTTGACGAAACCCAAGCTTGAGAGACAAATCCTCCATCATCTTGTTCTGAAAGTGCCTGCCATGGTCAGTGACAATCTCTTTTGGAATACCGAACCAAGTTATAATTTGATTGAATACGAAGTGGGCTGTTATAGCACCATCGGCTTTAACGGTAGGCATGGCCTGATCCCATTTGGAATATTAGTCCACGGCCACTATGATATGGTTATGCACGCTAGCTGAAGTTGGTTTGCAATCCATGAAATCCACCCCCCACTTGGTGAAGGGACCGACGGTGATGACCGGATGCAGGGGCACTGGATGCGAGCGTATGTTCTGAGAAAACACCTGGCAAGGGTGACATCTCTTCACAACATTAACACAGTCTTTAAAGATGGAAGGAAAAAAATAACCAGCTCGCATAATATGTTGGGCTGTAGCAAGCCCAGATAAGTGACCGCTACACGCCCCAACATGGAAATCATTAAGCACCTGCTCCGCTTCTTCATGAGTTAAGCAAGGACAGAGGATAGAATCCTTTCCTAGGTGATACAAAGTGTCACCAACGATAGTATAATATTTAGCATGATGTTTTACATACCATCGCTCATCTCGTGAATAGTGCGGAGGAAACTTCAAAGTTTGGAGATATACAATGACATCCCCATACCAAGGGTCCTCTGACAAGATAAGAAATAAGTGCTCATCCACAAAGGAATCTTCATGAATGACATCCTCATCAAGTCTCGAAAGGTCCGACATAAGCTCAACAAACACCAACGATTTCACTGACTTCGCCGAAGCAAAATTGAGATCGAACTCCTGAAGGATAACAATCCATTTATTGTACTTCCCCCCGATAAGGCATCATGATAGCACGAACTGAAACGGATTGATATGCGCGACAACTGTGGTTTTTCTAAGCAAAATGTAATGTCGTAACCTTTGGAATGAATGAACAGTTGCAAGCGCTAGCTTTTCCACATGAGTATATCTTAGCTCAGCATCTACTAGATTTCGACTAAGGTAATAGATGACATGCTCGACAAGTGCATCATCCACCTGAACCAAGACCATGCCAATCGTCTCTTGAGACATGGCCACATAAAGGATAAAATCTTGTGTGAAGTCTGGTGGACTAAGCACAGGGGCCGATACCAAAGCTTTCTTAAGGGCGTCAAAATATTGCTGTGATCTCTCATCCCAGATAAAGGGTGTGTCCTTCTTCAATAAGCACACGAAACCTTTGGTAAGACTAGCATAATTGACTATGAAACGACGTAGAAAAGTGGATCTCCCTTGGAGGCTCTGAAGTTGTAATAAATTGCGTGGAGGAGGCAACTGAAGTATTTCCTCAACTTTGAGAGGATCAACTCTAATACCCTCTCTCGAAACTATGAAGCCCAGAAGGCGACCCATCCTTACAGGAAAGATGCATTTGTTAGGATTCAATCGAATCTTGTATCGTATACATCGTTCGAGAATCATGCGGAGGTGCTTGGGGTGGTCCATCCTCTTGCGAGAATGGTCAGCAAGATCATCCAAGAAAACCTCCATAATCATTTTAAGATCATGAAAGGCGTAGGTCATGTCACGCTGAAATGTAGCTCCGACGTTTTTAAGGCCGAAGGGGATTTTTCGATATGCAAACGTTCCCCAAGGAAAAATGAAAGCTGTCTTATGTTGGTCCTTGGGTTTGATTTGAATCTGGTTATATCCGGAAAATCCGTCCATGAAGGAAAAAATCTCACTTCTGGCGCAAGCATCTAAGATTTGATCTATGAATGGTGTGGGGAAGTTGTCTTTCGGACATGCACGGTTCAGATCTTTAAAATCGGTGCATACACGAATTGTTCCCTGCTTCTTATCCATAGGAACGGGGTTTGACACCCATTCAGTAAGGGGAACGGGGTATATGAAACCAGCTTTGAGCAGTTTCTCCACCTTTGCCTTGATAGCGGCTTCTTTTCTAGGGTTCATAACACATAAGCATTGTCGAACAGATTTAGCGTTGGGATATGTTCTAATCTCATGTTCAACAATGCGAGGGTCTATTCCTGGCATCTCCTCATATGACCAGGTGAAAGCTTCCTGGAGCTCTGTAAACAATTCAGTGTAAATAGCAATCTCCTCAGGAGTGCAATCGTCACCGATGTAGACATTCTCAACTATTCCGGGAGTATGAGAGATATTGATCGACGTAGTTGGGGAAATGTCAGCCATATTCCCTTCCGCAAAAACATCATGCGACTCCAAAAGAGCCACAGGTTGACCAACCATCTCTGCCAGAGTCATCCTAAACTCTTCTCATTCGGCGAGCTCGAGTTTGGGAAGGAAATAAGAGCGATGGTGCATATCTTCCCAAGGTCTCTCACTACCACACATGGCCTCCATAATAGCTTCATCAGAAGGCAAAGTATCATCGAGGAAATCGTGGGAACAAGATGAGTTGGATGCCCAAACCAGTAGCGTAATGGGATCTTCCTCGACTGTCTGGGAAGAAGAGAGATCCGGCTCTGCAGTGGCTTGTTGAATATGCTGGTAATCAAGCTCAGCTACAGATAGTGGCATAGACATCCTGACATGAGAAATGTTTCCAGATGTGGAACTCGTGCACGGTAAAGTCCACGGATCATCAAAATAGGAAGTCTGGAATGACATATTATGCGAAGGAGGAGACGCATCGTCGATAATGGTTCCAATAAAATTCACAAGTGCGGCAAAATCATAAGTTCCCATCAATGAAGGGTACATGCCAACACCCATGTTCCCAGTTGCCGGCTGAGAATGAGTAACTTGTGGGACTATGGATCCCATGGATGCCGTGGAAGAGGAGTTAACGTAATTGAGCTGATCAATGGTCACTATATTGCCTTCGTGAGGAAAGCAGATAACCCTGAATACAGTGGAAATGACAGCTTTCATGGCATACATCCAATTCCGACCTAGTAAAAGGTTGTAGTTGATGGGCGCATCAACCACCTCGACTTCAATAGGCATAGACTTACCTCCCAAGGAGACAACAAGGGAAGGGATGATTCCATGCGGCTTAAATGAATGACCGTCGAATGTAGTGAGTATGGTTCTAAACGCGAGTAGGGGAGGAGAGCCAAGAGCTTTCCAACAAGTTAACGACATTACTGACGCGGAGGAACCTTCGTCAACCATAGTACGTTTGAAAAAACTCTGAAGGCACACCACCTAGATTTGAAAAGCCACGTGGTAGGGTAAGCGAGGTTGGACATCAGTAGTATCAAACTTGATAACAGTGGGACTTCCCCCATCCTGAACTCCTAACGCACTTAAAAGAGCATGCTTTTGAGAAGGACAAGCTTGCAAGACTTCAAGAGCCGACATGGCACACAGAGTTTGGCCCAAATCTTCTATGATGGAGTAGTTGTGGGCAGCTCGAGCATTAGGATTATGCATAGAGAGCTTAAGAACACCTTTTGGTATCTGCAGCATAATAGAGGGCTTCTCGATATGCAAGGAATTGTCAGGAGGAGGGGGAGGCTCACTCCCCAAATTGGGTTGTGGTGCATCATAATCACGCTGACAAGTGGCAACACTAACCTCTGACTAAACCATGTTCACACATCCATAACCATTAGTATTGGAAGAAGACGTTGTCGTCTCAGTGGGTCCATAACCAGTGGTGGGAGCATGCGAAGCCATGTTTTGGTGATGAGGTAGGGATCCTTCAACACAGCTGGGCTCTGTGCCAAGTGCTTCGATGCTTCTTCAATACGAGGACATAAGTGAGTAAGATGGTGTTCCCCACAGAGCTTGCAAGGAAACTTCACCTTATGCCAAGGTTTACGGTCCTCACCAGCATTTCTGCCTTCCTGAGGAGGGTTGGCACTATCCTTACGGGGTATTGCGATTTCTATTGTTATTCCCATTGTTTCCACCCTTACGATTATTTCTCCCCTTTTTCTTACCACCAGGTTGCTGGTTACCCAATTGGTTCATTGTTTGCACATTGTGTACATCAGACGATGGGGTGGAAGTGGAAAAGGTGTGAACCTATCTTGGAGTAGACTGGTTTAGCGAATTTTTTTGCATTTGATTAGCTACCAAATCTATGAGGCGAGTGTTGCAGATCCGACGATGCCATCGGCATGCAGTACAGGAACTGATTGAGGCTCATGTCGTGTTCTTGGTGCGTTAGGAATAATGTCGTACAAAATGCCAGACTGAGAGTATAATAAGTCTAACTGCTGGACTTTCAAGATAGCTTGTTCCTCAGTCACAATGCCGGACATCGAAACACCCTTAGCAATGTATGGGAGTAGAGACTTGAGGAACCATTCCAACAGGAACTCTGGAGGAATGTTGGCTTTCACTAACCTCTTCCGTCGACTCTTGAACGTGGTCAGAAATATGCGTGGCCTTGTTCTGATGGAAGGTAGATAAAAGTTCAGTTCCAGTATCATAGCGAACCAACAACTGGAAATGATCTAAGAAAACCAAAGCGATCTCGTTAAGATCCCTATAAGTGTTTCTAGGAAACTTGACATACCACTTCGTGGCTGCCCCCATGAGGGTGTGTTGAAATAGTCGCAATCTAATGGAATCATGATTCAATGAGTTGGAGGAGCACCAAAGGTGAAATGTTGTGACATGATCTCCCGGGTCCTCACCACCTTTCCCCTCAAACTTAGGAATGTCCGAAGGGAGCTTGGTAGGGACCAGGGGCCAAGTAGGGTCATGACACATCGAATCATTCGTGAGCTTCGAAAGATCAGGAAGATTCAAGCGTGCAATGAACGGGAGCTAAGGCTGGAAAGCTTGATTATAAGCCGCCATAAAAGGTTGGTTAAACGGAACCGAATTATAAGATGGACCAAAAGTTTGACCATGAGGATTAAACTTTTGATAATAAGGACCTGACGGACCATAAGCTTTCCCATGGCCATAGGATTGATAACCTACTCCTGCCTGACCCATTTGAGAGTAAGCAGGTATGTGCGTGTTTTGGGCACCATATTGGGGTGGTGGGTTGTACTGGTGGCTAGCACCGACTGTGTTGTAGTAAGGGTTTCCACCATGAGTATGGAGCATGTATGTACTATTCATAGTGGGAACCGTGTTGTAATGACCATAATGGTATGGTATGTTCCCACCCCTAGCATTAGGATTAGCTTGAGCAGTCGTGTGGTGACCAGAAGCATGAGAAGTATTCCCATCCCCAACATTGGTTTTACTAGTAGTAGGGATGGTGGAGTTATGTCCATGTGGATAGGATATATTCCCACCCCCTACATTGGCATTACAAGTGGTGGCAGTGGATGCAAAAGTATGTGGTATATGTCCACCCCCGTGGTTGGGAGGAGCATTAACATCCGTGAAAGTAGTCCTGGGTTGACGAGTAGTGGCATGTGTATTAGGTGGTGGATGGCGAGTCGTGTTTCGAATAACGTTCCTATTAGGTTGGGAAATCCTAGGAGGTGGTCTTCTTCCAACATTAGCATTATTAGGAGGAACGTGACCAGTCCCCATACTATGTGTGTGAGTGGACAACGTAGTGCCCCCAGTGAGGGTAGTGCCCCCAATGGGTATAGTATGGCTAACACCATGACTGGTGCCAGCGTGACTACCAAACGTAGTGGAAGTTTCAATTGTACTATAACTAGGCATACCAAAAGAGAGTGCGGTTGGGATGATTGTAGGATCAGTTTCGTCATGTAACTTAGGAATCCCGTGTCTATAACTATGTGGAAATGAAGGAATGAACGTGTCATCCTGTTCTTCATCCTTGGGTAAGGTTGGAATCCCGTAAAGATAATTATCTAGATTCGAAGGATCGAACAGATCTTGTTCAAGTGGATTGGGCCAAATCGAACCAGGTTGAGTCTCAGGTGGATCACCTCCCCATGCCTCACGAGGAGTATGGGGATCGGAAGTGTGTTCAACTCTACCCGATGGAGTTGAAGTCTTTTCCTCAGTATCAGAATGTGTAGCAGTCATGACGTCTTGGACGTATGTCTCGTAAGAATACAAATACTCAGAGGGAGCCCGCCGGTGTCCCCTAGCAACATGGCGTGAAATCTCGATAGGCTCTAAACCAGCCAACTGACGGGATCGACGGAGAGTAGGGCTTCATGCCACAATATCTGCTGAGAAAATATATAATCAAAACGTCCCCTAAAGGCCAACTATCGATAAAAAATAGTAAGTCAAAAGCACACACCTAGAGAAACTACAACCAAGAGCAGACAAACAGAGTGGCTAAATGAGCTCCCAACACTAGAGCTGGTATGTCTCGCCTAGGAGAGGCTTGAGACTCCCAAACTATAGCCGAAGGTAATAGAATCAGTTATAGAGACACCCAGGCTTCACTGCATGCAAAGGGCCGTAACCCTCGGCAACAAACAACTGTGCTGTCCAATCCCTATCTGACTCAGGACACAAACAGTATAACCACTGCAAGTACCCTGTGCGATACCTAGGTAAGGAAATTATGGTCACTGCAATATAACCAATGCTCAGGGGGACAGTCGTAAGTGGGATCCGTCGTATGGGCAGGGTAGCTGAGCCCGAAACTCAATGAGGGTCAAATCCCCCAAGAGTTCCCAGATACAAACAAATCCTGGAAATATCTCCCACGTTCAACCGGTATCAGAGGGATATCCCTTCAACCAACCTCCCGTGACCTCGTGCTTAACTTTGGCTTGAGTAGAGATTCCTGAGAACACCGATCTATACCATGGATTCCTCCACTCCCTGGTCAGACACCTAATGTTTCGTCTAGTAGTCTTGCATTGTTAACTCACAATGATCTATTCCAAGACTCTAAACCTATGCTAGTTGGTGTACCCTATAAATAAAATCGGTCTAATCAATTTTAAGATTAAGGATTAATTTTAATGGCTGTGATTACTCAAGGGATATGATCGTGAAATTAGTGATGTGTAAGACTCAATAGTATGCAAAATCATCAAATCCTAGACTCATCTATCCAATGAAAACAATGCCACTAACATGCACAGTCAAACCAACGATTTCAAAATAAATATGCAATCCTTTTATATTTTTCAATGCACAATCAGAATCTCAATGAAGGCAGAAAGCAGTCAATGCAAGATGCAATACATAAAAGCAATTTTTTTTTTTTGTATTTTCTCTTATAAACAAAAGGAAAATGCAAAACTATGTGTATTTTTTTTGTATTTTTCAATATATGGAAATGAAAAATGCAAGCAAAATCCTACTATCTAGTCATTGATATGCCAAGGAGATCACTAAGACAACCAGGCAGATACCAAACAGTAAGACTCAGCCAAAGGAATGAGCTCAAAAGGAAAAAACCAACAAGGCTAAATCCAAAGATGGGTAAAAAACCAACAAGGCTCAACCAAGAGAAACGAAGAGTCATGGTCACAACCAAGGCATGGAACAGTCAAGAAACAGGCCAACAAAGACTCAGGATCAACCCAAACCAACCCAGCAACAACCAAAGCTCATAAATCAACCAATGCCGGAGTTGTACGCTACTGTCGAAGGAATACCTTTTGGTACCCGTGAGTAATAGAGTAAACAGAGGCGGGCATACACGGGAAGAGCTAAGCTATCCCGCGGGTGAGGAAAGGCAAATTGGAAAACAGAGAATCCAATGGCTCAGAAAAAGCATGTTTTCTATAGTGTATCTCAACGGAAAATAAGTGACATAGAGCTTCGACAAACAACAACTCTAATTATGGACTAATGCTCAAAATATCCCCAAAATGGATGTTTTCCCCAGCGGAGTCGCCATTTCTGTGTTGGAGAAAACTCACTATGGCTTGGGGTAGACCACAACAGATAGATGACTACCAGAAATAAACTCAATTCTAAGAACTATGCTATAGAAATGACAATGCTAAGATAATGAAGAATATAACCAACCTTGATCCAAACGTTTGATGTAGATCCCCGTTGGAGCTTTCTGATCCGTGCACTTGAATCTGCAAATTAGTCTTGACAGCCAATATACAACAAGTACATATAATATATAAATGGCATTAACATCATCAATAGCAATGGTCCATGATATAACAAGTAAATGCAACCCGATGTAAGATAAACGACATTTACAACATTAATGGACGAGAATATGAGTATTTCTATTAATAAACAAGAAGAAGTACAATGTGATACGACCTCTTGCTGGAAACCAATCTGAACCAAGATCTGGATCAATCCACTTGTGCCTCCACCACTTCAATCCTCCATGAATAGAAAACTCAAACCAGGTAGGAGTTTGGAAGGTGAACATAAAGGGTTCACAACTACAAGGATCAATGAGTGTAGACTCAAGATAGGGAAAAAATCAACTAGAGTTCTCTTGCTCTTCTTTCTCCACCCGTCCATAAGCCATATGTGCTCAATATATAGTCCTCTCAAAGGTAAGTGAAAGGACACCTCGAGACGTTTCTTGGGCAGATGGAGAGCCAAAGGTCACCCAATGACTGCTTTTTGGGAGTAAAAAGCAATAAACTAGTGATTTTTACCATTTTACTTGATACCCATAGGCTATAGTGATGCAACAAGCGAGTCAGAGGAAAAATGAGGAAATAGTATGTCTGAAGGATATAAAGTGGATCTAAGTTAGTGAAATGGATCCTATAAGCCAAAGAATGCTGATGCTCACAAGGTGGAAGATTACATTGTAACAGCAGAATCAGGTTTCCACAGTGAAGCGATGAGTTGTTTGGACAGTCCTACTTTGCAACGCACTATCAGACCTACGCTGCAAGCTGAGGATTGCGTAATGATAGGCTGCATCGCGGTCCGCCCTTCTACAACTAACCGTTGCGCAACCAGCGCACCCAAGGGCTGCATGGTTCGAGCAGGATATAATCGATAGGACGACGCAATAGAGTTATATGCTTCCTTGTTCAAACTTAACCACTGAAGAATTCACTTGACATTTAATCATTCATCTACTGCCTTAGATTAATTATCCTTATAACGAATGCAAGTAGACAAAACATACACTGCTGGGCGCACCCAGTGCTGTGTGTCAAAAGGTTATACAATTTGAACATTACATACACTTGTGATTATTCAATAAACTGATACTTCCACCAACTTAGAATACTGCGCATTCACCATTCATCTATTCATGTCGGAATTAACATATTATTCTCATCTTTCCTCTATGGCGAATACATATAAAAGCATTCACATACAACTTATAAATGAGAATCCAGGCATTCAAAGTAGGCAAATAAGCAAATGCAGAAACACTACAATCACACTACACAGTATTTAATGTGGTTTACCCCCTATATGGAGGCTATGTCCACAAGAATTGTTGTTATATTAGTCTTTGGGAAGGGTACAACAGTTCTTTGTCTGTGCACTCAGCTTGCAGACCTTCCTCTCTCTCTCTCTCTCTCGGCCTCTGCGCACACAGTTGCAGAGCCTTTACAAATGTTCTTCAACGGATGTTATCAAATCGATAATGAGAACAATACAAAATGAGAGTATTCAATAACCCAACAGCCCTTTCCCATACAAAATATGCCTTATTTATAGATCATGCCCGTAGGTCATGTCTTTACAATCCGCAGGCAAAAACCCTTAGGTTTACAAAACTATTACAGTTTCCATCTCATCGAGCTTGCTGGCTTCTGGTAGCGAATATTCCATCGTGGCATGCCTCCAACGCATGCCCACGTCGCTATTGGCCTTCCTGTCTCACGCATGCTAACAGGTCAATTTCATCGAGCCATTTTTCCTCTAACAGTCTCGTGTGACTTGTTCAGGTAGTGGTTCTTTCACATGTGCAACCAGTCGCTTTCTTTCCTCTTCTGCTCCTACCCGCCGCTTGGTACTCCTGGAGCATCTTTACCAAAAATAGACCACCGCTGGTTTAACCAGAATACGTGTCATCTTTCGTCCAACACTCTACTTTGCTGGATCCATGTAGACTGGACACCTCGCAGCGCTGTCTCCTCGTAGCACTGATCTTCGCAGCTCTTCCGATGCTGCGCTGCGCGCAACTTTGCAGCATCCCAAAAATTTATACAAAAATATTTCAACTGAACTGCGCTCAGCTCCATGGTTCCAAAACTCCTTCTTGCTCAAAATTGCCCCACTTGGGCCAGGCCCAACACCTTTGTTGGCCCATGCATAAGAACCTTGTCTCAAATTTACATCAACAAGAACCAAGAGAGAGAGAGAGAGAGAGAGAGGGATGGGGGGGTAATTAGTGGTAGGGGAGAGGGGGATTAGGAGTGACATAGAGGGGGGTTGGTTAGGGGTAGATAGATATATAGAGATAGATATCGAGGGTTAGGGTAATATATATAGAGACAAGGGGGTGGTTAGTGGTAGTAGTAGGAGAGAGAGAGAGGGGTGGGGGTTAGGGGTAGGTGGATGAGTAGGGGAGAGAGAGAAATTGAGAGAGTGGTTAGTAAGGGTTAGGGGGAGGATTTTAGATAGAGATAGAGGATGGTGGATTAGTGGTTTTGGAAGGAGTAAGAGAGAGAGAGAGAGGTGGTTAGGGGTAGGGGGATAGAGAGAGAGAAAGGGATGGGTTGTGGTTAGTGGTAGGGTGGATGGGATTAGAAGATACAAAGAGAGAGGGGATGTTATGGGTATGGGGATTAGGAGAGATACCAATGGAAATTTGGTCGATTATGCGACTTCCTTATGTATGTTATGTCAGATATCCGAAGGAAATTTTTCCGGTTATGCGACGTTTATATTAAAATATTTGTGTCGGCTAATTGAAATTTTAGTGTCAAATATCCAATGAGAGCTTGTTTCTGTCAGATATACATTGAAGTTTCTCTGACTTTAAAAAAAATAAAGTTTCGTCGGATCGTCTACGGAGTGATGTCAAAATTCAGACATATGTGCCGTCGGATTTTGGGTTCATATTTTTCTGCGTAATAGTTTGTATGAACGAGTGCTTATTATTATGCAATGCACTAGGGAATTTTTATAAATAGACAACACCGTAAAAGTTCAAAAATATTGAAAATTTCTGGTGCGTATGAAGTAAAATGTTGCATTGGTGCGGTTCGGTTGTAAGTAAGCATTGGTGTGTATAAGCTATATGGAATTATCAGTGTGGCGTTAAAATTTGGTTCTCTCTGGTGTTCTATCTCTTTGAGTGCACCAGTGCATATTATACATATTGTTCAGCACCAATGCATTGTATGAAGGTTTGCATCGGTGCACAATTTTCCAACAAAGCGCACTGGTAACAAACCATCCGGTAAAACCTCCATCCAACGATTTTTTTTAGTTATAGATTATATCTATAATAACCTCCATTAAAACATCTGATACCATTGTAAAAGGTTGTAGTGGAGGGTTTTTTGGAAATTTGTTTCAATCTTATAACACTAAAAGCCTCTGCTATGACCTTCACTACATGCTCTTTTCCTTGTAGTGCAAAGTGATCCTTTATGACAACAAATTCATGCAGCATCAAGGAAAGCTACAGATGCATTGGATGGGACCATTCATTGTTGTAGAAATCAAAGATTCGGGTGTTGTGAAACTTGCAGAACATGATGGTGACCTACATCTAGCGTGGGTGAATGATGCATGCTTGAATTGTAAGTATGTTATTGCTCAATAATTCCACAAAGAGACTACTCTTTCCATTGGGAGTTAGGAGTTAGGATCTTTTCTATTTTTATCTAGTGAATTTTTCAATTCCAGTCCTTATTTATTTATTTTTGTCCAGTATTCTAGATCAGTTAATTAGCAGTTAGTTCAAACCATTGTGGTCAGGGAGGGATCCACAGTTCTAATCAATTGTCATCAATGCCACACAAAATCAGTCCATTTTTATTTTTTGCATTTATGAGTTTAATGACTAGATCCTATGGCTTAAATCTTTCTCTTGTGAACTCAGTAGTCACTTTTGACATTTAGGAAAGCAATTATATCACCACACCACTAAGCACCACCATTAATGCTTCATCTTCTCAAATTTTCCTATTAAAGGATGGTGATTTCAAATACATTGCACAATGTGAAGAACTGACAAAATGGCATTCTCAGAACACAATAATCATGTAATACTGCTTTTCTAACAACATTGAGCATCTACAATGGAGAAGGTCACTATAACGTTAGCTGCATCTAGCAAGGCACAAGCTCAATAGAAACAAGTGGCCAAAGTAGACTCCATGGATCTGAGGATTACAATCATGGGTGACCTACAAGGGAAAGTAGAGAAAACACGACTTATGGACGTCAAATTTTCTAATGGATATTTGTACCCAGACATTCATCCCAATGTATATAAGGATTTCCTCCCAATTACAGGTGAACAAGTTGTACCATAGTGGAAATTTGAAATGAATTCATGTATCTTCTCCATCCATGAATCTTCCTCATCTATATAAATCTCATGATCTCCTCGACATGGTACTAGTGCACAATTCCCATGGCTCAACTCTCTACCATTGGGTTCACTGAATTGGTGCAAGTGAAAGAAAGAGGCATCAAGGAATGTAAGTGGCTTCCTTGGATGTTTTTGGGAAGAAAATGGTGCATTTACGCAGTCATTATGGACAATCTTGGTAACCTCCTACTCCACATGTGGCACCAACCAAAAAAAAATCCTTCACCCAATGTTCATCCCCACTTGATGTGGTGGAATCTAGGATCCGAGGGAGAGGAATATGAACCAACCTCATATCTCTACAAATCTCATTCCTCAAACTTATGGCTGCATATTATTCATTACTGGCTGGTCCAAAAGAGATGATCTCATCTGACTCCTCCATGGAAGAGTGACTTTCTCCAAGGAACAACTCAGGTTCACTCTGGGAAATATCAAGTGCTTAGTTCTCCTTGTTAAATTTTGAGAATTAATTCACAATACTCTTGTATCTTTACTGAGAGAATAACATATACAGTATCTCAATGCATAACAATCACAATAAGCATGACAAGCATCACAAGAATCAAAAGCAGGAGAGACAAGAGACACAGAGTTTCCGTGGGGAAAACCCTAAGGTGAAAAACCCCACAACTTCCTCAGAGATAGAGAGAGCAATGGCTCAACCAAAGTACAACCAAAATACACTTGAGATAGTCTCCTAGAATAGATGATCCTCCTCATCACTAGTGCACCACTTTCTGAGTGAGAGAAGTGTGACTTTCCGAATGATGCAAATAGAGATCTCCCAATCGCTATTTATACTTAACCTATTTGCCCAGTTACACTATGGGGTCGTGTTGATGCCCCGAAGATCGCAGCATCAATCAGAAAGGGATCCTCCCCGGTAGACTATCCCAATTATATTGTCCACCGTTTGGTGTGGGGAATCCGTCCGGTTAGCGGTTCCGGCAACCGTTGGGTTTGGAGATCCGCTCCAATTATACCGGTTATGGCCCGATCCACCATTCTTTTTGATTTTATGGTTTAGAATGATATGCAAGGGCCTAAACTAACTTAATCTAAATGCAGAAATCGAAACAAATCTGTATCTAAGAAAAAAATTGAAATAAATCTAAACTATCCCTGCAAGGAGCAAATTATAAGTATGAGTAATGAGCTATAAGAGTTATCTAAAAATAAACAGACAGCCATTAAATCTTAAAGATAGATCCACAGCAAAAGCAAGAGATATCAGAAGATAACTTCTAATTAAATATAACACATTCCATTACTCATGTAGGAGAAAATTCATTTGCATAGAGAGAAGTAAGATCATTCAATACAAAGAAATAATTCAAGACAATAAAGAAAGATCTCACAGGAATAATCCAACATGCATCCAATATCCATTTCCATGCAAAAGACATCCTCTCCAGGCTCTTATTAGGTAGATTTTATTTTCTTGAAACAAGTGCAAGATAGCTTGTACAAGTTCAGAAAATTATTTCCCTGCAAAAAGTCCTCTACACTGCTCCCTAAACTTCTATTTATAATATTACAAAATGCCCTTTGGGCTGCCACCTGGCTCTTTACACTTGTCTCCTACAGACTTTTCCCTTTTAATAAACAAAAATTGTGACCCTTTTTTTTTTAAACAGAAAATTCTCTAAAAAGAAAAGGACAGCTGTCCAATGGCTCCACGCTTTAAACACAGGGAGACCAAAAAAAAAAAAAAGGAACAACGTTGGGATCAGCGTGTTCATTATTGGGAGGGTGCTACTGCTGGGCGAGAAGCACTCGAACTGGCTGATACTGCAGCTGCTGCTGGGAGAGAAGCGCTTGGACTGGTTGCTACTATTGCTGCTATCTTTTCCTCCTCTGCAATGTAACTGAACCAGATACTAGTGTCTCTGATAACTACATTAGCTGAGGAAGGGAGCAAGATCTTCTGGGAAGTCACATCTTTACCAAGCTCTACCCCAATACCCTGAATTTCTGCAACTGCTGCTTGCTGAATTTCTTGAAGCAAATGACTGTATATTGATGACAGCCCAATATAACGATGGAGATTATCAATGGCTAAGACATCAATCTTCTTTACATATTCCATTTGAATGCCCATCTCTTCCTTCAAATCAGATAAGCGTTGCTCTTTGCTCGGGAACTCATCAAGGGACTGAGGGAAACTCAACTTGCACTTGTCATGCACTTCATGGATTCTTTGATAAAGACTGTTACTTTTATCCATTGTCCCTTGGATCTTAGCCATTAGCTTAAGGCCACAGTTCCTGCAGAATTCCATAAGGGCTATATCTTCATTAAAACCATCTACAAATTTGAGTGGGAGATGCTTGGGGAAATCAACCTTCCCTTCTCTCCATTCCATCTGGCTCAGGATGTTTGCTTTAACCTGAGTATATTTACCCTTAAGCCCGTTGGCCTCTGCATCAACTTCTTTCAATCTAACCATCATGGCTTTGAGCTTGCACACTTCTTCAGTAATCAGCTCTTGTGCAGCATGCATTTGTTTCAGGATGCTACAGGACAGCTCATGGAAGGGAGACATATCTATGGCTCTGCTCTCTGCCTGCTCTAATTGTTCAACCAATGCCTGCTTATCTACTCGCAGCTGAGACACCCTAGCTTCCGAATCGTTCTTTTCTGCCTCTAAAACCATCATCTGGACTGCCAGGTGCTCCTTTTCTTCTTCTAAATGGTCATACTTATCCGATAATTCTTTGTGCTCAACAGACATGCGATTATACTTATTCACTACGAGATCCCTGCAAGCCTACTCATTAGCCACAGTATGTTGTAACATGCAAGCTCTCCTCTTTGTCGACTCAACTTCTCTAACCATATCCGCCACATTGTCCTGCGTTGCTTTTACTGCTTCTACAGCGGCGGATGCCATAGCTATGGGAGCCTTATTCGTATTTTGCATTACTGTGGTCTCCCGTAGGGTAACAATATCTTCTTGGAAGAGCCTCTTTATCCTCTCTTCCGATTTTAGGACCACTGCTTTTCTCTTCTTATCATACACAAATTCATCCCATCGAGACACCGTATGCTCTTCTGATGGAGTGTAAGGGACGATTGGGAGGTCTATCACATTTATTTATGCTTCTGTGGGTGGGGTCTGGACTACTTGAGCTGAATCTGTTCCCACATTTTGGGTACCAGAGACACCTGCTTGTGCTGTGTTTGCCTCCACATTTTGGGTGTTGGGAACACCTGCTTGAGATATGTCTATTTCCATATCTTGGGTGCTAGAGCCACCTGCCTGAGCATCTTCAACTGCCTTAAGCTCTTCTTCCGCCCTTTGTTCCTTTTCAGTCTTTTGTTCCTCTTCAGCTTGTTTCCTTCTTTCTTCTTCTTCAGCTTGCTGCTGATTTTCATTCTCTTCCATCTGGTTTGCATCTTCTGTTTCTTTCTGCAGCCTTGCATCTTCTGCTTCTTTCTGCTGCTGGGCTTCCTCAGCTTCTTTCTGCAATCTCACATCTTTAGCTTCTTTCTGCAGTCTTTCATTTTCTGCTTCTTGTTGCAACTTTGCAACTTTAGCTTCTTGCTGCAACTTTGCAACTTCAGCTTCTTGCTGCAACCTTGCTTCCTCTTTCAACCTTTGCTCTTCTTGGGATCGGGCATCAACTGCTTCTTTCTCTTTTTGCAGGCTGGCTTTTTGGGCCATGGTAGAGCTAGAGCTTGATCCACCGCCTTGACGACAAATCTGAAACTCAGTCATGTTGCTGATGCCTCTGAATGCCTCTTCCTCGGCATCATAATAATGAGCATATTCAAAATGAGCATAAATTTCTTTGCAATGCTCGGCAACTTTCCCCTGCCTATCATTTCTATGGAAAATTATTTCACCGAAGTGGAAAGCTTTAAGCTTTTGAACAAACTCCCCAGCTGATGCAACCCCTGAGAATTTGTAGGCTCCTATGCAGAAGGGTAAAGGAGGGAAAGAAGCCTTATGCTGCTTGTTAAGCACCGCTCCGATTCCATCAAGGAAAATTTGTCTCACTGCTTCCTTGAGGACTACATAGTCAGTAGCGTACTTTGGAAAAATGTATGGCGCTTTGGTCCCTCCAAACATCCTGATGTAGGTGCCATGCTCTGAGAAATAAAAATCTCCATAGTTTTCAAGGATCTCCATGGCATTTTCTGACAGATAGTTGGGCTCTTCCTTGAATATCTGCTCATATAGAGGCATGATGAACTCCTCGCAGATGAGCTTATAGCTTGCTCTGTAATTTTGAGCCCACATTATCTTGTAAGCAGTGTAGACCAGGGTGTTGGCTTTATCCCACGTGCAACCTAAGCTGGGGAAAGATAGTTTGGCCAAAATACAATCAATGAGATAGGAAGACATGTAAAATTTTGACTTTTTTAAGGCCAGACCTTCTCTTGCAGCGGCCATTATGGATGCCAAACTTTCCGAAAGGATAGTAGCCCAGTCAAACACAGCCCCTTTGAATGCTACGAAGTCGATGATGGGGGCCCACTGTATCCTGTATACAGTGCCATCGGGCATGCCAAAAATTTTGCATAGCATCAGGGCAATTAACCTAAAAGGAGGTCTTAGGTTCTGAACATCATATTCATCATTACCTCTCTTTCTCAAGTGTTTGCCTGCGACCAATAATTTTTTGGCCATCTCTATATTGGTCATCTTGCCCAACCACTCATCACTTAGAGCCTGTTGGGGACGCGAGAATTTGTAAGCTGCAGCAATATATGCTGGATGGAATGAAGTGAAAGCCTCTCCCCTGCTGTCATGTAATACTCTTGTTTCTGAGTTGGAATGTTCTAGTATCCACCCGATCACTTCTGAGCACGGGAATAATTCAGGGTGGGTAGAAGCCCTAGCTATGCCAGAAGTTCTGATGTTGAGGTATATCTATTCTTCTTCTAGTAACACATCCGGGATATCCTGGTCCCTGATCATCCTGTATACATCGCCCCAACGGACTTCGGGAGGAATCTTGGTGGTACACTTAGTATCTTGGAACATAGTTTCAGTCCTAAGTGGCACTGGCTCTGGTTCCATCACTTTACCTTTCTTTCTACCACCTTTTGGAATCCTGAATTATCCCTACTAGCAACCAAACACAAGTCATTGGAAAAAAAAAATGTGCAACCTGTTATGAGATTTTAACAAAGAGAAGGACCAATTCAACATGCTAATGAGAAATATAGACAAATTATGAAGCTGCATGTTGGGGAAGCAAAATAAATCACTCCAAACAAGAAATATGGTTCTGAGACTTGATTATCATAAGGAGACAAAGTTTGGAATGCTTCCGAAAAGGTAAGCATATGACGTGGAAACAACCTACTTCCCGCCCAGCCCTAGGAGAGAGGGTATCCTTCATCGTTGCACTTCTAATGGTCAATGGTGGGTGAGCCTAGAGTGAAACAATTTTATGATGAAACAAGGGACCGCTTTCCACATTCATCAAAAGGTGAGGGGTTGAGTATCCCAGCCGACCACTACTGCTATTAATAACATTTACGAAATGGTGTGTGGAAGGTACGAAGTCTGAATGAGGGTGACAATTCCTGGAATGCGGCCGGTGAAAAACTTGGGTGGTCATAGATATGGATTTTAGTTGGTAGGAATGAGGAACCTATGGGGCCACGGCGGCCTTAAAAACAAAAAAAAATAACGACATATGCAACCAATGTCTATCGGCCACGTTATAGACGGGAAAACCCCAAAAATAACTTTACGTGGAGATGAGACAAAAAGAGCGGTTAAAAAACCTACTTGGCGACGAGATAGTGGCTGAGTGAGGTGGACGCGGTCGTGGATGAGCTGAGCTGGAGCGGTCCGGCGCGGTCTTCTCAACGACGTTTGTTTGAATGAAAACTAACAATGTGATCAACCAAACCCCTACCGTCCTTTTAAAAGGTTAGACACATGTGGCATTAAACCGGTTGGTGGTGCCATTAAAACGGGGTTTTAATTTATTGTACGGCGCGGTCATTTCAAGCCGTCTCGGCATTTGTGCGCGACCGTCGCTTGCGGGGCGGACTTACGAGTTTCATCCGCAATTGCGGGACGTTATGGCAAACTGCCTCGGCATTTTGGAAGAGATTGGCGTATCCTCCCGAAATACAACCTTTTGGAAACTTATCGCGGGCGGTTTTGCCGAGTCATCCCGTAGTTTCGGGAGAGCTTTGAATTTCTTTCCGCGATTTCGAGAGATATGCCAATTGCTTCCGCAATTGCGGAACAATTTCGTGAATGCTCCTGCCCTTTCGGGAGACTTTCTCGAATGGTTCCCGGGAAAAGAACTCGATAGATTCCGTAGTTTTGGAAGGGAAACCTGAATGGTTCCACCGTTTCAGAAGGGTTTCGCGAATGGCTCCCTCAAGGTCGAGAGAGATACTTATGTTTTTTCCAAAAGCGTCCTGCGGTTTCGGGAGGTAAACGTGAACGCTTCCGCAGTTTCGGGAGGGATTCGCCAATTGCTCCGCAGTTTCGGAAGGGAAACTTGAATGCTTCCGCCGTGTCGGGAGGCTTTCCCAAATAGCTTCCGCAACTTCAATAAAAACTAAGTCTTTCCGTGGGTTTTTCGGAAGGGAAACGTGAACACTTCCGCCGTTTCGGAAGAGATTTCTGAATGGCTCTTGCAATTTCGAGAGGAAAACTTCCGTTTTTTTTTTTTTAAAGACACTAAGTCTTTCGACGGCTTCGGTAGAGAAATGCAAATGACTCCCACAGTTTCGGAAGGGAAACCTGAATGGTTCCGTAATTTTGGGAGGAAAACTTAATGGCTTCCGCAATTTCGAGAGGAAAACTTTCCGTGGTTTCGGGAGACAAACTTGAATGCCTCCGCAGCTCCGGGAGAATTTCATGAATTTAACCTTTAGAAGAAAACTTGAAATTTTCAAAGCAGAAACTTCAGTTCAAAAACAAAACTAAGTAAAAAGGAGAATTAACCTCTTAAGGCAGTCTTTCTAGAAAAAATAAAAGGAGGGGCCCCAATATGTACAAATTTTTTTGGGGGGGATGTTGCTGCAACAACAATTGGCGAGTCGCTGGTGAACACAGATCTCTGAAAAATTCCTCTCCATGATCCGAAACCTTATTAAAAGAAATCCATCTTATATGCAATATTCAGCTGAGCACTTGAATCTCGGTGAAGGAAGAAGGCACTTTATCTGCTAGCCATTGGGGAAAGGGGAGCTTTGACAGAGACATCTTTAAAACTCTTAAAGGGCCAACATATGGGATTCATTTTAGAAGATTCATCTTTCAGATGGCTACTGCTATCGAACTCCACAGGATTTGCAATAGTTTCTCATGGACATTATTGCTCTTGTTCCTCATTCCCATGCCGCTTGCATCCTTTTGGAAATTTATACTTTTGACAGTTTTGCTGTTTGAGCCTTCCAGAAATATTTTCTTTAGACATGATCTTTGATTTAGGTTCCTCAATCCATAATGTCCTTTTGTGTGAGTGAGAGATTTTATTGGTTTGATCAAGCCTCAAGGACGGAGAGGAGCCTATTTTGAGCTGAGTCTTTTTAGACAACCTTCTTCACTTTACATGCTTTTGCTTTTGTCTCAGCCATGCTTCAATTGAGGCGAGAATCTTTGGAAAACGGACCCTTGAGAATAAGCCATTTTGGCTGTTAAATTTGCAGCATGGAGTCATTTCAATACCCTATGCCCTCGGGATGTGCTACTTTCCATGGGTCCAACTTCAATAACTTTCTTGAGATGCCTTTAAGTGTGAGAGTGGGTGGAGCCCAAAGATAGTAATAAAGATAGTCATAGATCTCTGCTATTTAAACATGATTAGTGTGACTAGCAGAGTAGGCTTCCTTCCTTCTGAACAAGTTCAGCAAGAGCACAATACATAGATAAAATTTCATTCGAGCATAGTTCCGGACTCATGGGTTGTGAGATTTCTTTGAGAGACCTATCTTGATGAGAAACACAACCGCAGGGGCTTTTAGAAAGCAAACTTTGTGCAAAGGTTCAAATGACAAGAAAAGAAACAAAATGGCTGAAAATAATGAAAACACAAGGCTAAAGCAACATAAAAGAAAAAAAATTATTTATGTACAGAAAGTCTCAGTGAGACTATGGAAAGTATTGTTTCAAGGCGAGGCCATTGAGAGGAAGGGTTACTTCTTCTCCTTCGAGGTCTGTCAACTTATAAGTGGATGGGCCTATCTTTGCCGAAATTTGGTACGGGCCTACCCATAAATGTTGGAATTTCGTGTGCATCCCTTTGCCTTCATGATTATGGTCCCATTTCAGGACTAAATCCCCAACTTCAAAACTTCTTTTACCGGACTTCCTCTTATCGAACCATCTCTTAACTATGTCTTGGTGTTGATGGAATCGGTCTTTAGCTTTCTGTCGGGCTTTTTCAAGTTGAAGTAGGGTATTGATCTTGGAATGTAAGACTTGGCTACCAGACCCCCGAGAGGCTTGGGATAACTGTAAGGATGGGAGAAAGATGTTGGGGAGAAGGATGGCTTCCTTTCCATAGACAAAAGTGAAAGGGGAAACCCCTAATGCGTTCTTTGGAGTCACCCTATCTGCCCATAAGGCGGTTGGGAGAGCTATATGCCAACTTCGCTGGTTTTCTATCACAGTTTTCTTGAGAATTCGAATAAGGTTTTTGTTTGAAGATTCAGCTAATCCGTTCCCTTGAGGGTAATAATTGGCTGAATAATGCAGCTTAACCCCCCATTCATAAACAAATTCATTTATCTTGAAAGATGAAAAATAAGGAGCATTATCAAAAACAAGGGAAATTGGAACCCCAAACCTGGTTATGATGTTTTCCTTTAAGAAATTGATGACCGCGTCTTCATTGATCTTGCGCAATGGGATAGCCTCCGTCCATCTAGTGAAGTAGTCGATAGCCGTCAGGATGTATCGATGTTGCAAAGAAGAATTTGGGTTTATCTCTCCGATAACATCTATACCCCACTGCTCAAAAGGCTCAAAGATAATAACCGGCTGCAAGGGTCCGGCTGCCTTAGGTAATTTCCCGGCACTTCTTTGGCATACATCACAGTTTCGTGCATACGTATGGGCATCTCGGAACAGAGTGGGCCAATAATATCCAGCTCTAAGTATCTTGTGTGCTGTTGTCTCCCTTGAATAATGTCCACCTGCAGGGCCATCGTGTAATTCTTTAACAACTTTACTTGCATCTTCCTTTTCTAGACATCTAAGGAAAACTCCATCATAATTCTTTCTGAAAAGTATCCCATCAATGATTTGATAAGGTGCTGATTTCAAACGAAGTGCCCTTCTTTGCTTAGAGTTGCAGTGCTCCGGTAGGTATCCTTGCTATAAATAATGCACCAGATCTCTATACCATGACTGAGGAGTTGAGAAGATAGGACATACTTCATCTGAGTTTAGCTCAGCTTCATTCTTCCAATGTTTCTCTTCATCAGTCGAATTTACTGCAAGCAATTTACACAGGCCTTGCCCTTTAATGATCGTGGCTAGTTTAAATTCTAAATCATATTCTTGAAGAGCTGTGACCTAGTTCCCTCTCCTTTCTCCTAGTTCCTTTTGAACGAAAAGGGATCTAACAGCTGGGTGGGGAACTATAACTTTAGTTATGTTCTTAAGAATATATGGCCTGAACTGCTTGACTGCTTTGAAGACAGCGCATGAATGCTTGTCCACCATGGGATAATTTATCTCAGCCCCCTGCAGACCAGTGCTCATAAACAAGATTGGGTATTCATCTCCTAGTTCCACCTTTTGAGCGAGTACAGCCGCGAGGGAGTCATCCGAAGCAAAGGTGTACAGGATAAAATCCTTATCAAAATCTGGGCTTCTTAAGGAAGGATCTTTAGCTATAGCTGCCTTGATGTCTCTAAAAGCATCATTTTCTAAATCTGTCCACTTGAATTGTATGCTTTCTTTAACCATCTGTTGTAAAGGTTTAACAATTTGTGCGAAATTTGGAACAAATCTTCGGACGAAATTGATAGTGCCCATAAAGGATTGCATAGATTTTTTGTTATAAGGCATTGGAATTTTATTGATAGCTTGTACTCTTTCCTGATCTATTGACACTCCCCTTTTGGAAATGATATGGCCCAAGAGTTTACCTTCGGGAACAACGAACACACTCTTCTTGGGATTCAAAGAAATACCATATTTCCGAAAGCGATAAAAAATATGCTTCAAATGAACAACATGATCTTCCCTTTTCTTTGAAAAAACTGTCACATCATCTAAGTATACAACAACACATTGCCCACCCAATCCTCGGAAGGTGATATCCATTGCTCGTTGGAATGTAGCTCCTGCATTTATCAGACCAAATGGCATCCTTCTATATGCGAAAGTTCCCCACTTAGTGCGGAAAGTAGTCTTAAGACGATCTTCTTCGGCTACTAATACCTAATTATAGCCAGAGAAACCATCGAGAAGAGAAAATAGCTCAGATCCCGACACCATTTGAAGGATTTGTTCCATTGAAGGGACGGGGTAGTTGTCTTTATCCGAAGCTCTGTTTAAATTTCTGAAGTCTACACATAGTCTTATCTCTCCTGACTTCTTTCTTACGGGAACTAAGTTAGCAACCCACTCAGAATTCTGGACCTTAAAGATTATTTTAGCGTCCAGGAGTTTCTTTAATCCCTTTTGAATCAGAGGTTCCAGAGTAGGATGCATCCTTCTTAATTGCTGCTGAAATGGCTTGACACTCGCTTTCATCGGTATAACATGCTGAATAATGCAGACGCCATACGTTTTCAGATCCTCATAGGTCCATGCAAAAACATCCTTATATTACTTAAATAGTTTGATGAACCTATCTCTTTCTCTTGGTGAACAACATTTGCCAAGGTTGACAAATTTTGGTTCTGCCTCGGTACCTAAATTAACTAACTCATGTTGCATTGATGAACTGTTAGTTTTGGTATTAGCTGGCCTTTTGAACTTATTTTGAAGATCGAACAGCATTTCGAGTGACCTTACCCCTTTGGGGATGAAATTTCCTTTATCTGCATCCTTCTTTAGCAAATCAGAATTGTGTTCTTCTTCTTCTATCACAGCTCCTTGGAAGCTGTCTTCGTTCGTCAGAAAACTGATAATCTGTTCGTCATCATCGAAAACTCTGAAGTTTGTGATGTTATCGGGAACGGAGGGCCTGGAAATTAATTCAATTGAGCATTTCTTATTAGATGGCACCAATCTAGAAGCAGATGTTACTAACAGATCAACTGCAGAATTTTGCAATCTAGGAATAGACTTTATATTGAAAGCATCAAAATGCATAATTAAATCCCATACCTCAGCCTGATAACCCTTCAAATGAGGTGAGAGACAATGAATGGTGTCTCTTACCTGTCTTACAACTATTTCTGAGTCACCAAAAACCTTCAGGTATTTAACATTTAAACCAATGGCCTTCTTTAATCCATGTACCAAAGCTTCATATTCCGCCGTGTTGTTAGTACAATCAAATTCTAATCTACAGGACAAAAAATACTTGTTTCTTCTTAGATCCATCAGAATACAACCGGCTCCGGATCCTTCCAGAGTTTTAGAACCGTCAAAGTATAATGTCCAAAAAATATCTTTTGATTCAGCTAAGTTAGTATCTCTATGATCTAATTCAGTGACTAAACTAACTATATTACAATCAACCTCATTAGTTTGAGAGAAATGAAGGAGATCGGACTGTTTATCTGATTCATGGCTGATGGTTTCAGACTGATAATTACCTGGATCAATTTCTAAGAAATAATTCCCCAGAACCGAGGATGAGAAGGTTACAGCCTCATTCTTTCCCTCTAGTTGAGTTACATTTTGCTTCATGTGTGGTTCTCTTAGGACTTTGATATGATTCTGCCTGTTTTGATAAGGCAACCATAGATGAGACCAATCAGTTGCAAAGTAACCATTCAGCTTGGTAGACCAGTCCCTACTTAAGATCATACCATAGGATTTAGGAATATCGACTACCATTATGTCAATAAACTGACAGACTCTAGAGTCGGCTGATAATCTAATGAGAACATCTTTCATCTCCCCAATCACTTTGACAACAATCCTATCTAACTGGATAATTTGGGCCAGAGATGGCACAGGTTGCCCGTTAATTTTTTTACAAATTGACAGTGGCATGACGTTTGAAGATTCCCCAGAATCTACCAAAAAATTGTGAACATTATGATTGAAAATTTCAAAGGTCAACAGGAAAGGCAATGTTTGAGATTTAGATTTCCCGCCGATACTAGCCTCATTAATTTCGGGATCTTCTTGAGAGTCTGTTAATGGAGTGCTGGGATGGGGCTGCAGAACATGCAGTAGCTTGTCTTGTTGATGAGGCAAACTGCACATGTCGAATATTGACACATTTTCTTTGACTTTCTTTATATCCTCAATAATGTCATCTCCTATATCAGACTCGTTCCCAATTCGAGCTGGATGATCTACTTTACTCATCGTGACCTTAGGTTGTTGAACTATGGTGTCAATGTTTGGCTGTTTGGTCGCTGCTTGGTTAGCTTTAGGCTGCGGTGGAATGATTGTTATATGCCTTCTAGGTAGTTCTTTTGAAACTTTAGGCTTGGGAGGAGCCGAGTTTGGCACAGGATCCGTAATAGGGCCTTTACTGCGAGTATTAATATTCACAGCAGAGAGAGAGCTTTCTATGGGATCTTCTTCTGCTAATTCAGTTATAGGTACCCAATCCCATAGCACCATAGTAGTATCCGGAGGTGGTTCTTCTAATTCAGGGCTCGATTCCTCTAGAGGATCGTCTTGATTTGGAATCTGTGAATCCAGCATTTGGTTCATGACTAAACTCATAGAGTTAATCCATTGTGGGCAGCTCTTTTTTGAATGCGGTTCTTGATGAAAGGTGCAAAAGTTTTCCATCCCGATTTCAGTGAGGTTTAAAACAGGGGAAGTATTCATGGGTGGATGAGGTTGATCGCCGTCTTCCGTTTTTTTGTAAAATGGCTTGAAAGGTTTCCTCGATGTACTAGCAGCCTTATCTTTCTCGAGATCTACAATTTTATTGGACAACTTCTGCATCATATTAACTACATTTTTCATGTCTGTTGATGACTCTTCTTTACCTCTAGTGAGCAGCAAGGGTTTTTTACTGGCTGCTGGTTTTGTTTCTGAATCTAAGGCATGTTTAGCAATGCTATCTGCTTCTTCTTCTACCTTTCTAGCTTCTTTGAAGTTCTCTATCAGGGTGGTTTTCTTAGATCTTTTGACGAACATTGCTATGGGTCCTTCAAGAGCTGTTGTATAATATTCAACCAGAGATTCCTCTGCTGGTTTATTCGCTTCACTAAAATTATTTAAGAGTGTTGTGAACTTTTGATTAAAGTCTTGAACCTTTTCTTTCTTTTCCATCCTCATGGACAATAATTCTTTCATAAGTGTAGCTACAGTCTTTTGGTTTCCATATTTCTTTAAGAAACCTTTTTCAAATTTATCCCAGCTTGAGATCGAGCTAGGCTGTAAACTAAAATACCAGGATGATACTTTCGGCTCAAATGTGTATGGAAAAAGCCTACAGACTATATCTTCATGTTGCACGTTCAAAAGATTCAGAGCTAAGTAAAAACTCTTGAGATGATCCTCGGCTGAAATGGCTTTCCCTGGGTTGAATTTAGGCAAGACTTTCTCTGGATTTTTTGGAAGATTGTGGAATGGCCAAGCTAGATTCAGTGCTCCCCTTGCTCTCCAAGCAGGTATGACCATCTCTATATGTGGAGAATATGGTGGAGAATTGTAAGGTGAGTTCAGTGGGGTGCTCTTCAGAGTAATAAGTTCTCCAAGATTGTCTTGATCTGAAATATTTTCTGGGTTTTCAAGATCGACCTTGTTCAGTGGGTCTGCAATTTATTCTAAAGTTAAATTCACAAGCTCTTCAAAATTTTGCACAAGAATCGAATCACGGGTGTACTGTCGCTCTTTTCTAGGGGAACTT
This sequence comes from Larix kaempferi, assembly GCA_027924585.1. Classification (NCBI taxonomy): domain Eukaryota; kingdom Viridiplantae; phylum Streptophyta; class Pinopsida; order Pinales; family Pinaceae; genus Larix; species Larix kaempferi. The sequence goes on from BSBM01000010.1 coordinate 1,306,604, forward strand.
TTCCTAGGAAGGAAATTCACTGCGTTTAAACCACCTAGCTGTCTAACATAAGATCGTGTATGCCTCCTCAAATCTTTTATTTCTGTAAAAGGTATAGCATACAATGCTTCTTGAGGCTGAGGATCAGAAACAAGGTTTTCTTGATTTGCTACTTCAAGATTTGGGCTATCTGAAATTCCTTCTTTAAGCGGGTTTTCAGTAACATTTATGACAGTGGGAGATTTTCCTTTATCAGCCATGCACTTTCAGGCCCTCCTTCTAGCGCCAAAAACTGTTGATGCCTCGAAGATCGCAGCATCAATCAGAAAGGGATCCTCCCCGGTAGATTATCCTAATTAGATTGTCCACCGTTTGGTGTGGGGAATCCGTCCGGTTAGCGGTTTCGGCAACCATTGGGTTTGGAGATTCGCTCCAATTATACCGGTTATGGCCCGATCCACCGTTCTTTTTGATTTTATGGTTTAGAATTATATGCAAGTGCCTAAACTAACTTAATCTAAATGCAGAACTCGAAACAAATCTGTATCTAAGAAAAAACTTGAAATAAATCTAAACTATCCCTGCAAGGAGAAAATTATAAGTATGAGTAATGAGCTGTAAGAGTTATCTAAAAATAAACAGACAGCCATTAAATCTTAAATATAGATCCCCAGCAAAAGCAAGAGATATCAGAAGTTAGCTTCTAATTAAATATAACACATTCCATTACTCATGTAGGAGAAAATTCATTTGCATAGAGAGAAGTAAGATCATTCAATACAAAGAAATAATTCAAGACAGTAAAGAAAGATCTCACAGTAGAATATAGAAGTCACATGAATAATCCAACATGCATCCAATATCCATTTCCATGCAAAAGACGTCCTCTCCAGGCTCTTCTTAGGTAGATTTTATTTTCTTGAAACAAGTGCAAGATAGCTCGTACAAGTTCAGAAAATTATTTCCCTGCAAAAAGTCCTCTACATTGCTCCCTAAACTTCTATTTATATTATTACAAAATTCCCTTTGGGCTGCCACCTGGCTCTTTACACTTGTTTCCTACAGACTTTTCTCTTTTAATAAACAAAAATTGTGACCCTTTTTTTTTAAAACAGAAAATTCCCTAAAAAGAAAAGGACAGCTGTCCAATGGCTCCACGCTTTAAACATAGGGAGACCAAAAAAAAAGAAAAAAGGAACAACGCTGGGATCATCGTGTTCATTCTTGGGAGGGTGCTACTGCTGGGCGAGAAGCACTCGAACTGGCTGATACTGCTGCTGCTGCTGGGAGAGAAGTGCTTGGACTGGTTGCTACTGCTGCTTCTGCTGCTGCTTTCTTTTCCTCCTCTGCAATGTAACTGAACCAGATACTAGTGTCTCTGATAACTACATTAGCTGAGGAAGGGAGCAAGATCTTCTGGGAAGTCACATCTTTACCAAGCTCTACCCCAATACCCTGAATTTCTGCAACTGCTGATTGGTAAATTTCTTGAAGAAAATGACTGTATATTAATGACATCCCAATATAATGATGGAGATCATCAATGGCTAAGACATCAATCTTCTTTACATATTCCATTTGAATGCCCAACTCTTCCTTCAAATCAGATAAGCGTTGCTCTTTGCTCGGGAACTCATCAAGGGACTGAGGGAAACTCAACTTGCACTTGTCATACACTTCATGGATTCTTTGATAAAGACTGTTACTTTTATCCATTGTCCCTTGGATCTTAGCCATTAGCTTAAGGCCACAGTTCCTGCAGAAGTCCATAAGGGCTATATCTTCATTAAAACCATCTACAGATTTGAGTGGGAGATGCTTGGGGAAATCAACCTTCCCTTCTCTCCATTCCATCTGGCTTAGGATGTTTGCTTTAACCCGAGTATATTTACCCTTAAGCCTGTTGGCCTCTGCATTAACTTATTTCAATCTAACCATCATGGCTTTGAGCTTGCACACTTCTTCAGTAATCAGCTCTGTGCGGCATGCATTTGTTTCAGGATGCTGCAGGACAGCTCATGGAAGGGAGACATATCTATGGCTCTACTCTCTGCCTGCTCTAATTGTTCAACCAATGCCTGCTTATCTACTCACAGCTGAGACACCCTAGCTTCTGAATCGTTCTTTTCTGCCTCTAAAACCATCATCTAGACTGCCAGGTGCTCCTTTTCTTCTTCTAAATGGTCATACTTATCCGATAATTCTTTGTGCTTAACAGACAGGCGATTATACTTATTCACTACTAGATCCCTGTAAGCCTGCTCATTAGCCACAGTATGTTGTAACATGCGAGCTCTCCTCTTTGTCGACTCAACTTCTCTAACCATATCGACCACATTGTCCTGCATTTCTTTTGCTGCTTCTACAACGGCGGATGCCATAGCTATGGGAGCCTTATTCGTATTTTGCATTACTGTGGTCTCCCGCCGGGTAACAATATCTTCTTGGAAGAGCCTCTTTATCCTCTCTTCCGATTTTAGGACCACTGCTTTTCTCTTCTTATCATACACAAATTCATCCCATCGAGACATCGTATGCTCTTCTGATGGAGTGTAAGGGACGATTGGGAGGTCTATCACATTTATTTATGCTTCTGCGGGTGGGGTCTGGACTACTTGAGCTGAATCTGTTCCCACATTTTGGGTACCGGAGACACCTGCTTGTGCTGTGTTTGCCTCCACATTTTGGGTGCTGGGAACACTTGCTTGAGATATGTCTATTTCCATATCTTGGGTGCCGGAGCCACCTTCCTGAGCATCTTCAGCTGCCTTAAGCTCTTCTTCCACCCTTTGTTCCTTTTCAGTCTTTTGTTCCTCTTCAGCTTGTTGCCTTCTTTCTTCTTCTTCAACTTGCTGCTGATTTTCATTCTCTTCCATCTGGTTTGCATCTTCTGCTTCTTTTTGCAGCCTTGCATCTTCTGCTTCTTTCTGTTGCTGGGCTTCCTCAACTTCTTTCTGCAATCTCACATCTTCAGCTTCTTTCTGCAGTCTTTCATTTTCTGCTTCTTGCTGCAACTTTGCAACTTCAGCTTCTTGCTGCAACCTTGCTTCCTCTTTCAACCTTTGCTCTTCTTGGGATTGGGCATCAGCTGCTTCTTTCTCTTTCTGCAGGCTAGCTTTTCGGGCCGTAGTAGAGCTAGAGCTTGCTCCACTGCCTTGACGACAAATCTGCAACTCAGTCATGTTGCTGATGCCTCTGAATGCCTCTTCCTCGGCATCATAATAATGAGCATATTCAAAATGAGCATAAATTTCTTTGCAATGCTCGGAAACTTTCCCCCGCCTATCATTTCTATGGAAAATTATTTCACCGAAGTGGAAAGATTTTAGCTCTTGAACAAACTCCTCAGCTGATGCAACCCCTGAGAATTTGTAGGCTCCTATGCAGAAGGGTAAAGGAGGGAAAGAAGCCTTATGCTGCTTGTTAAGCACCGCTTCGATTCCATCAAGGAAAATTTGTCTCACTGCTTCCTTGAGGACTACATAGTCAGTAGCGTACTTTGGAAAAATGTATGGCGCTTTGGTCCCTCCAAACATCCTGATGTAGGTGTCCTGCTCTGAGAAATAAAAATCTTCATAGTTTTCCAAGATCTCCATGGCATTTTCTGACAGACAGTTGGGCTCTTCCTTGAATATCTGCTCATATAGAGGCATGATGAACTCCTCGCAGATGAGCTTATAGCTTGCTCTGTAATTTTGGGCCCACATTATCTTGTAAGCAGTGTAGACCGAGGTGTTGGCTTTATCCCACGTGCAACCTAAGCTGGGGAAAGATAGCTTGGCCAAAATATAGTCAATGAGATAGGAAGACATGTAAAATTCTGACTTTTTTAAGGCCAAACCTTCTCTTGCAGCGGCCACTGTGGATGCCAAACTGTCCGAAAGGATAGTAACCCAGTCAAACACAGTCCCTTTGAATGCTACGAAGTGGATGATGGGGGCCCACTGTATCCTGTATACAGTGCCATCGGGCATGCCTAAAATTCTGCATAGCATCAGGGCAATTAACCTAAAAGGAGGTCTTAGGTTCTGAACATCATATTCATCATTACCTCTCTTTCTCAAGTGTTTGCCTACGACCAATAATTTTTTGGCCATCTCTATATTGTTCATCTTGCCCAACCACTCATCACTTAGAGCCTGTTGGGGACGCGAGAATTTGTAAGATGTAGCAATATATGCTAGATGGAATGAAGCAAAAGCCTCTCCCCTGTTATCATGTAATACTCTTGTTTCTGAGTTGGCATGTTCCAGTATCCACCCGATCACTTCTGAGCATGGGAACAATTCAGGGCGGGTATAAGCCCTAGCTATGCCGGAAGTTCTGATGTTGAGGTATATCTGTTCTTCTTCTAGTAACACATCCGGGATATCCTGGTCCCTAATCATCCTGTAAACATCGCCCCAACGGACTTCGGGAGGAATGCCGGTGGTACACTTAGTATCTTGGAACATAGTTTCAGTCCTAAGTGGCACTGGCTCTGGTTCCATCACTTTACCTTTCTTTCTACCACCTTTTGGCATCCTGACTTATCTCTGCTAGCAACCAAACACAAGTCATTGGAAAAAAAAAATGTGCAACCTGTTATGAGATTTTAACAAAGAGAAGGACCAATTCAACATGCTAATGAGAAATATAGACAAATTATGAAGCTGCATGTTGGGGAAGCAAAATAAATCACTCCAAACAAGAAATATGGTTTTGAGACTTGATTATCCTAGGGAGACAAAGTTTGGAATGCTTCCAAAAAGGTAAGCATATGACGTGGAAACAACCTGCTTCCGCCCAGCCCTAGGAGAGAGGGTATCCTTCATCGTTGCACTTCTAATGGTCAATGGCGGGTGAGCCTGGAGTGAAACAATATTATGATGAAACAAGGGACCGCTTTCCACATTCATCAAAAGGTGAGCGGTTGAGTATCCCAGCCGACCACTACTGCTATTAATAACTTTTACGAAACGGTGTGTGGCCGGTACGAAGTCTGAATGAGGGTGACAATGCCTGGAATGCGGCCGGTGAAAAACTTGGGTGGTCACAGCTATGGCTTTTAGCTGGTAGGAACGAGGAACCTACGGGGCCATGGCGGCCTTAAAAAAATAAATAAATAATGACATATGCAACCAATTTCTATCGGCCACGTTATGGACAGGAAAACCCCAAAAATAACTTGACGTGGAGATGAGACAAAAAGAGCGGTTAAAAAACCTACCTGGCGACGAGATAGTGGCTGAGTGAGGTGGACGCGGTCTGGATGAGCTGAGCTGGAGCGGTCCGGCTTGGTATTCTCAACGGTGTTTGTTTGAATGAAAACTAACAATGTGATCAACCAAACCCCCACCGTCCTTTTAAAAGGTTAGACACGTGCGGCATTAAACCGGTTGGTGGTGCCATTAAAACGGGGTTTTAATTTCTTGTACGGCACGGTCATTTCAAGTTGTCTCGTCATTTGTGCACGACCGTCGCTTGCGGGGCAGACTTACGAGTTTCATCCGCAATTGCGGGACGTTATGGCGAACTGCCTCGGCGTTTCAGAAGAGATTGGCGTATCCTCCCGAAATACAACCTTTTGGAAACTTATCGCGGGCAGTTTCTCCGAGTCGTCCCGTAGTTTCGGGAGAGCTTTGAATTTCTTTCCACGATTTCGAGAGATATGCCAATTGCTTCCGCAATTGCGGAACAATTTCGTGAATGCTCCTGCCGTTTCGGGAGACTTTCTCGAATGGTTCCCGAGAAAAGAACTCAATAGCTTCCGCAGTTTCAGAAGGGAAACCTGAATGGTTCCACCGTTTCGGAAAGGTTTCGTGAATGGCTCCCGCAAGGTCGAGAGAGATACTTAAGTTTTTTCCAAAAGCGTTCCGTGGTTTCAGGAGGTAAACGTGAACGCTTCCGCAATTTCGGGTGGGATTCGCCAATTGCTCCGCAGTTTCGGAAGGGAAACGTGAATGCTTCTGCTGTGTCGGGAGGCTTTCGCAAGTAGCTTCCACAACTTCAACAAAAACTAAGTCTTTCCGCGGGTTTTTCGGAAGGGAAACGTGAACGCTTCCGCCGTTTCGGAAGAGATTTTTGAATGGCTCCCGCAATTTCGAGAGGAAAACTTCAGATTTTTATTTTTATTTTTAAAGACACTAAGTCTTTCGGCGGCTTCGGTAGAGAAATGTGAATGACTCCCGCAGTTTCGGAAGGGAAACCTGAATGGTTCCGCAATTTCGGGAGGAAAACTTAGTGGCTTCCGCAATTTCGAGAGGAAAATTTTCCGCGGTTTCGGGAGACAAACTTGAATGCTTCCGTAGCTCCGGGAGAATTTCATGAATTTAACCTTTAGAAGAAAACTTGAAATTTTCAAAGCAGAAACTTTAGTTGAAAAACAAAACTAAGTAAAAAGGAGAATTAACCTCTTAAGGCAGTCTTTCTGGAAAAAATAAAAGGAGGGGGGGCCCCAATATGTACAAATTTTTTTTGGGGGGATGTTGCTGCAACAACAGGCCGACTTGTCTATCTAGATACATCCACAATATAATATATATTTCAGGGCCGACCCCACACATGGTGGTATAATAACCCATCGGCAAGTACACACACTTGCGACACTTGTCAATCCACATGACGACACTTCCTTATAGAGGAATAACACATCTCTAATAAGGGTACAATAAATATATATGAAATACATTCCAAAGTTACATATACGTCAACACTCAGATTGCTCTGCACACTTCTCAAGCACATGCAGAATAAAATGATGCTCATGATCCACCATCTCATGAGGTTCCTCTATATGATCAAAAATGAAATCAACCAAGTGAAGATGGTTGAATTGTGTGTAGGAGGGCACGTGTGATCTTTGCAACTTTTCATGAAGTTGCACTATCTCTGTCTTAGATTCTCGGAGTGCACATTGAGTGCTCTGCAAGGAATCTTGGGTGGTCATCACTTCTTTTGTGAGATTGAAAATATCCTCTTCATCCTTTAAAGATGCTCCATGTAACAAATGTACAAGCTCAAGCAGATAAATTTTGTCAGAAATCATATCTAAGAAATTACCTTGTAATGTAGACATTGCTCTGTGAATCTCCTCCATGGATTCAAGGAAAGTTGAATCTTCCAATGAAGAAGCTCTCCAAAAATATTGTGACACTAAAACATGTGTGTCATGGAGAATGTGTAAGGCCTCCTTGATACATATTTCATTCATCTTGAGTGGCCTTTCAAAAGGGAAAAGTTGAGAATAACCTTCCTCATCATTTACCAATGGATCAACCTCTTGAAGCTCAGGTGGTGATTTTGAGATTGATACTGTGACTTATTCCTCGACTGCAAAGATTTCATATTCCTCAATATTAGGGGAAATTGCACTTGCAACAATATCCTCAAATGGTATCTCTATGTCACCCACATAGAGAGGTGGAAATTAATCAGAGAATGTCTCCTCATGTGACAGTCTTGTGTCAGCAGGCATCTTCTCCAAATTTTCTGATTCACACCCTACTTATGTGTGCTTGTTTTCTGGTTTTTGATGAAGCTCAAGAGGTGACTGTAAATATGATTCATGTTCATCCTTTGGATCAGATCCAAAAGATGTATCACCACTACTGACAACATCATTATACCTTGTAATGATTTTGAGATTGTTGAAATATTGTAACTTCGAAGAATATTCTATTGTATTTTATCATTGTAATTTATTCGGAGATGTTTTATTCCTCCGTTGGGATGTCATTATTGTATTTGATCATGTAAATTCAATAAGGTAAATCCTCCCATGTAATTCGGGGCAATAGATCCCCTTGATTCAATTGTAATGGGGTGTTTAAGTCCCCTAGTAAATTTGTCCTAGTCAGCATTATGTTAATTTGTTAGGGGCTGCCCTAGTTAGGGTAAATGTCAAATGAAAGTTAAAGTATAAATAGAAGTGCTATGCTCCTCATTTGGACACACACTCACTTGTGGATTGTGCATTAGGAGAGAGAGAGATATCGTGAAGGAGAAGGAGCTCTTGTTTGGGGATTTAATCTTTGTACCTTTTGATCATCTATATTGAGGAATTTTTGCTGGGTTTTCTACCCCATGAGGGTTTCCCAGGATAAATTGTGTCTCTTGTGTTTATGTTGTGCTTGTTATTCTTTCAGTGATCCTGTATATGTTGTTGTTGTGAAATTGAATTGAATACTGATTTTATCTATATTAGCATATTGAATATTAACATGGTATCATTTCTATCATGAAGGAAGGCAATGTATGGCATTTACGACACTTGTTTCACTTGCGACAATTTGAAAGCTAGGGATTTATATAGCAAAACCTAGTCATCGTGGAACTTTCACTATAAATCACTTTTTGCGAAAGTGCATTATCGGAAACTTGGACAAGACGAATATGACATGTTCCTGTACCTTGTGTCCAAGTTTCAGCCTCATATTCATTGTACTTTGTGAGATATGATCCGTACAAGTTAGGGTTTATGCCTCTTCTAGAATGCATCCATAAACAAGTGACCTAGGAAAAAAGGTCATATATCGGGCTAGGAAGCTCCAAATGGAATTCCGTAAAAAATGAAAGTTAGGAAACGAACTATAGTTTCACAGGTCCGGGTATCAGAGGACGAAGTTGAAACAGTGACATGTGGAACTCCGTACAAGTTCTCTATTCTGTTTCATGCCATAAATAGGTCATGTTGGGAAACTTATCATATATCTCTTGTGGAGAATCCAAAGAAGTTAAAATATATGGGGTTGTAAAGATGACAAATCAGGATACCAAGGATCAAAGTTTCAGACCCTAAGGATCTGAAATTTCATAGATACCCCAGAAACAATAAAGCACATATTAAATAGCTCAACGGATGAAATCAAAGAAGAGGAGGAAGAAGCTCTCACTTAGGGTTTTCAGTTTTTCAGGTATGGCATGACCTGATACAATGTTGGAGACACCTGACGCAACATTGAAAACTTTGAAAATGGTTTTGGAATCCATTCGTCATAGATATTAATCTTCCATCAAAATGTTGTGGGAGGAAGGAGATTGAAAATTGGGGTTTCCAAGTAAAAAGAAACCCTAGCAAGGTTGGGAGACTAATAGGGAAGTAATTAAGGAGGTTTAAATGACATTGATATTATATAATCCTAGAAACATGAACCTATATAAGATGTTTACAAGTGATCTGAATTGGATTATTAGGGTTTTACCCTTATATAAAAGGCTACAAGCAATCTCTACAGGTATGACTTGAGGAGATGCAGGTATGTTTTGAAATATGTTTCATTTAATTGATGATTAAGTTCATGATATGTTTGTCTTAATATTATTGAGGTTAGTAAAATCATGATTAATTTTAGACTTTTCTGATCACCTTAGTAAAAGTATGAATGCATGTGAATGATAGAAGACATTCATTGATTAGGTTTATGGCACTTATGATTGTACTAATGCACTTGTTGTGTTGTATGAGGATGATGTTTTCTGCTAACATGAAAGGTACATCAAGAAAGACAAATCAAGTTCTAGATCAAGAATATATGACCATGATGACATGAAGACAAAGACTCATCCATAGTCTTTAATCACATAGAATCTCTACTTATGAGGATGGATAGAAGTTCAAAGACATATAATCATGATGCTATCATAAAGGGAAAATAGAGATCAAGAGGGAGGCAACCACACAAACATAAAATATAAGTATTTGAGTTGTTGTTTGAATTACTTCTTGAATCTCTGAATAGTTAATGATATTACTCGTAATAGTTGTATGCATATTTGTATTCCTAGAATCAGGAAATATATCATGCATAGTGTAAGAATTCATATATCATTGAACAATATACTACTAATATGCATATGATGGGTAAGTTGGACAAACATTCCATTGTTGCTTGTCTAGAATGAAACCTCTTTGCTAACATGCTGGGAGCTGTGCACGCTCTTGATAGTATGTTCTGGTAGAGATGGAAGGAATCTAGATAGCCACAGTATGCATATAGGATATGGAAAAGTGTTGTGCCAAAGTATTGGTCAATATAGTTGCATAACTATGTGAATCATATCAGTATGCATAAAAGATTATCATTGAAATGATTTGATGATTATGAAGTGTTACTAATCATGTAATTGAATTTGATTTGTAGGAAAGATCATGTGCTATGATCTAAAAAAGAAGGATGATGAACACTTGTTCCAAAGAACAAGTGAGGACTATTCAACAAGAAGACTTACAAATCAAACATAGAAGTACAAAGCAAGGCTGGAGATCATGATGAGATGTTTGCTCCAGTGGCTAGACACACTTCCAGAGATAGATTACACCCATGGATGACAAAACCATTCTCTTGAATGGTGTAATTGAAGAAGAAGTGCGTATCGAGCAAATTCCCAAGATTTGAAAGAAAATCACATGATTGAAGAAGGATTTGTACGGGTTCAACATGTACCCAGGATCGATAGTCATTTGATGAGCTTGATTATCACCACAAGTGATGCAGATTTCAACCTTTGCTACAAGTTTGAAGATGATTTATATATATATATTACATGCTTCTCTCATATGGATGCAAGAAGGAACTCACCATAGAGTTCGAGTGATCTTGAGGCTCATATCAGTAGACCCATCTGACGTGAGATGGCACAGATAGATATGCAGAAGATCACTCAATGCAAAGTGTTCATGATGTTCAGTCACAGAGGGAGGACAATACTTAGATGAAGAGGAATCCACTTCAGAGGCAGTAGATATTAGAGTTAAAGAGTATTGGCATGATTCTTGTGATTAGATATGTGGCTGAGATCAGATGATAATTTTCCTTAGCCAAGGAAAATGTGAAGTAGAGATCTGGGATGATGGATAGTGGTTTCTACAATTTACAGACAGATGATTGGTTCATCGATGTATTTGATCAATACCAGGCCAGATATATGCTTTGTTGTGAACACCTTGAGTCAGTATCTAGTTGAGCCTAGACATGTTCACTTGGTAGCTGCAAAGCATGTGATGAGGTACCTAAAAAGTATTATACACTTTGTTCTATATTATGTTGGAGATCATGACTATAGATTGTATGGTTGTACAAATGTAGATTGGGATGGAAGTGTCTCAGACAAGAAGAGCACCTGAGGTGGATGTTATTGTCTAGGATCCACCATGATCTCATGGTTTAGTAGTAAGCATTCCAGTATATCTCTCAACACAGCTAAAGCAGAGTATATAGAAACTTGTTCTGATAGTTGTGAGGCCATATGGCTTCGGAAGTTGATGTTAGGTATGTTTGAGCTGGAGTTGGATACCACAATGATTCTATGTGACAACCATAGTTGGATAAAGATGATAGAGAACCCATTGTTCCATGACAGGTCAAAGCACATAGAAATTCGGTATTTCTATATACAGGATATGGTACAAAAGGGAGCTATAAAGCTCCAGTATGTGATCACTGATGAGCAAGTTGCTGATGTGTTGACTAAGCCTTTGTCTCGAGTGAAGTTTGAGTACTTCCATGACAAGCTTGGTGTGCTTCGAAAGGACCTTCCTTGAAAGGGAGAGCAGTGCTGATGCTGATGATGATGTTGCAGTGGGATTGTATCATCCCTGGACACATGTCCTAAAGGGATCTGTAGACTCTTTTCTCCGAGAAATATGTTGATGATGATGTTGTAGTAGGATTGTATCATCCATGGACACATGTCCTAAAGGGATCCGCAGACTCTTGTCTCCGAGAAATATGTTGATGATGATGTTGCAGTAGGATTGTATCATCTATGGACACATGTCCTAAAAGGATCCATAGAATCTTGTCTCTGAGAAAGATGTTGATGATGATGTTGCAGTAGGATTGTATCATCCCTGGACACATGTCCTAAAGGGATCCGTAGGCTCATGTCTCCGAGAAAGATGTTGATGATGTTGTTGTAGTAGGATTGTATCATCCCTGGACACATGTCCTAAAAGGATCCGTAGACTCTTGTCTCCGAGAAAGATGTTGATGATGATGTTGTAGTAGGATTGTATCATCCCTAGACACATGTCCTAAAAGGATCCATAGAATCTTGTCTCCAATAATGTGATGATGATGATGTTGTGTAGGTAAATCCTATGATTTATTCTAGGTTGCATCCTGTATGAAATAGGAATGGCTCTGCGGTAATAAAACCTATGATTTATTCTAGGTCGCATCCAGTATGAAATAGGACTGGCTCTGTGGTGGTAAATCCTATGATTTATTCTAGGTCGCATCCAGTATGAAGTAGGACTAGCTTTGTGGTGGTAAATCCTATGATTTATTCTAGGTCGCATCCTATATGAAATAGGACTGGATCTGTGGTGGTAAATCCTATGATTTATTCTAGGTCGCATCCAGTATGAAATAGGACTGGCTCTGTGGCGGTAAATCCTATGATTTATTCTAGGTTGCATCTAGTATGAAATATGATTGGCTCTGTGGTGGTAAATCCTATGATTTATTCTAGGTTGCATCCAGTATGGAATAGGACTGGCTCTGTGGTGGTAAATCCTATGATTTATTCTAGGTCGCATCCAGTATGAAATAGGACTGGCTCTGTGGTGGTAAATCCTATGATTTATTCTAGGTCGCATCCAGTATGAAATAAGACTCGCTCTGTGGTGGTAAATCCTATGATTTATTCTAGGTCACATCCAGTATGAAAAAGGACTGGCACTATGGTTTAGGATTGTATCATCCTTGGACTTATGTCTTAAAGTGAGAGGGATTGATCATCCCATAATTAGATCATGTGTGTTGCAGGTTATGTTTCTATGATGATGTTGTTGATCGAAATATCAAGATGATGATGCTGTTGATCGAAAGATCAAGATGATGATGTTGTTGATCGAAAGATCATGATGATGATGTTGTTGCTAATTGAAAGATCCATATGTTGATGTTGTTGTTGCTGTAGATGATCGAGTGATCAAGTGCTACCGAAGATGAAGGCTCGGTACTGTAGAAGATGATGTTCCAGTATTGAAGATGTTGAATATGTACCAGTATCTGTTCCAATTGCTGATGATGTTGAAGAAAACTTCCGACGAACTATAGATGTATCACCTTGATTTTGTTGATGATGCTCTCTCTCCTTGATCCTTTAGTTGATGTTGTTGTATTCAGAAGAATACCCTTCTTGTTAAGGGGGAGTGTTGAAATATTGTAACTTCGAAGAATATTCTATTGTATTTTATCATTGTAATTTATTCGGAGATGTTTTATTCCTACGTTGGGATGTCATTATTGTATTTGATCATGTAAAGTCAATGAGGTAAATCCTCCCATGTAAGTTAGGGCAATAGATCCCCTTGAGTCAATTGTAATGGGGTGTTTAAGTCCCCTAGTAAAGTCGGCCTAGTCAGCATTAGGTTAATTTGTTAGGGTCCGACCTAGTTAGGGTAAATGTCAAGTGAAAGTTAAAGTATAAATAGAAGTGTCGTGCTCCTCATTTGGACACACACTCACTTGTGGATTGCGCATTAGGAGAGAGAGAGATATATCTATGCAGGAGAAGGAGCTCTTGTTTGGGGATTTCATCTTTGTATCTTTTGATCATCTATATTGAGGAAGTTTTGCTGGGTTTTCTACCCCATGAGGGTTTCCCAGGATAAATTGTGTCTCTTGTGTTTATGTTGTGCTTGTTATTCTCTCAGTGATCCTGTATATTCTTGTTGTGAAATTGAATTGAATACTGATGTTATCTATCTTAGAATATTGAATCTTAATAGATATCACCCATAAATAAACTAGGAGTGATTTCACCTTCCACATTTCCAACAACCAGATGTTGGATCGTTGGATCTTTAGCTGTGCATGGACCTTCTTCATCTTCTTCTGATGAAAAATTTGGAAATTCATCAAACTTATGGCTACTGAAAATAGGCTGATTTATATTTGCAGTCTCGTCCTCATGGTATGATGGCTTTGATGAAAAATCAGATTTCTTATCATACCTATGACTAGTATTTTCTCCTTTGTGACTTGATGTCTTAGGGCATAGATTGGAAGAGCTATTTGATTCTTCTCTCTGCTGCAACATATGATTCATTTCTTGGTACATATTATCAACAATAAGGGAATCCATCCTATTGTATTTGATCATCCTACCTACCTCAAGTTCACAGTAATCTCAAAAAGATAAGAGATCCTGGATCTCTTCCTTTAATGCATAGTATTCCATGATATACTGGAATGATCCATTTACCTTCTTTCCACATGAAACTTTTCCATTTTCCCATTTAGACATAGGTATATCAGATCCTATTTCCTATTCAATCATATTATAAGCAAGGAAAACATATTCAAACCTCTGAAAATAATAATCTCCCAGAGAGGACATCTCCTCTTCTTCATCTGGCTCAAAATCAAATTCGTCAATTATTGGTAGGAGCCTCATACTACAACTTTTGAAGAATTAGATATGCAATATTCTTCAATCAAGGAGATTCTTTATTTCCATAGGGGTGGAGGAAATTGCTTTAATACCACTATAATATCCCAGCCAAGAATAGGCCATGATATCAACTCAAAACCCCCAATTTTAACTAGTAAAATTTAACAATTTTTATGCTTGCAAGGTGATAACTTTGGGAGCTGGAACTCAAGTCAAGGATGGTGGGGATGACTTTTGAATCTGGTGTCTGTATGAGAAATTTTCATAAGCAAGGTAAAACAGGTCCAAACACTAATTCCTATGCACAAACCCACTACAAAGTGGACGCTTTTCCACGAGATGGAACTTTTAATGGCATTATTTGCGTCCTTTTTTTAAAGTAGATGTTAATTGGGACGCTAATTAGCAACCCAATTAATGTCCCAATTAGCATCCCAATCAGCATCCCAATGAACGTCCATAATAACATCCCATTTAATGACCAGAATAGCCTCCAAAATAATGTCCAAAATAGCGCCAGGTATAGAGTAAGCGATTGCGTTAGGAATTTTGAAAGGAATTACGCCATGAATTGTGCCAGGAATTCTGAAAGGAATTACACCATGAATTGCACCAGGAAAAATGTCCGATATAGCGCTACGTATAGTGCCAACCATATTGCCAGGCATAGTGCCTGGAATTGCTCCAAGAAGTTTGAAAGGAATTGCGCTAGAAAAAAGTGCCAGGAAAACTCCAATGTTGCGACGGGGATAATGCTAGGCATGTTGACAGAAGTAGCACCTAAATGACCATTTTGGAAACTGAGAGACCCTAATTAATCATAAATAACCCTAAGGAATCCTATGGTCCCTAACGACATTATAGTGTGCCTAACGACATGCTGATGCATATATCGACAATTATAAATATGGCAATGATGATTTATACAATACTTAATAGGATGTTAATGACAACAATGATGTCAATATCAATAATGATGATGCAAGTTATTATAGCACTATTTGATATTGGTTGTTCCTAATGGAAACATAATTCACCTTAATGGCATCAGAGTGACCATAATATCCACTAGATGACCCTAATCGCATCTGACTGTCCCTACCAACATTTGAGTGACCCTAATGAAACTTGATTCACCATAAATGCATGAGGATGATCATGTTGAGGATGCATGATGGAAAGGATGTCGATGATGATGATTATGATGATAATAATGAGGTTGAGATTAATGACTATGATCATGATGATATATGATCGGATGCCAATGATGGCAATGATGATGTTTATGTACTCATGTATGGTGTTGATGATGATGGTTATGATGGTGGCGATATCAATGTCAATGATCATGATTCATGTGATAGTACTTATGGATCTTTATTTATCGTAGTGGCACCTAAATTACCATAATCATGGCACTTTTGGATCTCATTTGATCCTAATGTGGGTTCGCAGGGGTTTTCGGGAGGTCTACTAACGTCCTGGAATCCTCTAGTGGCTGATTTTGCTACTTATAATTTGTGTGCATGCATTAAGCTAGAAGGGCATATTTAGGGCATGACTGGTCCTGTCAGCATTTTGAACTTATATGGCCCTTATAGGGACCGACAACTATTTTGGGATCCCGTCTTTTCCAGTGTGGGTATTATGGATCATGGGCTCATTATTGGAGGTGACTTAAATATGACGCTCTCCTCTAATGATGTTTGGGGAGCTAACTGATTGGAGGATCCTTTAGACGATTACTTCGCTGATCACTTTGTTATATTGGGGCTTATTGATATCAATCTGTCACACCTGGTTCCGACATGGAACAATGGGTGTTCCAACAGGGATGACATTGCGAAATGATTGGATTGTTTCTTGGTCCATGAATCCTTAGTGGTTGTGGGTAACAAGATCAGATCGTGGTGTAAGTCCACTAGAATGTCAGATCACAAAGCAATTTTTCTTCAATTTGAATCATCTATTTTTCATACTGTATACCCATTCAAGTTCAATAGCACGTGGCTGGAGGAGGAGGATTTATGTGAAATGGTGAGGAAAAAGTCATAGGATATCGAGCATACCGAGCATCGGTCATACCTACAAATTTTATTGTTTAAACGCAACCGCCTTGGGAGGGAGGTGATTTCATGGGATCGGGCTAAGAAATTATCCAACTCGGCTGAATTGAGCCTTATTGAGACCAAACTACTAGATTTAGAGGATAAAGTGAATGATGAGTACTTCACGGTTGGGAGAAAGGAGGCTTTGCAGAAGCTATACAGAGGAAGGAGGTCCTCCTTGGGAAACTCGAGAGTACGTGGCGGCATAAAAGTCGGGCCTTATGGATTGAGAAAGTGGATTGTAACACTAAATTCTTTCAAAATTATGCAAATCAAAGGAGATTGGGGGATGCGATTTGGGAGATTAAAAAAGTGGATGGTGTTGTGTGTAATGATTCTAGAGCTATTAGGGATGAATGAGTTCATTGTTATTAGCCTGAAGTTATTATGAAAGTTCACGAGCATAGGCTTCTAGAACAACGCCTACACTTTGACCAGGATTACATTTATCCTGTCAAAGTGTAGGTGTTTTTATTATGTAGGCTAAAGCGTAGGCTAAAGTTATTATGAAAGTTCACAAGACAGGCTAAATCGCTTCTCTCTTCTCTCTCTCGCTCCCGTTTCAACACTTTTTTTATGGCCTTTCCACATGTTTTTCAAGGCATGTATACACAAACAACACTTGGGGAACTGGATCACCTATTAATGTTATTTTAGATGAACTGATAAATAATTCCTAAAATGAAGCTCTAAGTGAAACACTTTGATCCTAGCAAAACTCCCCATTTTTCATACAACTCATAATCTTTCAATGCATTGTCCTTGTTGAACGCTAATCAAGGTAGGGTTAGGGTACTTGCATTTTAGAGTTCTTGCTTCTTAGGTGTTTTGGGGAATAATTATAAAATGTAGTTTCAACCTTTTGTGATGGGCTTTTATGAATGAGCATATACATCATATCCCTTCTCAGAGACTTGCTAACACCATTCTAGCCATTTTATATTGTTATATACATTGTAGTCTTTTGCATCGTTTAATTAGTTAATATAATTGAGTTTTTTTCACTATAATACTCTACTTTTTTGTGTTCTAAAACTAATCTAGTTCATTTATCATAATTTCATTCATTGATTTCAAGTCAGTCATCGAGTGCTATAATCCCATTCAACTTTTATAATCCATATCATAGTGATCTGTATAGGTCCCCTAGGTTCTGCATTGTGGTTAGTAGCATTGGCATCGATGTAGAATTGTTCTCATGCAATTAAAATTTGTTCGATGCATAATTGATGTTGGTGCTATGTTAATATTCACACACACACACACACACACACACATCACACATAAGAGGGAAGGCAAGGGAAAGCAAGCAAAATCTCTCTGCAACCAATCAACCATTATGTTAGTAGGGGGTCACAACTTTGGTGGATGTCTTGTTGACATAACAATCATGGTATATTGGGGCTTATACGTTGATGTGAACCCATTCTTACTACCAATGTGGGATAGGAGGGAAGGGAATTTTATAGTTGTAGAAACTATTCAAAGACATCGCAAAAGATGTGTATTTGACAATTATTATTAATGTCATTATTCACACAAAGATGCACACATTTAGCATATCGAATGGATAAGAATACCAAGAAATAAATCATAATCACCCTACAACCAATCAACCCTTATGCTAGTAGGGGGCCACTACCTTTGTCGACATCCCTGTTGGCACAATGATCATGGTATATTGGAGATCATATACCACTATGGATCAGTGCTTAGAACTAATGAGATAGAGGAAGGAAGAAAGTTTTATAATCATAAAATCGATTCCAAGAGACCACAAGATAGGCCTATCTAACTCTTAGTATTCATTCTGTTATCCACACACAAAGCCAGGTGGAGAACATTGAGTAAGCAAGTAAGCATAATCACTTTGCAACCAATCAATCATTATGTCGATTGGAGGACAATACCTTTGTGGAGAATGGTCTTGTTCTTGGTGTGCTCAACTACCTCATCAATGATATAGTATTTCTCTATAAGCATGCTAACCCTTGGATCAATGCAAACAAATTTTCATGATGACTTGAGGATCAAGTAAATAAAATGATAATGTTAAGGGGCTATTACCCTCTTTATCTAATAAAAACTTGTTATCTCACATTGGTTGAAAGAATCGAATACACAATAATATACAAACTATAATATAATATAAATCTTGTGATGATGGTTTTAGGAAGAAAAAAAAAGTGATAATGTTTACCAACAAAATGGTTAATCGATCGCAACTCCCATCTCCTAAACTCTATTTATACCATCTCAAGAACGTCAATAACATTAATAAAAAAATGAGAGAAAATAATTATCACCAGCATAGATCCATCTTACTCCTGAATCTATCAAGCACCGAGAGGAATCCAATTTCTTGAGGTGTAATTAAAAAAAAAAATAAACTCAAGAAATTCCATAATTTTGTACTTTATAAATGGACATGAATTTTTTAATTTTGTTAGATAAGAACATTACATGACGATATAATCTCTCCACACTTAATTGTCAAAAACACCCATTTGCACTAATATTTAACACTTCAATTTAATTATTATTTTTATTTAATATCTGCTATGAATTTGATGCACTTTTTTCGGTCTTCTCCTTTCCAAAAGTAGAGCTTAGTGTGCAGCGCATATTGTCAGGACATTTTGGGGAGCAGGAAAAGTAGGAAAGGAAGAGAAGCGAGGGAGGTTTAGAAGAAGAAAAATAGGAAAAGAGAATAAAAAACGTGGTTTTTGGTAAGAAGGAAGAGAACAGGCAGCCATGGCACCTGATCCAAAGGAATACTTGAAGAAATCGAACCCCATACCTCTTGACGAGGATGACATTGCTATGCTTAAGACTTATGTATGTTTTCTATCTCGGTTCCTCCACTCAAACCATTATTCTTCTTTGCAATTTTGTTGTAAACTTTATATTTCGTATTATTTTGCAGGGTTTGGGCCCTTATTCGACCTCCATAAAGAAAGAAGAGAAGGAAATCAAAGAAATGGCAAAGAAGGTTAATGATATTTGCTGTAAGTTCCCCTCATAGGCCTCTTAAATACCACTAATTTAACTAATTACATTCAACTAGTAGATATTCAAGTAGACCCCTGCGATAGATATTCATGCCCACTGGCATATGATTGAATGGGAAGTATAATGTACATACTATTGTGGATTCCTTGTCTAGCTTCTCTACGAGATAGAATCCATCTTTAATGCTTAAAACCCCCTAATTCTATCTTTTAGCTTAATTAGTACCATGCATGCGAATAGATATTGAGAGTGAATGAATATCTCTAAGGAGACGTGCTAATGATACCAATTCAATAGAGATAATGGGAGATGATCTCCTTGAGTATACAGTAATGTCGTTACTAGCTTATTTTGGATTGCCAGTGATGCTTTAGTTTTAATTTCTTACAAAAATATGTCATAAAGAAAATGGATTTGAGACAATGGTCCTACTACCCAAAGACATGTCTTTCACAAATGTATTCATGATATAAATGGGCATAATTCCACACAATTATTATTTTTTGGTTTGATAATTATTTTATGGTTGGTTGAATGGGATTAGTTGGGTCTGGTTGTTGCTCGTCAAGCCTATCATTCATGTCATTTTTCTTCTTCTCAAGTAGTTTCTTCATATCCGAATCTTCTTTTTTATCTATACCATGCTTTGTCCGACCCCTACCACTACTTGAAAGATTGCTTCCTTGTATTGGGATGCTACCTTATGGATGTTATGCTCAGCTCTGAGTCTTCTGGTTGACTTCAATTGGAGGCCTTTTCAATTTCTGTTGCGCTTTTCTTCTGAGAGTCACTATTTCATTCATCTATTGAAGGCTTTCTTCTGAGACTTCCAAAGGATTATCAAGACCTTACTTGCATAATTACTCCAACATGGGACAAAAGGACTCTTTCCTTGGCTCTTCAGAGGATATGGATTTCCAAAATCAGTCATTTAGATGTAGGCTTCTTTTTCAATCTTCACTTTTCCTTGAGCCTTACCCTGCTCCATTCTATTAGAGTTCCAAAAAATCCAGAAGATACATAGTTAAGTTTGCTTTATCAAGGAAGACAACAAAATTTGGATGAAAAACTGCAAAGGCATAATCTCATCCTCCTATTACTTCTTCTAGGTGACAATGTGATTGAATTAAGGAACCACATCATTCTAAGATTATCATAGAATGGGAATCATGACTTCTTTGTTGTTGGTATTAATGGATATCATTTAGAGTCTCAATATTGGGATCCCATCTTTTGATAACAATCTTTTGCAATTTTAAAAGCCAAGTAAACTTTTTATCCCTAGATGGGTTTTATGGTTGGATTTTCTAATTGATCTTTGATGACATTTATTGCTCAAGCTTTTTCTTCCGTATTAGATATTTTTGTAATTGTCATTCTCAATTCAGATTCTGTTCCAAGTTCTGCTCATTCCCTCCCAACCTTGATCTCCCTTCAACTTGGGAGTTTTTAATACTCTCAGATCTCTATCCTTAACCTGTCTGCTTGGTTTGCCACCCAATCTGCCACCCTATTGGCAGTTATTTTGATAGGTGATGGAGTTCAGTACTCTTGAATGATATGCTTACCCATTTTATCTGCTTAAACTGATCTTAGAGCTTCCAATTTCGAGGTTGATCCTTGCTTTTCATCATGTTGATGATAATTGGGAATCCATCTAGAATCATGTTGGTAGGGTTGATTTTCACTCTAAAGCAATCTGGTTAGCTGGCCTTCAGAATTTTCTGCATTCTACACATAACCATCCCATTTGCACCCCACATGGTCAATGTATTCACAATTTAAGTTACACTTTGACCAGGAACTTGAAAACGCCTATACTGAATATCTAAAATATGATATGGGAGACAGGATTTATTCAGAGCCATGTTGAGAGGGTTGGTTTTCTCTCATATTGAGAGGGTTGGTTTTCTCTCTGAAGCAATCGAGTCGCCCTTCAAAATTATCCACATTGTACTCAAACCATCACATTTGCACTCCACATTGTCAAATGTCTTCACAACTTCTTATTGGACAATAATTGTAAGTCCCTTCTGAAGCTCACCATTCATAAAGAAAATTTCACTGAATGTTTAGAAAACAAGAGATATCCAAATGTTAAGCAAACATGAGATACCCTTTATGACCCCAGATTTAAAATAAAGGACAATGAGCACACCCCAAAGAAGTCTTCTTGTTTCATCTCTAATAAGATATGGATGTTCACTTTGTAAAATCCCAAACCAATTACCAGTCTAAGTAGAGACCAGGTTGCATGGAAACCATTTTTTCACAGGATCAATATCATATGATGAGGCAGGAAAGTTTTAAACTCAACACAGGTAAATCAATTGATAGCTGAACTGCAAATTATCCAACATAGACCATCTCTTTTAGTAATGCATAATGCTGATCTTTTCAACTTAATTGTCTCTAATGGATTTCCACCTAATAGACATCGAGTGAGGGTCATGTAGGCAGAGGCCGCTAGCCTAGGGTCTTGAATCTGAGATCTACTGCTTGATATTCACATCACTCAACCACTCAAGCTAAGCCATCAGGTTATTCACTAGATAATTTTAATCAAGAGTGTCCTAAAATTGAGGTCTGTTACCTCCCAAATCCCTACCTTGGGTGGAAAATCCCTATCCACAACTTAAACCCTAGGGGTAATTATAGGAAGGATTTACATGCCACCTTGATAACACTTTCATTCTCTTTAGGCTGGCTTTCCGTTGGAATGAGAGCAATCCCTAAAGGAAACTAAGTCTGAAAGATGATAATGACTTTCGAAGGGTTATTAGACTCGGGGTAAATCTATTTTATGAGATTTGCAACAGTAAATTCCAAATTGAAATAAATAGAAAATGAATGATGATTTTGTATTTTTAGGGGTGGTTGAAAGGAAATATTAGTGCATAAATTTAAATTGGGCATATGGGGTCAAGATGTCATGCTTAAAGGGATTTTTAAAGTAAGCAATTAGGGAAAAAAGAGCCGCAAAGGCATGCTATGGCCAACCTAATATTGTTGTTAATTAATGCATAATTTTTATTAAAGGGCCCTACATGAGATGCACTGTTAGATTCGCTTACTATGGTGTGTTTTACTATGAAGTATAAATCTGTAACAACTCTAGAAGATGATAAATGCAAAAAGAATACATTCATTCATAAAACATCAAAGAAACTAGATAGGAAATGACCACAACTAATTCCTCCTATTGGAGTAGAGTAACCCTTCACAATAGTACATGAAACAATATCCTTTACAAGTATTTTTCCACATTAATATTTAGCCATGAGAAGTCCAAACATATGCCTCATGTAAACAAGAATTAACCTATAAACTTTCCAATAGCCTTCAATAGATCTTCAACAATAAGCTCTTGAATTTTACCACACTTTCAACAACCATTACAAAAGGGAGAAGCCTCTCTTATATAGATTCTAGGCCCAAAACCTCCTCAAGATAAAATAATAATATCCAAGTATGAGATCTAGATCTCTCCAAGGAAGCAAAAAAATAGTTTATCCTAGCCAACTCAAATGACAAATTAAACAATGCATAAAATAATAAGTAAGAAGTGATGGCGATGCCACATGTCTCCATCTCCATCAAAATATCCCCATCTAGCAAGGAGGTCTCCTCCATAAAGTAGTTAACCCTGTCAAAGGGCTCCAATAACCCTCCTAAAAGCTCTTAACCTCAAAAAAATGGTAAAGATAAAATATAGGACTTTTATGAGCCTCAAAGTGATGATTTAGGTCAATTCTAGCAATCAAACAAGCTCAAACAACAATATTTCCAAATTATGGGTGCATAAATAGCAGTGGAAGGAATATTTGTCAAAATCTAGGTGTAATTTGGCATCTAAGCGATCACAACGACCCTAACTTGAAGAAAATTTTCTATGAGCCACTTTGATTGTACATCCTCTTCCCCCCACCCACTTGAGTGCATTCTCACAACCATCCATAAGCTGAGATATAGAGAAAATAATTCCCATCAATACAACTCCTACCATCTCTTTAACATTTTTGTGTTTCCCTAGCACACCATTTACTAGATCTCTCCTCCTTCCATGTTGTACACCTCTTCCATGATTATGCTATCAACATCTAGGTTCATTGTTCAACACCACCCTCATGGATTCTCCATGGATCTCTAGTGATTTAGTTCTACATTCATTCTACTAACTCACTTTGAAGTTCACAAAAGTTTAAGTCCAAAAAGTAGCAAAGTTGTTTTTCATGGGGAAATTCCTAGCCATATCCATTAGTCATCGTGTCTTCTCATGATCTCACATCAAACACATGAACTCCATATATATTTTCACTAAATTACATATGCCTTTCTCAAGTTTTCTCACCCTTTGTCATCCTTCCTCTTTTTTAAAGAGCATCCATCGAGGATGTGCTGATAGGGAGAAAATTGAGCATATGGCTACACCAAAACCAATTACATATTTTATACCTAGGGGTGTGAGGATTATCTCATATAAATATGGTATTTCTCTTCAAATCTACTCCATGGTTGTATGTGACATCACTAGCACATGAAATGATTGCAACATATTTTTGCATAGTCATGTTAGTTCCATGCTTCAAATTGCATCTCTAGTGATTCCATTTATATGCTACACTCTTTCCACATTTGAGACTTATCCACATAGGATTTATTTCATTGGCTAGTCAGTAGTGTACATATTTCTCCTGAATGCACCATTCACACCAACCATAAAAAAAAAAGGAATGAACCAAGTAGCTATCATAAAAATAATAATGATAATTATAAATAATATTTAATAAGCTAATGAAAAGTCAAAGGCCATATTTCCTTTAAGCTTGTGACTTGTTAATGCATATAAGTATGCCATAACTATGTCATTGCATCATTCATGTTTAAGTAGTCGTCCAAGTTTTAATATCAGGTAACTCGATATTTTACATAATTTGGAGTTTTCTTTTCAGAACCTACAAATTTACTAGAAGATTTTACAGAATTTGGAGTCTCTTTTCAGAACCTACAAATTCTCTTGATGCTTTGTGTTACCCCCCTTTTTGCATTGGGTGTCCACTTGTGATTTCATGAGGAATCCTGAGCAACCTGTATGTGAAGATATCAGGTTTGGGCTAGTTTTAAATGGGACTCATTGTAGGATGGGTGTGACGTGGGGGAGATTCCCTAACACCCGTATGATAGATTCCTTACATTTATGATGCTTGGCATCTCCTATTTTTGGTTAGTGTAAGTTTATGAGATATTGTATGACAGATTCCTCTTACACATTATGATGGGAGTTACACATGCAAAGTAGGGTGCATTCCTTAACAAAATATTCCTTGTTACATGTGGTGGATGATTCCTTCCATAATTCTAGTTCAGTCTTTAAAGGGAAAATAGGTGGCGAGACAATAAATCATATAAAAGAATCTGTTTTGAGACTTGAGAATCCTTATGTAACACCATTGAAATGGTGTATATGATTTACACAAGCACTAATACAGAGATGTAGATAAGATAAGATAATAGAGTAATTTTATTACTCTTAAATGAAGTAAGGACATACATCTTAGGTCTTGGAGGGAGGCATCCAACCATAAATAACTAGATTAGTTCTTGTAGGTCCATTATTGTATATCAAGTATTTATCAGTAGTTTTTGGATTCAAGGTCAATCTGGGGAGAGTATTTCCTGGCCGAGAGAAATCCGAGGATGTGAAAACTTGGTTTTTTTCTCATGCTCCAAAAGGCATTGTAATTTTCCTTGTAATGTTTCTTGGATGCACATTGAACAAAACAACACATCACTCAATCATGGATATACCATCATACATCACTCGATTGGAGATAGACCATCTAAATAGGGGATATATCGAGATAGGGGAGATACCACCAGGATCTACCATCATCCATCACATCAACTGGGTATATATCAAGTAGCCCACACAAAACCACGGTAGAGCCTACCTATATTTCTCGGTTTAAGCCCTAGAAATATCAAATATACCATCTCTTGAATGCATATATGTTTCATGCTTTGTAAACACACACCATTCACAAAATTGTTTCGGTTGGGTTTGTTGACTAGTTGCAATTCAACATTGTCTCTAGAAAAGCAAAGGTACCCACCATGCACAAGAGAAATTTAATGCTTATATTCGTAAAAATATTCATTATGTATCAGATGGGATTTCCTTAATGTAAGTATGCTTCATGAATTTTAATGGAAAATAGATTTTAATCTGGTTTTAACCATTTTGAGGGTATTTAATGTTGCAAGATAGCCATGCTATAAAAACAATATCCCTTTATGAGATTGCAGAGTTGAGCCAGAGATAGCCTTGTGTGTTGATTGTGTTGAATTTTTTTATTTCTACACAATTTTTGGTCAGTAATTTATCCATAAACCTCCTTGATGCCATTAAGGTTTCTTGAGACAATATCAAAACCTCCTTGATTCCATTAAGGTTTCTTGAGACAATCTCAAGACCTCTTTGATGCCATTAAGGTTTTTTAATTGTCCTCCATAATTCATAGCTGGTGGAGCTCAGGGTTCAAACACAACTCTATTTCTATTCTTCACGCTCGATTCCATGCAATCAATTTACAAAATTTCGATTATCATAGTTCAACTATTCACTATTTCACTCATAGCAGTCCTAGTTATCCATGAGACTCTCCAAGTACATGCCCCTCTTTGGCACCAAAATTTCAAAAGAACAAACAAGGCCTCAATTCTCAAACAATTGCAGATACCACTGAGGAAAGAGCAGACTAAGGCCTTGGAGTCACCAAACAAAACTGCATGCCAATGCAAACTCCATTGAAGAATAGTTGCATGTTATGGCTGTACATGATCCCAATAGGACTTGGAAAAAACATAATTCCATAATAAATGCTTCACAGTTTTTGACTGGAGGCAAGAAGGGAAAACGACATCGAGGAGGCTACTCTTAGATAGTCAATCCTTGGTAGGAAGGCGTTGATAAATTACCAGCCATGCAAACACCTGGAGCTTATAAGATACCACACCGACCAGATTGTGTAACCTCTGAATCCATCTTCTCTCGGCATTAGAGAACACCCACCTTCCATTAAATATAGGTCCAAGTTCATGCACTATTACAAAATGGAGTACAACTTACATGAATCATATTGCACCAATGGGTGCCTAAAAATCCACTTCTAGACATGCCGAATGGGTCCTGACATGACAATTTTTGTCTTGAATAGATCCTCATGCAGTATGAGGCCAATTATCACCATGATGGTGGGCCAATCATTGGAAGAAAGGGCATACACACAAGCTAAGGATTGGTTGTTTCACGTAGAAACTATGCCCAGAACTCAAAAGAAATAGGTTTCACTGATGTTATTTTATGCCTGGACCTGCTAGGAGTTCAAGAATCACCCCAAAATTGCTACTTTGTTACTGCAAGAGGATAGGAACATCCCTGAATTAGGACCCGATTTGATAGAACTGGCTCTTATTGCTACATACGTAGCCAGAGATTGCTTATATTGTTGTTTATTGTCATCCTTACACCTAGAATCAGCCCATATTTTGCTTTCATTGCTTCCAAGAGGCCTATAATTGCCCAGACCCAAAAACATGCCAAGATATCATATCAATTATGTTTGATGGTTAAAAAGTGTCCATAATTGATCTTGTTGATTTATTGGTGTCTCACTTTCCATAATCGAGGATTAGGGCTTTTTTCATGCCCAAAATTACCCAAATGTGCTCTTTCATCTCAGTTTAGTCACTTCCAAATTACCCAATGTTGGTCTTATACTTGAAAGGTCCCTTATAGCCAAGAACCACCACTGGAAATATATCTGCATCTACAAGTAAAGGTCCTTTATTGTTGCTTTAATTCCACACACATGCTCAGAAGTGCTCCTTTACTATTGTTTAGGATCTATAATAGTATTAATTTGACCTAGCATAACCTGATTTGACCATAAATCTACCACCATTAACTCAGGTTTAGATTAAATGGTTATTCAATGTTGCATTAGTTTCAAATCATGCACATATTTTCCCATTTGATAGGGTTCATTGTTGTTTCCTATAGGTTCATAGTTATACCCTTCTGCCTTCAAGGAAAAATCAGTTTCATGATCATTAACCTACCACCCCTACTGGATATGTAAAGAAATATGCATAAGACACCCATGCAAATTGGGGGGTAACATGGCCAAAAAAATGATTTGGAGCTAGAAGATGTTGTATGTCTATATTGTTGACCTTCCTTGTTTTTAGGAACAACAACTTAGAAAGAAGAGGGATTTTCTTTGGAGGGACTTGTAGGATACTAATGCACACTTTTGGAAACACTACCAATCCTTAGCTTGTGTGTATTCCCTTTCTTCCACTCACTAGGAAGTACCGGTACTGGAAACTCGTAAACTTCTTGGAAACTTGTGCCCAAGATGTTTTCATAAAATTCTCGAAAACAATAGGCAAAATTTTCATTGGGAGATGTGCCCAAGATGTTTTCATGAAGTCCTTTATCCAAGCAAGGAAACATCAAGGAGGGGAAACATGGCACTGAATTGGTA
Organism: Larix kaempferi; assembly: GCA_027924585.1. NCBI lineage: Eukaryota > Viridiplantae > Streptophyta > Pinopsida > Pinales > Pinaceae > Larix > Larix kaempferi. The sequence goes on from BSBM01000010.1 coordinate 1,334,634, forward strand.
TCAGAGTCCTCTCACTCTTACATCTGCTCTGAGGATCATATAGACAGACCTCCAATCTATGCCCAGTCTACTCCTCTGTCAATTCTGAGTTTGATTCCAATTTTCAAAATATTGGTTATAATACCAAATTTATCCTCCCATGGAGTTCATGTACCAATGGTTAGTACCACATGGTCATGACTCATGACTCATAGGCTATATCTCATTACTAAGATATGATCAGAGTGATTCCTTAGAAGTGATCTCTTACCACACTAGCAAAATAAATAATTTTTAATATTTATTAATTTTTCCTCTCCTTAAGACTTCCCATGTTTTTGTGGATTTGAATTTTTGGCTTCTTCTTGTAATCTTATCTAATGCTACAGTTGCACATGATGAATATTTAGGGAGATAATGCTACAATTGCACATGATGAATATTTAGGGAGACACAACATCTGCCAAGTTCTATTGACCCCATTGGCCTCAATCCATTGAGCTTGAAGTAGTCTAGACCCACATGAAACCTAATCCTCCCCACATGGAGATTCAATCAGACAAACAATACTGTCTAGACTATCAGAGACTATAATATATTTACAGTTTGGGATTACCTACAACCTATCATATACTGCTAATAATATTTTGTAGTGCCTTGGTTTTACAATAGAGCACTAGGTAGATTTTTTGAGTTAATTCTCTGTGTATCAAACTTATTCAGGTATATGAGGTAGTTTCCAACCAAATTTCTAGTCCTGTTAATGAGATTTAGTTTACTGTCTTGTCCTTAAAATTCATACATTCGTATTTAAAAAATAAACTAGTCATATCAATATTTTCTTGCCACAATTGTTTTCAGCATAAGAATATGTTTCACCATAATAAAGCAGTAAATAGCAAGTATTTGCAGGTTTCAGAGTAAGTCTCAGCATAATAATCAAATTAAATAAATAACAAGGAAATTACATGATGCTGATGCTAGTCGACCGTAGGTTGTAGCAGGTTATGATTTTATTCTCCTAGTCAGCCAAAACGATGTGTCCACCCTACTGACGAGCTATTATCTTGTTGGCCCTTGGAAATCAAAGGATTTCCAAGCCCCCGATCTCACAAACTGATAATCCGAGAGCAGTATTCCTTTGGTTCTCCAAACCTTTCTCTGTACTTCCAGCTCCCCCCCCTTACCTTCAACTTCATACCCTCTATATACCCTTTTTTTTCCCCTACTCGAGAAGGCCTTGGGCTTACTCCACCGCCCCCAAACGCCCCTCTCGAGCCCCTCAACCATTAACTCCTTTCCTTTTGTATTTAATGTTCCTAATGTCATTAATAAAATATTATATAAATAGTTGACCCCTTTTCAACTTGGACATGGTGTGTCTTAATGGTCTACCTTAACCGTCAAGATAACTTACCTTAAGTTTTAATTTCTAAGATTCGTATTGAATAAATAAATAGTTTTAACCATTTTCCCCCACGTCACTTCCATTCAAGAATTGTTATCCTATTACGTTTAACTTAGTAATGGAAATAATCACACTTTAATCATTTATTAATCAATATTTACATTTTTACCTATATTGCAATTGTTATGACATGGGTATTTATTCAAATAACATTAATTAAATCATAATATTAATTAAATCTCCACAAGGTAATAATAAATGGTGAATCTAATAAAATGTCTTTTAAATCAATTGTTTATTACATGAGTACCCTAACATCTACCTAGTATCGTCGTTCTACTAAACAAAGCACCCTTAAGTGCTTAAACAATCTTACTAATTAATTAGACAGTACCATTACCTTATTTACAACAATTCTCAGATGACAATGTGAACTGACGACACTTGTCTCAATGGTTTATCACAATGTTTACCAACAAGTAATACATAGCTTAATTGACTTGGTTTACACACCTTAAATAACCTTATATTCATTATCTGAATTCGATCAATGCATGATTAACATAATTACTTATAACGACTTATACATTTATTCAACAGGTTAAGTGTTTGTAATATCGATACTAGTGTGCATGTGCAAGGTGTGCATGCGTGGCCAGCGTATGCACAGATCATAAATGTACTATAGGAAAACCCCATCCCGCCTATGCATACCTGCTAACTAATAGTAGTATTTACCCTCACGTAGAAGAACAAGCATAATATATATAGTACAATTACTTTAACATCCTCAGTTATTTACCAGTTAATTCTTTACGATTTCACATTGTTATCTTTATCTCTACATTAGTTTAATCAATTATGTACAAGGAAGGGTACTTACTACCACTAACTCGAAATCAAGGAATACTCAACCCTCAACAGTACTAACTAACACATCCTCCCATCATAACCTACGTCCAGCATCCTCCCTATCCTTCCTCTGCTAGTACAAAAGTGGATGTCGGACTCACCGATCTGACCACATAGAACATGAGAGCGATAGCGTCGGCTGAACAATGAACCTATCCTCCCCTAGCAGGAATCTGACCATTGTCATCACAACTACATGGGGAGCGTGTCTCAGCACGACCCTCCCACGACCTCGGGTATCATAGGAACATAGGGTGGGAAACACATCCATCCCTCTCAACATACCGAGTCTACACCCTTATCAAATCATACTCTGCTGCTATCAGGATTATCAGTTTGTGTTATCGTATCATCATTTTTGGATGACTTAGGTTTACTGTACGAACATGTTCTTTTCCCAATATATCAGATCAAGTAACTGGCTATCCCATAGCCCTTGTGTCCTGTAGGTTAGTATTTCGCAAAGTACAATTCATAGAAGCATTTCCCATTGATCGCCAATTGATCCATGCTATCACAATCATTTTATTTCATGTAACCTTTTTAGTTTATCATAGATGCGTACGACATATAACACTTCAATAATTTATATAAGAAGATGGTATCCACATACTGAATCATATAGTTAACATCTTATTAATGAAAGCATATAAACATATACTGTAATCGTAAAATAAAGAAATCACATGATAATCATGACATCGTAACCGCATCATAATCATAATGAAATCGTAAAACAAGGCAACATTATATAATGAGGTCTGTCATGTCGTAATATAGTTTACTCAGTCGAGTTGAGTTCAATAGATAATAAGAAAATAAAGTATAGTGTGTCTTAATTGATAAATGCACGTAATAAAAATATGGGGTGTTACATACACCCACCCTTCGAGAAACTTTGTCCCGAAGTTATGATCATGATAATGCAGGAAAATCTTGACTCACAGTCTATGCAATTCCGCAAGTGGCGAGTCCTGGCCATACATGTCCTACTTAGCTTTGACTTGACCAAATATTCTGATATTATCTTTTAATTTTACTTTTCTTATCTCATGATATGTGTTCTAATAGTTAAAGAACATTTAGATTAATTCTTTTGTTGGATCTCAATATTATGCCTAGAATGCCTAAATGTTATAATCATGTTCTATCCACCTTAGTATCCTATTTCATGCCTTTTTACAATATTCTTTAAGTTATATCTTCCAGATAAGTTTATCCATCACACAACGGGGTTTACCGAAGCTTTTATTGATCCAACTTGGCATGGATTAGTCAACGATTTAAATGAAGGTCTTCAGAACTCATAATTTTTATTCACTCAACGTGCAACTACCAAGGACTTTTAAGGTTTGCATACCTCTCTTAGGGAAGAAGATTCATGTCCTCAAAATCCTAAGGTCATACATTATTATTTCCGTATCGGTAATAAACAATAACAAAAGTATCGTAACATCGTTAAACTAGGGGAACTATTATTGTTTACAAGGTTTTCATGGCTATTTCTTATCAAAACACAATTGTTATCATGTTTATTTATTATTCTCTCCTTTTAAACTAATATAATCTATTGGGAAACCATTACTTCTTTAATTCCTTAAGAATTTCATAGCTAGTTTTGTTCCCATCCTTACCATCACAAAGGTAATTACTAGCATGTATCCTGGTATGCCATTGTATTTGTACATCACCGCTCTTCCTACCCACACAAGCAACTTTTATTTACTTTGTAAAGGCCTTAATCTAATCCTACAATTTGAACGAAACCTCATTACTTAATATGTTTAATCATATTATAACTTCGTAACAACTGCTTTTTAATTGAGTTAAGTTGAGGATTGTGTGGAGATTCTTATGAATCTCTTATTATTACCCAAGATCATCACTATATTAGGTATGATCAATCCAAAATTTTCTCAAAAACCTTATTGCACCATTATCCCAATATTTAACTTATTTTTTTCTAAAGTCATGCACCCCCTTAAGAAATAGTCTTCTAATAAGCTTTATATGCAATCTCCTTGTTTAAGTGCATGGTGTTTTCCCTAATGTGATTCAAAAGGATACCTAGTCCTTGTATCGAGCAAATTTATTTCCATCCTTTATCTTATCTAAATAATATATAATGTATTTTCTAAGTCTCTCTATCTCTGAGCTACATAACATTTCATATCTTAACGTTTCCCAACTAAAATACTTGTATATTATTACATTTATTTATATTTTTAAATGAAACTTTTATTTGTAAATATGATTATGAGGTGTTCATGAGTTTTCACTTTAATTTGTATTATGTACCAAGTTATCTATATACACACATCGATGTTTGCGTAATTTGGTGTGGAGACCTAGGAACTCAAAACTCAAACACCACTCCATGTTTATTTTACCATATCCTCTTTTGTTTCTACTATAAATGTTTCTCAACTTAAGCATTTTTGCAAAATTATATGGTGTAGTAAAACACAGTAAGAGCTATGATTAAAAAAAAATATAATTGTTTGATCATGTTAAAACACATCTACTTTGAACTAACAAAAGGTGTTGTCATTTCAATGATATAGCAAATTTCATAATATATATATATATTTGCATGCATTTTAAAACAGACACTCATTACTAATGTTGTGCATTTCTCAAATATGTGTGCAATTTTGTTTATGCTTATTTGAAAGAAAAAAAAATGTAGTAGTCTATGTGGTAGTTTGAATGGAATTGAGACTTGTTGTAAAGAGAATGCATGCATATTCATACATGAGTGCATTCTCCAATTCCCTTTTACCACATTTGGACCATGAAATCCATCCAAATACCCTAGTCTCTGTTTTCACATCATTTGGAAATTTAAATGACCAAATTGTGATCAATCTTTTAACATGAAAATAAACACAATTGAGTCATAAGATGGATATTTAACATAAATGTGATTGCGGTCTCTACTTTCTTGTGACTAATTAGGATGATAAGTTGTGAGACATTTAATCTTGTTGTTAGATGTATTTGTTAAATAAATTGTGACCAATATTGATGTTTAAGCACTGCATCAATATTATTGATTTTAATGTCGATGTAACAAAGTTGTTCTTAATTAATATGAATAACATCCTTAATATAAGAATTTATGAAATAATGTGAATAACATCCCTAATATATGAATTTATAAATTAAATGTGTTGTGTTCATCTCATTTGAAAAGACTCTTTGCTACTATTAGCTTCACCACTTGTATAATAAATAATTGTGAAATATTTAATTCTTTTTATTATTAACGTTTATTATAAATTTATGATTATGAGTATAATAATTTATAAATGAAATGTGAAACTAATTTATGATTATGGCCATAATAATTTATATATTAAATGTGTTGTGTTGATCTTAATTAAAAGTATCACGTTTGCTTTTAACTTAACCATTTGACAAATATGTGTATAATAAACTAGTACAACTTTTTGGTATTAAATATAAAATGAGTTTATAACGATTTTTTTTGTAATTTTAATATACACAATGTTATGTTTATTTAAAATTATTTCATATCAATTTTGAGTATCGAGTAAGGTTCTTAATATTCACATAGATAATTGAAGTTGGGATTATATATGTTTCAATTAATTATACTAATTTATTTCGTATTTCGATTTTGAAGATGTTTTTGTGGTTTTCCCATACAAATATATTATTTTAAAATATTAAAATAAAAAGAAACTTTGTGCCAACACGCAACTACAAAAGTAATAAAATTAAAATTTTTATTAAGTCAAAATTTGCAATGAATGTGTCACGTTGAGAATATTAAAGTCTGGTTATGACAAAATTTCATTAATAGATTAAAACACCAACTTTCCTTTCTTAGTTGGTATGTAAAAATTTCCACTCTTGGTAATACTCAATTGAATTATTCTAGTTGGTTGTAAAGTGTTAAATTTTTTTTTTTTTGAATTGATCTTTTGACGTGAATGAACGTCTTATACTTTTGGCACGTATTTCTTTTTATCATAATATTGTCAACCTAGTTTAAGGTAAACTTAAAATTATATTTAAATAAGCTTTGTATATGAAACGCTAACTCTTTTTTTTTGTATCATTATATAATTACACCTACATATTTCTTTTTTTTTGAATTTAATTTTATGTGGGATGTTAAATATAATAAATACTAAGACAATTCGATATAATACATGAATTTATTAAAACCTAGACCTTCACCAAACCACTTAAACCACTCTGTATTTATTTATATATATATATGTATTGATTTATTTATTTCTTTTCCAAGATTTAAATATTTATATATATATATTAAATTTAAATATTTTAAATTTTCTCCCTTAAATATAAATTATAATTTAAATTTTCTATATGAAAATTTAAAGATAACTTCACCAAACCTCTTCAACCTTACCATAATTGACCTTAAAATTTTAAATCTATGATGAACTTTTAAATGTAAAGTTTGTGAGTAGCTTTATATTCTTAAATATTAACTTTTAATTCTTTAACAAACCTAGGTTATAACATTATATAAATATATACGAAATTTAATTTAATTCAATTTAAATAAAAATACTCTAACATTATATAATTATATTGGAATTTGCCGCAACCCATTTTTTTTTGACCTGGTGAGTAAAGGTATATATATATTTTTTTGTTTTTCATATAAAAGAGTTTAGCTCGAGTGAGAGTTTTATGAAGAAAAGAGATAATTAATTATTTTTTTTTTAAATTGTTGGGCTTTAGTCACACCAAATTTCAGGGCGTAGCCAAACACCGTATCACCCATATGCCGAAGGCACAATTGTCAACACAAGTGCCCAAACCCAAAGTGCAAGAGCGCCCAATGAGAGGCCACGGCCCACGAGTACAGTGTTGTGCACATACTCTGCTCCTCGTGGCTTGACGCTTGGCTTGGTAATCCTTGGTGCTCAACCAAAGAGAGGAGCTCTCGGCCTTGGTGCTTGGGTGATGCGTGGGGACCTCCTTTGGCTTGGACCTTGGCCTGGCAATCTGTGTTGTGATACAGATTGGCTCGTGCTCGATGCTCAATGACATGGTATCGTGTGGGATTTGACGGATACTTTAAACTTGGAGATTGTGTGATGGAGGTTAAACTTTAGAAGCGTGGGAGCTACCCCCAGCCGTTTGACGTGAGTAATGTTCATTTTGTTCAGAGGTTCGCAAGGGCCGTAGATGAAGATCGACAACTCTCTTTCTATTCCGCGTCGGCAACATGCACGCACGATAACGGTGGTTGGTGGTCGCGGTAAGAAAACCGCCGTCACACGTGTCACATTTTTACTCATCCGCATACAAGAAAAGGTATGGTAAACCGCTTATGGGGCAACATGGAAACCGCCTTACGTGGCATCACTATTACCTATTTATGGGAGAGAGTTAGGTTTTATTGGGCATTGTTGGACGATCGAGTGTAGGGAAGTCGACACCCTTCGATACTTAAAGAAGCTCCCCATACTTGCTGAAGATTTACCCTTCTACCCAGGGTGTAGGATGGCTGGGCCCTTGGCCACATGGTGAGCTCTTGGTGTTGTGAGCTAGGGCTGTGCTCCATATCTTTATAAAAAGAAGGCAGGCTGTTGAACTGTTACGCTGGTGTGGTGGTTGACATTCGATCTGGAAGTTGGCTCGGGCTGGGCCGAAAACTTCTTTTATTATCTCGTGTGTAAGCTTGGCGCTTGGACTGTTTGGGCGTGTCCATGGTTGTGGTGGAGAGTTAGGGTATGCTCTTTGGGGCCCGAACAAAACCCCCCTTTCGACTTGGCAACTGGACCCCTTTGAAGTAACAAAGGAGAGCACGATAGTGGACTTGGTTTGGTGTGGTGTGCCTGGCCACCCCTCTTTCGACTTAGCTGATTGTCCTCTGCTAGGCTCTCCGTGTTGAGCGCTGGGTCTGATAAAAGGAAGAGCGAGGCTCTTGGAGGCTGAGTGGTGTGCATGGGTTCCTCGGCTTGGTTGTGGGTCACTTGTTAGGATCCTTGTGTTGAGTACATGGGCTGGGCCCGATATAACAAAGGAAAGAGTGCTCCTGGGTGTACGTGGCGCTTATGTGTGATCCCCATTGGACTTGTCAGCTGGCTCTCCGTGGTGAGCTCGAGCTTGGGCCGTTATTCCTTTCTTACAATGATTCGTTGATGCGGAGTGCAACTATGTACGCCCTTGGGATCATGTGTGGGCTTGTTCAGCATGTGCTTGCAAAATAAAGAATTGAGGGCCTTGGTCAGAGCTCAACCTTTAATTTTCTTATTCCAATTCTTTTATTCGAAATCAAATTTTAATGTTTAGTTTGTGCAATGTGCTGACGGGGAAGGAATGCACTCTGCCTTGGAGTTTCCTGGTTATGCAAAAGAGTTGAAGGAAAGGAAAAATAGAGTTACAGGGTTGGAAGCTACCCTGGTAAGCCTCTTCCTTCCTGGAATACCTTCTCCCAGTTAGCTGGTTACACTTTTTAGTTTGCTCTAAGGAAGAGATGGGAGTTACTGGTTAAGATTTACATCGCTGTTGTGGTTATTAGTTTAGTTTAATTGCTAGATTAAGGTCTGCTCTTTTAAATTGGTAGCCATAATGGCTATTCCTGTTCACCGAAACTGTATTGTAAGAGCTTTAGGATTTAAGCCTCTACGTCGGGATTTCTCTTCATAGGGTTTTGATGAATAAAATTTGTGTGTTACAATTGGAACCATCAATGAGTTATAAGAACAAAATTTGTGTTTTAAAATCGAGTTCACAACACGATTGTGTTGTTTTTCCACTATGTATGTTTTCGGCATTTTCTATGAAGTTCTGTTTGTGAAGTAAAAATATATGTTTATATGGGAAAAGCCCTAACTACGCTTCTGTTATCTGTATGAATGCAATGTTTATTAGTATTCGGGAAAAGCCACACTTGCGACTACCCTTTTTATTACACAACAAGTTAATTGATTACTTCCAGCACCACGGCCGTGCCGATGTTGTAACTTGGTTTATATGTATTCATTTATTTGTTTAAAAACATTGTTTATCTAAATGCTTTAGCATTGGATTAATATTAGGGTTTGAATATTAAAAGATTTTATATAGAAATGTTGTTGTTTATTAAAAGGATTTGTTTAATGAAGTCTAGGCTGAACCCTAATTATAATTATTGTTTTATTTCTCTTGTTTTATAATGAAATCCTTAAGTCACGAGGATCTGCCAAAATGAGGTCTCGGCATTTTCCTATTAATGTGGCTTTGTTTAAAATATTTAAACAGTTATATATTCACGAGTTTCATAAGCAGTTATATATATATATTTATATCGTTCAAATTCTGTTTCTGTTATGCTTTATAAATAAATGGGAAAAGGCTCTTCAAGTTATCTCCCCTTTTGTTGCAGCCATCATATTTGTTTGTTATTTCTAGTAAATTTCACTATAATTCCAGGTGTAGTTAGGCCCTAAGGTCTTAGTGTTTGAGCCTTGCGCTCTGATACCATCTGTAGTGCCCTGGTTTTACAGCAGAGCACTAGGTAGATTTTCTGAGTTAATTCTCTGTGTATCAAACTTATTCAGGTATATGAGGTAGTTTCCAACCAAATTTCTAATCCTGTTAATGAGATTTAGTTTACTGTCTTGTCCTTAAAATTCATACATTCGTATTTAAAAAATAAACTAGTCATATCAATATTTTCTTGCCACAATTGTTTTCAGCATAAGAATATGTTTCACCGTAATAAAGCAGTAAATAGCAAGTATTTGCAGCTTTCAGAGTAAGTCTCAGCATAATAATCAAATTAAATAAATAACAAGGAAATTACCTAATGCTGATGCTAGTCGACCGTAGGTTGTAGCAGGTTATGATTTTATTCTCCTAGCCAGCCAAAACGATGTGTCCACCCTACCAACGAGCTATTATCTTGCTGGCCCTTGGAAATCAAAGGATTTCCAATCCCCCGAGCTCACAAAATGATAATCCTGAGAGCAGTATTCCTTTGGTTCTCCAAACCTTTCTCTGTACTTCCAGCTCCCCCCCCTTACCTTCAACTTCATACCCTCTATATACCCTTTTTTTTTCCCTACTCGAGAAGGCCTTGGGCTTACTCCACTGCCCCCAAACTCCCCTCTCGAGCCCCTCAACCATTAACTCCTTTCCTTTTGTATTTAATGTTCCTAATGGCATTAATAAAATATTATATAAATAGTTGACCCCTTTTCAACTTGGACATGGTGTGTCTTAATGGTCTACCTTAACCGTCAAGATAACTTACCTTAAGTTTTAATTTCTAAGATTCGTATTGAATAAATAAATAGTTTTAACCATTTTCCCCCACGTCACTTCCATTCAAGAATTGTTATCCTATTACGTTTAACTTAGTAATGGAAATAATCACACTTTACTCATTTATTAATCAATATTTACATTTTTACCTATATTGCAATTTTTATGACATGGGTATTTATTCAAATAACATTAATTAAGTCATAATATTAATTAAATCTCCACAAGGTAATAATAAATGGTGAATCTAATAAAATGTCTTTTAAATCAATTGTTTATTACATGAGTACCCTAACATCTACCTAGTATCGTCGTTCTACTAAACAAAGCACCCTTAAGTTCTTAAACAATCTTACTAATTAATTAGACAGTACCATTACCTTATTTACAACAATTCTCAGATGACAATGTGAACTGACGACACTTGTCTCAATGGTTTATCACAATGTTTACCAACAAGTAATACATAGCTTAATTGACTTGGTTTACACATCTTAAATAACCTTATATTCATTATCTGAATTCGATCAATGCATGATTAACATAATTACTTATAACGACTTATACATTTATTCAACAGGTTAAGTGTTTGTAATATCGATACTAGTGTACATGTGCAAGGTGTGCATGCGTGGCCAGCGTATGCACAGATCATAAATGTACTATAGGCAAACCCCATCCCGCCTATGCATACCTGCTAACTAATAGTAGTATTTACCCTCACGTAGAAGAACAAGCATAATATATATAGTACAATTACTTTAACATCCTCAGTTATTTACCAGTTAATTCTTTACGATTTCGCATTGTTATCTTTATCTCTACATTAGTTTAATCAATTATGTACAAGGAAGGGTACTTACTACCACTAACTTGGAATCAAGGAATACTCAACCCTCAACAGTACTAACTAACACATCCTCCCATCATAACCTACGTCCAGCATCCTCCCTATCCTTCCTCTGCTAGTACAAAAGTGGATGTCGGACTCACCGATCTGACCACATAGAACATGAGAGCGATAGTGTCGGCTGAACAACGGACCTATCCTCCCCTAGAAGGCATCCAACCATCGTCATCACAACTACATGGGGAGCGTGTCTCAGCACGGCCCTCCCACGACCTCGGGTATCATAGGAACATAGGGTGGGAAACACATCCATCCCTCTCAACATACCGGGTCTACACCCTTATCAAATCATACTCTGCTGCTATCAGGATTATCAGTTTGTGTTATCATATCATCATTTTTGGCTGACTTAGGTTTACTGTACGAACATGTTCTTTTCCCAATATATCAGATCAAGTAACTGGCTATCCCATAGCCCTTGTGTCTTGTAGGGTAGTATTTCGCAAAGTACAATTCATAGAAGCATTTCCCATTGATCGCCAATTGATCCATGTTATCACAATCATTTTATTTCATGTAACCTTTTTAGTTTATCATAGATGTGTACGACATATAACACTTCAATAATTTATATAAGAAGATGGTATCCACATACCGAATCATATAGTTAACATCTTATTAATGAAAGCATATAAACATATACTGTAATTGTAAAATAAAGAAATCACATGATAATCATGACATCGTAACCGCATCATAATCATTGTGAAATCGTAAAACAAGGCAACATTATATAATGACGTCCGTCATGTCGTAATATAGTTTACTCAGTCGAGTTGAGTTCAATAGATAATAAGAAAATAAAGTATAGTGTGTCTTAATTGATAAATGCATGTAATAAAAATATGGGGTGTTACATATTTGATCCAAAATATTCTCTATTCAATTGAAATTAACATCTAAAATGTATTCTTCCCAATTTGGGATCTAAGCAATATCCATCTCTCAGTAAATGCCTGCATGAAGTCTTGATCTCCTCCACTCATGGGATCAACTTAATCTTAACCATACCATCCTAGTTCCCACCCATATCACATGACATCTACCTATATTTCACAGATGTTAAAAATTCTCAGTTTTAACCCTAAGACAAGTTGCTTGATGAGTAATGTAGAGGGTTGTTTCTTGTAGATTGAACTTTGAAAACATGGGAAAGTTGTAGTGGAAGTCCTCTTTTACCAAATGCCATTTTGTGTCATGTATTGAACTATGCATGAGTAACATGGTTATCTTTGTACCCAATATTGTGTAAATTGTATTTTTATATGATGAAGTGTATTGAATAATGGTTATATCTCATTTAAAGGGAATTCAAATAGTTAAAATGCAGGACTCCTACAAGGTATATAGTATCCCCTGTGTTGAAGGTTAACTACCAATCATTTGCTGCTGATACTATGCTTTGGGGATCAACATAAGCAAACTGCTAGAAGATTGCCCTCAACATATTTTGTGAAGCTTCTAGATCAAAGGTGGATAGGATAACACTATGTCATACAAACACTCGTGCCAGACTCAATTGATAGCATGTGACAAAGATCTATAAGAGAGTGAGGAAATGAAAAATATCGCCAAATTTAATAGATGTTATAGACAGTCTAGAGAGTTGTATTTAATGTAGAAACCTATATATATTCTAAGTGTTGAATGATCATCTAGTTCTGTTTCCAATGTTGAATGCAACTTCCAACACTATGACATTTATAGCACCAACGTCAATGATGGCTTATATTGCAGAATACCTTACTGTCAAATTAAATGATATATTAATGTGTAAGTCCTGTTATTTCAGCTCTATATCTGCTAATTAGATTATCATGTTACCAATATGGGTTACATGTGTTTTATTAGGAAGCCTAATTTTGCAAAGGATCATGTTGACCCACTTTCATTCCAACTCCACTATTATTTCTTTGGTATCAGTTTATTAGATTATTATGCTAAGGAGAAGTGTCATATGCCCTTTCTTTGGTAGCCTAGTGTCCTAGCGGATCATCTGGACCTATTGTATATGCCATGAGTCCTGGATAAGATAGACTGACTATTTGTATTTGAATTACTCTTAGTGTTTGGTTTAGAAAAAGTCTCCAAAAGGATATTATTGGAAGTTGCATCCATCCAGGAAATTAGCTTGGAGAAATCCACAATTTTCTTCATCAAGTCAAATGCTAAAAGTCGTTAGAATTAGATCATGAGTACCCTGGGGTTTAAAAAGGGGAGAATTCCCTTCCAAATACTTGGGATATCCCCTCATTGCTTAATATTATGATGATGTTGGCATAATATTATTGATAAGATCAAATGTAAGATTGAATTATGGGCCAATAGATTCCTATGTGGAAGACTGGTATGTATATCATCCTTCCACTTTTCCATACCTATCTTCCTCAGCTCTAATCTACCTGCTCCAAACTCTAAATCAATGAATTGAATGCATGCTTATAAAATTATTGTGGGTTAGGAAAAAAAATGAAAGCTAATGGAACCCCTTACCATGCAAGAGGGAACTGATAGGACCTTGAGTACAACCAGTGATTCACCTAGATGTTAATTCTATTGTCGCCAAGTTGCTTTTGGAGGTCCTATTTTTTGGCATAACCATGCTCCATATCTCCATACTGTGCAAATATCATTGGCTTGGGGTATCTCTGCTGCTGAGTTTAAGAATCATTTAAGGTTGCTATGAATCCCCTTGGTCAATTTTCATTTATGCTATAGGATACTGGTGACTCAAAAGTAAACGATTTCACCAAAATATGCTTGAGGAGGCCTACAGGCCTTACACTACCACAACCCTTGATTGTCACATTAGTTTTGTGCATAAAAATCATTTTATTTCCTGCATCTTATCACCAAGGCATCATCATTATATGACGTATGAAATAGAATTAAGGAATCTAGTCCATCCATAGCCCCACGAAGCCATAAGCCAACCACTTGTGACAGAGATCACAAGAGAACTATCCTCCAAATAACTCTGCTGGATATGGGGTAACACCACCCACACTAAATAACATCTCAGCAACTCTGGTATAGTGTATCAATCAAATACTTCATTTGTGCAACATTGGGGGCACAAAAATCGCTTTGCACTAGAACACTTTCGTCAAAACAATGCAAACCATTCTGTTGAGGTGGCAAGTTAACTCAAGATGAGCCACTTGAGCAATGTGAGAAAAGATGTGTGCGTCCATAATAGCCCTTGAGCATCCAAATAACCAATACATAAGATATGATATGTCTGTATAGCATAGCTGATCAAAGAATAAAATAGGAGTGGATGATCATGTAGCATGAGGAATAACAATGCCAGTAACTTATCAGGATAACAACCTCCTAAGTAAGAGTGCTAAGCTATCACTCCAACCAAGGTCAAGCATCCATCCAAACATCCAAACTGAGCTGTTTGTATGTCCCTGAAGCAATGCCAAGGGTCTAGCATTGGTGATAAAAGCACTTTTGGAGTAAGTTCAGAATAGCTCCCGGAGTAATAATAATGGTGATTTACACAATAAATTGTTATATATGAGAAGAAGAACTCCCAAATAAACCAATTACATACATATATCCAATCAGAATTCCATGTATACTGGTAACTGGACGACTACACATTAGGCTTTCAAAATGTGCCTAGCATTATATTGTCAAGCTCACTTGATTGCATTTTTCAATTAATTTTTGTTAAGGACTTTTCATAAGAGTCACTAAATTTTCTTCTTGAAATGGCATGGAGTTGTATCAGCTCTGGCTATAGACAATAATCAGCTGGGAAACATACCCTAAATAAATTTGTCCCTAAAAATGGATCTGGGATGGGTATGTAGAATGAATACGTTTTTTTGTCAACCTTGTAATTTTGTGAAGTATGATTCCTTTCGGTATCAGAAACCATCGGTATAAAGTCTAATGAAAAATACAGGAAATGAATACCACTCAACTGTAAACAAGAAGACAAGTAATACAAGTAATATTGGCCAACTACACATTAGGCTTTCAAAATGTGCCCAACATTATATTGTCAAGCTCACTTGATTGCATTTTTCAGTTAATTTTTGTTAAGGACTTTTCATAAGAGTCACTAAATTTTCTTCTTGGAATGGCCTGGAGCTGTATCAGGTCTGGGTAAAGACAACAATCAACTGGGAAACATACCCTAAATAAATTTGTCCCTAAAAATGGATCTGGGATGGGTATGTAGAATGAATACATTTTTTTGTCAACCTTGTAATTTTGTGAAGTATGATGCCTTTCGGTATTAGAAACCATTGCTATAAAGTCTAATGCAAAAGCCAAGAAATGAGTACCACTAAGCTGTAAACAAGAAGACAAGTAATACAAGTAATACTGGACGACTACACATTAGGCTTTCAAAATGTGCCTAGCATTATATTGTCAATCTCACTTGATTGCATTTTTCAATTAATTTTTTTTAAGGACTTTTCATAAGAGTCACTAAATTTTCTTCTTGGAATAGCCTGGAATTGTATCAGCTCTGGGTACAGACAACAATCAATTGGGAAATATACCCTAAATAAATTTGTCCCTAAAAATGGATCCGGGATGGGTATGTAGAATGAATACGTTTTTTTGTCAACCTTGTAATTTTGTGAAGTTTGATACCTTTCGGTATCAGAAACCATTGCTATAAAGTCTAATGCAAAAGCCAAGAAATAAATACCACTAATTTGTAAACAAGAAGACAAGTAATAGTAGACAACTACACAGTAGGCTTTCAAAATGTGCCCAGCATTATATTGTCAAGCTCACTTGATTGCATTTTTCAATTAATTTTTGTTAAGGAATTTTCATAAGAGTCACTAAATTTTCTTCTTGGAATAGCCTGGAGCTGTATCAGCTCTGGGTATAGACAACAATCAACTAGGAAACATACCCTAAATAAATTTGTCCCTAAAAATGGATCTGGGTCCGGGATGGGTATGTAGAATGAATACGTTTTTTTTTCAACCTTGTAATTTTGTGAAGTATGATGCCTTTCGGTATCAGAAACCATCTCTATAAAGTCTAATGCAAAAGCTACGAAATGAATACCACTAAGCTGTAAACAAGAAGACAAGTAATACACGTAATACTGGATGACTACACATTAGGCTTTCAAAATTCGCCCAACATTATATTGTCAAGCTCACTTGATTGCATTTTTTAATTAATTTTTGTTCAGGACTTTTCATAAGAGTCACTAAATTTTCTTCTTGGAATGGCCTAAAGCTGTATCAACTCTGGGAATAGACAACAATCAACTGGGAAACATACCCTAAATAAATTTGTCCCTAAAAATGGATCTGGGATGGGTATGTAGAATGAATACGTTTTTTTGTCAACCTTGTAAATTTGTGAAGTATGATGCCTTTCGGTATCATAAACCATCGCTATAAAGTCTAATGCAAAAGCCAAGAAATCAATACCCACTAATCTGTAAACAAGAAGACAAGTAATACTGGACGACTACACATTAGGCTTTCAAAATGTTCCTAGCATTATATTGTCAAGCTCACTTGATTTCATTTTTAAATTAACTTTTGTTAAGGAATTTTCATAAGAGTCACTAAATTTTCTTCTTGGAATAGCCTGGAGATGTATCATCTCTAGGTAAAGAAAACAATCAATTGGGAAACATACCCTAAATAAATTTGTCCCTAAAAATGGATCCGGGTTCCGGGATGGGTATGTAGAATGAATACGTTTTTTTTTCAATGTTGTAATTTTGTGAATTATGATGCCTTTCGGTATTGGAAACCATCTCTATAAAGTCTAATGAAAAAGCTATGAAATGAATACAACTAAGCTATAAACAAGAAGACAAGTAATACAAGTAATACTGGACGACTACACATTAGGCTTTCAAAATGTGCCCATCATTATATTGTCAAGCTCACTTGATTGCATTTTTCAATTAATTTTTTTAAGGACTTTTCATAAGAGTCACTAAATGTTCTTCTTGGAATGGCCTAGATCTGTATCGACCCTGGGTACAGACAACAATCAATTGGGAAACATACCCTAAATAAATTTGTCCCTAAAACTGGATCTGGGATGGGTATGTAGAATGAATACGTTTTTTTGTCAACCTTGTAATTTTGTGAAGTACGATGCCTTTCGGTATCAGAAACCATCGCTATAAAGTCTAATGCAAAAGCCAGGAAATGAATACCAATAAGCTGTAAACAAGAAGACAAGTAATACAAGTAATACTAGACGATTACACATTAGGCTTTCAAAATGTGCCCAGCATTATATTGTCAAGCTCACTTGATTGCATTTTTCAATTAATTTTTGTTAAGGAATTTTCATAAGAGTCACTAAATTTTCTTCTTGGAATGGCCTGTAGCTGTATCAGCTCTAAGTACAGACAACAATCAACTGGGAAATGTTTCCCCTAAATAAATCTGTCCCTGAAAATGGATCTGGGATGGGTATGTAGAATGAATACATTTCTCTGTCAACCTTGTAATTTTGTGAAGCATGATGCCTTTCGGTATCAGAAACCATCGCTATAAAGTCTAATGCAAAAGCCACGAAAAGAATACCACTAAGCTGTAAATAAGAAGACAAGTAATATAAGTAATACTGGACGACTACACATTAGGATTTCAAAATGTGCCCAACATTATATTTTCAAGCTCACTCGATTGCATTTTTCAATTAATTTTTGTTAAGGACTTTTCGTAAGAGTCACTAAATTTTCTTCTTGGAATGGCCTGGAGTTGTATCAGCTCTGGGTATAGACACCAATAAACTGGGAAACATACCCTAAATAAATTTGTCCCTAAAATGGATCTGGAATGGGTATGTAGAATGAATACGTTTTTTGTCAACCTTGTAATTTTGTGAAGTGCGATACCTTTCGATATCAGAAACCATCGCTATAAAGTCTAATGCAAAATCCAGGAAATGAATACCACTTAGCTGTAAAAAAGAAGACAAGTAATACAAGTAATGTTGGACGACTACACATTAGGCTTTCAAAATGTGCCCAGCATTATATTGTCAAGCTCAATTGATTGCATTTTTCAATTAATTTTTGTTAAGGGCTTTTCATAAGAGTCACTAAATTTTCTTCTTGGAATGGCCTGGAGCTGTATCAGCTCTAGATACAGACAACAATCAACTAGGAAACATACCCTAAATAAATTTGTCCCTAAAAATGGTTCTGGGATGGGTTTGTAGAATGAATATGTTTTTTTGTCAACCTTGTAATTTTGTGAAGTATGATGCCTTTCGGTATCAGAAACCATCCTTATAAAGTCTAATGCAAAATATAAGAAATGAATACCACTAAGATGTAAACAAGAAGACAAGTAATACAAGTAATACTGGACGACTAACACATTAGGCTTTCAAAATTTGCCCAGCATTATATTGTTAATCTCACTTGATTGCATTTTTCAATTAATTTTTGTTACGGACTTTTCATAAGAGTCACTAAATTTTCGTCTTGGAATGGCCTGGAGCTGTATCGGCTCTGGGTACAGACAACAATCCATTGGGAAATATACCCTAAATAAATTTTTCCCGAAACATGGATCTGGGATGGGTATGTAGAATGAATACGTTTTTTGTCAACCTTGTAATTTTGTGAAGTATGATGCCTTTCGATATCAGAAACCATCGCTATAAAGTCTAATGAAAAATCCAGGAAATGAATACCACTCAGCTATAAAGAAGAAGAGAAGTAATACTATCCCACTACACATTAGGATTTCAAAATGTGCCCAACATTATATTGTCAAGCTCAGTTGATTGCATTTTTCAATTAATTTTTGTTCAGGACTTTTCATAAGAGTCACTAAATTTTCTTCTTGGAATGGCCTGGAGCTGTATCAACTCTGGGTAAAGACAACAATCAACTGGGAAACATACCCTAAATAAATTTGTTCCTAAAAATGGATCCGGGATGGGTATGTAGAATGAATACGTTGTTTTGTCAACCTCATAATTTTGTGAAGTATGATGCCTTTCGGTATCAGGAACCATCGCTATAAAGTCTAATGCAAAAGCCAAGAAATGAATACCACTAAGCTGTAAATAAGAAGACAAGTAATACAAGTAATACTAGATGACTACACATTAGGCTTTCAAAATGTGCCTAGGATTATATTGTCAAGCTCACTTGATTGCATTTTTCAATTAATTTTTGTTAGGACTTTTCATAAGAGTCACTAAATTTTCTTCTTGGAATGGTATGGAGCTGTATCAGCTCTAGTTATAGACCATAATCAACTAGGAAACATACCCTAAATAAATTTGTCCCTAAAAATGGATCTGGGATGGGTATGTAGAATGAATACGTTCTTTTGTCAACCTTGTAATTTTGTGAAGTATGATGCCTTTTGGTATCAGAAACCACCTCTATAAAGTCTAATGCAAAATCCAGTAAATGAATACAACTCAGCAGTAAAAAAGAAGACAAGTAATACTGGCCGACTACACATTAGGCTTTCAAAATGTGCCCAACATTATATTCTAAAGCTCAGTTGATTGCATTTTTCAATTAATTTTTGTTAAGGAATTTTCATAAGAGTCACTAAATTTTCTTCTTGGAATGGCCTGGAGCTATATATGGTCTGGGTAAAGACAACATTCAACTGGGAAACATACCCTAAATAAATTTGTCCCTAAAAATGGATCTAGGATGGGTATGTAGAATGACTATGTTTTTTTGTCAACCTTGTAATTTTGTGAGGTATGATGCCTTTCGGTATCAGAAACCATCGCTATAAAGTCTAATGCAAAAGCCAAGAAATGAATACCACTAAGCTGTAAAAAAGAAGACAAGTAATACAAGTAATACTAGATGACTACACATTAGGCTTTCAAAATGTGCCTAGCATTATATTGTCAAGCTCACTTGATTGCATTTTTCAATTAATTTTTGTTTAGGACTTTTCATAAGAGTCACTAAATTTTCTTCTTGGAATATCCTAGAGCTGTATCAGCTCTGGGTACGGACAACAATCAATTGGGAAACATACCCTAAATAAATCTGTCCCTAAAAATGGATTCGGGATAGGTATGTAGAATGAATACGTTTTTTTGTTAACCTTGTAATTTTGTGAAGTATGATGCCTTTCGGTATCAGACACCATCGCTATAAAGTCTAATGCAAAAGCCAAGAAATGAATACCACTAATCTGTAAACAAGAAGACAAGTAATACTAGATGACTACACATTAGGATTTCAAAATGTGCCTAGCATTATATTGTCAGGCCCACTTGATTGCATTTTCAATTAATTTTTGTTAAGGAATCTTCATAAGAGTCACTAAATTTTCTTCTTGGACTAGCTTGGGGATGTATCAGCTCTGGGTACAAACAACAATCAACTGGGAAACATACCCTAAATAAATTTGTCCCTAAAAATGGATCCGGGTCTCAGGATGGGTATGTAAAATGAATACGTTTTTTTTTCAACCTTCTAATTTTTTGAAGTATGATGTCTTTCGGTATTAGAAACCATATCTATAAAGTCTAATGCAAAATCTACAAAATGAATACCACTAAGCTGTAAACAAGAAGACAAGTAATACAAGTAATACTGGATGACTACACATTAGTCTTTCAAAATGTGCCCAGCATTATATTGTCAATCTCACTTGATTGCATTTTTCAATTATTTTCTTTTAAGGAATTTTCATAAGAGTCACTAAATTTTCTTCTTGGAATGGCCTGGAGCTGTATCAGCTCTGGGTACAGACAGAAATCAGCTGGGAAACATAACCTAAATAAAATTTTCACTAAAAATGGATCCATCCCAAAGGGATCTGGGATGGGTCTGTAGAATGAATACGTTTTTTTGTCAAACTCGTAATTTTGTGAAGTATGATGCCTTTCAGTATCAGAAACCATCGCTATAAAGTATAATGCAAAAGCCAGGAAATTAATACCACTAATTTGTAAACAGGAAGACAAGTAATACAAGTAATACTGGATGAATACACATTAGGCTTTCAAAATGTGCCCAACATTATATTGTCAAGCTCACTTGATTGCATTTTTCAATTAATTTTTGTTAAGGAATTTTCATAAGAGTCACTCAATTTTCTTCTTGGAATGGCCTGGAGCTGTATCAGCTCTGGGTACAGACAACAATCAACTGGGAAACATACCCTAAATAAATTTGTCCCTAAAAATGGATCTGGGATGGGTATGTAGAATGAATACGTTTTTTGTCAACCTTGTAATTTTGTGAACTATGATGCCTTTCGGTATCATAAACCATCACTATAAAGTCTAATGAAAAATCCAAGAAATGAATACCACTAAGCCGTAAACAAGAAGACAAGTAATACAGGTAATACTGGACGACTACAACGATTAAAATTGAGCCATTCAATTTGAAACAGGAAAGAGAGGAGGGTTATTTCGATTCGGAAGGGAATTATGTAGAGTACAGAAATGGCAATGAAATTAAGGTCTCTTCTATGATATTCAATATGATGTTTTCTTATGTTCATCACTGAATTTGAGGGAATCTCAAATCATGTATTTATGATAGTCACACCTTATTTGCAGAAGCATATTTTTTTTCTATGTTGTATTTCATGACTAGTTACTTTTCTATTGATGAAATGTGCAATCTATTACGTGTTTGAACTAGGATTCCTGGCTTGATAGTGTGGAGGTGGACACTTGTTTTGCATAGGAGCACTTGAAACAATCTATTGAAGCAAGTGAAGATGATGATGATCTTTCACAATATTTTATGCCCACAGGTAAGTGCCAGACTTGTTCCTTCTAAGAGATCTGCCTCTGAGAGGCTAGATCTGATCTAGAATTCAATTTTTCTGAGTACAAGGAAGGTTCACTCAATCAGATAAGTTACTTGACCTATTTTTCTTTGATAATTAGTTTTACTTACTACTGTACTATTGTTTATGATTTCACTGTATTGATGAGGTTGTTGAACTTTAACACAGTGACCCTTGAGTAGTGTTAAAGTTGAAAGAGATGAAAATTATGTTTTAAACTTCAGATCTGATTAAAACAAAAACTACACCAGAAAAAAAGCCAAACTATGATTTAATTATCAAAGCGAAAAATATGATTTAAGAATATGTGCTCAAAAATTAAATCTAGTAGGGTTGGGGCTCTCTAAGAAGTCTTCTTCAGATGCTAAATTAAGCTTAACACCTTCTGAATCACTATCACAAATAACATCACATCCATCATTGATTGAATGGCCAGCCTCTAGGTTTAATGGTGGGATTATTGTTTAATACCATAGATTTTGAAAAGTTAGAAAGAAGCACATTTTAAAATCCATGTGAATGGGATGGATTGTTATTATTCATTATTCATAAGTTCTCTGCTAATTGATTTGTTTAGAGCCATTTTTTGGGATCAATATTTTTATTTTGTAGCAGTAGCCAGTAGGTACTGTGCCCCACCTATCTATGATATTAGAAACCGGTAAAAGCAGGTGGTCATATTAGGTTACGTCCATTTTAACTAGAAGCTTTCCTCTTCTGTTATTTTCTTATATTTTAGATGGTATTTTTGTGAATTGAAACTCAAGCATATAGTTATTATAAGAGTACATGGATATACACATCACGATTCAAGACAAAAAATATAATTTGTTGTTGTTCAAGTGCATGTAGAACTTAGGAAAAGCTATTTTGAAGGGGAATATCTTCTTAATGTCATGCCATCCCCTTCATCTATTTTTGTTTATAGTATTCTGACCTTTCATTGCCTAACTTATGTCTCTGTTTCTCCCACCAATCCCAGTTTGTTTTCTGTATTTCCAAATTTTGAAATGATATTTTAGGAGAAATTAGAAACAAAAAAAATCAGTCGTCAAAGGTGAAAGTTTGCTGGAAAGTTTAGGATCATAATTTTGCAATGGTAAATGCTGACCAATGCTACATCAACATCTTATTGCCTGTTAGTGTGTTTTCCCGATTGTTAAAACTTAAATCACTACATGGCTTTTTGACATTTGAAAGAGCTGAAAGATGACGACCTTTTAACCTTCACATTAGTGAATTTCTCTATAAAGGTGTTGAGATAGGATGCTGTGGTATATTATCATAGTAAATCTAGAAACTAATCCACTAATCCACCCAAAACTTCACAAAATCTAGAAACTATTTAAAACTATGTTCCATTTGGATTTATCTTTTCACTGGATCCTCAAAAATGAAATTTTCTAAAAGATTGAAACTTTGAAACTATGTTTCATTTAGAATTATTTTCTGGATCCTCAAAAATAAAATTTTCAAGCCTAAAGAGGATTAGGATAGGAAATGGAACCAGTTACTAGACTTATGATAAGATAAATAATATATTAACCTTGACACTATATAATAAATGTTATATAGGTTTGAATATATAGTTGAATATGAAATCACTTCGAAATCAACATTTTATATCTCATACTGTACAACATTTATTACTGGTTGAACATTGTTTAACATATCCTACATTAGGCCTAAGTAGATACAAGGTACGTTTTGTAACTATTTCGAATTTACAAGCCGAGTAACATGATCTACCAATTTTGAATCCCAATTGCAGGAGGTGTGATCATGAATTAGGCCAAGTACATACTAAGTACATTTTGTAACTATTAAGGGTCGAGTGGTGTATTCTGCAAATTTCGCATCCCAATTGCAAGACGTGTGATCCACTAGAGTAGGTACATATTACATACGGTTGTTGGCATAATATGCAGATTTGGAAACCACCGATCACTTTTGTTAAAAAGGTCAAGCAAGTTACACACGATCTGAGACACTTTGTAGGAATGATATAACATAAATTTGCTCAAATCCATACTATCTTCCAAAAGAGGGTTAAGAGCATAATTTGCCAATTTCCCGAGCATTATCATTAGCAACCTCTTCCTATTTTCTTCTTATTCTATCAGCCTTATTCTGCTCTCTCTCATACTTCTCTCTTTCTATTGGGTAAAAGCACTCATACGGTTGATGACAGATTGTACTCCCATTCCCATGAACGACCACTATGAATTCATGAAGCTTTTTAACATGCATCCAAAGAGGATAGAAATCATTCCTCTTGTTGGGATTAGGAGTTGGAGCAAGAGAAGTAGATTGGTTGGCATCCATTGTTCCTGTAAAAGAAAATAAAAAAATAGATCTTCAATGAGTAATATAGATAATGGAAGCATAAACCATAAGAAAACACTCAAATAACTACCAAGAAATCTTATTGCTCACCTAAACACAGAGTAAGTGGTTGCGGAAGCTTCCAAAAACACCACAAAATACTGGTTGTAGCTAGAATCATCCTGCTCAAGCTATCCAAAAGACTGAAAATTTGCTTGTTGTAATTGCACTTGCTCAAACTATATGAGGAAAAAATGAGGGGAAATCCTTTTTCTATTTTTCTTAATGTACCGAGGGGGATCTAAAAGTGTCATTAAGGCTTAATTAAACTCAAATTAGGGTTAGAGTCTCATTGGTGGGTCCTTGCAGTCAAACCAAATAAAAAATTGCCAATTCAATTTGGAAATGCATTGTACAGACCATGGCATGGCCTTGAAACATCAACTGGTTGTACAAAATGCGTTTTAGGCCACATCACATGTGTTTCGAGGTTGTACCACATGCGTTTCAGTACATGGTATTGTTTTTAGTCAAACCAAATAAAAAATTTCCCAATTCAATTTGGAAATGCATTGAACAGACCATGGCATAGCCTTGAGACACCAGCTGGTTGTACAAAATGCATTTTAGGCCACACCAAATGTGTTTCAAGGTTGTACCACATGCGTTTCAGTACATGGTATTGTCCCTTAGGGATCATTTCCTGCAACTTAGCTCACCAACTACCAATCTCTAAGATGAAAAGTAGTTCTGTTTAACAAAGACACTTTCTGCCCAACAATAAAAAAATGGAAGAAGACCACAAGAAACCTTAGGCTATGCCAACAAATAATGCCCCAAATAGAGCACTCCTCAAAGCAAGTTGTCCACGTGTCACACTAGGGTTTGTCAAATTTGATCTCCAAGCTAGGTGTCAACATGTCAAGCATAACTTCTCCAACGTGGTGTGCCATCCAATCAATGACTCCTCAACTCAAGCATTCCTCAAACCATGTAAGGTGGTTACAAGCACCCAACCTCCAAGTGCCTAATGCCCTCCTCCCAAGTGGGTTTTCCACATGTGACAAGTGCCCATACTCCTCAACAAGTGTGCCATTGTAGATGATGTCATATATTCCTCATGTGCCAATTACCACATCAAGAAGTGCGCCTCCCTAGCGTGATCCCAAGGAAAGCATACACCCAATCTAAGCTCTCTAAATGCAAATAAAAAATAAACAAATGGACTATGATATCACAATTCGTTCACATCCTATGAAGTACTCCTCCTATCTAGGTGAAAACACTTCTGGAGATACCAAAAGATAACAATACTAACCCCTATCTAACATTTAGCTGGACACATGCTGAGTGGTGATTGTGTGAGCACCAATCACATTATGTTACAGGTCTTCCCTCAAGACCTTGGTATAATTTTCCTAGCTAATATCTTGAGTGTCTATTGAAGCTCCTAGCAAAGGTTTTGTATGCTAATTTTTTTTCCTTTTATTTTTTGTTTTGGGAAAAATGGTTCAGAAATACAAAATATTAGGCAATTTGATTTGTTCTAATGTAAGCATCTGTAATATCCATTCTTCTACTTTCCACACTAAAAGGAATTGAAATGATTTTATAATTTATTATATTGAACCAAACATGTAGAACTAGAACTGAACAAATTGCACTCCCATTCCCATGAATGACCACTGTGAATTCATGAAGCTTTTTAACATGCCTCCAAAGATGATAGAAGTCATTCCTCTTGTTGGGATTAGGAGTTGGATCAAGAGAAGTAGATTGGTTGGCATCCATTGTTCCTGCAAAAGGAAATAAAAAACAGATATTCAATGAGTAATATAGATAATGGAAGCATAAACCCTAAGAAAACACTCAAATAACTACCAAGAAAGCTTATTGCTTACCTAAACACAGAGGAAGTGGTTGCTGAAGCTTCCCAAAACACCACAAAAAACTGCTTGTAGCTAGAATCGTCCTTGCTCAAGTTATCCAAAAGATTGAAAATTTGCTTGCTGTAATTGCACTTGCTCAAACTGTATGAGGAAAAAATGAGGGGAAATCCTTTTTCTAATTTTTTTAATGTGTTGAGAGGCATCTACAAGTGTCATCAAGGCTTAATTAAACTCAAATTAGGGTTAGAGTCTCATTGGTGGGTCCTTGCAGTCAAATCAAATAACAAATTGCTAATTCAATTTGGAAATTCATTGTAGACCATGACATGGCCTTGAAGCACCAGCTGGTTGTACAAAATGCATTTTAGGCCACATCACATGTGTTTCGAGGTTATACCACATGCGTTTCAGTACATGGTATTGTTTGCAATCAAACCAAATAAAAAATTGCCCAATTCAATTTGGAAATGCATTGAACAGACTATGGCATGGACTTGAAACACCAATTGGTTGTACAAAATGCGTTTTAGTCCACATCACATGTGTTTCAAGGTTGTAACACATGTGTTTCAGTACATGGTATTGTCCCCTAGGGAGCATTTCCTGCAACTTATCTCACCAACTACCAATATCTAAGGTGCAAAGTAGTTTTGTTTAACAAAGACACTCTTCGCCCAACAATAAAAAATGGAATAAGACCACAAGCAACCTTAGGTTATGCCAACAAATAATGCCCCAAACAGAGCACTCCTCAAAGCAAGTTGTCCACGTGTCACACTAGGGTTTGTCCAATTTTCTCTCCAAGCTAGGTGTCGACATGTCAAGCGCAACTTCTCCAAGATGGTGTGCCATCCAATCAATGACTCCTCAACTCAAGCATTCCTCAAACCATGTAAGGTGGTTACAAGCACCCAACCTCCAAGTGCCTAATGCTCTCCTCCAAAGTGGTTTTTCCACATGTGACAAGTGCCCATACTCCTCAACAAGTGTGCCCTTGTAGATGGTGCCATATATTCCTCATGTGCCAATTACCACATCAAGAAGTGTGCCTCCCTAGCATGATCCCAAGGAAAGCATACACCCAATCTAAGCTCTCCAAATGCAAATGAAAAATAAAAAAATGGGCTATGAGACCACAAGCCGTTCACATCCTATGAAGTACTCCTCCTATCTAGGTGAAAACACTTATGGAGCTACCAAAATCCAACAATACTAACCCCTATCTTACATTTAGCTGGACACATGCTGAGCGGTGATTGTGTGAGCACCAATCACATTATGTTACAAGTCTTCCCTCAAGACCTTGGTATCATTTTCCTAGCTAATATATTGAGTGTCTATTGAAACTCCTAGCAAAGGTTTTGTATGCTATTTTTTAGCCATGAACTTGATTGAGAGATGAAAACCATGGTTAATATGCTCTAAAATATATAGATTGAATAACATGTTATATATAGAGATTTAATGATATAACAACTTTAGGCAAAAAAATGGTCAAAGTGAATAGTATATGTGATATCATATTTTTCTTCACTTTATATATAATCACCGGTATGTCTATTTTTCCTTGCCTCTATGTCTTTTTCTGTTGTGATATGAAAATTTATGGTGTACATGTGTGTGTATGTGTGAGTGTGTGCACGGTTGTGGATACACTTTATATGTGTGGTTACTATCTATTGATGAGGTGATGTTTATATTCATTGTTGGAAAACTTGTGAGAATGCATAAATTATCACACTAATATTTGCAATATAACACAAAATATGCATATTATGTAATGAAATTAATACTAATGTTTTCAATTGATTATTTCTTCTTGTTTGCAGAAAAATGGTGAAGATGACTCCTTAGATGATCTAGATTATGTTGTCACCAATGTACCAGAGAAATATATTGCTGATAATGATGCAAATGGATCAGATGAAAATGATGATGAATATGATGTTGGGATAGATGAGGATGAGGAAGAGGATGATGATGATAATGGTGGTGATGATGATGATAATGGTAGCCATTGATGCTACTATTGCGATTGTGGATGTTTATTGCTTTCTCGATGCTACTAGACACATATTCTTATTTTTTTGATGAACCAAGTTCATATTAAATTCTTGGTCATTTTGATTTGTATGGTGGATTTATGTTGACATATAAACTTTGATTATCCTTGATCATTTTGACATTTTTAGATATGGATATTAAAAAAGATATTTCTTGTGATATTGGTATTTTCACTATATATATTGTTCACTTGTTCTTTTAACCTTAATATGATGATCTATATGATAGGTTATTGATGTGATGATGTTTTATAATTTCACTTCTTTTGATGAAAGATAATGGTGATGTTATCGTTATTATACTGTAAATTTATCTATATTGGAAATTTTCGATGATATTTTAATGGAAAATTAATATATATGATGATGTTACAATAATGCTATGCAATTAATTTCAATAATGGTATCTACAATTAATTTGAATGTTTCATTATGTTATTTCTGAACTATGAAGTAAATGATATATGAGAACTATTGAAATTAATGAAATAATTATAAAAATTTGATATAATTAATATATTAGCACACAATTGGATATAGTTGTAGGTGTTAAATAGCAAGCCTAATGTGGTGCTAATAAGGAAGCAAAATAGGAAGCAAAACTAGGAGCTAAAATGGAATCCCACTATGTCATAGATCTAGAAGCAACATTGGATGCAATACCTAGCGCTAAGTTGGAAGTCAATTCTGATGCTAAAGCAGAAGCCAAACCAGAAGCTAAACTAGTGGCCAACAAAGAAACAAAATTAGATGCTTAATGGGAAGCTAAATGTGGTGTTCATAAGGAAGCAAAACAAGAAGAAATTCAAGGAGCTCAATGGGAAGCAAAATGTGGCGCTAGTGTGGGAGTAAAAAATGGACGCTAAATTGGTAGCAAAACATGGTGCTAATGTTGACATAAATAGAGATACAAAACTAGGCATTAGAAATGATGCAACACTTGACGCTAATGACGAAGCCAAACATGGCATTGATATGGTAGAAAAATAAGATGCTACTTTGGATGCAAAACATGGCACTACATAGGAAACAAAATATGGTGCAACAATAGAAGAAAACATTGGCACCATTTTGGTAGCAAAACACGATGCAAAAAAGGAAGCGAAAATTGGTGCATATTGGAAGTAAAACGTGGTGTAAAATGGGATGATAAAGTGGTAGCACATATGGATGCAATATTGGATTGTAATTTGGATGCATATATGGCATGAATGTATATGCAAACATAAATGCTAACATGGCGCTTTTAAGGATGCAAATAGGGCGCTAATGGGGATGTCATTTAGGAAGTAAAAGAGGACGAGCTCTATGAAGCAAAATAATATGTTATTTAGGAAGCAAACCTCGATGTCATTTAGGAAGCAAAATTGGACGCTATTTTAGACATCATAAATGATGCTATTTAGGAAGCAAAAAAATATGCTATTTTAGACTCTTTAAGTTTTGTCCATGACCCGTCCCATTTAGCATCTACTTCGACCACTCAATGATAAAATAATTTACACTAAAAATGGACGCTAATTCTACGATTTGTTGTAGTGACCACTGGAGCCATTTACTTTTCAACAATCATACAAATCTAATTTCTACTAAGAGGCTTTTGAGGCCTTCCAACATATGCATACTAGAATGTGGAGTTTATTTTGGATAAAAGTAGGGTTTATATCAGTCATTAAACTCATTAAAAGGTATTGTAGCATAGTTCATGTGATTTTGGGAGGTTACATGTGGATTTGGAGGAAAACTAATCAAGGGCGCTACTAAGGATTGCTCAACTAGGAGGTTTACAGATAAATCCAAATAGTTTTAGATGCTTCCAAAAACTTAGGGGAAGGGATGGAATGGCTTGTATACTGTATTAATAGACTCACATAACTTACATATATTAAAAATGATGCACATATAATGATTTGTAGAAAATATGAAAAACTAGTTAATTAAAATTACTCATTGAGCTAGTCTTGCATTTCTTGTTCTCAAACTGCCTTAAAGGATTACTAAAATATGTTATGAAGATTTAAATGCTTCTGATAAATGTCCATTAATAGTAATAGGCCAAAATTTGAAGTCCATAATACATATTTGATATTTTATTTCATTAAGAATTATAGAGAGCCTCCAAGGCTAGGAAAATCTTACACAGTGAGAGAGAATGAGTGTAAGAGGAAGAGAATAAGATGTATCTCTGCTTTGAATATGATTTCTAACTAATAGAAGGTCTGGTGTCTGAATATTTAGGGTGCACTAGTATTCTTGAGCTAATATGGGCGCATTCACTGAACTGGAACTTCACACGTGCGCTCCTTAACACATTAAACCTTGTCTATGGTGAGAATGGGTGTATCTTGGTCATCTGGACACCTTTTTCAAAGAGAAAAAAAAGTTATTAATACTGGAAACAAACCTCTAGACATAATGGAATAGGTATTACAACCCAGAAATGATCATAAGTGCTGAACCCAAAACCTCTATTTCGGCCCTTCAACATTGTGTCCACATAATGATAAGAATGCCACAGAAGATAGGAAGAAGAGAGGATGTAATAATAGATCATGGATCAGATCTTCAAATCAAATATCCATGTCTGAAAATAATGAGAGAGTATCAGAGAAAGAGAAGTAGAATAGAAAGAATGGGGCTCATCTCCCATTGGTTGTCTAGGGAACACCACCTTTCCTTGAGAAGAATAAAATGCTCACACATAAATTCAATTTGAAAAAAGTTATGAATATGAGTTTCTTTGATTGTTTTATAGAATTCATGGTGACCTACTGAGCATTTTGACCTGCTTGGTGACATGTGAGAACCCTTCCACATGGGCCACCCATGAATGCATAGAATTTCCTTTCTTTTTCCTTACAAGCTTTTCT
Organism: Larix kaempferi; assembly: GCA_027924585.1. NCBI lineage: Eukaryota > Viridiplantae > Streptophyta > Pinopsida > Pinales > Pinaceae > Larix > Larix kaempferi. The sequence continues at coordinate 1,366,015 of BSBM01000010.1, forward strand.
CTCCTTTAGAAACTACGCCCCCCTTGTCTCAAGTTGTTTCCTGCTTTGTAAAAATTTCCTTCTTTGTAAACTAGGATCCTTTTTGGAAACTGCGCCCTCCTTAGCTTTTTATGGTTGTTTCCATTTTTCTGCTTTTGGCATCTTCTTACACCTTCTCTGCTTTTCCTCTTTTTCCATTTTCTTGTCTCCAGTTCCATTTTGGAAACCTTATCCTCATGAGGGTGCCCTCTTGGCCCACTTGCTCCATTATTTAGGAATTTAATTAATAAAAATTAATAAAAATACAACCTTTACTTGACTTTGGCTAAATTTAAATCCATGCATACATGATGAAATAAAATTATTTACCTACGGGTTATTTTGTCCCCTTTTATCCATGGCCACTGAATTAGCCAAAATTGGGGACATGACAGTCCTCCCTCCCAAAAAATTTCTTGTCCTCAAGAAAAATATCCCAAGAGTCCATCATGCTTTTGCTGCACTACTCTGATCATAATCATATCTCCAAAAACAAACAATTCCATGATCCCATTGCTTGTATGAAACTCCCATGGATCTGAATACCATCCAATAAAATCTATCAGACAAAAGAATGCTTGAATCCCACTACTTCCACTGCAAGTTTCCAGGTAGTAGTGTCATGTGTGGAAAACTGTCCTCCCATGGAATACTAGGATCCCACTGATCATACTGCATCTCACCAAACATTAGTAACAAGAAAAATTCATCATCATAGGAAATTCTAGTAAGGATGAAAACATCATACAACCACATTGGAAAATCATCATTTCCAATGCAACTCTGAAAATTTGAGGGCCCCTCAATCAAGATATGCAACTCTCCATGGTAGGACCCAATCAAGAAAAGACTATGCACCACCAAATATTCCTCCAAAGAGTGAGCCCAAACCTCATCCACTCGAACAAGAAAGTTCTCATGTTCCCCATGCACACAAGAATATAAAATTCCATCATTGTAGCTCAAATGATGAGGGTGGAAGTCCCTTATCCAATCATGAGAAAGATAGGAATCAGACAAACAATATGTCCCTCCAAAAATACTAAGCGCATCATATAGAAGTCATAGATTCTCATGTTGCTCACTTGAAGTGTAATGTTTGTCATAAAACCCTCCATCCATGTAAGCAGTAAGGTCATACATGTGCCTTTCCATCCAAAGAAAAAGTGAAAAGACACTCCATCCAGTCAAATTAAGTGGGAAAAAGCAAAGTGCTTCCCCAAGTGAAATCAACCAATGGTTCAACTCTCTTCCATTGGCCAAAGGGTGCAAGAATCCATCCAATTATGTGGATTCCCTCCACATATGCCACCTTCTGCAAGATAAATGTTTCATTAAATTCTCTTGGAAACTTTCTTCCTTGGCTGCCTTCCCCTTATCATGAGCATAAATTTTTCTGTAGGGGGATTCCATGTATGACATGTAATATTACACCCAATCCATATGTGGATGAATGGCATCAAATGGAAGCAATATGTGCCTCTAGTGTTGATCACAAAACATTTCAGTGTTAGGAGCATCAATAAATTTACAAAAAACAAATTACCTCCTAGAATCTCAAATTGTGAGATGCATTTATCCATGGGTGGATAGAATTTTCTGTTGCTTGATCCCAATGGATTGAGATCATCATGATGGTTTCTGGTCCTAAGTGAAATGCATTCATGTATCTTCTCCATACATGAATCTTCCAAATCTATATCAATCTCATGATCTCCCAAGCATGGTACTAGTGCACAATTCCCATGGTTCAACTCTCTGTCATTGAGTTCACTCAATTGGTGCAAGTGAAAGAAAGAGGCATCAAGCAATGCAAGTGGCTTCCTTGGATGTTTTTGGGAAGAAAATGGTGCATTTATCCAGTCATTATGGGAAATTTTGGGAACCTCCCACTCCACATGTGGCACCAACCAGAAAAATTTCTTCACCCAATGTTCATCCCCACTTGATGTGGCTGAATCTAGGATCTGGGGGAGAGGACCGTGAACCAACCTCATATCTCTGCAACTCTCATTCCTCAAAATTATGGCTTCATATTCTTCATTATTGGCTGTTCCAAAGAGGTGATCTCATCCGAGTCCTCCATGGAAGAGTGACTTTCTCCAAGGAACAACTCAGGTTCACTATGGGAAAGTGTTGACTCAAACCCAGTCGATAGGGGTTCCCATCATTGTCGACACCAACCCACTGCGATCTCCCCGAGCACCGGCCCAGACAAGTTTTACCCTGCCCAGCAACACCTGCAAAGAAGATGAGGTCTCACCCGAGGCGATCAAGGGAGAGTGGACGGAACCATGTTTCCGTCGAATGAAGGAGGATGATTGTGGCAACAATTACTCAACTTATTGCAGCATCCAAGCAGATCTATGCATTCACGATTAACATCATTTGTATTCATAGCGTTATTCAATAGAGACATTCATCGTGAAAACTATAATATTAAAATATTAACTGCAACAAGAAATCATCACAACTTGCATTAACACAAAAGGTACATAGGGAATTTCACCAAACAGTTTCGTCATGTCATATTAATTCAGATAAACCCTGATACAACATCTCTCCAAAACCAAATCTCAACGATATCTCTTGATCTCAGAACATATGCAAAAAAATGCATCTCCAAGATATCCTATGACCTACAACTTTCTGTCTATATATAGGCTTCTGCCTTTACAATGCTTGTCCACTTACTAACAACTTCCTAACCGACTCCTGGACAAGTGACCCAAAATCTAACTGACACGGTCCAAATGACCCAAAAACCCGCCTACTACGGTACCATTAGCTCAAAATTACATCTCATATGGTCCAATGACCCAAAAACCTGCCTTCTGCGGTACAAACGACTCCAAAAAATACATAAAATAATGCATCCTTCTTCCTTTCGCGACCTCTTCTCACGTGTCGCAGCATCGGCGATGCTGTGATTCTTCCTCACCAAACCGCTTGCCAACAGGACCCCAACACAATCTTGTGGCTCACCCTCGAGCCACGTCAACTGGACATGGTGTATTCTGTGGTCTTCACTTTGAAGTCTTCATACTGTTGCACGACTATTGTCACCATTTCCTTGACTTCTGTAGCCACCACCTAACTGTCGACCACATCTTTGGCAGATGGATGCATAGTGAGCTTTTCCATCACTTGTTGATGACCCTTCTGTAATGCCTGAAGCGCTTCACCATCCTTGGTCATGAACTGTCTCCCAACATCTTGAAACTGCTCCAGCTGCGCAACACGCTTCTTCTGTCACTCATCAGCCTTGGTAACTCGTTGCTGCAATTCTTTCAAGTCCTCAGACTTGGCAACTTGTTCCATGGGTGGCATTGTGCACATTGATACCTTGAGGGTCGCCAACTATCCTTCTGTGTCCTACCAATACTTGATCAATTGGTCAACCTGCTCGTCTTGGACAATTTGGCTCCAGAACTGTATGGTATCGGCTGTAAGCTTCGTCGTAGCCTTTTCTAGCTCCTCCAGCTGAGTTGCAACTTCCTCAATTTCCCTTTTTCTGTCGTCGACTTCAACTTGAGGTGTACCAGGATTCACCTGAGCCTTCAACTCTTGATTCTCCTACCGCAACTGGACAACGGCAGCCCCCAGTAGCTGCACCCATTGGAGCACATCCACCTCTTCAGTGGGCTCTGGAACATGCTGATAAGCTTCTGTGATGGCTCGGTTGACCCTTACAGTGTCATCCCACATACTAGCCTTCTCGGTGATGAGGCGGTCTTGCTCTTTTTTCAATTCTTCGATTGCACGAGCCTTCACAGCTCGTTCTTTCCTGATATATTCCTCGAGCTCATCCACAACTTGTTGTACTGAAGTAGCCCTGCTTTTCAATTCTTCAGTGGCGCACTTCGCATCAGTCTCGCTCTCCTGCAATCGTACGCACATGCCACTAATCTCCCGCAGTCGGTCTGTCATCTCCCGGATGGTAGCTTCCTACATAGTGGTCAACGCTTCCGCGGGTAATGCGTTCACATTAATGGTCACCTTTTTCAATTTCTGCATCAAAGTGTTCACAGCCTCGTCTTTAGTCACAATCACAATCAGGGGAATCTCCACATTCCTGATCCACGACTCGGTGCTGATTGTGCTAACTTGTGGTGCCACTACATCTTCTGGTGCCCTTCGTGAAACCATGTCATACACAGAGTCCACATGAGTAGTGAGCGCATGGAATCCTTCATTTGTCACCCTGGTCATCTTCTGAGCTACTGCGGTGGATGCATCAACGATTGCTTGTATAAGTCGACCCAAGTGTGCTTCCGCCGACAGGGGCAGCCCACTGATTGTTGCCAGGTCTTGGTGCCCTTTTCTTCTGTGCTCTTCCAAGGCACGGTCACTATCATCATCCATTGGTGTTTTAACTGACTCCTTATCAGAATCATGATGGTGTTGATGTAATTGTAACTTCGGAATGTATTTAACATATGTATATTGTATTCCTATAGAGATGTTATTATTCCTCTATACGGAAGTGTCGTCATTTATATTGTAAGTGTCGTAACTTATACTTGATGGGTTATTAGACCACCTTGATGGGGTCGTCCTTGTATAATTGACGTGGGTTAAAGGGTTATTAGACCACCCTATTGGGGGTCGGCCCTGTTAGCATTATGCTATGTGGTTAAGTTGAGGCCGACCTAGTAAAGGTTATTAGGCAATTCAAGTCATGTATAAATAGAGTGCGGGAGGCACTCTATTTGATCATTTACTTCTCACACATACACTCATTGGAGAGTGGTGCACTAGTGGAGGAGGAGAAGCTACTGCTAGGAGGACTATCTCTTGTACTTGGGTTGTATCATTGCTCTATCTATCTCTGAGGAAGTTGCGGGGTTTTTCACCTTCTTGGTTTTCCTCGGTGAAACTCTATGTCTCTTGTGTGCTTGCATTATTGTGTCCATGATTGATATGCTGTAAATGTTATTCTTTCAGTTAAGATCCTAGATTAGATTGAAATTCTGAAAAACTAACATGGTATCAGAGCTAGCCCGAAAGAAGGCATGGTATGGCATTTATGACACTTGTTGCACTTGCGAAGCTAGGGCTTGATATAGAAAAAACTAGTCATCATAGAACTTTCACTATAAATTCATTTTGTCAAAGTTTCGGGATCTAAAAATATTACAGGTCAAATATAAGATCCCCATGTACCTTGTGTCCGAAGAAGAGAATCTAATTCGTTGTACTTTCATATTTATGATCTGTACAATATAGGGTTTCTGCCTCTTCCAGATCTCAGTCATAAATAGGTGACCTAGGAAAAAAGGTCACAACTTGGGCTAGGAAGATCCAAATGAAATTCCGTAAAAATTCGAAGGTAGGGAACGGACTATACATTCACAGGTATTATTTTCAGAGGCCGAAATTGAACTAGTGTCACGTGGAACTCCGTTCAAGTTCGATCTCCTGTTTTATCCCATAAACAGGTCACGTTGCGACACTTGTCATAACTCTGTCTCAGAGAATCCATTTGAGGTCAGAACTATGGGGTTGGAAAGATAACAGGTCAGGATACCACATGAAGAATTTCCAAACCTTGTAGATCTGAAATTTCAAAGTTACACCAGAAACAATTAGGTGCATATTTTTGTCAAAACATAATTGGATTTTGAGCACCTTCCTTCATGGCTCCGGGAATTTAGGGTTTTAGAGAATGCTGGAATTTTTTTGTATCAGAGACCACGGCTGGATGCTACTCATCAAAATCAAAATTTAGAGACCAAGATCAAATTTTTTTCGTTGGGCAGAAGGTTGGGCTTGATCAAACCCTAGTTCGGGACTTTGATCGGAAAAGTGGAAAATTAGGTTTTCTACAAAAGTTGGAATTTTTGAATTCTGTGACCATGGCTAGAAGCTCCTCAAGAAAATCGAAGTTTAGAGCTTTGGATCAAACCTTTTGGTTCGGTGAATCTCCGGGAAAATCAAGTTCCTATTTCAAAGGGAGATGAGGCTAAGGCCTTACATAAGAAGATTACAAGCAATCTCGACAGGTGTGACTTATAGGTATGTTTCGAATTCTGTTAATGATTAAGTTTATGGTATGTTTGTCTTCATTAAGGTTAGTACAATATTGATTAACATTAGACTTGTCGTATCACCTTAATAAAATTATGAATGCAGATATTCATTGATTAGGGTTTTGACACTTATGATTGTACTAATGCATTGTGGTGTTGTATGAGGATGATGTCCGCTAATATGAAAGATACATCTAGAAAGACAAATCATGTTCTAGTTCAAGAACATATGACCATGGTGACATGAAGACAAAGATTCATCCATTGTCATGGATCACATAGAAGCTCTACTTACAAGGTATGTATAATTTGGTTCCACAATGGTTAACTTATGAGTTATGCAGGTCACTAGCACAAGTCATTTAAGAGAACAAGAAGACATCATGTGGGTATGTTAGACATAACCAGCTAACATATTAATCCAAGTATGTTTTTCCTATATCAAGTTAGAATCCTACCTTGTGATAGGATCTCTTATATAAGTATACTTAGTATGATTGATAATGATTATTCATGAAGTTATAGGGTTGAGTAATCATGGGTTTAGGAATATTATGCTTCTTACTTTGATTGATGATATGACTAACCAGAAAAGTCCTATGGTCAAATAGGAATATGCATGAGTAAAAGAATTGTGATAAACTATCTGTGTATGAAATGATCTTGACCATGCATGTTTAAGATTACTTAGAATCATAATGTTTTTGATAGTATTGATATTATACTAATGAATGTATGTATGAGACCTCGAGGATAACATAATGATGATACTAGTAAGTATGCATAGTGATCGAGGATGGATATAAGTTCAAAGACAGGTAATCTAGGAAGCAAAGATCAAGAGGGAGCACACTCTAGTAGTTCCTGCAACGAAGCAAAGATTGAGAGGGAGTCCACCCTACAACTAAACAAAGATAAGTATTTGAATTGTCATTTCTTGCATACTTGTTTGTTTAAATAATATTGTTCAATGATGTATATGCTTATGTTCCTAGACTTAGGGTGTGTATTATGCATATTAGAATAATTGTATTAATGAATAGTATACTACTAATATGCATGTGATGGGTAAGTGGCCTATGGCACTGTACAACATTCCATTGCTACTTATCTAGAATGAAACCTCTTTGCTAACATGTTGGGAGTTGTGCACACTCTTAACAATGTTTTGGTAGAGATTGGAAGGCATCTAGAAAGTTACGGGATATGGATGATTGTTGTATTGAAGCATTAGCTAAAATAATTGCATAATTGTATGACATATTTCTTTATGTGTAAGAATTTGTTCTGAAAACTATGAGATGTTTCTAATCATGCAATTTAACTTGCTTTGTAGGAAAGATCGTATACCATCACCTACAAAAGAAGGACTGCAACATTTGTTCCAGCAACAAAGCTATCTATTGAAGAATCTAAAGTTCCCAGGATTCGGGATGCAATAATGGAAGAATGCCATGATCGAGGAATACCAGTTGATCATGAAGAATGATGTTTGGGATGAGGCCCCAAGACCTGAAGGGAAGTTTGTTGTGACTTCCAAGTGGATCTATAAGATCAAGCATGCTGCAGATGGTAGCATAGAGAAATACAAAGCGAGGTTTGTAGCTCGTGGCTTCTCTCAAAAAGAGGGAATAGACTATGAAGATACGTTTTCTCCTGTAGCCAGATACACTTCCATCAGAATAGTACTTGCTCTGGATGCAGTGATGAAGTGGAAGATACACCAGATGGATGTCAAGACAGCTTTGTTGAATGGTGTAGTCAAAGAGGAAGTGTATGTGGAGCAGCCACTCGGTTTTGAGACACATGACAGGAAGTCATATGTGTGCAGGTTGAATAAAGCCTTGTATGGTTTGAAGCAAGCTCCTAGGACTTGGTATGGTAGGATAAACATCTTTCTATCCAGTTTGGGCTTTACCAAGAGTAAAGCGGATTCCAACCTTTACTACAAGGTTGAGGAAGGCAATCCAGTGATACTACTTTTGTATGTGGATGACCTGTTTGTTACAGGTGAGGATAGTTTGATTTCCGATACAAAGAGGAAGATTGCTGCCGAGTTCGAGATGAAGGACTTGGGGATGATGCACTATTTTCTAGGCATGGAGGTGTGGCAGATTGTAGATGGAATCTTCAGGATGATGGACTGCAAGGCCATGGCCACACCTATGGCATCGAACCTGAAGCTTCTGTGTGATGCTTCATCTGAGCCGGTTGATGTCACGGTGTATCATCAGATGATTGGGTCCTTGATGTACTTGATGGACATGAGACTAGATATTTGCTTTGCGGTGAACACATTGAGCCAGTTCCTAACGGATCCCAGAGGTGTTCACCTGGTTGCTGTAAGCATATTATGAGGTACCTGAAGGGTACAATTGATTATGGGCTAAAGTATGATGCGAATCAAAAGTTTAATCTACAGGGTTATGTTGATTCGGACTGGGTAGGCAGTGCTGCAGATAGGAAGAGCTCTTCTAGGTGCTGCTTCAGTATGGTATTAGGTGTGATCTCTTGGTTTAGAAGGAAGCAGTCCTGCGTAGCACTGAGTATAGCCGAAGCAGAGTATGTTGTAGCTTGTTCAGCTAGTTGTGAGAAAGTATGGCTCTGGAAGCTACTGTCGGACTTATTTGATCTCCCACTAGAAGCTACTGGTATCTTTTGTGATAACTAGAGTTGTGTGAAGCTGTCTGAGAATCCAGTGTTCCATGACAGGTCAAAACACATTGAGATCAAATATCACTATATCAGGGATATGGTGCAGAGAGGAGCAGTAAAGCTCCTGTATGTTGCGACGAATGAGCAGGTTGCAGATGTGTTGATGAAACCACTAGCCAGATTGAAGTTTGAGTACTTCAGAGAGAGGCTTGGTGTTCTTTAGATTGATGACACTTCAAGGAAGAAGTGATGGACACATTTGCAGGGGCCATTCCAAACATGGTGAGAGGAGGATCCTTCCCATGGCTGTGGATGTAAGCGCTGGATGATGAGCATCAGGACGATGCTCCAGTTACTTCTCTATACATCATGTTGGATACTGGATATGATCAGTTGGATCATGTATATGTATATGCATCATGTTGGATGCTGGATATGATCAGTTGGATCATGTATATGTATATGCATCATGTTGGATGCTGGATATGATCAGTTGGATCATGTATATGTATATGCATCATGTTGGATGTTGGATATGATCAGTTGGATCATGTATATGTATATGTATCAGGTGGATACATTGTATGATCAGTTGGATCATGTATTTGTATCAGGTGGATCATGTATTTGATATGTATCAGGTGGATACATTGTATGATCATGTGGATCATGTATGATGATATGTATTATGCAGATACATTGTATGCATCAGGTGGATGCATGGTATGATCAGGTTGATCATGGATGATGAGCTTCAGGATGTTGCTCCAGATGACATGCATCGGGATGATGCTATGATGATCAGGATGATCACAGATGACGAGCTTTAGGATGTTGCTCCAGATGATATGCATCAAGATAGTACAGTGACGATGATCAGGATGATCATGTGTGATGAGTATCAGGATGATACTCTGGATGATATGCATCAGGATGATTCTATTATGATGATCACGATGATCATGTATATCAGGATGGTGTATGGTGAGTATCAGGTTGATACTCTGTGGTTGTGGACAGGTTGTGCAGATAAGCATATAATAGTGCCTTGGGACATTTGCAAACACTCTTGCTAGGTTTTGCCGATGGCATATAATAGCTCCCTGGGAGGTCTAGCAAATGCTCTTGCTAGGTTTTGCTTAAAGGGACATATAATAGCACCCAGGGAGATTTACAGATACTCTTGCTAGGTTTTTTCGATGGCATATAATAACTCCCTGGGAGATTTGGTAAATGCTCTTGCTAGGTTTTGTCCGCGGCATATAATAAATCCTTGGGAGATCCTACAGGTTGTGCTGGGCACATAATCAGTCCTAGGATGCTCTTGCTAGGTTTTGCCGGTTGCATATAATTTCTCCCTAGGAGATTTGCAGATACTCTTGCTAGGTTTTTCTTATGGCATATAATAGCTCCCTGGGGGATCTAGCAAATGCTCTTGCTAGGTTTTGCTTGGTTACATGTAATAGCTCCCTGGGAGATCTTGCAGGTTGTGCTGGGAAAGTAATCAGTCCTGAGATGCTCTTGCTAGGTTTTGTTGATGCACGTAATAAGTCCTGAGGATCCATAGTATGACCAGTGATGATGAAGACCTACAAGTGGTGGGCCTACATCCAATATGAAAAAGGACTGTCTCTGTAGAACTTCCTATGATGAGTAGTTCAGAGATTGATTGATATAGCAGCAGCAATGACAATGACGATGATTCGATGTCGATGATCCAGTGACGATGATCCAGAGAAGAAGACTTTTGCTAGCAGATCTGTGTCGAGAAATACCTTCCTAGTTAAGAGGGAGTCTTGATGTAATTGTAACTTCGAAATGTATTTCACATATGTATATTATATTCCTATAGAGATGTTATTATTCCTCTATATGGAAGTGTCGTCATTTATATTGTTAGTGTCGTAACTTATACTTGATGGGTTATTAGACCACCTTGATGGGGTTGGCCCTGTATAAGTCATGTGGGTTAAAGGGTTATTAGACCACCCTACTGGGGGTCGCCCCTGTCAGCATTATGCTATGTGGTTAAGTTGAGGCCGACCTAGTAAAGGTTATTAGGCAAGTAAATTCTTGTATAAATAGAGTGCAGGAGGCACTCTATTTGAACATTCACTTCTCACACATACACTCATTAGAGAGTGGCACACTAGTGGAGGAGGAGAAGCTGCTGCTAGGAGGAATATCTCTTGTACTTGGGTTGTATCATTGCTCTATCTATCTCTGAGGAAGTTGCGGGGTTTTTCACCTTCTTGGTTTTCCCCAGTGAAACTCTGTGTCTCTTGTGTGGTTGCATTATTGTGTTCATGATTGATATGTTGTAGATATGCTGTACATGTTATTCTCTCAGTTAAGATCCTATATTAGATTGAAATTATGAAAAACTAACAGATGGTTGTATGGGTCCTATGGTGTTATGCAATCGTTTGGACCCTTCGCCAGTCTGCCAGCCTCAATCTCGGCCAACGCCACAGGTTCACGCCATTCTGGTGGCCAATCATTCACGATGGAATCCAATGCTTCCATCATTACTTTGTAAGGGTTCAGTAGCCATTACTGACCAGGGTCACTCCTTTCCTGCACATAAACAGCATACGGCCGAACTGCAAACTCCATGATCGACTTAAACCTTGCCACAATGTCTTCAGATATCCATGGTACCTTTGTTGCTACATCACCAAGCATCTCCCAACAGAGCCAGAATAGCAATTGGAAATCCTGGAATCGCTCTGGCTCCCATACATACCATAAGTTCTGATAGTGCGCACCCCATCATTCTTTTGTATCCTCAACATCCATGCCCTGGAATATGTCGGGCTCCTTCCAAGCCATGAATGCAATCAAGAGAAGCATCCAGCTATATCTAAACGAGCCCTTACCGGCCTGAACTACCGTAGCATCCTCTGCTAATTGATTCAACAGAAATAAGGACCAGTTCATTTGGATGCCCTCCGTGCATTTTACTACACATGCGACAATCCTCGAGTTGCACTTGTTAGGACGACCCCCCTAACCACCTTGCAAGAAAAAATCTTGGTGCCGGTGAGTACTGCCTGATCATTAATACTGCCGGTGCGATACCCACGACCATCCATCTCCAAGCCATATTTCTTCACTAGCTGACCTGCCTGCTTCTTGTCGTTCTCCTTCCCTTGGAAGTACTACGATGGATCGAATCCATCTTTGGGTAGTCTGGTAATGTACGAAATCAAATCGACAGTGACCGAAATTTCTCTGTCCAGCCACAAGGAACCACCATGGAAGCATGCAAGGAGCTGCTTCACACACGCATTAACTTCCACCATCCACCCGAAATGGGGCATGTTAATGAGCCCTAACAAGCTGGCCTGCTTCAATCCTCGTGCCCATTCTTGTACAATCAGCGTCGCGGTAAGGCGTGACCCGGGAACATATGGGGTCGATGCAATGTCTGGGTAGGCCACCATATCATGATCACCATACCGTAGGTGCATCAATGCCAGCACAATATCAGCAGAGCACTCCATGCCAACAGGGAGTGCCGACATCTTCACACCATACTTCTGCTTCGGATTCAGCTTGCGTGGGGTTGCGTCTGGCCGACTTGGAGGGAGGTACCCAGGGGTGTCAACAGCCGATAGTCCCTCCCATGGGGTAGACTCATCAACGCGACGAATAGACTGCCCTACCTATGCCTGAGCTTCTCCTACCACTGCAGTAGATGATCTAAGTTGCCTCTTGCTCTACGGGGACTCAGAATGCTGACCCCCTCGACTCTTCTTGATGACGACTGATGCTCCCACCAGCATGTTTGCGAATTCTACCTCAAGATTAACATCTCCTGCAAACGTAACTTCTTGCTCAACTACAATCCTGGTGAAAGGAGACTCAACCTAGCTACTAATATCAACCGTTTCTAGATCTCATGGCATACCTTACCTAGTGCTCACAACTGATAGCTTCTTCGTCCTAACAACATTCTATAAGTGCAACTGAACCTTGGCCAATGCACAACTACACTCACCAAACTTATAACAATACTCATCAGCTCTGCACAGGCACTTAACAACTAAAATATCGGTGCCTTCCGACCATCTTCTACCCGTTTTTATAGCCTCCAACTGAATCCTCCATAATCATCAATAAATCCTGCATTAATTCAACTGAAATCCTGTATTAATGACGCAAATCCACAATCGATCCTATTAGCCAATCAAAACAGATCTTCCATTAATGCCTATCATTTGAACAAGCGCTGTTAATTAACTATTTTAACTTTTGGCATTTATTGTTGATTTGACCTAGTCGCGACCTTGCCATCTGTTGCGGACAAGCTCCTAACTTGCCGCATAAGACTCTCTGCTTCTGCATTCCATTCCTGTTGGTGCGCCACCCTACCACCAATAAATCTACACTTGTTTTTATTTTTATTTTATTTCTTACCCGATGCGACTCAGGCATCACGTTGTTTCAAGCCCGACCGATGGGGATTCAACCTGTTACCATTAATCAACTTGGGGAGCATTGGCCCATCCAACTACTACAACTGTACCGCTCCTCCTGAAGTGATGCTACTAATGCAATATGGACCAAGCCAATGCATTTGCAATTTTCCTGGATGTTTCATAAACTTGTTGTCATACAACAACACCAAATCACCCTGTTGAAACTATTTGTTCTTGATGTGGCGATCATGCCAAGCCTTCTGGCGATCCTTCTCCAAACCCTGATGGAAACCGGTGATAAAGCGATCTTCCTCCAGCTGGATTAACTGCGCTAAACATTCCTCTAATGCTGCCGCAGAATCCATTCCTGTCATTACTGCTATGCATAGACTAGGAACAATGTACTCCATGGGCATGATTGCTTCTTGTCCATATACCATCTTAAATGGTGTCTGACCCTTCAACCTTTTACATGTGGTGTGATAGGGCCCACAATACTCCTGGATTTTGAGATCCTAGTCGTCATGGTTCGCAGTGCACAACCTTTGTCAGTGCATGTTCCAATATTTTATTGAAAGCTTCCAGCATGCCATTTGCTTGCAGATGATATGGCCTACTCTTCTTATGCTGTATCTGCAACTCCTCCGTCAATGCGCTGATGGTGTGATTAAGAAAGTGGCTGCCTTGATCACTCAACAATATCTTGGGGCAACCAAAATGAGTGATAATGTTATCAAACAAAAAACCATGTAGCCGTGGCTACGGAACAATCAACAACCGGTGCAGCTTTCACCCATTTGGTCAAATAGTCTGTCGCAGTGATGATGTATCTGGAACCAGCGCGCTTACCTGGTGGATTGATTGGTTCCACAAAATCTACTTCCCATTTGTCAAATGACTATAGTGTTAACTGAGGCATCAACGGCATCTCGTCCCTCCTGGATGGCTTCCCAGTTCTCTGACAGACATCGCAGGACCGCGCATAGTCGGGTCGCATCATTATGGAGCATGGGCCACCACAACCCCGCACAAAGCACCTTCCTAGTAGTTGCTCGACCGCCATATGTGTCCTCCAACCACCCCTCCATGTGCTTCTGCCAATATCTGCGCTTGCTCGTGTGGCAAGACACACCATCGTAATACCTCGTCTGCACCCATCTTGTATAACTCTCCTGCGATGAGTTGGAAGTCTATAGTTTTAACCACCAAATGCTTCTTCTGACTAGTGGTGAGATCTTCTGGTGTAGTACCTGTTAACACCCAAAAAAGTGCTCACTACCTCATCTACCACATTATATGACTCATTTGTCCATTTTCCTACCATATTTCCCTTAAAAACCCCAAAAATCCCACTAAAAAGCCTCCAAAAGGCCTAAAATGTCTCCAAAAGGCCACAAAATCATCAAAATAGCCTAAAAAAGGCTAAAAAACCCCCTTTTCCTCCAAAAATAGCAAAAATCCCCTAAAAAGGGAATAAAAAATATAAAATAATGAGGAAAAGGAGGAAAAAACCCTATACAGCTGCCCAAAACCATGTGTTTCCTAAAACCATGGGTCAGCACTCCACCACCAAAAAATTATAAATAGGTGATGGAGATCCCTTATTCCATATCCACAATCACAAGCACCCTTACTCTGCCAAAATCTCTCTCGAAACCCTAGTTCACCATTGAACTACTTTCACCTTGAGAGCCACTTTTGGCCCATTCCCACCATTGGAGAAGGAGAAGGAGCATATTGAAGCTTGGAGCATCCTCTTGGACACTGCAAAGGGCTTCATCAAACCTTTACATTGAAGGTAACATCAATACAAAAAGCCATTCTTTGAATTTGTTGTTTATGTTTCATGCTTGTTTTAGAAGTAATTTAATTTCTGTTTTAGCTTAATTATTTACATTTACTGAACTGCTACTAAGGAGTCCATTCTCCTTAGTAGGTGCTCATTTGCACAAGCCAGGGGTAAAACCCTAGCTACAGTTTTGGCGACTCCACTGGATTTTGAATTTTTGGTTTCCGTTTTGAATTTTTTCCTTTCGGCTGTCCCTTTCGGCCGCCGCATACCGCGTCTTTTCCCTCTGCAGTCGCATCCCGGCCGCGCCTTTCAGGCCTTTACCTGCGATCCGACCGCGGCTCTCAGACTGCTTCCGACGCCCCGCCGGCGGATTCAAGTCTGTTACCTGCGATCCGACCGTGGCTAATCATCCTGTTTGCCGCGATCTGACTGCGCCTGTCGGCCTTTTTCCCGCGTCTCGACTGCGGCTTTCTGCCTCTTTTGTGCGTCCTGACTGCGCCTATTAGCCTTTCTGCCATGACCCGACTGCGTCTTTTTCCCTATTTCCTGCGTCCCGACTGCATCTGTTGGCCCGAAAGCCGCGACCTGACCGCATCTGTTTTCCTCAAACCCGCGGTCTGCCTGTTCCGATTCGCCACAGACCCGCGGTCTGTTTTCTGCATTTTTCCTGTTTTGAGCCCAGCCCCTTTTGCTGCAATATTTTCTGCATCTGAACAGCCTTCTGTCCCACCTGCAGCCTCACTACCTTACAGCCTTTCTGCAACATAATTTCTGTTCCCTTTACAGAATTCTTTTAAAATTTCGTTATTTTTAATTCAGAAAATTTTGCAAGTTAAAATTTCAATTTCAGCATTATTGATAGTTGGAAGTTGCCCCCCTTGTGGCACTTCTATTTTTGGGTTCATTACCTCACACGCACACACTCTGTCACATAAATCAAGTGAGCCTTAAAAAGTACCTAACTAAACCAACATTCTAACCCCACTTGGGGAACACAAAAGAATCATTGTAGTTAGGTAGGATCAGGGGGATAGGCTTCCAATAACACCCCTTGGTTATTTCACTTGAGACATAGTTGTTGTCCAAATAGGGAACCAAAATCCCCTAGTACTTTTTGGCACGGTCACGACCAGTTTATCAGAGGGCCTCTCCCTTAGGAGGGTTGAAGTCGGGAGACTGGTTCCGGAGGCCTGAGTGGAATACCGCACTCCATTCAGTAACCGAAGGGCTACCTTTCGCGGTTCGCGGGATATCCTTGTATAGGGGTATTGCGGTCAACGAACTAAACGACAGATTCACCTTTCTGGACGTGTCATGAACGGGGTATCTTAGTTGCCACTCTTCTAGTATTGACTACCCGGTGTCCCTCCCGGTAGGGGGATATCATAGCCACTTGGCTTTCCTACTCATATTGTCTGACTTGGATTTCATCACCTTGCAGAGGATATGTTTAGTTGAGTCAGAATACTTTTAGTTAGGTGTTTGCATGCTCCTTTACCTCCCTTTGGTCTAGTGAGTCCACCATTTTTTCTTTTTCAGGAAACCTGCTGCTTGTTGGTATTCTGACCATCTTTGTTGATACTCCACCTATTGTAGTACAGCTGCTGCAGTGGGTGTTTTGAGTTGGTTGTTGGCCTGAGTGCCTTGCTTTTTAGCTCTCCTTCTGCACACTCGGTTGCATTAGGATTTTTGAGCTGTTTTTATACTTACCTCAACCCACAGAGATTTGACACCATCTGTCACCATTGAGTCCCCGAGACATTCTCGACGCCTCAGGGGCGAGCCCCCACAACACGGTTCTCTTGACACCACCCGTCATCGATTCCGATCATTATCCGTTGATACCACTCATCACAGATCTAGAGCCCTGTCACTTGACTCCACTCGTCAGTGACGTAGGACTCCGTCACCAGATAGTGACGCCCCTTACTTTACCTCTGATTCTGACGAAGAGTCTGAGAACCCTATTTACACTGCCCCTACTAGCCCCATGGCTGGCACGACTTCCACTCCGTTTGTCATAGGGACTATTGGTGGCACATCCACCACTACACCAGTTACTACACCTGTTTTGGGTATGCCCTCCATGGGGCACCCATCTACCGTTCCCCTCACGGTACCTATTCCCGCCGCGGGAATACCTATCCCCACTACATCAGTGGCTCACACTACCCATGGTGGTGCTGGACCATCCTCCACTACCTCAGTTCCCCCACTTGGGGGCACCACCCTAAATATCCATTTGGGGGCACTTGCCCCAACTTGGTCCAACCCACTACTGTGTCACATCCTTCTTCCAGTTTGCCATTCATGGCTAGCCTCAACCTACCTGACCTGGCCAGACTGACCAACGATCCTATTCGACACGACCCTACATGGCCTCATATGCCTACCAAACTACCCTCTGACATCCCTAAGTTCGAGGGCAAGACCGGTGAGGACCCACAAAACCATATCATGTCTTTCCACCTATGGTGTTCCTCTAACTCCATAGTGGATGACTCTGTTCGCCTCCGTCTCTTACAACGCACCTTCACTGGCTCTGCAGCCAAGTGGTATATCGAGCAACCTCATGGGACCCATGCCACCTTTGCTTCCCTGGCCTCAACCTTCCTGCAGTTCTTCCAGTTGCATGTCCGCTATGACGCGGGCATTGAGATCCTTCTATCTTGTAGACAAAACACGGCTACCCATATCACGGACCACATCCATGAGTGGCATCGACGCCGTAGCTTATGCAAGATCAAACTTGACGACCGTATCTTCCTAGATTGGTTCCTCAAATCCCTTCTCCCGGTTATCGCTAAGGATGTGGCCTCAGAAAGACCCCAGTCTGAAGAAGAAGCCATCCTTAAGGCCCAACAGTTCGACCTCATTTACGCCCAATCGGGTTACCTTTATACCATTATACCTGACGCCCCTCACGGCGAGTCCTCCCAGCATGATGCGACGGGGGCATCCCACGCTGCAGATGGTATCATTGGCCGTGTTTCTTCGCATCCCCAACCATTTTCTATAGCACGTCCTACCCCTGGCCCCGACCTGTCACGGGCTACCTCCCAGTCTGGAGCAACCAACTCGTATGCTCCCATGACACATCACCATTCCCATGGACCCTCATGTCCACCTCAGTGCTTCGGGTATGCGACTCCTGCTTATGCTCCCCCAGTCGCCCCCTCAGCCTTACTACCATCAGCAGGCTGCCCCAGCTCCTGCGCCTTCACAAGCCCCACCTGCTTATTATCCGCCACAGGCAGCCCCTGCGGCACACCCACAACCTGCATATCATCCTCCGCAACCTGCTCCTGCACTTGCGCAACCTCAGAATCCACCTGCTGCCCAAGGGCAAGTTTACGCCCAACAAAACCCGCAGCAAAACTAGAACAACCAACGTAACCAGGGCCAACAGAACCGCGGCAAGGGCCGTAA
Organism: Larix kaempferi; assembly: GCA_027924585.1. Classification (NCBI taxonomy): domain Eukaryota; kingdom Viridiplantae; phylum Streptophyta; class Pinopsida; order Pinales; family Pinaceae; genus Larix; species Larix kaempferi. The sequence goes on from BSBM01000010.1 coordinate 1,384,365, forward strand.
TCGGGGGAACAACCAACCTGCAGACCAAGCTGGTCAACCGACTAATTCCCCCGACAACAACAATGCAGCCCCCGCTAACCAGAACCCTGATCGCTCGCCCAAGCAGGCTAAAAACCCCAATTTGCGAACGAACCACCCTTGTTCTATTTGCGGGGTCTATGGACATTACACACACGCTTGCCCACACTTGGAGCGAGCTCGGCAACTCTGGGTTGATGAGGCCCATCGCCAAGGGCATGTGGCTCCCCAAACACTGCCCAACCCTCCCCAACCTCAACAACCCCCTTTGGTGCTGCAAAACCCCTTACCGACCCAAGGCGTAGTGAACACTCAGCCGTTGGCTCCCCATCAAGCCAATGCGCCCCAACAACAACAGATCACTTACGCTGCTCCTGATCAACCCATGTTTGACTCAGGTACCCACCACTTACTGATGATGTCATCTGCTGATGTCAACCTCCAGACCCGTCGGAACCAATACGGCTCCACCTCTGAAGCCCCTCCCACGGATAAACCTACTAACGCTCATCCCACCGATCAGGCGTTACGTATACCTCCGCCTCCCATAGACGGCGCTGCGAAAGCACCTCGTTTCCCACTTCGCCGAATCAACAATAACCCTACTGCGCGCGCTGCGTCAAACTACAACATCATAGACGACCTAGCCCAATCTCCCGCAGCCATGTCTGCGTTAGAAGTCTTGAAGAACTGCCCTTCCCAACGCAAGACTTTACTTTCCGCCATTGGGGGGATTGACCCAACTGATTCGCATTTGATGGCATTTGATTTAGACCAGTCTGAACCACGCCTACCTTCCAGCTTAGCATTCCAAGTTACTGTCTCCGTTAGGAATCTTGTCATCCATCGGTGCATCATCGATGAGGGTGCCTCCACATGCGTTATGTCTACATTCGTATGGCAGAAGCTAGGATCCCCTCCTCTCCAGCAGTCCACCACTGCGTTACGTGCCTATGATGGTCGTTCGGCCCAGCCCCAAGGCCTCCTACCCAACGTTCCAGTCCAGTTAGGTGGTAAAACAGTCCTTATTGACATAGAGGCAATCAATGCCCAATTGGATTACAACCTTTTACTTGGCCGCAACTACATGTATGCCATGCGGGCGGTTGCCTCTTCCGTCTTTCGCACCATGATGTTCCCCCATGAGGGACGCGTGGTTAAAATTGACCAGCTCACCTACTATGATCCCAGTGCTGCCGCGGCACCTGAAAATGTTCTCCCCATGGTTGAACAACCTGTTTCTCCTGCCACCACCTCGTTTGTTTCCTCTTCGGGGCCTGGAGTCTACTCAGACGCGCCGATGACCTCCACCTTTCAATCCATTCCTCCCCCGTCATATACGCCCGAAGTCTCTGACTTATGTACCTTGTCCCACGACAACCTACCACCTAATACTCAACCACCCTTGTTGCCAAAACCACCATTGGTACCTAGCCACATTGGTGTTACACCGGTCCATACGATCCCCTTCCTAGTCCCTCCATGGGGAGTAGTAAGCGCCCCGGTCATGGCTACCCTTAGCCTCCCTGGGTTAACTTTGGGATTACCTGTATGGTATCTTTCGCCTCCCGTTCGCCCGCCGATACCAGATGTCGTCCTCCAACCGGTGCAACCCATGGCTACTACCTCTCAGCCACCTCCTGGTGTCTCTACCCTGTCGTCCTCCACGACTCCCCCCCCTACTCCCAAACCCACTGGGGGCAGAGGTCCACAACCTTACACTGCTGTCCCACCTCCCAAGACAGTCAAAAACCCTCCAGTGTTTCGTGCTCCTCCCAAATGCTCGCTGTGTGACGAGTTGGGCCATGCCACTCACCAGTGTCCACAGTTACCAGCCCTACAGAAACACATGCAGATGCTCGACGATGACCCCAACATCCCAATTGTCGAGCTAAACCCCACTCCTAAGCCTAAAGACAAGTCCCTACGCACCAACCACTCTTGCGCTATATGCGGTGTTTACGGGCATTACTCCCATCATTGTCCCGATCTCCCGGATTACAGAGCAGCTCTCTATGAGATGAACAATCTGGATCTTGAGACGGCACCACCTACCATTGAAGAGATCTACCCCCCAGACTCTTCACCTTCTGGAGAGATTAATACCATCTATATGATTTCTTCTACCACTTCCCCCTCGTCAACCGATTTGACGACGCAAACTTTCCGTACCAATGAGGAGATTCTTGAGGCCCTTACTGCCCCGGATTATCCCTGGGATGATATGCACCATCGTTCCTACTTCATCCCAGAAGCGTCTTCCTCTACCTCCGCTCCCCAATACACGGTTGAATCCAAAGACTTCCTTCCCACCAAGGTCGACTGGTTCAAGGACCCTATTCCTGCTCCTGATGCCTTCGAGGAAGGTAACATGGCCAACATCTCACCTGTCATCCAAGTTGATATCGCTGCCCCAGGACGTGCCCCCGAACTCATCACTTTAGGAGCATTCTGCAGTAAACAAGAGATTGAGGACTACATAAACCTTTTCGGAGAATTTCGTGATGTCTTTGCCTGGTCCCATACCGAAATGCCTGGTCGTGACCCCGCTCTCATAGAGCACCACAGTAACACCTCTGCGTCAAGGGGCATGATAGATTACCTCGACCCTGGGATAGGGGGCATGATCAATCATTTTGACCCTACCCCATCACATCTATCTCAGCACGTCAATGAACCCATTGTTCAAACCCACACATTTGTGATCCACAATCACAAACCCCATGCACATAGCATGGGGGCAGATCATTAACCCTGCTCACTTTTTCACACTTGTGATCTCAACCATTTTTTGAGGTCACATATCACTTGTAGATTTTATTTGATACGCATAGTTCTTTCCTTTGACCACTTCGGAGTCCTTATGAACTCTGTTTTTCGCACCATTTGCACCGCCGGATTCATTTTTCCGCACTCGTGATGATGCTTGAGATCATTTCTCGCTCTCACCAGAACCTTTATTGACATCGTGACATGACACCTTGTCGCCTCGGTTTGCATGCCGCATCGGCCGTTCTCCGTTTTTCACATATTTTATATCATCGGATTCATTTTTCCGAGCCGGTGATGATGCTTGAGATCATTTCTCGCTCTCACCCCCCGATTTTTCGGGTATTTTTCCAAAACGCCCTCGTCGCCTCGGTGTGCGTGCCACATCGGCCGTTACCCATTTTTGACAACCTTTATATCACCGGATTCATTTTTCTCGAGCTCGTGATGACGCTTGAGATCATTTCTCGCTCTCACTTGATACAATTTAAACATTGTGTCCCAACACCTTGCTGCCTCGGTTTGCGCGCCACATCGGCCGCTGTCGGATTGTTCCACATTTTTACATGAGCCATTCACTCCTGTCATACTGCAAATATTTCGTTATTTTTCCACCATTTCATCTACCCCGCAAGGAGGCCCACCAGTGTTCCCCACTACCCTCGTTCTTGGTCATCATTACTGTTCCTTGATTGAACACTTCCTCCTTGCCTGGCCATTCCTTTTGTTCGATATAATTTTATCCCTTTTTCGGGCCAGACAAGTCCTTTACGAAAAAGGCACTTAGGGAGTTTCCGTTAAGCTCTTTTCTGACTCCTAAACGAATGAAAAGATCACCGAGCAATCTTGCTTCCTTTCATGCTCGTTAAAGTACCCGAAAGGGCATCTATCTGGTATAAGTTTAACCCTTTTCCGGACCTGGTAGACTAATTACGAAAAAGGAATACTCTAGTCACACCGGCTAGAAGAGTTCTTCATTGCATCCTTTTATGCTTCTTTGGGCCTTGGAGACTAAATCTACGAAAAAGCAACCCCCTGGAGTCTTCTTACTTGCTTTTAGACTCTCTAAAATTGAAAGCAACCACGAGCATGCGCTGTCCTGGGCTCGTTAAATCCACACGACAGTACCATTCCATCACTTCAGAGTCTTCTTATCGCTTTCAGACTCCTTAAAATTGAAAGCAATCACGAGCATGAACTGTCCTGGGCTCGTAAAATCCACACGACAGTATCATTTTACACATACTTCTTCTAGTTCCTTAACCCATGAAGAAGTAATCTCCTGTGCCTCCTGGCACTATGATCGATCATCTCGACAGCACCCCCAATCAGGTCGCCTTTGTTCAGAGTATTCTGCAGTCTCCTGCCATTTTATACCAGCTTGAGTCCCCCTCAACCCAATCACCTCCCCAGAGCCAGTACAGCTATGATCCCTTTCCCCTCAGTCAGTTTCATATGCTGCCAGATCATTCCCATTACCATACTCTGAACGAAGGAAGTTTGAGTCCACCCACTCTACTTGCCCAGTTATCCCTCCACAGTTTGTCAGTCTTGTCATCAGTATTATCACATTTCGGTTGTTTACCTCGCGCTCCTGTCAAGGAAACATCATTGCCTTGATAGTTGCAGGTCTCCCTCTGTCGACGACAACTCCTCTATTCCAGAGGATAGGCCCAGAGGTCCCTACGCCTTGGACTTATCACCATCTGTGGTAAGTGCCTACGGATCATTCCGAGAGGAGTCATCATTGCTTCTCTGAGTGGTTGTTCCTCACATGCTCGACCTCAGCACCTTGATCGCATCGTTGAGGATCGCGTAGGATTATATCCCATCAGTTTTTAGTCGAAGACCCCGGATTTCCCCCGACTCTAGCACATTGGTGAGTCACTTCGGAACACCCAGTTATCTGTTCCCGTGTCTGTCCGGGCTGCGTTGGCGATTGTATTCGGAAGCCATCCAGTTACATGCTTCCTTGAGTACCCAGTTTCAGTTCCAGATCAGTTCCCGTTCCATGTACCATTGTGAGTGTACCCCTTGTCACTCTGATCCAGCAGCTCATCAGCCCCTTTGGTATCACACTCAGTAGCACTGTTGATTGTTCCAGTGTATCAGTTTTTCAGCTCAGACATGGTCCGTCCAGCAGTATGTCCCAGATGTTGTGTCCCCTCTGGACTCTTATGATGTACACAGTGGCTATGTATCTTACAGGCCCCCCTTTTTTTGGGCCTCACAGTTATGTTTATGTATCTTGATACGAGCATGGGTATGCCCGCCTCGTCCATATATTGAGATTATTCCTCATTCAGTTTTTGAGGTCATGTATATTTCAGGTCCCCATTTTTTGGACCCCATTGTTATTGTTATGTTATATCCTGATATGAGCATGGGAATGCCCGCCTCGTCCATATGATCAGATGATTCTTCATCCATTATTGAGGTTATGTACTTTTAGTTCTTGCAGTTGTTCGGGATCGTTGTTCCGGGCTTCAATTTGTTTCTTCTCTTCTCTCCACACCCAGGAAAACCATTCATGACTTATGATGTCCATCGGCCATACGATGAGCTCCTGCCCTCGCACATCAGGGGGCAATCTGTTAACACCCAAAAAGTGCTCACTACCTCATCTACCACATTATATGACTCATTTGTCCATTTTCCTACCATATTTCCCTTAAAAACCCCAAAAATCCCACTAAAAAGCCTCCAAAAGGCCTAAAATGCCTCCAAAAGGCCACAAAATCATCAAAATAGCCTAAAAAAGGCTAAAAAACCCCCTTTTCCTCCAAAAATAGCAAAAATCCCCTAAAAAGGGAATAAAAAATATAAAATAATGAGGAAAAGGAGGAAAAAACCCTATACAGCTGCCCAAAACCATGTGTTTCCTAAAACCATGGGTCAGCACTCCACCACCAAAAAACTATAAATAGGTGATGGAGATCCCTTATTCCATATCCACAATCACAAGCACCCTTACTCTGCCAAAATCTCTCTCGAAACCCTAGTTCACCATTGAACTATTTTCACCTTGAGAGCCACCTTTGGCCCATTCCCAACATTGGAGAAGGAGAAGGAGCATATTGAAGCTTGGAGCATCCTCTTGGACACTGCAAAGGGCTTCATCAAACCTTTACATTGAAGGTAACATCAATACAAAAAAGCCATTCTTTAAATTTGTTGTTCATGTTTCATGCTTGTTTTAGAAGTAATTTAATTTCTGTTTTAGCTTAATTACTTACATTTACTGAACTGCTACTAAGGAGTCCATTCTCCTTAGTAGGTGCTCATTTGCACAAGCTAGGGGTAAAACCCTAGCTACAGTACCTGTTTCCAAAAACTAAATTATTTCTTCAAAATAGCCATCGACTACTTCAACCCGAAATAGTTGCGCATAAGGAAACCCATCTTCAATGTTAGTCGGCTCCTCGCCTATGTCAATCCACGATAAGTGATCAGGACTGGAGTTCAACCGCCCTGGCTTCACAATTACTTCAAAGTTGAACTCCTGAAAGAGAAGTAACTAGCGGCATATCTTCCCCCCTAACACAGGCTTATTGACCAGGTACTTCAAGGTAGAAAGGTCTGTGAACATTTTGAAATGGCCACCCAATAAGTAGTGTCAAAACTTCTGTAGCGCATAGACCATCGCCAATCCTCCCCGCTCGGTAGTGGTGTAGTTCCTTTCTGCAAATGACAGCTTTCGAATAGCGAAAGCAATAGGATGATCAGATCCCCCTCTCCTAGTTGTGCTAGCACCACACCGAGTGCAATTGACGATGCATCCACATAAACATGGAATTCTTTGCTCCAGTCTGGGAATACTAGTATTGGTGTTGAAGCCATCTTAGCCTTCAGTTGCTCGAAACTATCCTGACATTCAGTGCTCCATTGAAATACTGCATCGTTCTTTAATAAATTCTCCATAGGGGTGGTGATCGCTGCATATCCCCTGATGAACTTGCGGTAATACCCAGTATGTCCTAAAGTTGCCCTCAGCTGCTTGACAGTGGTCAGCGGTGTCAAACTAAAAATAAGCGCAATATTTACTGGATCGACCAACAACCCTTGTTTGCATACGATGTGGCCCAGCAATATCCCAAACGGGACACAAAAAATGCACTTCTTCAAATTCAGCGATATCTAGTGCTGGCGACCACGTTCCAGCATCAACCGCAGATTGGCTAGATGATCTCGGATAAAGCCATAAACTGTCCAATCATCCATGTATACCTGCAAAAACTTCTAGATGAAATCCTTCAATGCAACAACAACAATCCGTGAAAATATTGCAGGTGCATTCTTCAACCCGAACAACATCACGGTATACTGAAAAACATCCCCATTCGGTCACGAAAGCCGTCTTTGTTGTGGGGAAAATGCACCTATAGTTCAGGGGATAAACTACCAACTTATGGTGATAAAGATAGACTTACAAGCATTCTGCAAGTACAACAAATAAATGAAGAGATTAGGGTTTAGATATGTAGGCACCTTATTCAAAAGGTTGATCCTAGCTTTGCCTCCCTCGCTCTTCAATGCTTATCCAATATCTTAATGCCCACACCTACAAAACAACTTGATACCTTTCTCAAATACATTTGACTACATACATAAGATTGATATTCATAACAAAAGAAGACATCAAACTATAATCAAACAGTAATCAAATCTAAGACACACATAAATAGGTCATATTTGGAAAGAGAAGAACGTCTTATCTTTATTAATGAATGAAAGCAAGTACATAAAGTTATACCTTCTTTCAAGCTTGGCACTTCACGAAACCTAGATTCAAGGTCTCCTGCTTCTGTTCTCCAAGGATCCCAGCCTCTAAGCAACTGTGCTAGGGTTTATCAAAAACTAAGCACAAGAGAGGGGGATGAGGGTCTCCATTCCTCCAATATAACAATGTTGTAGACTTGGTCCCCTCACATGGCCCTTCTACCCTCCTTATATAGTTAGTGAAGGAGAGGAAAAGAAGTTATAACCGAGTAGGAGGTTTCCCAACCAACTTAACTTCCCAAAATTTTGAGATTTTGACTTGTACAGGAATGTACCCTACTCTACAGTAGACAAAGTAGTGTATAGGTAGATGCGGGCACTACTTTAATGAAGCAGAGTAGGGTATACATGCTACTATCATGCCTATGTACTAGCGCCCATGTTGAAAAATGGCCAAAAAAAGGATTTTCTGCTCATTTTCAGGAGATGGTTTGGTCTGGAAAAATGTTCCCAACGGTTGTAATCATCAAATGGGTCAAGAATGAGGTAATTTCAACCATTTTTAGTGTCCCAAATGACTCCTCCATCCACAAATGTCCTGTTGTGTGACTGAACTTGATCTCAAGAAGTGTCGTCATGCGACCAAGGGAAGCAAGTGTCGTCACGGAAGGAGAGGTGTCATTTCAATGTATAATAGATGCCCCCTAATGTACGAGGTCAGAGGGAGTGCGGGAAACGATGGTCGAAATACATTATAAATAACAAAGAGTTGAATCATGGAGGAACCGGAGAAACCCAGAATCATAGGCTCAAATGAAGTACCTGAAAGCAAAGGCAATGTCAGACAAACTCATCCTTGGGGTAACTGTCCATGTTCAAATGCTGGAACATGACCTCCAAAAGGATACAACAATGATCCAAATACTGATGCATATATCATGGCCACTAAAATACAAGCATGGATCCATGAGGAACATAAATGTAAACATAGCCACATAAATACAAGGTGGATCTATGTCAAAACTGGAGAACATAGCCATAGAGAACAAGCTAGATCTATGTCTCATCAAGAGCCCAAAAAAGTGTGGCTTAGTCTTGTGCAACTTGGGCGATAACATAAATGAGGTGATGCTGTCGAGGATCCCAAGGTCTTCATCCAAACACAACCCAAGGTACAAACCTATCCATCTGAATAAATGAGTTGTTGTTGAACATGGGAGGTATCGTTTGATTACCAGTTAGTGATGTCTACCGTTAAAAAACGCGAGGGTGTCCACCAATAATGAAAATGGAACCCAAGGTACCTAGTACATTGAAGCAAGTGCGAATAAATGGTCTTTCCTTCGAACACTTGAAGAATCCATTGGATAGGAGACATTAATGTATTCCCATTTATCCAATAACGAGGGAAATTGCCACTAATGACTGCAATCCCCAAGGTACTAAGAAAAACTCTAAACTTCGTTCCCAGAGCACAATGAATTGAAGTCGATGGGAAGAAGTCTGTTGGAAGGGAGGCCTTAAGGCATCCTCCACCATCCAACATAAGGGACACTCAATAGGTATGAGCTGATTTGAATTAGGACTCAACACATGATGAAAAATACTGACACCAAGGAATGGCGGACACATAAGGTCAAGGCAACTGCAGAATGTCCGACATATAAGGTCAAGGCAACTGTAGAATGGTCGATACAAGTTATTTCCTTGAAAAGTGAGCATGACACAAGAGTGACTTAGGCATCTTTTAACACAAAGAGACCACGATGCAAATCTGCAATGTAGGAGACATTAACAGATTCTCCATATGATTGGAAGACTAACTAAATGGAGGAGTAAGAACTTTGAGATCAGGTTTATCCTAAGGCTAACACTAGAACCCAACTTGTTTGATAGACTCAAAACACGTGCTTTGTTCAAGGAGATAGTTGACTTGCTGCCATAATATTGAAATATATTTTAACATTTTTCCCTTCCCTTTCCTTTTTCATTTTTTAACGAGCTTGACAAAGAACTAAAGCATGCTCGACGGTATTGTCATATTTAAGGAGTCTGAAAAACCTAGAAGAAAATTCCATACACCTATTCGTGGATTTTATATCGAGCCCGGATTGGTCTGTGCTCGACGGTGTTTTCTTGCTTATAGAGTTGAAAAACTTAAACAGTCCTTTATCAACCATTTCGTGGATTTCACATCGAGCCTGAGTAGGTGAATGCTCGCTTGGTGTTTTCACATTTCGAGAGTTTGAAAACCCTAAAGACAACTCCAAAGGTCCTTTTTCGTAAAGTTAGTCTCCTTCCCCGAAAAAGTGTAAAATAATGGAAGAAGAACTCTTCTAGCGCATACCAGAGTATACCTAGAGTATACATTTTCCGTAAATTATCCACCAAGGCCAAGAAAAGGGGTAATTATATACCTAACTGGATGTCGGTTTAGTTATTTTAACGAGCCCGAAAAGAGAACTATGCTCGGCAAACTTTTTCTATTTAAGGAGTCTGAAAAGGGCTTAAAATAACTCCATAGGGATCTTTTCCATAAAGGTTTAACGAGCCCGAAAAAGTAAACTCGTGACCTCCTTATTATTTTTAACGAGCTCAAAGGAGATATAGAAAATGCTTATAAATTTCTTACTGTTTTTAACGAGCTCGAAGTGAATATGAAAGAAATGCTCATAGCCTCCTTACTGTTTTTAACGAGCTCGAAGGAAAGGTGGAAGACTGCTCGTAACCTACTTATTGTTTTTAATGAGCTTGAAGTAAAAGAAGAATGCTCGTAATGGGAGGAGACGAGTGTCAGGGACATGCAAAACTAGCTCCAAGCGCATGGAACAAAGCTATGCCTAATGCAAGGAACATAAGCAAGATAAGGACACTCAGGGTGTGTCTCCTCCAGGTAAGAGGTGTCAAATTGCGAAGGCAAAATGATACAGGGCTTAGCGGAAATGAGATCAGAGATGGAGGCTTATATAACGAGCTAAAATCATGGAAACCGGCTTTAGGTTCATTAGCGCAAGCAGGATCATAACAGATGCATATGCAACTTGAACACAAATATGGGAGCCTTATCAGGGATGGCCAGAAATATATGAGGAAGAAAGATATGAGGCTTCTTCTCAAAGTCATGGTAAATCTAAAAAGGTTCCCTAGCCTATGAGAAAAACTCAGCATGGGCACCAAAATGGCATAAGGGTGCTGACTAGGGTGACCCATGTTAGGTAGGCTCTGCTGTCGGACTGGTGAACAATGCATAAAGAGATGGCTAAAACACCAATATCCAACAGGTTTGACCTTATGGCGAATTCGGATGGCAAAAGGTTCACATGCAACACAACAACGAGGAAGACTAAACCCATATGCAAGGTTCCGAATATACTTGACATGCTCGCACAAGGTGTTGAAAAATACCAGTAAGCAAGTATACATCGAGCTAAGAATCCTATCTCCAAGAAACATCATTACCAAGATCATATCTAAAACATATGTAAAGAAAGACTCGATACAAGTCACTGTGGTAGAAATACTTTCAACTTCACTATCATCAACAACAGGCATAAACAAGGCAGAGTTTTCAAATGAAGACTCTATGGTACCCAAGCCCAAGGACTTACAATCAACAAGATCAACTTTAGGATGAAGATCAAAGTTGAAGGACATGATGGAATCTGCAGAAACAAATTCATCATCACGGGAGTTGAAAATTCTAGGAGCAGAATCAAACTCAACAGGAACACCGATTTGCGGATCTATAGGAGATTCCAAAGACTCAACAGTAGGAAGATCAGAATTTAAGGTCAAACCGGGGCTGGAAATAACTGCATCTAGATCAACATCCAAATGAATGGCAGACTATACTATGGACTCTAGGAAAACTTCATCAGAAGGAAGTATATCGTCCCAGATAGAACACATATCTAAACATTCAGATGGAGGTGTCAATTGGTCAAAAGTTGGGACTAAGTCCCGAGAAGGTAAGCATGAACTCAGAGACTTCTTCTCAGTAGTAGTTAAACTCAAGGAACAATATGCCACATAAATTTCATGTGACATAGTAGTGCCTAATGATGAGGGATCTGATTGGTCTACAGTTGGGTAATAAAGAGGATCAACGAATGCAAGCTGGTCGATAGTGACAATGCTTTCGTTATGAGGAAAATACATCACATGAAAGAGCGTAGACACCACAGCATGCATAGCATAAACATAATCATGTCTGAGGATCATATCAAAGTCCATAGGGTCCTTTAAAACCATAAAATCAACTAAGACTATTTTTCCACCCAAAATAACAGGTACCTGATGAAGGAATCCGATCGGTTCACTAGGTCTTCTATCGAAGTTCAACAGCCAATTAACAGCTGGAATAACATTAGGGAAACCCAAATCTCTCCAAGCATAAGTGGATAAGATACTAACAGAAGCGCCTTCATCTATAATGCATCGAGCAACCGTATGGTTCCTGATATCAACCTTTATCTGTAAAGTTGTCGAAGAATGAAGACGAGGCTCGGCTAGACTATTCCAATCAAAGGAAACGGTCCTAGGGCTTGGTAAGGGGTTCACATGGCACAGATGAAGTGCCCCCTTTTTTAGGAACATCCAAACTGGTAATGCAGAAGACTTCAAGGACAGGTGCATTAGTATCCAAAGGACTGATGGGATCGATCGAAGATTGCATCGATTCGATCACTTCACTCTCCGAAGGAAGATTGGGGTCGACCAAAGATTGCATTGGTTCAACCACTTTATCAACCAAAGGTTGATCTGACTACAAGGAATCTATAGACAAATCAGGAATAAAGGTTCCTTCAGACATGGACCCCACTCTTCGTGCCTTTGGAATGGCAGGGCATTGGTGAGTAAGGTGATCTCCCTTACAAATTTTACAAGGGAACTTTGGTTTCCGTCCTATAGGTCGAGACTCCTTTACAACGTCAGTACTCTCAGCATGACTAGCATTTGCTGACAGCTTTCCCCCAGCATGACTTGCAGTTGCTAGTTTCTCAGAAGCATAAGACTTTTGAACTAAGGACCACACTTTTTGCACTTCTGGAAGTACAGGGAAAAAGTAAGTAAGGTGGTCTCCCTCACAAAACTTGAAAGGGAACTTAAGCTTTTGTTTGTTTGGTTTGTCGACAATGTCAACTTCCTCAGCATGACTTGCAGTGGTTGATATGGTATCTCCAGTATGACTCACAGGAACTGATGACTTGTCATTAATATGACTAGCAGTGATCAATGACGTGTCCCCAACATGACTGACAGTGGTTGAAGACAAAATTTCAGTGTGATTTTCAGTAACTAAAAGTTTTCTCCTAGCATGACCTCCAGAGGATGGGAAGGTGCCCCCTGCATGACTTGCAGAGGCAGGGTGCTTACCCCCAGGATGACTTGCAGAGGCAGGGTGCTTACCCCCAGGATGACTTGCAGAGGCTGGGTTGGTGCCCCCTTGTTTTTGCATCTTCTTCCTATTCTTCCATCGTCTATTCCTTTTAGACTGCTGGTTACTAGTATTGCTACTTTTTCCACATGAGGTAGAAGGAGGAGGAGAAGATGTTACTGGCAAAGAAGGCCCAGGGTTCTGATGCTCTTGATTTGAGGTGCTCACAAAGGAAGCATCGGGAGCATGCAAGGCATTCGGAGTGGAAAACAACCAAACCAATAGCCCAATAGCGAATCCAGGAAGATTCAGAGTAGCCATTAAGGGAGCACCAATGTTTCCAATGAATGGAACAACACAAGAATCCCCTGGAACAGGGGTACCTTGATTGGCACTCACCGGAACGCTATACATAGTTTCCTGCTCAAATGAGCAAGAAGTTCTCAAAGGAAAACTAAGACCCGTAGCATAAAGAGCACACCACTAAAAATGTCCTATGTAAATCAAACCAGGAAAACAGATGCCTTCCGGAGAAGATGCTGGGATGATGAGGGCCTAGAACAGATCAATGAAGGATGAAGAACAGTTACCTGGGGTCCACAATACAATGACTAAGGGTGCAAGCGCTGGAATCACCCAACCGCCCTCCCAAAGACTTGCAAGGGATTTCCTCCCACGTTTGTCCTAGTTACAGCAGATATACTCTCCGCTGTCACCTTTGTATGAACATATGGTCAGATACTAAGGATACCACCACACCAAAAACTCCTGGGGGAACAGTCTCTAGTCGAATCAGAAGGCGTGGGCAGGGTAACTGAGCTCGAAACTCAAAAGAGTACCCAAATGTGATCCAATCCTAGTATATGCTCGAAACAGAAAGTAGCAGGAGTATTCCCAACAATTTGATCTCACAAGACCTACTGCATAGATGCCAGGCAAGTTTTGAATGAAGTGGGTTTACTTGCGATAGTTGAACTACGATTTTTGCGTAATGTGAGATCTTGGGTGGTTTAAGGTGTTTTAAACCCAAGATCCTAACCAAGACTAGTTGGTGTATAGTTTAACCTAGAAACGAAAAATGTTACTAGTACATTTTATTAGGGTTCATTTTAAAGGTTACTTGCTTACTAAAAAAGGTAGTGGGTGTGTGAGAGTGGTTATAATAGAGATAGAGTACTGAAAATGAAATATTTACCACCAAACAAATCTTTTCTTTTCAATGAAAGTCTTAAAATTATGATCTAGAATGCATGTGCAAATGCAATTTTTAGTCTTTTTGAATGCAAAAAAGATAAAAGTAAATTCTAAATGTACAAAATTAAACTCAAAACCTAAGAATGCAACTACTCAAACACGTCAGTATGCAAAAGAAAACTTCTTCTTTTTGAATGCAAAGCACTCTTAAATCCTTTAAGCCACTTGCAAGGTACTCTACTCAGAAAATAAATCAAATTTTTTTTATGCTTTTCAATGGTAAGAAACAAAACTGAAACTAACCTACTATCCAAGCAAAAGCAAAGAACTTTTAGGTTTCCTTACTGAAACAGTAAAAGCTACCAATATGACTTTCAGATTCTTATTGATGTAAGCATGCCAACCATTGGGAAAAGAGTACGAAAACTACTTTTACACCCAAACGCAACAAATGACCTACAAAGAATTATGGTTTGGCAAAGTTGGGTCTGCACATAAACAATGCAAACAAGGTCTTGAACAACAGCCAAAACACTTGAGCTTTCACTACAAAAGAAAACTAAAAGCATAAGGGAGGATAAGAAACCAATCTAAAGAGAAATTTCACTCAAATAGATACAAAAAAGGTCAAGTAGACTCAGTAGGTTCCAATCCAGTGGAAATGGAGTAAGCACGTTCAGTCCGACTCAAATTAGGGTACAAAACACCAAACTGGTCCACAACTCCCCAACTTGGGTCAACAAGCGCCAAAACTTTCCAAACAAGCACAAATTGATCAAAAGAGGTTCAAATCATGAATGTAGGATCAATACAAGGATGGGAGACCACTTATAGTGGTTTAAATCAGACCTAGGGTCATCGGGGACCCCAAAAAATGCAGCCACAGCCCCCAGATTTGGGTCCACAACCCAAAAACTCAAAAAATTCAAACCCAGATTATGGGCGCTACTGTGTATGAGGTATACCAGCGCCCATAACAAGGGTGGGCACTATTGTGTGTATGAAAACTAGCATATGGGTGCTACTGTGCTTCATAACAGTTGCGTACAGGTGGGAAAAGTTAAAAAAAAGGGGTTAAAACCCCCCAACTTGTGTCCACCAGGGTTTGAAAGGGCTAGGAAGGGTCTGTAAGAGCCAAGGAGGGTCAAACAGAGCCTACTAACGGATCCTAATCAAGAAAATTAACAAATACCATCAAACAAAACTAAATAAATGACCTTGGATACCCCTAAGCAATTAGGATTTCCCCAACGGAGTCGCCATTCTATTGTGGGGAAAATGCACCTATAGTTCAGGGGAGAAACTACCAACTTAAGGTGATAAAGATAGACTTACAAGCATTCTGCAAGTACAACAAATAAGTGAAGATATTAGGGTTTATATATGTAGGCACCCTATTCAGAAGGTTGATCCTAGCTTTTCCTCCCTCGCTCTTCAATGCTTATCCAGTATCTCAATGCCCACACCTGCAAAACAACTTGATACCTTTCTCAAACACATTTGACTACATACATAAGATTGATATTCATAACAAAAGAAGACATCAAACTATAATCAAACAATAATCAAATCTAAGACACACATAAATAGGTCATATTTGGAAAGGGAAGAACGTCTGATCTTTATTAATGAATGAAAGCAAGTACATAAAGTTATACCTTCTTTCAAGCTTTGCACTTCATGAAACCTAGATTCAAGGTCTCCTGGTTCTGCTCTCCAAGGATCCCAGCCTCTAAGAAACTGTGCTAGGGTTTATAAAAAACTAAGCACAAGAGAGGGGGATGAGGGTCTCCATTCCTCCAGCATAACAATGTTGTAGACTTGGTCCCCTCACATGGCCCTTCTACCCTCCTTATATAGTCAGTGAAGGAGAGGAAAATAAGTTATAACCAAGTAGGAGGTTCCCCAACCAACTTAACTTCCCAAAATTTTTAGATTTTTACTTGTACGGGAATGTACCCTACTCTATAGGAGACAAAGTAGCGTACAGGTGGAGGTGGGTGCTACTTTAATGAAGCAGAGTAGGGTATACACGCTACTATCATGCCTGTGTACCATCGCCCATGTTTGAAAATGGCCAAAAACAGGCTTTTCTGCTCATTTTCAGGAGATGGTTTGGTCTGGAAAAATGTTCCCAAGGGTTGTAATCATCATATGGATGAAGAATGAGGTAATTTCAACCATTTTTAGTGTCCCAAATAACTCCTCTATCCACAAATGTCCTGTTGTGTGACTGAACTTGATCTCAAGAAGTGTTGTCATGCGACCAAGGGAAGCAAGTGTCGTCACGAATGGAGAGGTTTCATTTCAAGCAATAACAAATGCACCCTAATGTATGAGGTCAGAGGGAGTGCGGCAAACGATGGCCGAAATACATTATAAATAACAAAGAGTTGAATCATGGAGGAACTGGAGAAACCAAGAATCATAGGCTCAAATGAAGTACCTGAAAGCAAAGGCAATGTCAGACAAACTCGTCCTTGGGGTAACTGTCCATGTTCAAATGGTGTAACATGACCTCCAAGAGGATACAATAATGATCCAAATACTGATGCATATATCATGGCCACTAAAATACAAGTGTGGATCCATGAGGAACATAAGTGTAAACATAGCCACATAAATACAAGGTGGATCTATGTCAAAAATGGAGAACATAGCCATAGAGAACAAGCTGGATCTATGTCTCATCAAGAGCCCAAAAAAGTGTGGCATAGTCTTGCACAACTTGGACGATAAGATAAATGAGGTGATGCTATCGAGGATCCAAAGGTCTTCATCCAAAAACAACCCAAGGTACAAACCTATCCATGCGAATAAATGAGTTGTTGTCGAACATGGGAGGTATCGTTTGATTACCAGTCAGTGATGTATACCGTTAACAAATATCAGGGTGTCCACCAATAATGAAAATGGAACCCAAGGTACCTAGTACATTCAATCAATTGTGAATAAATGGTCTTGTCGTCGAACACTTGAAGAATCCATCAGATAGGAGACATTGATGTATTCCCATCTATCCAATAACGAGGGAAATTTCCACTAATGGATGCAATCCCCATGGTACTAACCGAAACTCTAAACTTCGTTCCCAGAGCACAATGAGTTGAAGTCGATGGGAAGAAGTCTGTTGGAAGGGAGGCCTTAAGGCATCCTCCATCATCCAACACGAGGGACACTCAATTTGTATGAGCTGATTTGAAGTAGGTATGAACACATCATGAACATACTGACACCAAGGAATGGCCGACACATAAGGTCAAGGAAACTGTAGAATGGCCGACATAGGTTATTTCCTTGAACAGTGAGCACAATACAAGAGTGACTTAGGCAGCTTTTAACACAAAGAGACCACGATGCAAATCTGAAATGTAGGAGACATTAACAGATTCTCCATATGATTAGAAGACTAACCAAACGGAGGAGTAAGAACTCTGAGATCAGGTTTATCCTAAGGCTAACACTAGAACCCAACTTGTTTGATAGACTCAAAACAGGTGCTTTGTTTAAGGCGATAGTTGACTTTTTGCCATCATATTGAAATATATTTTAACATTCTTCCCTTCCCTTCCATTTCCTTTTTCATTTTGTAACGAGCTTGACAAAGAACTAAAGCATGCTCGATGGTATTTTCATATTTAAGGAGTCTGAAAAACCTAGAAGAAAACTACATACACCTATCTGTGGATTTTTTATCGAGCCCGGATTGGTCTGTGCTTGGTGGTGTTTTCTTGCTTATAGAGTTGAAAAACTTAAACAGTCCTCTATCAACCATCTCGTGGATTTCACATCGAGCTTGAGTAGGTGAATGCTCTCTTGGTGTTTTCAAATTTCGAGAGTTTGAAAAGCCTAAAGACGACTCCAAAGGTACTTTTTCGTAAAGTTAGTCTCCTTCGCCGAAAAAGTGTAAAATAATGGAAGAAGAACTCTTCTAGCACTTACCAGAGTATAACTAGAGTATACCTTTTCCGTAAATTATCCACCAAGGCCCGGAAAAGGGGTAATTCTATAGCTAAGTGGATGTCGGTTCAGTTATTTTAACGAGCCCGAAAAGACAACTATGCTCGGCAAACTTTTCCTATTTAAGGAGTCTGAAAAGGGCTTAAAAGAACTCCATAGGGATCTTTTCTGTAAAGGTTTAACGAGCCCGAAAAAGTAAACTCGTGACCTCCTTACTATTTTTAACGAGCTCAAAGGAGATACAGAAAATGCTCATAACTTCCTTAGTGTTTTTAATGAGCTCGAAGTGAAGATAAAAGAAATGCTCAGAGCCTCCTTATTGTTTTTAACGAGCTCGAAGGAAAGGTGGAAGACTGCTCGTAACCTACTTACTATTTTTAACGAGCTTGAAGTAAAAGAAGAATGCTCGTAATGGGAGGAGACGAGTGTCAGGGACATGCAAACCTAGCTCCAAGTGCATGGAACAAAGCTATGCCTAATGCAAGGAACATGAGCAAGATAAGGACACTCAGGGTGTGTCTCCTCTAGGTAAGAGGTGTCAAATTGTGAAGGAAAAATGATACAGGGCTTAGCGGAAATGAGATCAGAGATGGAGGCTTATATAACGAGCTAAAAGCGTGGAAGCCGGCTTTTGGCTCATTAGCGCAACTGGGATCATAACAGATGCATATGCAACTTGAGCACAAATATGGGAGCCTTATCAGGGATGGCCAGAAATATATGAGGAAGAAAGATATGAGGCTTCTTCTCAAAGTCATGGTAAATCTAAAAAGGCTCCCGAGCCTATGAGAAAAACTCAGCATAGGCACCAAAATGGCATAAGGGTGCTAACTAGGGTGACCCATGTTAGGTAGGCTCAAATGTCGGACTGGTGCATAATGCATAAAGAGATGGCTAACACACCAATATCCAACAGGTTCCACCTTATGGCGAATTTGGATGGCAAAAGGTTCAAATGCAACATAACAGCGGGGAAGCCTAAACCTATATGCAAGGTTCCGAATATACCTTACATGGTCGTACAAGGTGTCGAAAAAGACCAATAAGCAAGTATACATCCCGCTAAGAATCCTGTCTCCAAGAAACATTAGCACCAAGATCATATCTAAAACATATGTAAAGAAAGACCCGATATAAGTCACTGTGGTAGAAATACTTTCAACTTCACTATCATCAACAACAGGCATAAACAAGGCATAGTTTTCAAATGAAGACTCTATGGTACCCAAGCGCGAGGACTTACAATCAACAAGATCAACTTTAGGATGAAGATCAAAGTTGAAGGACATGATGGAATCTACAGAAACAAATTCATCATCACGGGAGTTAAAAATTCTAGAAGTAGAATCAAACTCAGAAGGAACACCGATTTACGGATCTATAGGGGAGTCCAAAGACTCAATAGTAGGAATATCAGACTTTAAGGTCAAACCGGGGCTGGACATAATTGTGTCTGGATCAACATCCAAATGAATGGTAGACTGTACTATGGATTCTAAGAAAACTTCATCAGAAGGAAGTATATCGTCCTAGATAGAACATATATCTAAACATTCAGATGGAGGTGTCACTTGGTCAAAAGCTGGGACTAAGTCCCGAGAAGGTAAGCATGAACTCAGAGGCTTCTTCTCAGTAGCAGTTGAACTCAAGGAACAATATGCCACATAAATTTCATGTGACATAGTAGTGCCTAATGACGAGGGATCTGACTGGTCTACAGTTGGGTAATAAGGAGGATCAATGAATGCAAGCTGGTCGATAGTGACGATGCTTTCGTTATGAGGAAAATACATCACACGAAAGAGCGTAGACGCTACAACATTCATAGCATAAACGTAATCACGCCCGAGGATCATATCAAAGTCCATAGGGTCCCTTAAAACCATAAAATCAACTAAGACTGATTTCCACCCAAAGTAACAGGTACTTGACGGAGGAATACGATCGGTTCATTAGGTCTTCTATCGAAGGTCAACGGCCAATTAACAGCTGGAATAACATTAAGGAAACCCAAATCTCTCCAAGCATAAGCAGATAAGATACTAATAGAATCTCCTTCATCTACAATGCATCGAGCAACCGTATGGTTCCCGATATCAACCTTTATCTGGAAAGGTGTCGAAGAAGGAAGATGAGGCTTGGCTAGACTATTCCAATCAAAGGAAACGGTCCTAGGGCTTGGTAGGGGTTCACATGGCACAGATGAAGTGCCCCCTTTTTAAGGAACATCCAAACTGGTAATGCAGAAGACTTCAAGGACAGGTTCATCAGTCTCCAAAGGACTGATGGGATCGGTCAAAGATTGCATCGATTCGATCACTTCACTCTCCGAAGGAATATTGGGGTCGACCAAAGATTGCATTGGTTCAACCACTTTATCAATCAAAGGTTGATCTGACTGTAGGGAATCTATAGACAACTCAGGAATAGAGTTTCCTTCAGACATGGACCACACTCTTCATGCCTCTAGAATGGCAGGGCATTGGTGAGTAAGGTGATCTCCCTTACAAATTTTACAAGGGAACTTTGGTTTCCGTCCTATAGGTCGAGACTCCTTTACAACGTCAGTACTCTCAGCATGACTAGCATTGGCTGACAGCTTGCCCCCAGCATGACTTGCAGTGGCTAGTTGCTCAGAAGCATAATACTTTTGAACTAAGGACCACACTTTTTGCACTTCTGGAAGTATAGGGCAAAAGTAAGTAAGGTGGTCTCCCTCACAAAACTTGCAAGGGAAATTAATCTTTTGTTTGTTTGGTTTGTCGACAATGTCAACTCCCTCACCATGACTTGCAGTGGCTGATCTGGTGTCTCCAGTATGACTCACAGGAACTGGTGACTTGTCATTAATATGACTAGCTGTGATCAATGACGTGTCCCCAACATGACTGACAATGGTTGAAGACAAACTTTCAGTGTGATTTTCAGTGACTAAAATTTTTCTCCCAGCATGGCCTCGAGAGGATGGGTAGATGCCCCCTGCATGACTTGCAGAGGCAGGGTGCTTGCCCCCAGCATGATTTGCAGAGGCTAGGTTGCTGCCCCCTTGTTTTGGCATCTTCTTCCTATTCTTCCCCTGTTTATTCCTTTTAGACTACTGGTTATTAGTATTGCTACTTTCGCCACATGAGGTAGAAGGAGGAGGAGAAGATGTTACTGTCAAAGAAGGCCCAGGGTTCTGATGCTCTTGATTTGAGGTGCTCACAAAAGAAGCGTCGGGAGCATGCAAGGCATTCAGAGTGGAAAACAACCAAACCGGCAGCCCAATAGTGAATCTAGGAAGATTCAGAGTAGCCATGAAGGGAGCACCAATGTTTCCAATGAATGGAACAGCACAAGGATCCCATGGAACAAGGGTACCTTGATTGGCACTCACCAGAACGCTAGACATAGTTTCCTGCTCAAATGAGCAAGAAGTTCTCTAAGGCAAACTAAGACCGGTAGCACAAAGAGCACACCACTAAAAAGGTCCTAGGTAAATCAAACCAGGAAAACAGATGCCTTCCTAAGAAGAGTCTGGGATGATGAGGGCCTAGAAAAGATCAACGAAGGATGAAGAACAGTTACCCGGTGTCCACAATAGAATGACTAAGGGTGCAAGCGCTAGAATCACCCAACCGCCGTCCCAAAGACCTGCAAGGGATTTCCTCCCATGTTTGTCCTAGGTATAGTAGATATACCCTCCGCTGTCACCTTTGTATGAACCTATGGTAAGATACTAAGGATACCACCACATCGAAAACTCTTGGGGGAACAGTCTCTGGTCGAATCAGAAGGCGTGGGCAGGGTAACTGAGCTCGAAACTCAAAAGAGTCCCCAAACGTGATCCAATCCTGGTATATGCTCAAAACAAAAAGTAGGAGTATTCCCAACAATTTGATCTCACAAGACCTACTGCATAGATCCCAGCAAATTTTTGAATGGAGTGGGTTTACTTGCGATAGTCGAACTACAATTTTTGCGTAATGTGTGATCTTGGGTGGTTTAAGGTGTTTTAAACCCAAGATCCTAACCAAGACTAGTTGGTGTATAGTGTAACCTAGAAAAGAAAATGTTACTAGTACATTTTATTAGGGTTCATTTTAAAGGTTACTTGCGTACTCAAAAAGGTAGTGGGTGTGTGAGAGTGGTTATAATAGAGATAGAGTACTAAAAATGAAATATTTACCACCAAAAAAATCTTTTCTTTTCAATGCAATTCTTAAAATTATGATCTAGAATGCATGTGCAAATGCAATTTTTAGTCTTTTCGAATGCAAAAAAGATAAAAGTAAAGTCTGAACGTACAAAATTAAACTCAAAACCTAAGAATGCAGCTACTCAAACACGTCAGTATGAAAAAGAAAACTTCTTCTTTTTGAATGCAAAGCACTCTTAAATCCTTTAAGACACTTGCAAGGTACTCTACTCAGAAAATAAATCAATTTTTTTTTATGCTTTTCAATGGTAAGAAACAAAACTGAAACTAACCTACTATCAAAGCAAAAGCAAAGAACTTTCGGGTTTCCTTATTGAAACAACAAAAGCTACCAATACGACTTTCAGATTCTTATTGATGTAAGCATGCCAACCATTGGGAAAAGAGTACAAAAACTACTTTTAGACCCAAGTGCAGCAAATGACCTACAAAGAAGTATGGTTTGGTAAAGTCAGGTCTGCACATAAACAATGCAAACAAGTTCTTGAACAACAGCCAAAACACTTGAGCTTTCACTACAAAAGAAAACTAAAAGCATAAGGGAGGATAAGAAACCAATCTAAAGAGAAATTTCACTCAAATAGATACAAACAGGGTCAAGTAGACTCAGTAGGTTCCAATCCAATGGAAATGGAGCAAGCAGGTTCAGTCTGACTCAAATTAGGGTACAAAACACTAAACTGGTCCACAACCCCCCAACTTGGGTCAACAAGCCCCAAAACTTTCCAAACAAGTTGAAATTGATCAAAAGAGGTTCAAATCATGAATGTAGGATCAGTACAAGGATGGGAGACCACTTACAATGGTTTAAATTAGACCTAGGGTCATCGAGGACCCCAAAAAATGCAGCCACAGCCCCCAGATTTGGGTCCACAACCCAAAAACTCAAAAAATTCAAACCCAGATTGTGGGCGCTACTGTGTATGAGGTATACCAGTGCCCATAACAGGGGTGGGCCCTATTGTGTGTAGGAAAACTAGCGTATGGGCACTAATGTACTTCATAACAGTTGCGTATAGGTGGGAAAAGTTGAAAAAATGGGGTTAAAACCCCCCAACTTGGGTCCACCAAGGTCTGAAAGGGATAGGAAGGGTTTGTAAGAGCCAAGGAGGGTAAAACAAAGCCTACTAACTGATCCTAATCAAGAAAATGAACAAATATCATCAAACAAAACTAAAGAAATGACCTTGGATACCCCTAAGCAGTTAGGCTTTCCCCAGTGGAGTCGCCATTCTGTTATGGGGAAAATGCAGCTATAGTTCAGGGGAGAAACTACCAACTTACGGTGATAAAGATAGACTTACAAGCATTCTGCAAGTACAAAAAATAAATGAAGAGATTAGGGTTTAGATATGTAGGCACCTTATTCAAAAGGTTGATCCTAGCGTTGCCTCCCTCGCTCTTCAATGCTTATCCAATATCTCAATGCCCACACCTACAAAACAACTTGATACCTTTTTCAAATACATTTGACTACATACATAAGATTGATATTCATAACAAAAGAAGACATCAAACTATAATCAAACAGTAATCAAATCTAAGACACACATAAATAGGTCATATTTGGAAAGAGAAGAACGTCTTATCTTTATTAATGAATGAAAGCAAGTACATAAAGTTATACCTTCTTTCAAGCTTGGCACTTCACGAAACCTAGATTCAAGGTCTCCTGCTTCTGTTCTCCAAGGATCCTAGCCTCTAAGAAATTGTGCTAGGGTTTATAAAAAACTAAGCACAAGAGAGGGGGATGAGGGTCTCCATTCCTCCAGCATAACAATGTTGTAGACTTGGTCCCCTCACATGGCCCTTCTACCCTCCTTATATAGTCAGTGAAGGAGAGGAAAAGAAGTTATAACCGAGTAGGAGGTTCCCCAACCAACTTAACTTCCCAAAATTTCAAGATTTTGACTTGTATAGGAATGTACCCTACTCCACAATAGACAAAGTAGCATACAAGTGGAGGTGGGCGCTACTTTAATGAAGCAGAGTAGGGTATACACACTATTATCATGCCTGTGTACCAGCGCCCATGTTGAAAAATGGCCAAAAACAGGCTTTTTTGCTCATTTTCAGGAGATGGTTTGGTCTGGAAAAATGTTCCCAACGGTTGTAATCATCAAATGGGTCAAGAATGAGGTAATTTCAACCATTTTTAGTGTCCCAAATGACTCGTCCATACACAAATATCCTGTTGTTTGACTGAACTTGATCTCAAGAAGTGTCGTCATGCGACCAAGGGAAGCAAGTCTCGTCACGGACAGAGGGGTTTGATTTCAAGCTATAACAAATGCCCCCTAATGTATGAGGTCAGAGGGAGTGCGGGAAACGATGGACGAAATACATTATAAATAATAAAGAGTTGAACCATGGAGGAACTGGAGAAACCAGGAATCATATGCTCAAATGAAGTACCTGAAAGCAAAGGCAATGTTAGACAAACTCATCCTTGGGGTAGCTGTCCATGTTCAAATGGTGGAACATGACCTCCAAGAGGATACAATAATGATCCAAATACTGATGCATATATCATGGCCACTAAAATACAAGCGTGGATCCATGAGGAACATAAGTGTAAACATAGCCACATAAATACAAGGTGGATATATGTCAAAACTGGAGAACATAGCCATAGAGAACAAGTTGGATCTATGTCTCATCAAGAGCCCAAAAAAGTGTGGCTCAATCTTGCGCAACTTGGGTGATAACATAAATGAGGTGATGCTATCCAAGATCCCAAGGTCTTCATCCAAAAACAAACCAAGGTACAAACCTATCGATGCGAATAAATGAGTTGTTGTCGAACATGGGAGGTATCGTTTGATTACCAGTCAGTGATGTATATCGTTAACAAATGCAAGGGTGTCCACCAATAATGAAAATGGAACCCAAGGTACCTAGTACATTCAAGCAAGTGCGAATAAATGGTCTTGTCGTCGAACACTTGAAGACTCCATCGGATAGGAGACATTGGTGTATTCCCATCTATCGAATAACGAGGGAAATTGCCACTAATGACTACAATCCCCAAGGTACTAACCGAAACTCTAAACTTCGTTCCCAGAGAACAATGAGTTGAAGTCGATGGGAAGAAGTCTATTGGAAGGGAGGCCTTAAGGCATCCTCCATCATCCAACACGAGGGACACTCAATATGTATGAGCTAATTTGAAGTAGGACTGAACACATCATGAAACATACTAACACCAAGGAATGGCCAACACATAAGGTTAAGGCAACTGCAGAATGGCCGGCACAGGTTATTTCCTTGAAAAGTGAGCAGGACACAAGAGTGACTTAGGTAGCTTTTAACACAAAGAGACCACGATGCAAATATGCAATGTAGGAGACATTAACAGATTCTCCATATGATTGGAAGACTAACCAAATGGAGGAGTAAGAACTCTGAGATCAGGTTTATCTTAAGGCTAACACTAGAACCCAACTTGTTTGATAGACTCAAAATAGGTGCTTTGTTCAAGGAGATAGTGGACTTGCTTCCTTCATATTGAAATATATTTTAACATTCTTCCCTTCCCTTTCCTTTTTCATTTTTTAACGAGCTTGACAAAGAACTAAAGCATGCTTGACGGTATTTTCATATTTAAGGAGTCTGAAAAACCTAGAAGAAAACTCCATACACCTATCCGTGGATTTTATATCGAGCCCGGATTGGTCTGTGATTGACGGTGTTTTCTTGCTTATAGAGTTGAAAAAATTAAACAGTCCTCTATCAACCATCTCGTGGATTTCACATCGAGCCCGAGTAGGTGAATGCTCGCTTGATGTTTTTACATTTCGAGAGTTTGAAAACCCTAAAGACGACTACAAAGGTCCTTTTTCGTAAAGTTAGTCTCCTTCCCCAAAAAAGTGTAAAATAATGGAAGAAAAACTTTTCTAGCGCATACCAGAGTATACCTAAAGTATACCTTTTCCATAAATTATCCACCAAGGCCTGGAAAAGGGATAATTCTATACCTAAGTGGATGTCAATTCAGTTATTTTAACGAGACCGAAAAGACAACTATGCTCGGCAAACTTTTCCTATTCAAGGAGTCTGAAAAGGGCTTAAAATAACTCCATAGGGATATTTTCCGTAAAGGTTTAACGAGCCCAAAAAATTAAACTTGTGACCTCCTTACTATTTTTAACGAGCTCAAAGGAGATATAGAAAATGCTCATAACTTCCTTACTGTTTTTAATGAGCTCGAAGTGAAGATGAAAGAAATGCTCATAGCCTCCTTACTGTTTTTAAATAGCTCAAAGGAAAGGTGGAAGACTGCTCATAACGTACTTACTATTTTTAACGAGCTCGAAGTAAAAGAAGAATGTTCGTAATGGGAGGAGACGAGTGTCAGGGACATGCAAAACTAGCTCCAAGCACATGGAACAAAGCTATGCCTAATGCAAGGAACATGAGCAAGATAAGGACACTTAGGGTGTGTCTCCTCCAGGTAAGAGGTGTCAAATTGCGAAGGCAAAATGATATAGGGCTTAGCAGAAATGAGATCAGAGATGGAGGCTTATATAACGAGCTAAAAGCGTGGAAGCCGGCTTCAAGCTCATTAGCGCAAGCAGGATCATAACATATGCATATGCAACTTGAACACAAGGATGGGAGTCGTATCAGGGATGGCTAGAAATATATGAGGAAGAAAGATATAAGGCTTCTTCTCAAAGTCATGGTAAATCTAAAAAGGCTACCGCTCAGCATGGGCACCAAAATGGCATAAGGGTGTGGACTAGGGTGACCCATGTTAGGTAGGCTCTACTGTCGGACTGGTGCACAATGCATAAAGAGATGGCTACCACACCAATATCCAACAGGTTCCACCTTATGGCGAATTCAGATGGAAAAAGGTTCAAATGCAACATAACAACGGGGAAGCCTAAACCTATATGCAAGGTTCTGAATATACCTGACATGGTCGCACAAGGTGTCAAAAAAGACCAATAAGCAAGTATACATCCAACTAAGAATCTTGTCTCCAAGAAAGATCAGTACCAAGATCATATCTAAAACATATGTAAAGAAAGACCCGATACAAGTCACTGTGGTAGAAATACTTTCAACTTCACTATCATCAACAACAGGCATAAACAAGGCAGAGTTTTCAAATGAAGACTCTATGGTACCCAAGCCCGAGGACTTACAATCAACAAGATCAACTTTAGGATGAAGATCAAAGTTGAAGGACATGATGGAATCTATAGAAACAAATTCATCATCATGAGAGTTGAAAATTCTAGAAGCATAATCAAACTCAGTAGGAACACCGATTTACGGATCTATAGGAGAGTCCAAAGACTCAACCGTAGGAAGATCAGACCTTAAGGTCAAACTAGGGTTGGACATAACTACGTCTAGATCTACATCCAAATGAATGGTATACTGTACTATGGACTCTAGGAAAACTTCATCAGAAGGAAGTATATCGTCCCAGATAGAACACATATCTAAACATTCAGATGGAGGTGTCACTTGGTCAAAAGATGGGACTAAGTCCCAAGAAGGTAAGCATGAACTCAGAGGATTCTTCTCAGTAGCAGTTGAACTCAAGGAACAATATGCCACATAACTTTCATGTGACATAGTAGTGCCTAATGGCGAGGGATCTGACTGGTCTATAGTTGGGTAATAAGGAGGATCAACGAATGCAAGCTGGTCGATAGTGATGATACTTTCGTTATGAAAAAAATACATCACACGAAAGAGCATAGACACCACAGCATGCATAGCAAAAACGTAATCACACCCGAGGATCATATCAAAGTCCATAGGGTCCTTTAAAACCATAAAATCAACTAAGACTATTTTTCCACCCAAACTAATAGGTACCTGATAGAGGAATCTGATCAGTTCACTAGGTCTTCTATTGAAGGTCAATGACCAATTAATAGCTGGAATAACATTAGGGAAACCCAAATCTCTCCAAGTATAAGCGGATAAGATACTAATAGAAGCTCCTTCATCTACAATGCATCGAGAAACCGTATGGTTCCCGATATCAACCTTTATCTGGAAAGGTCTCGAAGAAGGAAGACGAGGCTCGACTAGACTATTCCAATCAAAGGAAACGGTCCTAGGGCTTGGTAGGGGTTCACATCACACAGATGAAGTGCCCCCTTTTTCAGGAACATCCAAACTGGTAATGTAGAAGACTTCAAGGACAGGTGCATCAGTCTCCAAAGGACTGATGGGATCGGTCGAAGATTGCATTGGTTCGATAACTTCCCTCTCCGAAGGAAGAGTGGGTTCGACCAAAGATTGCATTGGATCAACCACTTTATCAATGAAAGGTTGATCTGACTGTAGGGAATCTATAGACAACTCAGGAACATAGGTTCCTTCAGACATGGACCACACTCTTCGTGCCTCTAGAATAGCAGGGCATCGGTGAGTAAGGTGATCTCCCTTACAAATTTTAGTAGGGAACTTTGGTTTTCATCCTATAGGTCAAGACTCCTTTACAACGTCAGTACTCTCAGCATGACTAGCATTGGCTGACAGCTTGCCCCCAGCATGAATTGCAGTGGCTAGTTGCTCAGAATCATAAGAATTTTGAACTAAGGACCACACTTTTTGCAATTCTGGAAGTACAAGGCACAAGTAAGTAAGGTGGTCTCCCTCACAAAACTTGCAAGGGAACTTAAGCCTCTGTTTGTTTGGTTTGTCGACAATGTCAACTCCCTCAGCATGACTTGCAGTGGCTGATCTGGTGTCTCTAGTATGACTCATAGGAACTGGTGACTTGTCATTAATATGACTAGCAGTGATCAATGACGTGTCCCCAACATGACTGACAGTGGTTGAAGACAAACTTTCAATGTGATTTTCAGTGACTAAAATTTTTCTCCCAGCATGACCTCTAGAGGCTGGGTAGGTGCCCCCTGCATGACTTGCAGAGGCAAAGTGATTGCCCCCAGCATGACTTGTAGAGGCTAGGTTGCTGCCCCCCTTGTTTTGGCATCTTCTTCCTATTCTTCCCCCGTCTATTCCTTTTAGACTGTTGGTTACTAGTATTGCTACTTTCACCACATGAGGTAGAAGGAGGAGGAGAAGATGTTACTGGCAAAGAAGGCCCAGTGTTCTGATGCTCTTGATTTGAGGTGCTCACAAAAGAAGCGTTAGGAGAATGCAAGGCATTTGGAGTGGAAAACAACCAGACCGACAGCCCAATAGTGAATCCAGGAAGATTCAGAGTAGCCATTAATGGAGCACCAATGTTTCCAATGAATGGAACAACACAAGGATCCCCTGGAATAGGGGTACCTTGATTAGCACTCACCGAAACGCTAGACATAGTTTCCTGCTCAAATGAGAAAGAAGTTCTCTAAGGAAAACTAAGACTAGTAGCACAAATAGCACACCACTAAAAAGGTCCTAGGTAAATCAAACCAGGAAAACAGATGCCTTCCGGAGAAGAGTCTGGGATGATGAGGGCCTAGAATAGATCAACTAAGGATGAAGAACAGTTACACGGGGTCCACAATAGAATGACTAAGGGTGCAAGCGCTGGAATCACCCAACCGCCCTCCCAAAGACCTACAAGGGATTTCCTCCCACGTTTGTCCTAGGTACAGCAGATATACCCTCCGCTGTCACCTTTGTATGAACCTATGGTCAAATACTAAGGATACCACCACACCGAAACTCCTAGGGGAACGGTCTCTGGTTGAATCAGAAGGCGTGGGCAGGGTAACTGAGCTCAAAACTCAAAAGAGTCCCCAAACGTGATCCAATCCTGGAATATGCTCGAAATAGAAAGTAGGAGGAGTATTCCCAACAATCTGATCTCACAAGACCTACTGCATAGATCCCAGGAAAGTTTTGAATGAAGTGGGTTGACCCGCGATAGTCGAACTACGATTTTTGTGTAATGTGTGATCTTGGGTGGTCTAAGGTGTTTTAAACCCAAGATCCTAACCAAGACTAGTTGGTGTATAGTGTAACCTAGAAAAGAAAATGTTACTAGTACATTTTATTAGGGTTCATTTTAAAGGTTACTTGCTTACTCAAAAAGGTAGTGGGTGTGCGAGAGTGGTTATAATAGAGATAGAGTACTGAAAATGAAATATTTACCACCAAACAAATCTTTTCTTTTCAATGCAAGTCTTAAAATTATGATCTAGAATGCCTGTGCAAATTCAATTTTTAGTCTTTTCGAATGCAAAAAAGATAAAAGTAAAGTTTGAACGTACAAAATTAAACTCAAAACCTAACAATGCAGCTACTCAAACACGTCAGTATGCAAAATAAAACTTCTTCTTTTTGAATGTAAAGCACTCTTGAATCCTTTAAGCCACTTGCAAGGTACTCTACTCAGAAAAAAAAAAAATCATTTTTTTTTATGCTTTTCAATGGTAAGAAACAAAACTAAAACTAACCTACTATCAGAGCAAAAGCAAAGAAATTTCAGGTTTCCTTATTGAAACAGTAAAAGCTACCAACACGACTTTTAGATTCTTATTGATGTAAGCATGCCAACCATTGGGAAAAGTGTACGAAAACTACTTTTAGAACCAAACACAGCAAATGACTTACAAAGAAGTATGGTTTGGTAAAGTTAGGTCTGCACATAAACAATGCAAACAAGGTCTTGAACAACAGCCAAAACACTTGAGCTTTCACTACAAAAGAAAACTAAAAGCATAAGGGAGGATAAGAAACCAATATAAAGAGAAATTTCACTCAAACAGATACAAACAGGGTCAAGTAGACTCAGTAGGTTCCAATCCAATGGAAATGGAGCAAGCAGGTTCAGTCCGACTCAAACAAAACACTAAACTGGTCCACAGCCCCCCAACTTGGGCCAACAAGCCCCAAAACTTTCCAAACAATCCCAAATTGATCAAAATAGGTTCAAATCATGAATGTATGATCAGTACAAGGATGGGAGACCACTTACAGTGGTTTAAATCAGACCTAGGGTCATCGGGGACCCCAAAAAATGCAGCCACAACCCCCAGATTTGGGTCCACAACCCAAAAACTCAAAAAATTCAAACCCAGATTGTGGGTGCTACTGTGTATGAGGTATACCAGCACCCATAACAGGGGTGGGTGCTACTGTGTGTAGGAAAACTAGCATATGAGCGCTATTGTGCTTCAGAACAGTTGCGTACAGGTGGGAAAAGATGAAAAAATGGGGTTAAAACCCCCCAACTTGGGTCCACCAGGGTCTAAAAAGGCTAGGAAGGGTCTGTAGGAGCCAAGGAGGGTCAAACAGATCCTACTAACTGATCCTATCAATAAAATGAACAAATCCCATCAAACAAAACTAAAGAAATGACCTTGGATACCCCTAAGTAGTTAGGCTTTCCCCAGCAGAGCCGCCATTCTGTTGTGGAGAAAATGCACATATAGTTCAGGGGAGAAACTACCAACTTACGGTGATAAAGATAGACTTACAAGCATTCTGCAAGTTCAACAAATAAATGAAGAGATTAGGGTTTAGATATGTAGGCACCTTATTCAGAAGGTTGATCTTAGCTTTTCCTCCCTCGCTCTTCAATGCTTATCCAGTATCTCAATGCCCACACCTGCAAAACAACTTGATACCTTTCTCAAATACATTTTACTACATACATAAGATTGATATTCATAACAAAATAAGACATCAAACTATAATCAAACAGTAATCAAATCTAAGACACACATAAATAGGTCATATTTGGAAAGACAAGAACGTCTGATCTTTATTAATGAATGAAAGCAAGTACATAAAGTTATACCTTCTTTCATGCTTGGCACTTCATGAAACCTATACTCAAGGTCTCCTGCTTCTGTTCTCCAAGGATCCCAGCCTCTAAGCAACTGTGGTAGGGTTTATAAAAAACTATGCACAAGAGAGGGGGATGAGGGTCTCCATTCCTCCAGCATAACAATGTTGTAGACTTGGTCCCCTCACATGGCCCTTCTACCCTCCTTATATAGTCAGTGAAGGAGAGGAAAATAAGTTATAACCGAGTAGGAGGTTCCCCAACCAACTTAACTTCCCAAAATTTTGAGATTTTGACTTGTACAGGAATGTACCCTACTCTACAATAGACAAAGTAGCGTACAAGTGGAGGTGGGCGCTACTTTAATGAAGCAGAGTAGGGTATACATGCTACTATCATGCCTGTGTACCAGTGCCCATGTTGAAAAATGGCCAAAAACAGGCTTTTCTGCTCATTTTCAGGAGAGGGTTTGGTCTGGAAAAATGTTCCCAAGGGTTGTAATCATCAAATGGGTCAAGAATGAGGTAATTTCAACCATTTTTAGTGTCCCAAATGACTCCTCCATCCACAAATGTCCTATTTTGTGACTGAACTTGATCTCAAGAAGTGTTGTCATGCAACCAAGGGAAGCAAGTGTCGTCACGGACGGAGAGGTGTCATTTCAAGCTATAACAATCTTGTGGCGGTCTTCTTTGGCAATCTGGATCTGATGGTATCCCAAGAACCCATCTGTGAAAGAATACATCTCCTGGCCACCTACTCCCTCAAGTACTTCATCAGTAAATGGGGTCGGAAAGGGGTCATGCAAGCAAGCATCATTCAACTTCCGTAGATCAAAGCAGATGCGCACCTCACCATTCTTTTTGTCCTGCACCACCATAGGATTGATCCATTCTGACTCTTCAATTAGTTCAATGATACCAGCATCCAACATGCAATCAAGTTCTGCCTTGACCTTCTCCTTATGTCACGGATTGAGTCGATATGGTCATTTCCTGAATGGTTTTGCATCTGGTTTCAAGGGAATCTTCATTTCTCCTAAATCACCCAAAATACCTTTCATTTCAGAGAACTTCGTAGGGAAAAGGTATTGGAACTCAGGTAACAACTCAGTGACCTTTCCCATCATCTCATCATCCCAATAATATCCAACATTCGCGAACTTGGGAGTGGCCTCTATCCCAATATTGATCTTACGAAGCTTCAAGGGCTGACTGAACGGATCACTTGGCACACCAAGCGGTACCACATCACGACTTCCTTCAGATTCTGGAATATTGACATTCCGTGGATCATCACCGTATTTGGGCCCACCAGTGATATTATACCATTCCATAATTGATTGCATCTGGCTGTGCATATGTGGATCCACAGGGTATGCTACAGGAACAACCTTTAGCACCACATCGTGAATGATTTGTAGAGCATTATGGATATCCGGATTGGAATCAGCAAAACTAAACGTATGAGTAAAATAGATGGTCAATTCCAACCAAGTAGTGATTTTTCCCCATAAATCAGCTGCAGTATACCATGACCGTGGCATTTGATCCAAGGTATGGATGAATGCATGGACCCACTCATCCCTCGGTTGCAATTCCCATAACGTTTGACACTCCATCAAATGGTCGCTAGGATAGTTCCAACCATCATACTTCCCTGCGTGGTAGACCTCGGTATCACTGAAGAGTACCATCATCAATCTTCTGCATTTCAACCATCCATCAGTTGATGCCTTGTGTGTCACCCACCAGTGTGCTGGAGAAGCCTTCAGTGCTTCATCCAATGCCAACAATCGCTGTGGTTTGGAAACTCTTTTATAGAACTCCGTCAGAAAGTCAGATAAGCCAGGCAGTGCTTCATATATTGGTAGTGTGACCGTTTCAGTTGTGACACGACATAACGACTGCGTGATCAACCCACACTTACGAAGCAACACCTCGTGCAAGCGGTTCTGCCAATATTCTAGTGTATCATTAGAGTCGGAAGACGCCGAGCTGTCACTGCGCCATCCCAGATCACCGTTGGCAGTCGGATGAATATAGTCTTCAGATATATTGAATGCATGGTCCCATCCACTGGGATCATCGTCCTTCACTGGCTCTATGTAGTGGCATCCTTCAGCTAGATCCAATGGGGCAATAACTCTGAGATCGCGATTTTCAAAAGTCATCATCCGTCGCTTGAAGTTGATTACTGCTATGCTATCATTAGCCCATCCAATCCCCAGCAATGCAGGATAAGAGATTCCTCCTTCAAATACTTCTATTACATCAAAGTCGGCATATGTTTTCATTCCCTCGATGTCCACCACCATTCGTGGAACTCTCCCAATCGGTGTCACCTTAGCGTGATTATCTAACCAGAGCTGTACAGGAGACCAGATCAATGGGGGACTCCCCATCTTCTACCAAGCCTTCTTGGTTAAGATGTTGACATCCGAACCAAGATCCAGAATAACTGAATCAACATTGTAGTTGCCAATTTGAATATTCATCCACATCTCCTTACCCATCTTCTGTCGTTGTAAGGAATCAACTGCGAACTCTTGTCAATCCTGGGTCGGCCGTCGCAAAAGAGATTCAATCTCAGCAAGAGCGTCGGGATCTATTGCCAGGGATAAACAATGTTCCAAAAATGCTTGAAGTGTGCTGGACTACCGCAATGGGCCAACCTCTGAAGTGGCATCAAAAGTAGAGGGCATGTCGTACACAACAACCTTACCTTGTTCTTTTTCTAATGCGTGACGTGCTTGAATAAATGCCTCCCGCTCAGTGTCAATGGAAAATGATACCTTCTTTTGTCCAGCTAATCGGATCAGTGAGCTATCCTCTCCAGTCGTCTTACCTCCACACATGACCACAACAATGAAAGTATATTAAGGTCTTCGTTCTGCAGAAATCGTCGCGATATTCGCACCCTCGGTCTGGTTCAGCGGTGGATTCCTGGGTGGGTTCATTTTCTGATTCTAATTTGGCCACGGATTATGGTTCTGCACTGGTTGTTGTATTTGGTTCTGGGCAGGCTGGTGTGCTTGGGGATGATTCTGCAACTGTGGAGTATTCCCTTCTTGCCATCGCGCAATCAACTACGGACAATTCTCAACCATGTGATCGTTAACAAAATAGAACGTACACTGGTTCTGCAGCAGTGGAAAGTCTCGCTGGTAGTGTCCCCATACCGCACAGTGATAGTATTGAACAGGTCCACGACCACCTCGTCCTCCTCCACAACCAAATCCTCCACTGTGTCCTCCCCGGTATCCTCCCTAGAATCCTCCCTGCTGCTGGTACTGTGGTTGGTTGAACTATTGCTGCATTGGTGCTGGTTGCATTCCTTGTCCCTGCGGTGCATACTGTGGTTGTTGTACATACTGTGGCTGCTATGGAGCCATCTACATCGGAGCATATTGCGGTATGAACTGTGGCAATTGCTGCTGCTGCAGTACAAACTGCATCTGCGGTTGAGGTAGCGGCTAAGCTACCCGTGGCTGCGGTTGCGACTGTTGTAAGGCACACTGGTCGTCCTTTACATAGAATGCATCATACATTCTCTCTTGTAGCAACCCATATGGATGACAATCCTTGTCATCATGACCCACTGATTTGCAAAATGTACAATAAATATTTCTCGTGGTTGTGACCATTTTCTACATGTACAGGCAATTGTCATGGCTGTGCCCATATATGTGGTAGATGCGACACGACGGCATGCTACCACCATTCAACGGATTTGGTGCTCCTGAAACAAGATAGTTGCGGAAGTCAGGGCAATTGTCCTTAGTATGTCTTTCTCCCCGACATCGCGTACACCAGAATTCTTCACGTTGCTCCTTTCCTTTCTTCAAATCCTACAACTGGATGGTCAAGTTAGCCAATTGTGTATAGATCTGCGACATCCCAGCTGCATTTTCCCCAATGGGTGATGCCTCCAGCTGCATCGCGATCTCCAAAGCTTCACTCGGTGTGGTAATGTTTTGCTGCATCAGTGGTAGCCGGATATGCGGAAGCATGGCCATGATAAACCATTCCTTATGTTGGAGAGTACTCATGTCAAAACTGGCCCTTGCCATCAACGTTTTAAATCGTTGATCAAAATACCACACAGTCTCATTGGGATACTGCTTAATCTCTTTAAGCTCTGTGATGTATTGTGCTTCAGATTTGGGATTCCGGAACTCTGCGATCAGGCCTGTGCGAATCTCATCCAGTGTTTTTTTCGGAGTGCCGATGGGAACTTGCATAAATTTCATAAACCAGTCCAAGGCACGACCTTGAAGAGTCGCCGCCAGTTGTCCCTTTTTAGCATCATCATCAATGATCTCTTTGACAGTCCATACAACTTCACATAGAAACCAATACTGTTCAGGTTTGTTTGTTCCATTTCCTTGGAACAAACAGTAACTTAGTATCCTCGCCCACCATTCTGGGCTTCCTTCCTCCTTTCGCTGTACTACTACCGATTAAATTCTGTGGAATGGACGAACTCGGCGGTGTCGAAGTGGTATTTCTTGCTATCTGAGAGATAGTGAGAGGAGGTGTGGGTATGTTGGTGCTAGGGTTTGGTCCTGCCTCTCTCCTAGGAATAGCCTGGTTGTCCTTGTCAGGACTGTGAGGTCACTTCATCCCATGTGGTCTTCCTTCACGGCCTTGCGGTTCGACCGTAGCAGGACCTTCTCCTGTCCTCTGCATATTTTCTTGTTGGAACCTTGCTCCTCCCCTCATAAGACAACTTTCTTCCTTGTCTTCACTCATAATCTCGTAATGACCTGCACCCATCTACCCCTTATCATTCCATGTACCACCCCTCAACTGTCATGGTACCCACGGCCTCCGCCCACCAGGCTGTCTACTGATCAAGATGCATCTTCAATATACCCTTTTCGTAAATAAGCATCTTAATCGACAGTTGAAACGATAGCAGAAACCTGCCCCGGGGTCCGCGGAAAAAATATCTTTCAGCTTCACTATAGAATTTTTGGGTATCAACCGTGAATTCTGTGATATATCCCTCTAGGATGCTATCGAACCACACTTCAATAGCCAGTGACGCTTTATTATCGACTTCTTGTAGGTCCTGAATCAACTTGGGAGTCCAGGTCGTCGGTTCGCCGCCTTGGAAGTTCCTCTTCTGGGAGGTCGAATTCGCCAACCACTCGTACAAAATGACTGGGAATTCACAGAAAAACCACTCGTGCAGAACATCATGAATATATCTATCCACCCACTGGTCTACCATTAGTCGAGTGTTCCGATTTTCTTCTTCAACAAATTCCTGCAACTTTTGATCAAACCATTCTTGGATCTCCGGTTTTGTTGGGTGCCACAACATATCCTCCTTTCACTTCGCACATGGTCCCGGCAACGGAACCATTTGTTGACTCAAACCCAGTCGACAGGGGTTACCATCACTGTCGACACCAACCCACCGTGATCTCCCTAAGCACTGGCCCAGACAGGTTTTACCCTGCCCAGCAACACCTGCAGAGCAGATGAGGTCTCACCTGAGGTGATTAAGGGAGAGTGGACGGAACCCTGTTTTCGCCGAATGAAGGACGATGATTGTGGCAACAATTAGTCAACTTATTGCAGCATCCAAGCAGATCTATGCATTCACAATTAACATCATGTGTATTCATAGTGTTATTCAACAGAGACATTCATCGCGACAAGTATAATATTAAAATATTAACTGCAACAAGAAATCATCACAACATGCATTAACACAAAAGGTACACATGGAATTTCACCAAACAGTTTCGTCATGTCATATTACTTCAGAAAAACCCTGATACAAAATCTTTGCAAAACCAGATCTCAACAATATCTCTTGATCTCAGAACATATGCAAAAAAATGCATCTCCAAGATATCCTACGACCTACAACTTTATGTCTATATATAGGCTTCCGCCTTTACAATGCTTGTCCACTTACTAACAACTTCCTAACCGACTCCTGGACAAATGACCCAAAATCTAACTGACACGATCCAAATGACCCAAAAACCCGCCTACTGCGATACAATTAGCTCAAAATTACATCTCATATGGTCCAATGACCCAAAAACCCGCCTTCTGCGGTACAAACGACTCCAAAAAATACATAAAATAATGCATCCTTTTTCCTTCCGCGACCTCTTCTAATGTGTCGCAACATCAACGATGTTGCGATTCTTCCTCACCAAACCGCCTGCCAACAAAAAGATCAAGTGCTTGGTTCTCCTTAGACTTCTCTACACACTCCTCAAGCACATGCAGAATAAAATGATCCTCATGATCCACCATCTCATGGCGTTCCTCTATATGATAAAAAATGCAATCAACCAAGTGAAGCTGGTTTAATTGTGTGTAGGAGGGCATGTGTGATCTTTGCAACTTTTCATGAAGCTGCACTATCTCCATCTTAGATTCTTGGAGTGCACATTGAGTGCTCCGCAAGGAATATTGGGTGGTCATCACTTCTTTTGTGAGATTGAAAATATCCTCTTCATGCTTTAAATATTATCCATGTCAAATATGCACAAGATCAAGCATATAATTTTTTTCAGAAATTATATCTAAGAAATTACCTTGTATTGTAGACATTGCTCTCTGAATCTCCTCCATGGCTTCAAGGAAAGTTGAATCTTCTAATGAAGCATCTCCCCAACAAGATTGTGACACTGAAACATGTGTTTCATGGAGAATGTGTAAGGCATCCTTGATACATCTTTCATTCATATTGAGTGTCCTTTCAAAAGGGAAAAGTTGAGAATAAACCTCCTCATCATTTACCAATGGATCAACCTCTTGAAGCTCAGTTGGTGATTTTGAGATTGATACTGTGTCTTCTTCCTTGACTACAAGGACTTCATATTCTTCAGTATTAGGGGAACTTGTACTTGTAGAAATATCCTCAAATGGTATCTCTATGTCACCCACATAGAGATATGGACATCCATTAGAATATGTCTCCTCATGTGACAGTCTTGTGTCAGCAGGCTTCTTCTCCAAATTTTCTGATTCACACCCTACTGATGTGTGCTTGTTTGTTGCTTCTTGATGAAGCTCAAGGGGTGACTATAAATATGATTCATTTTAATACTTTGGATCAGATCCAAAATATGTCTCACCACTACTAAAAACATCATCATACCTTGTAATGATTTTGGTATCACCCATAAAAAAACTAGGAGTGATTTCACCTTCCACATTGCCAACAACTAGATGTTGGACTGTTGGATCTTCAGTTGTGCATGGACCTTCTTCATCTTCTTCTGATGAACAATTTGGTAATTCATCAAACTTATGGCTGCTGAAAATAGTCTGATTTATATTTGCAGGCTCTTCCTCATGGTATGATGGTAGTGATGAAAAATCAGATTTCTTATCATACCTATGACTAGTATTTTCTCCTTTGTGAACTAATGTCTTAGGGAATAGATTGGAAGAGATATTTGATTCTTCTCTCTACTGAAACATATGCTTCATTTCTTGGCACATATTATCAAAAGTAAGGGAATCCATCGTATTTTCTTTGATCATCCTACCTACCTCAAGTTCATAGTAATCTTGAAAATATAAGATATCACTGATCTCTTCCTTAAGGCATAGTATTCCATGAGATACTGGAATGATCCATTTACCTTCTTTCCACCTGAAAATTTTCCATTTTCCCATTTAGAAATAGGTATATCAGATCCTATGTCCTATTAAATCATATGATCAGCAAGGAAAACATATTCAAACCTTTGAAAACAATAATCTCCCACAGAGGACATCTCCTCTTCTTCATCTGGCTCAAAATCAAATTCGTCAATTATTGGTAGGAGCCTCATACTGCAACTTTTGAATTAGATATGCAATATTATTCAATAAAGGAGATTATTTATTTAAATAGGGGTGGAGGAAATTTCTCTAATACCACTGTAATATCCCATCCAAGAATAGGCTAGAATATCAACTCAAAACCCCCAATTTTAACATACTTTTAACTAGTAAATTTTAACAATTTTTATGCTTGCAAGGTGATAACTCTGGGAGCTGGCACTCAAGTCAAGGATGGTGGGGGTAAATTTTGACTCTGGTTTTTGTATGATAAATGTGCATCAGAAAGGTAAAACAAGTCCAAACACTAAGTCCTTTGCACAAAGCACTAGATCCATTTACGTTTCAGCAATCAAACAAATTTGGTGTCTAATAAGAGGCTTTCTAGGCCTTCCAGCATATGCATACTAAAATGGGAAGTTTATTCTGGATGGAATTAGGGCCTATATTAGTCATTAAACTCTCTAACATTTATTGGATCAAATTTCATGTGAGTTTGGGAGGTTACAGATGGATTTGGAGGCAAACTAGTCAAGGGTGCTATTGAGGATTGCTCAACTAAGAGGTTTACAGATTTAGATGATTCCAAAAACTCATGGGAATGGATGGAATTGATTTTATACTGTATTAAGAGACTCACATAACTTACAGATATTAAAACTGATTCACATATAATGATTTGTAGCAAATATGGTAAAACTAGTTAATTAAAATTGCTCATTAGGCTAGTCTTGCATTTCTTGTTCTCAAACTGCCTTAAAGGCTTACTAAACTTTGTCATGAAGAATTAAATGGTTCTGATAATTGTCCATTAACAGTAATAGGTTGAAATTTGAAGTCCATAATACATATTTGATATTTTATTTCATACAGAATTACAAAGAGTCTCCAAGGCTAGGAAAATATTACACAGTGAGAGAAAATGAGTGTAAGAAGAAGAGAAGAAGATGTAGCTCTGATATGAATGTGATTTCTGACTGATAGAAGGTATGATATATGAATATGTAGGGTGTACTAGTCATCGTGAGCTGTCATGGGTGCATTCACTGAACTGGAACTTCACACGTGCGCTCCTTAACACATGAAACCTTGGCTCTTGTGAGAATGGGTGCATCTTGGTCATCCAGACACCTTTTTCGATGAGAAAAAAAGTGTTTCCTAATGGAAACAACCCTTTGGACACAATGGAACAGGCCTCACAACCTAGAAATGATCATAAATTCAGAAACCAAAACCTCCATTTCATCCCTTCAGCATTGTTTCTGTGAGATTTTCAATTACTAGGAGCTAGATTCATAAGACAATTTCACCATGGAATATTTTAGACAATGAGAGAAAAAGAATGGAGAGAATAAATTATGGAAAAAATTCTGTATTTTATTCATTGATATTGTAACAATATATAATACATCCTCCATGGAGAAAATCGAATTGCTTTGAGGCAATATGGAAAGAGCAAAAAGAAAAGGCTTAGAAAAGACAAAAAACCCCCTAGGTGGCAAAAGCAGTTTCCAAAACTATCTTAGAGGCTCACGAATTTGGAAAGTATGGTATGGAAGCTCATGAGTGAGGTAAATGGAATGTATTTATGGATTTAGAAGGTTAGATATGATGTGGAGGTCGAATTGGTCAAGTTGCAAAAGATTCCAAGTCAACTAGCTTTATCTTTTCCACTAGAAAGTAGAAAAAGCAGGACAAAGCTAACTAAATTTGGATAGTGTCTTTCTAATTCAGGAATGGAATAAAATCAGATAGAATCCAAGGAAAAATGATCCAGAATCTATCCAAATTCATTTTTGTGAATGAGTATAGCATGTGTTCCACTAAAAGACAAAACTGGCCTATTCTACCTAGTCAAAACTCAAGAAATTAATCATAAATGATCGAACATAATTTCAGTAGAAAAAGTTTGAGAAACTAGATCACCCGGACAGCTAAGCGAGCCTGGAGAGTGTGAGGACTTGAATTTTGAACCATGAGTGATGGGGTCAAGTCAAAATGTGTGGAATATCAGTCCAAATAATGCCAAAACAATGGTTGTCCAACCAATGAAAGATATGCAAGAAAAAAGTGCAACAGAGGCAATTGACACAGTGTAGGAAAACATAGAATTGTGTAGTTTCTTAACTAGAGAACTTGGGGTTTGTAGGGTCTTTTGTGCATCCAAAGGTTGGGAATATGATGTGGGATATGTAATGAACTTCATATCAGACTATAAATCATCTTCTAAATCAGAATCTAAAAGATTTTAATGATGGTGGAAAGACCTTTCAGAAGGCAAGTCAGAAGCTAGTAAAAAATGACTAGTTTTGAGAGTAGACTTGGATGAACTAACTCAAGATTGTTCCAAGGAAGAGGTGGAGGTTTTTGATTCTGATATATCAGAATGTGAATCAATATCAGATGCATCAGAATTATATTTCACTCTAGCACTCAAAGAATAAACATTATTACCTTTGGGAGAGGCTTGGAGACAGAGTTCTTGTTCTACAACAAGCTTGCCTGGTTCTTTCTTTGCAAAGTCAGGAACATATATGTTATGCTCTTCAAGAATCTTGTCCATGATGTCCAATTTCTTCTTGAAGAAAGATTTCTCAGGATGAGTGCCTTTGCAGAAATAAGAACACTTAGGCTTCTCCTTCTTCATATTCTTGGATTTGGAATCTTCATCAGAATCCTCTTCATCTGACAATATCTTTTGTTTGGATTTGTCATTCTTGAAACTCTTTGCTCCATGAGCAACAAGTGCAAAGTATTTGGAGGGTGATTGATCCCTCATTTGTACTAGCTTGTCCTTTTCTTGATTGAGTGAATCAATGAATGCATCCAAGGTTGGCATCTTCCACTTGGGAACTGCAAGTCTTGTAGAATAAAAAGTAGACACAAATACTGAGTATTCAGAGCTCAGTTTTGACAGAATGGTAAGGATTAATTGCTCATCCTTCTTCTCTATACCACATTGCTTGATTTGAAGCACTAGGTTCTTGAATTTTGAGATGAAATCCTCCATAGAATCGAAATTACTTGGACTAAGAGAGATCAGCTCAGTCTCCAATAAATGACCTCTGAGCTCGTCATGTTTTCCAAAGAGAGACTCTAGCTTTGTCCACACTTCATTTGGAGTTGATAGAGAATCGATATGGAATAGAAGATCTGGATATACAGAGAGACAAAGTAACCCATAAGCTTCATCAAGCCCATTGAACCATTTGGATTTTAATGCAATAGCTCTTGGCTCAGTTTCAAGCCCCATAGTGACTCTATACAATCCTTTGCTCCGAAGTTGGATGATCATATGCACTTTCCAGTCAAAGAAATTGAAGGGAGTGAGAGTCACAACTTTGGATTGATTATGCTCCATACTGATGGTAATACATTCAAAACACACTCTTGGAAATTTTTTTGAATCAAGCTAGCTCTGATACCATGTGAGATTTTCAATTACCAGGAACTAGATTCATAAAACAATTTCAACATGGAATATTTTAGACAATGACAACAGAAGAATAGAGAGAATAAATTATGGAAAACACTCTGTATATTATTCATTGATATTGTAACAATATATAATACATCCTCCATGGAGAAAATTGAATTTCTTTGAGGCAATATGGAAAGAGAAAAAAGAAAAGGCTTAGAAAAGACAAAAAAAACCCCTAGGTGGCAAAAGCAGTTTCCAAAACTATCCTAGAGGCTCACAAATTTGGAAAGTATGGTATGGAATATCATGAGTGAGGTAAATGGAATGTATTGATGGCTTTATAAGGTTAGATATGATGTGGATGTCAAATTGGTCAAGTGGCAAAAGATTCCAAGTCAACTAGCTTTAACTTTTCCACTAGAAAGTAGAAAAAGCTGGACAAAGCTAACTAAATCGGGATAGTGTCTTTCTAATTCAGGAATGGAATAAAATCAGATAGAATCCAAGGAAATCTTATCCAGAATCTATCCAAATTCATTTTTGTGAATGAGGATAGCATGTGGTCCACTAAAAGACAAAACAGGCTTATTCTACCTAGTCAAAACTCAGGAAATTAATCATAAATGATTAATTAATTTTATCCTAAGTATAGAATGACATAGTGGGTTTTTGAAATGTTCCAACAGTTTCCATAGAATGATAAGAATGCCACAGAATATAGGAAAAAGAGGGGATGCAATCATAGAGCATGGATCAGATCTGCAAATCAACTCTCCATGTCTGCAAATGATGAGAGAGTATCAGATAAAGATAAGTAGAATAGAAATGATGGGGCTCATCTCCCATTAGTTGGCTAGGGCACACCACCTTTCCTTGAGAAGCATAAAATGCTCACACATAAATTCAATTTGACAAAAGTTTTGAATAGGATTTGCTTGGATTCTTGTATATAAGTCATGGTGATTTGCTGAGCAAGTCGACCTCCTTGGTCACCTGTGAGAACCCTTACACATGGGCCACCCATGAATGAGTATACTTTCCTTGATTTTTCCTTACAAGATTTTATATCATTTAGAAACTGTGCCCCTCCTTGTCTCAATTTTTTTCCTACTTTGTAAATTGGGCTCCTTTTTGGACACTATGCCCTCCTTAGCTTTTTCTGGTTGTTTCCATTTTTCTACTTTTGGAATCTTCTTACACCTTCTCTGCTTTTTCTCTTTTGCCATTTTCTTGTCTCCAATTCCATTTTGGAAACCTTATCCTCATGAGGGTGCTTTCTTGGCCCAATTGC
Organism: Larix kaempferi; assembly: GCA_027924585.1. Lineage (NCBI taxonomy): Eukaryota > Viridiplantae > Streptophyta > Pinopsida > Pinales > Pinaceae > Larix > Larix kaempferi. The sequence goes on from BSBM01000010.1 coordinate 1,428,838, forward strand.
TCCATTATTTAGGAATTTAATTAATTAAAATTAATAAAAATACTTCCTTCACTTGACTTTGGATAAATTTAATCCTATACGTACATGATGAAATAAAATTATTTACTTAGGGGTTATTTTGTCCCCTTTTATTCATGGTCACTGAATTATCCAAAATTGGGGACATGACAGATGGTTAGGGGTAGGGGGTTAGGGAGAGAGAGAGAGAGAGGGTGGTTGTTAAGGGTTTTGGAGAGAGAGAGAGAGAGAGAGGGTGGTTGTTATGGGTTTTGGAGAGATAGAGAGAGGTGTGGGGTTTAGTGGTAGGTGGAGGAGTAGGAGAGAGAGAGTGAGAGAGTGGGTTAGTAAGGGTTGGTGGGAGGAGGCACTACAAGAAAAAAGGTCATTGGTGAGGGTCCTACATGTGATGAACCTTTAAGGGTTGTCACGAATGTCACATATGATGACGGTCCTTAAAACATTGTCGTTATAGGTTCCTTTTGAGATTTCCCTTTAAGGTTCGTCACCAAATCCCTTTCCAGTGACACTTTTAGTGAGGGTTGTTAAAGGACCATTATTGATTCTCTCTTTGGTGACACTTCTGGTGACAATATTTTATTAGCCCTCACCAATACTTGTTTATTTTACTTTTGGTGAGTGTAGAAAATGTTTGTCACCAATTATCATTATAATTGGATTTTTATGAAACTATGTGAGCATTGCTATATTTTTTGACAAAAGATAATGGTTTAAGACTAGTATTGTTATGGATTCTTTGTAATTAATATGTTTACAAGGTCATACTAGTCATAATACCCACTCATAAGGTCTATAAGAAATATCTAGTGGTTTTCCATAAGAAACCACTGGCAATTTATAAGTACCATTCCAAAATGGATCCATAAGCAATCTGATCTTTTGGGTATTTGACATCAACAAAATTGATTCATATCCTGCTAGATTGTACTTCAATGCTTTGAAACCCATTTACATTAATGGAGGGATGTCTACTCGTCCATGTTCTACTCCAAAACCTTAATTCACATGGTTTGGATTGCATCACGAATGGTTTGGTTGAAGAATTTGCAATTCAACATGTTTTAGCAGACAATTACAGGCTTGGCTCAAGCCTGTAGAATCTCCAGTTTCTTTGTTTTTTAAATATTTCGGTAAAATCCTAAAGATGAACAGATTGTTGGTAAAATGGAATGTCTCGTTTATGGGGAAGGGAATCCTGAAAATGAACAGAACCTTGATACTATCTTGGATTCATCCCTCCCAGTACAAGCAAACTTTCAGTTCTATTTGGAATTTTTCTTTTCAAGTTGCAGATATAATGATTTCTTCCAACAAAGTTATATCTTTAAAAGCCATGGAGGATATGTATTTGGATGATTGGAAGTATTGGATCTCGGTTTATCCCCTTCCTGTGTGGTATGCTATTCAAAGTCTTCTCTGAATCTGCATAAGTATTGTTCCGGTAGGATAAAATTTGATTTATTTTTCCTAATAATGTGTAATTATAGAATATAAGAATGATTTGTATACATTTCATTTACCTTTTCAAGGTCATTTCATGGCTTATTATACAATGTGACCTGTTAGACCAAGTATTTTTGTTCAAATAATTTCCATAAATGGAATGACCATTAACTCATTGCTTTTTGGATGAATGCGTATATCCATCCATGTTCTACTCCAACATCTTAATTCACATGGTTTGGATTGCATCACGAATGGGTTGGTTGAATAATTTGTTGTTCAACATGTTTTAGCAGAAAATTACAGGATTGGATCAAGCTTGTAGAATCTCTAGTGTTTGTGTTTTTTAAATATTTCAGTAAAAACTTGGAGTTGAACAAAATGTTGGTAAAATGGAATGTCTCATGTATGGGGAAGGGAACCCTGAAAATGAACAGAACCTTGATACTATCTTGGATTCATCCCTCCCAGCACAAGCAAAATTTCAGTTCTATTTGGAATTTTTCTTTTCAAGTTATAGATATAATGATTTCTTCCAACAAAGTTATATCTTTAAAATCCATGGAGGATCTGTATTTTCATGATTGGAAGGATTGGATCTCGGTTTTATCCCCTGCCTATGTGGTATGCTATTCAAAGTCTTCTCTGAATTTTCTCAAGTATTGTTCCGGTAGGGTTAAATTCAATATATTTTTCCTAATAATGTGTATAAATTCTAGCATATAAGAATGATTTGTATACATTTCAATTAGCTTTTCAAGGTCATTTCATGGCTTATTATATAACGTGACCTGTCAAGCCAAGTATTTTTGTTCAAATAATTTCCTTAAATGGAATGATCGTTAATTCATTGCTTTTTGGATGAATGGGTATATGCTGATTTGACCCCATAAATTGTCGTTAGCTCTAGTCTTTTGTCCCATGTCTGAACAATTATATTTATACCCGATTTGAAAGTTGGATCTATTTCATAAGTCTGCACGAAAATACTAATTTGGGTTAAAGGATACCGGTTTGATCACCTAACTTCCTTTCAACAGAGAAAGTTTGAGTTGGCATGGCTGTTGCACATAGGGAGGAGCCATATTCCATTGAACTGTTGGATGAAGATCCCTCTAGTAAGAGTATTTTTCAACAAATTGGATTGTATGCGTTTTTTAGTAAATTCCGAGGGCACAACGAAGATGTGACCAAGGAATTTTCTCTCAATTTCATGGAGCTTGTTCTAACATTTGGGGGTTTCTGCTTCCAGTTTCAGAAACATCCATTGCTCTCATTGAAGGCTTCCCACAAACAGGGGAAAGATGGTTTAAAGATGGTCGTTTGAAAAACCATGACTCTTGGAAACAGTTTGTGAAATTGGCTAATTCTAGTATTCATTGGAAGAAGGGAGTTGAACGCAACTATTTCACAGTTGAATGGGGTAATGTCATTTTATTTTTGCAGAAATATTTGACTTGTCAAGGACAATATAGCCTTGTCTTTCTTTATCATATTTGAATTCTCCGTCACATTAAAGGAGAAAAATTGATGAACATTCCATACTTTTTGTGGAAGCGCCTGTCTAAAATGGCTGCGGCTTCCCAAAAGTGGCCTGATCATCGACTTAGTAATAGCTTGTATCATCATGGATTAATTAAGTTGTTGATCATGGAGGAATTACAAAAGAGAAACCTATCATGGGAACAAGTTTTAGTGGAAAAGGGTTTCAGGAGTAGGTTAATGATGATCCTCAAGATTTTGTATCACCCCCTCCAGCAGTTCAGACAAAATTTGATCCAGAACCAACATTTTCTAACCCAATTCAAACCCAACCATCTCCAAAGAGGCATAGAGATGATGAAGAGGTTAATAAAATATCAGGTATAGTGAGAAGAAGATCTGCAAGGTTAGAAGGCATTTCTGAATAAGGTATTTAAAAAGTTAGAATATCTTAAGATATGTTATCCACAATACCCAGAAGTCGAAGAAATCGTTATACACAGAGGGAGAATTTATAGTCAACACCCTAGCCAGAATTGGAATCTACTTAGTTTCAAGACCAATCTCAGAGGGAAGAAGATGAATCTAATCAAGTGGTAAGGCCTGATTCTCCTGGTTTAATTTCAAGTAAGTTACAGAAGAGGATTAAGAAACTTAAGAAGCAAGTTCGTGAATTTCAAGTTTTTGATAGATATGTTAAAAATGAAAATGAAAAGTTAAAACAGAGGAGTAGACAATTACAGAGAAAGAATGATGTTCTTATGAAAAGACTGAAAATTTTGAGAATTCGGGCTCATTAAGGAAACAAAATAAATTTCTTAGAGATAAATCAATACTAAAGGAGTCAGTACCACTGGTTGAGGATAATACAAGTTTGGAATTATTGGCTACAACATCTGCAGAAAACATTCTTCTTTCTTCCTCTAAAAGTTCTGAAGATAAAGAAAAAGTCACAAAAGTTCTCTATGAGTTTTTTAATCAAATTCTTGATGTTGTCTGGACTAATACCCTGGATTTAGCATCAACTGAAGTAAATACTATTAAATGGACTCAAAGAAAGGATGAATTATATGACTTGGGCCTTATTTATCAACAACGATATAAATTTGAAGTACAACGTATGCATGAATCTTGGTTTTCTGCTTACTTGGTTCAAGAACAAAAGTGGAAGTCCAAAATACAGTCTTTACAGCAGCAATTAATGATTAAAGAAAAAGAAAAGAGGCAAATGTTTCAATTTGCTGAGCAAGCCATTTCTTGTAGAAGTCCTGCTAGAATTTATTCAATGTACCTGCATGAACAATGGGTAGGCCTTCAGATGATGAGATTGAATAATAACAGAAAGTTCATGATAGGAAATGTTGATGACTTTGTGGATATCTATAATGACTCATCTACAAGGGAAAAAGGATTTGTTGTGTGAAATTTATCAGTTTAAATTCTTTCTAGAACATGAATTGGAATGGAATCCCAATCTTGTAGTAGGAGATATTCAGTTACGAGCCTTTTCATCTTTTATTCAGAATCAAATTAAGTGGGAAATAGGGATGAAATTCTTTTATAAGATGGAATTCTAGTATGAACTTCACGTCAGAGGAGGGCATCCAGATCCTGAAGTATCCTTTTCTAGTTACAGTGAATTCCTCAGGTATCCTATGAGGGTGAAACAATTTAGAATGAATCAAAGTTCAGCGTTACAGAGTTTTGAAGAACTTAGATCTTGTGATACTTTGGCCTCTTTGCAAGCCTCATAGACTCGTTGGAATTTGATTCCTTCAATACTCAAACAACGGGACCCCGTGGGATACCCCTTTTTCCAGGTTGCCTTTTCAAGAACATGTTTTTATCTTAATTCTCTATGAAGAAATGGTACTCAATGGCTTGGGTTAAGTTTCCATTTTCTTTTACTCTTGTGCAGCAAAAATGAGTACAGTGTTACTGGGTAGTGGTATGATTTTGTAGAGAACTCTTCATGGATGGAAGTGGATCATCATTTAGGCTTTTGGGAAAGAAATGAAGTATGTCACCAATATTACAGTTCGCCAAGCTACATCAGAATTTACTAGGGGGGAATAAGTTGCATAGGGACATGCAACAACTTCCTTCTAGGGCAGATGTTTGGTGCTTGAATTGTCTATGTTTTAACCCCTATTTTGACCCTTTTTGTGTCCTCTGAAATTTCCTTTAACCTCATGTATCGTTATTTACCTTTCTTTTGACATCAAAGATCAAGGCTCATTGTAAATTTTTTAATCACTTTTAAATTTATTATGCTTATTATGCTATAGAAATGTTCACATACAGATTGTGAAATTGAAGCACAATAGATCTAATTGAACAAGAAAATCAATTACAACAGATGCATAAAGAATAATATGTGTAAACTGTGCAAGAGAATTGCAACAGTGCTCTATTGAACTCAGAAGTAGAATACAATACAATGTGCAGTCACAATGACTGAATGATTCAAATTAACCAAGTAGTTCATTCGAATAGCCTGCATGGAATAGCTTGGATCCCACTAGGAGTCCTCATCATCATTAGTGGAGTGTCATTAATACCCAAGTAACGGTCAACCAGTTCTCAAACTGAGTCTAATTGAATGTAGGTAGGTGTAACACATCCATGGTGCACTAATGTAATGAAGGAGGCTCAAAAGAGGGTTCATGAGGAGTTGAATGGATTCAAAATAGGAAATCTAGTCTCACTGGGAGTCCAATGGAGTGTTTCAGTTAGTCAACAAGTCAATCTAGCCTTAAATCAAGGAAATATCCACAAATTATTGAACTAACTGAGTGTATCACTGGTGGTAGGTGAAGAAGGGAACCTTTCAAATGTGGTAGGTGAAAAGAGGGCGCATAAATGAATAGGAGGGATAAAAATGAATGGAAAGAAGCTCCCAGGGCTAGCAAACTGGGGACTAGGTGTTGGGTGACACCAAACTAATGACTAGGATTCATGCATGCAGAATGCATGATGCATGTAAAAATGCATGCATACATAAAAATGAATGATGAATATATCCTAACACCCCCCCTCAATCTATACTATGAGGTATAAAATCAAATATAGGGCCCTCGTTACTGAGACCAAAGGTCACCCCAATACAATAATAATCCAAAAATTCTAGAAAAAATCTAAGTGAGGAAAGAGGGAAAACCCAGTGGGAAGAAAGCCCCCCCTCAAGATGAACATAGAAGGATATAATCTGTCTCCACCATAATGGAACTCACCCCCAATAGTGAACGGAGGTAAGAGAACTTCTTCTAAGTGAAGCTCTTGGTGAAGATGTCTGCAATTTGCTCGTCGGTAGGGTATTATTGCAAAACAATGGTTCTGTCATGCACAAGCTCTCGGATGTAGTGCATGTGGATCTCGATGTGCTTGGTCCTCTGTCTCTGAACTGGATTTGTCGAGATATTAATATCACTTTGATTGTCACAAAATATGACAGTCGAAGTGGTGCTACCAATATCAAACTCTGCTAGAATACCCTGCAACCAAACTGCTTGAATGCAAGCATTGACTGCTCCTCGATACTCTACCTCTGCTAAAGATAAGGCAATGGCTTCCACCTTTTTGCTTGACCAACAAATAGGCCCAGTTCCAATCATGAAAACATATCCGGAAGTGGACTTCTGATCAATACTATCACCCTCCCAATATGAATAAGTGAATCCAACCAAATCTAGCTCAAAATATGCAGCATAGTGTATGCCAAAATGTCTAATACCCTGCACATAGTGCAAGATTCTTTTGGCTTCCCGCCAATGGAGCTCATGGGGCTGCTGCATATATCTTGATACAACACTCACGACATAAGAAATATTAGGCCTAGAGTGTGTCAAGTATATAATAGATCCAATCAACTGTCGATAAAGTGTTGAATCCACAAGCGGTGTAGAATTTCCCTCCTCAAGACTGATCCCTAAGAGGAATGGGAATGGGGCTGTTAAATTTTGAGCATTAATTCACAATAATCTAGGATCTTCACTGAGAGAATAACATGTACAGTATATCAATGCATAACAATCATAATAAGCATGAAAAGCATCACAAGAATAAAAAGCATGAGAGACAAGAGACACAGAGTTTCCATGGGTAAAACCCTAAGGTGAAAAACCCCACAACTTCCTCAGAGATAGAGAGAGAAATGGCTTAACTAAAGTACAACCAAAACACACTGAGATAGTCTCCTAGTAGCAGATGATCCTCCTCCTCACTAGTGTGCCACTTTCTGAGTGAGAGAGATATACTTTTCCAAATGATCTAAATAGAGATCACCTGATCTCTATTTATACTAACCTATTTTCCCAGTGACCTTATGGGGCCGACTTGTCTAGCTAGGTACATCCACATTATAATATATATATTTCAGGGCTGACCCCACACATGGTGGTCTAATAACCCATCGGCAAGTACACACACTTGCGACACTTGTCAATCCACATGACGACACTTCCTTATAGAGGAATAACACATCTCTAATAAGGGTACAATAAATATATATGAAATACATAGATGAAATACATTCCGAAGTTACATATACATCAACACTCCCTCTTAACTAGGAAGGTATTTCTCGACACAGATCTGCTAGACAAGTCTTCTTCTCGGGATCATCGTCATCGTCATCGTCACTGCTGCTGCTATCTCAACCAATATCTGACTCTACTTGTCATAGGAAGTTCTACAGAGCCAGTACTTTTTCAGATTGGATGTAGGCCCACCACCTGCAGGTCTTCGTCATCACTGGCCATACTGTGGAATCCTCGGGAATTATTACGTGTGTCACAAAACCTCGAAAGAGAATCCCAGGCTGTTACGAGCACACGGCTCTACCTATAGGATCTCCCAGGGCCATATTATATGTGACCCCACCACAAAACCTCGCAAGAGCATCCCAGGCTGCTACGAGCACACAACTCTACCTATAGGATCTCCCAGGGACAGATTATATGTGGTCACCACAAAACCTCACAAGAGCATCCCAGGCTGTTACGAGCACACAGGTCTACCTATAGGATCTCCCAGGCACAGATTATATGTGGTCATGGAAAAACCTCGCAAGAGCATCCCAGGACTTATTACGGGAACACAGCCCAACCTATCGGATCTCCCAGGGACATATTATATGCCATAGGACAAAACCTCGAAAGAGCATCTGCCAGATATCCCAGGGCCAGATTATATGCCATAGGTAAAACCTCGAAAGACTATCTGCAGATCTCCCAGGGCCAAATTATATGTCCTCCCAGAGGAAAACCTCGAAAAAGCATTTTCCAAATATCCCAGGGCCAAATTATATGCCATAGGAAAAACCTCAAAAGACTATCTGCAAATCTCCCAGGGGCAAATTATATGCTCATCTGCACAACCTGATCCACGGCCATAGATTATCAACCTGATACTCACCATACATCATCCTGATGTACACATGATCATCCTGATCATCATCACTGCAACATCCTGCTACATGTCATTTGGAGCAACATCCTGAAGCTCGTCATCCATGATCATCCTGATCATACAATGCATCTACCTGATGCATACCAAGTATCTACCTGATACATATCATCATACATGATCCACATGATCATACAATGTATCCACCTGATACAAATACAAATACATGATACATATCACCATACATGATCCACCTAATCATACAATGTATCCACCTGATACATATATAGATACATGGTCCAAGCATCCAACATGATGCATATACAAAAATACATACACATGATCCAACCAATCATATCCAGCATCCAACATGATGCGTACATACATATAAATGATCCAACTGATCATATCCAACATCCAACATGATGCTTACATACATATATAAATGATCCAATTGATCATATCTAGCATCCAACATGATGCATACATACATAAAAATGATCCAATTGATCATACAAAGTAGAAACCAGAACATCATCCTGATGCTCATCATCCAGCGCTTACATCCACAGCCATGTGAAGGATCCTCCTTCCAACATGCTTGGAATGGTTTCAGCAAATGTGTCCATCAATCATATCCAGCATCCAACATGATGCGTACATACATATAAATGATCCAACTGATCATATCCAACATCCAACATGATGCGTACATACATATATAAATGATCCAATTGATCATATCTAGCATCCAACATGATGCATACATACATAAAAATGATCCAATTGATCATACAAAGCAGAAACCAGAACATCATCCTGATGCTCATCATCCATCGCTTACATCCACAGCCATGTGAAGGATCCTCCTTCCAACATGCTTGGAATTGTTTCAGCAAATGTGTCCATCAATCATATCCAGCATCCAACATGATGCGTACATACATATAAATGATCCAACTGATCATATCCAACATCCAACATGATGCGTACATACATATATAAATGATCCAATTGATCATATCTAGCATCCAACATGATGCATACATACATAAAAATGATCCAATTGATCATACAAAGCAGAAACCAGAACATCATCCTGATGCTCATCATCCAGCGCTTACATCCACAGCCATGTGAAGGATCCTCCTTCCAACATGCTTGGAATGGTTTCAACAAATGTGTCCATCACTTCTTCCTCGAAGTGTCATCAATCTGAAGAACACCAAGCCTCTCTCTGAAGTACTCAAACTTCACCCTGGCTAGTGGCTTCGTCAGCACATCTGCAATCTGCTCGCCTGTCGCAACATATAGGAGCTTCACAGCTCCTCTCTGCACCATATCCCTGATATAGTGATATTTGATCTCTATGTGTTTCGACCTATCATGAAACACTGGGTTCTCAGACAACTTCACACAACTCTGGTTATCGCATAAAATACCAGTAGCATCCAATGAGAGATCAAATAGCTTAGACAGTAGCTTCCGTAGCCATACTGCCTCACAGCTAGCTGAATAGGTTGCAACATACTCTTCCTCGGCTGTACTTAGTGCTACGCAGGACTGCTTCCTACTAAACCAAGAGATCACACCTGAAGCAGCATCTAGATGTGCTCTTCCTATCTGTAGCAATGCTAGCCCAATATGAATCAACATAACCCTACAGGTTAAACTTTTGATTCACATCATATTTGAGCCCATAATCAACTGTACCCTTCAAGTACCTCACAATATGCTTTACAGCAACCAGGTGAACACTCCTCGGATTTGTCAGGAACTGGCTCAATGTGTTCACCGCAAAGCAAATATCTGGTCTCATGTTCGTCAGGTACATCAAGGACCCAATCATCTGATGATACATAGTGACATCAACCGGTTCAGATGAAGCATCACATAGAAGCTTCAGATTCGATGCCATAGGTGTGGCCATGGCCTTGCAATCCATCATCCCGAATCTCTTCAGGATATCTATTGTGTACTTCCCTTGACCAAGGAAGATCCCACCTGCACTCTGCCACACCTCCATACCTAGGAAATAATGCATCATTCCCAAATATTTCATATCGAACTCAGCAGCAAGCTTCCTCTTGGTATCACACCAAGTTCTGGGAGCTTGCTACAAGCCATACAAGGCTTTCTTCAATCTGTACACATGTGACTCCCTGTCAGGTCTTGGGACTGCATCCCAAACATCTTCTTCATGATCGATGGATCATGGCATTCCATTTCTTCATCCCAGATCTTGGGAACTTCAATATCTTCAATATCTTCAATAGATATCTTTGTTGTTGGAACAAATCTTGTAGTTCTTTTGTAGGTGAAGATATACGGTCTTTCCTACAAAACAAGTTAAATCGCATGATTAGAAACATCTCATAATTTTCAGAACAAATTCTTTACACATAAAGAAATATGTCATGCAATCATGCAGTTATCTTAGCCAATGCTTCAATACAACATTTATCCATGTTCCACAACTTTCTAGATGCCTTCCAGTCTCTACCAAAACATTGTTAAGAGTTTGCACTACTCCCAACATGTCAGCAAAGAGGTTTCATTCTAGATAAGTAGCACTGGAATGTTGTACAGTGCCATAGGCCACTTACCCATCACATGCATATTAGTAGTATACTGTTCATTAATGCAATCATTCTAATATGCACAATACATCTCCTAAGTCTAGGAACATAAGCATAATATTATTTAAACAAACAAAATAGGCAAGAAATGATAGTTAAAATACTTATCTTTGTTTGTTTGTTGGGTGGACTCCCTCTGAGTCTTTTCTTCTTGGCAGGAGCTACTGAAGTAGCTTCTTCTACACATTTATGTTGTGGAATGTAGGAAGATGGTCAACTCCCTCTGAAAATCTGCATCCTTGCAGGAGCTGCTGGAGTGTGCTCCCTCTTGATCTTTGCTTCCTGGATTACCTGTCCTTGAACTTATAATCATCCTTGCTGACATCAATCTTCTTGAACCCTGGAAAGTATATTCTGTAAGCCTTCGAGCTTTCACTGTAACCCACAAAGATACCCTTCTTTCCTGAAGGATCTAGTTTAGTCCTCTTTTCCTTTGGGACATGAGTGTATACTGGACATCCAAATATTTTGAGATGGCTGACTTCAGGTTTCTTACCAGAAAGGACCTCTTCTGGTGTCTTGTTGTCCAATATCTTCTGGGGTGTTCTTTTCTGCACATATATAGTTGTTCTAGCTACTTCTGCCCATAGATGCATAGGTAGATCCTGGTCATGCAACATTTCCCTTGTTGCTTCCATGATAGTTCTATTCTTCCTTTCTGCAACTCCATTCTGTTGAGGATTATAAGGAGCAGTCAACTCCCTCTTAATCCCTAAATCACCACAAAGCTTCTTGAAGTCACCTGAGGTGAATTCTCCACCATTGTTGAATCTGAATGTTTTGATCTTCTTGTCAGTTTGATTCTCCATCAAGGTTTTTGAATTCCTTGAACTTATCAAACACCTCATCTTTGATCTTCAAGAAGTATACCTGAGTCTTCCTGGAGAAATCATCAATAAATGAGACATAGTAAACATACCCACTAAGAGAACTGGATGACATAGGACCACATACATCTGTGTGGATGATTTCCAGGATATCTTTTGCCTTGCTTTCACTGCTTGGGAAAGCCTTCTTAATGTTCTTACCTTTTGCACATCCTTTACAAACACCTTCATGTTTGGTCTTGATTTCAGGAAGACCTTCTACAGCCTTGCTTGCAATTGGAAGTGCCCTATAGTGCATATGAGCAAGTCTTCTATGTCAAAGTTCACTTGGCTCCATGGATTCATGCACCATGGCATGTTCAGGTTGTCCCTTCAATTTATACAAGCCTCCCTCTTGCTCTCCAATCACTACTGCATCATCTATGTTCTTTCCCTTTGGCCACATTAAGACTTGGCCATCCACAAATGCAACCCTCATGCCTTTTGCATACAATGCAGAGATGGAGAGTAAGTTCTTCTTGAGCCCAGGTAAATAAAGGACTTCTTTCATCTTCAAAGATTTTTCAGAATCTGGGTTGTAGGAGGCTTCAACACTTCCTTTGATTGGGTATTGATAATCATCCCCAAGTTTCACCTTATGGGGTGATTCATGTTCAGATAGATTCACAAAAGATTCCTTAAACCCAGTCATGTGTTTGGAAGCCCCACTATCAATCAACCAATCATTACAACCATGGGAGATAGTACCTGTGAGAGCAGAGATTAGAACATACTCTTCTTCACTTGATGAGTCATCATCACTACTTTCTACCCTAGCCTTCTTCTTTGGAGGTTCATCATCCTCGGCAGCATGAGCATGGAACTTTCTCTTGTTGCCCTTCTTCTTCTTGCTGAAGTTGTTGTTATTATCCCTTTTGTTCTTGGGACAATCTGAAGCAAAGTGACCCTTCTCATTGCATGTGAAGCATCTTAGATCCTTCTTATTCTTTTGATAGGATATTTTGTAGCAAGAGTGCTCCTTCTTGGGCTTTCTTCTTTTGGTGTGAGTTGTGAGAGCTTGATCTTCACCTCCCATCTTTTCCTCATGAGCTACAAGTCTAGCTTCTTCTTGAGAGCATTCCTCCCAGAGTTTATTGAAAGAGATCAATTTCTTTCTTGCACAGATTCCTTGAATAAAGGAATCCCATGACCTAGGTAGGCCATTCAGAGTGGTCATAACAACTTCACCATTGTCCACTACATCCACAACTTCAAGTTGCTCCTTGATCTGAGAGACCTTGGAGAAGTAAGATTGAGTGGTTTCTCCATTCAACATCTTGACCCCTTTCAATTGATTCTGCAGAGTCATCTTCTGATTTATGTTCTTCCCTTCAAATAGCTTGGTCAAAGAGTCAAACATCTCCTTGGGTGTCTTTAGAGAAGACACATGGGGTATGAGATGGTCTTTGATAGAATCAACAATGATTCTCTTTTCCTTGACCAAGTTCTTCTTATGCAATACCTTGGCCTCTTCATCCTATGGGATAGGGATGTCTTCTTTTATATATGAGTCCAACTCATTCTCTTCTAGGACTAACCCAATCCTATACTTCCAAGCTCGGAAGTTATCAGCCCCTTCAAGCTTATCCTCAAGCTTGGTGTGGTGAGACATCTTAAAGAGTACTTCAAATGGAAATAGAAAAGATTTAGGTCTTACCACTTGAAATGATGAAAACTGGATCTGGTCCCGGATTAGGGTTTGTCGAAAAAACCCTAAAAATTCAAAATGTGAATTTCAATTTTCTGAAAGTATAGAAAGATGCGCTTTGATGAGCTGATCAGCCTGGTGCATTCAGAATTTGAGATCAACAAAGTTTTACCCTTCAGATTTTCCTTTTTGTCCTCCCAGGTTCACTGGGGAGAGCCCTGAATTAGGGTTTGAGTTTTCCAGAGATCTACTCAGCCAAAAATCTCGATCCAAAGCTCTAAACTTCGATTTCTGCAAGGAGCTTCTAGCTATGTCTTCAGATTTCAGAAATTCCTATTTGTGTGGAAACCCTAATTTTTAGGGCCAAATCTGAAAATGCTTGGAATTGAATTCTGATTGGACAGATAGATGTGCCTTGATGAGTAGAGTCAATCTACTATACTACTTTTCCAAAATCTATGGAGAGAAACCCAATAAACAAGAAACTCAAGTTTTCGTCACTGCAAAATGTCTTCTTCTCAGGTTAGCTCTGATACCATGTTAAATTTTGAGCATTAATTCACAATACTCTAGGATCTTCATTGAGAGAATAACATGTACAGTATATCAATGCATAATAATCACAATAAGCATGACAAGCATCACAAGAATCAAAAGCATGAGAAACAAGAGACACAGAGTTTCCGTGGGGAAAACCCTAAGGTGAAAAACCCCACAACTTCCTTAGAGATAGAGAGAGAAATGGATCAACCAAAGTACAACCAAAATACACTGAGATAGTCTCCTAGTAGCAGATGATCCTCCTCCTCACTAGTGCGCCACTTTCTAAGTGAGAGAGATATACTTTTTCGAATGATCTAAATAGAGATCACCTGATCTCTATTTATACTAACCTGTTTGCCCAGTGACCTTATGGGGCCGACTTGTCTAGCTAGGTACATCCACATTATAATATATATATTTCACGGCCGACCCCACACATGGTGGTCTAATAACCTATCGGCAAGTACACACACTTGCGACACTTGTCAATCCACATGACGACACTTCCTTATAGAGGAATAACACATCTCTAATAAGGGTACAATAAATATATATGAAATACATAGATGAAATACATTCCGAAGTTACATATACATCAACAGGGGCTGCCTTACAATCTGACATATTGAATTTTTTTAGCAGTTTTGAAACATATTTTGATGAGATATGGTGATCCCATCAAATTTTTGAGCAATCTCAAGCCCAAGGAATTGCTTCAACAAGCCCAAATCACTCATGTCGAAGGCTAGATTTAAAGCAGTTTTTAACTTTTCGATTGAAGCAAGAGTGCTTTCAGTTATGAAAAGATCATCAACATAAAGAACTATAATCATAAAATTACCTTTAGTTTGTTGTAGGTACACATTTGGATCTGATTTTCACCTTGCAAAATTCTGTGACAGAAGGAAGGAGTCCATCTTTGCATACCAAGCTCTTGGGGCCTGTTTTAATCCATACAATGATTTCTTCAATCTGCACACTAATGTCGGATCTGATATGTATCCTTCAGGATGCTTCATGTAAATCTCTTCTTACATATCTCGATGAAGAAATGCACTCTTCACATCCATATAGTGCACTTCCCAGTGCTTATATGCGGAAATAGCCAAAACTAGGCGGATAGAATCCATCTTTGCAACTGGTGCAAAGGTCTCGGTGTAGTCCACTTCTTGGACTTGGGAGAATCCTTTTTCAACCAACCTAGATTTGTATTTTCAATTTGAGCCATCATCAGCAACCTTTGTGCGGTAGACCCATTTACATTGGACTAATTTCCTCCCAGGTGGAATAGAAACTAGCTCCCATGTAGCATTCTTTTGAACAGAATTGTACTCTTCATCCATGGCAGTTTGCCATCTTGGATATCGATGGGAATGATAATATGATTTAGGATATGAAAATATCATCAAAAAAAATTTCTTAGACAGTAAAGGATCATAACATGAAAGAGCCATACTTGCTCTTTGAAAGTCTGTTCGAGTTCTCCTTGGATCGACAGGATTTCCAATGTTAGAACCAACAGAATTGAGAGTATTTTGGGCCCACTTTGGAAACTGTTGGGGCACATATGGATCAACTTCTAAACCTGATATTTCATGTTCATCAAAGTCTGATAAAATATCATAAATATCAGAACTAATACTTTCATCATCTTCTCTGAAATCTTCTTCTTGTAGAGGCGGTAAATCCACAGTTTCTTCCTCGACTAGCTCTAGATTTTGAAGCGGTTCTTCAAATCTGACACTTCTCTCAATGAATATATTTTTGGATATGATATAAAAGAGTTTGTATCCTTTTGATTCTTTAGAATATCCAATTAAGATGCACTCAACACTTTATGGATCCAAATATTTTCTCTTCTCAGACGGAATTCTAGCCCAAGCTGTAAAGCCAAAAACCCTGAGATTGGACACATCAATTTTGTGACCAATGTAGGCTTCGAAAGGAGTAATATATGTCAAAGATGAATGTGGAACTCTGTTTTGAATGTATGCATAAAAATTCATGGCCTCAGCCCAAATATTTGTATCCAAACCTTTTGACTCAATCATACAGGTTTCCATCTCTTTCAGTGATTGGTTCTTCCTTTCCACTACACCGTTCTGCTGAGGTGTGTAGGGAACTATGTGCTGGATCTGAATGCCACTTTAAGCACAAAGTTGAAGCAGATCTAATTTGATATATTCACCTCCATTATCATATCTTAGAGCTTTGATCTTGCTCTTGGTGGCAGTCTCAACAGAAGCCTTAAAAATCTTGAATTTTTCTAGCACTACTAACTTGTTTTTTAGAAAGAAGACCCAAGTGAATTTGGAGAAGTCATCAATAAATTTCAGAACATACCTTGAGCCATTCATGGAGGTATGTGGCAATGGACCACTGATATCAGAATGTATCATCCCCAAAATAGAAGAATCTCAACTAGCTTTTCCTTGGTCAAATTTGTGCTCAGGGTGCTTCCTAATGATGCAACCTTTGCATATTCCCTTCGAGGATTTGATCTTCGGAAGGCCATAAACCATGGAATTTTTCTGTAGCAGATGCAAATATTTATAATTTAGGTGTCCAAACCTCTCATTCCATAGCCTACTAACCTCATTTCCATGAGTTAGAAGAGTGGTGGGATTTTCATGTGGAAGAAAGTGTGAAAACTCATATGCTTTTGTAGCATGATTGGCTTTTCCTACCGCAATGAGTTCTCCGCTTGAATTATCAGAAATTTCAACTCTTTTAGGGAAGAATACAAATTTATTTGTTGAACCAGTGTGTTTCATCTAATATATGGAAAGAAGATTCGAAGCTAAGGAAGGAACATAGAAAACATTGTGGAAACTGCCATGCTCTAAATGAATGGTTCCTTTTCCCTTTGCATAAATGTGAGAGTAATCTCCCATGTGGATGGAGAGGGTGCTATTGGAGTCAAATGATGATAGAGAATATTTATTTTCAGCCATGTGGTTCGAAGCTCCAGAATCAATGAGTAGAGTTGTGGAATTCGAGACAGTTTCCATGAGTGCATGACCTCTTTCAGGGTGATCATTTTTCTCCTTCTTCCTTGCAATGTCAGGAAGGGTTATGTTTTTTTTTCTCCAAGAGAAGGTCCATGTGATATATGGTATTTTTCATGCATGAACTTTCAGGATGAAAGCCCTCACTGCAATAAGAACATTTAGTCTTCTCTTTGCCCTCTTTTCCCTTTTGCTTGTTTCTTGAACCATATGGCTCATCCGACTGCTTGGTTTTCTCTCTTTGCTTGGAAGGATCAAACTTTGACTTCTCTTTCTTTTGCTTCCCTTTTCCATTCGTAGCTTTGGATCCTCCAGCAAAAAGAGCTTGATATTTGGAGCATATGGTCCCCATTTGAACAAGATTATCATGCTCCTTTGTCAAGGATTCAATGAAAGCATTTAAGGTAGGCATTTTCCAATTAGGAATTGTAAGCTTTCTCGTATTGAAAGTTGAAACAAAAACTGAATAATATTTTCCAAGATTTTTAAGGATGCATAAAATCAATTGCTTATCCTCCTCCACTTCACATTGCTTCAATAGCATAACCAAGCTCTTAAACTTAGTGAATAATTCATTGATGGTCTTGAAATTTTCAGGATTGAGTGCAATCAACTCGTTTTCAAGCTGATAGGATCTCATCTCATCCTACTTGCAAAAGAGTGGAAATTTTCTCCCATACCTCTTTCAGAGTATTCAATCCACTGAGATGGAAAATAAGATCCTTAGAGATGCTGAGACAAAGGAAACCATAAGCTTCATCAAGCTTATTGAAATATTTTTCCTTCTCTACTTTTGATGTAGCTTCGACTTCAAGGCACATGGTAACTCTGTAGAAACCTTTAGAGCGCAACATTATCTCCATTCATCCTTCCACTGATAATAGTTGAAGGGAGTAAGGATATTTGATGAATAAGTGTCCATCTTTCAAGATGAGCGAATGCAATGGAGGAGTATAATAACCTTCAAATCACAAGAAAACAAGAACTATAAGGTCGAAAACCCACACTTTTCAAGTTGCATCACACCTAGCATAAGACAATCAAGCAATATTGAATATCCAATTATTCGAATCTAGGAATTATGTGGAAACTCTCGGCTTCTGGTGTGGATTTGGAAGAAAATTTTTCAGCAATAGAGAATGCAAGAGAGAGAATGCATGCCACTGCTGCAATTTTTGTGAGCAAATTCACTCAATATTCATGAATAATACCTGCAGAAAAGAAGTCTTGTCCCTTCCATGGCTCTAATACCATGTGAAATTGAAGCACAACAGATCTAATTGAACAAGAAAATCAATTACAACAGATGCATAAAGAATAATATGTGTAAACTATGCAAGAAATTGCAATAGTGCTCTATTGAACTTAGAAGTAGAATACAATACAATGTGCAGTCACAATGACTGAATCGTTCGAATTACCAAGGAGGTCATTCAAATAGCCTGCATGGAATAACTTGGCTCCCACTAGGAGTCCTCATCATCATCAGTGGAGTGTCATCAATCCAAGTAACAGTCAACCAGGTGTCAAACTGAGTCTAGCTGAATGTAGGTAGGTGTAACACATGCATGGTGCGCTAATGTAGTGAAGGAATCTCAAAGGAGAGCCCATGAGGAGCTGACTGGAGTCAAAATAGGAAATCTAGTCTCGCTGGGGGTCCAACAGAGTGTTTTAGTTAGTCAACAAGTCAATCTAACCTTAAATCAAGGAAAGATCCACAAATTACTTAACTAACTGAGTGTGTCACTGGTGGTAGGTGAAGAAGGGCGCCTTTCACATGTGGTAGGTGAAAGGAGGGCACATCACTGACTAGGAGGGCTAAAAATGAATGGAAAGAAACTCTCGGGGCTAGCAAACTGGGGACTAGGTGTTGGGTGACACCAAACTGATGACTGGGATGTTGGTTGTGCAGCCTGATATTCCAGATTCAGAGATGTTTTTCAATCGTGTTTGTACCCCAGGTTTACTGTACACTCGTTCCCCCACTTTGGGTTTCGGGCCTATGGTTTTGGGTAACCCGTGGTATTTTCCCATTGTATTTCCCCTTTATAAGAAAGACAATGTAACACGGATAGGTTTGATGTATTAGGTATTATGCATTGTAAACATCTCTGAGATCGTAAAGAGAGACTATGAGAAAATGAAGAGGAAGTGCAGCGGATGTGCTGTAGGTTTTATCCCTTCATTTGTTGGATGGTATAATAATAAGGACTGGCAATTTCAGTGTGGACGTAGCCCATCTTGCGTGAACCATGATATATTGGTGTCTCTCTTGTAATGTGTTTGTGTGATTATATTTGCATTTCTGTTTATTGTTATTTCTCTGCGATCCTGTTTTTCTAACATGGGATGCATGCAATTGCATGCATGCAAACATAAAACTGAATGATGAATATATCCTAACACATATATGCTTATTATGTTATAGAAATGTTCATTGTAACTTTGTAATCACTTTTAGAAATCTATTATGCTTATTATTCTTATTTTGTTTATTAACAGATTTGCACTAATCCAACACGATTCCTGATTGTTCACACACATATATGTGTTTTATATTCTCCTTCTAAGAAAGTAGAACCCATAAGATTCCATCCTCTCTCTCTCTAACCTCTAATTCTCACAGGCATGCAAGATATACTTGGAAACATAACTTGTAGCTAAATAGAAAACTTCCTACATTTATGGAACTAACTCCTAAAGTTCTTGTGATTGTAATTGTCATTATTATGTTAAAATTTATTTTCATACTTAAGACAGTTTAATAACATATATCTATAGGCTTGGCCTAAGCCTATAATTTGAGTTGTTGTTTATAATAACATATGCACAAATGGAAATTAGACACATGGGTCTTATTTGGAATCGTGTCACCAAGCCCATCCTCATGTTGGTTGCTTCGAGTTCATTCTGATGTAGATTGTCCTTGAGCAAGCTTGAACTCAAGAAGCCTATTGTCAATACTTTTGTATATCCACATGCTAATTCTTCAATGTTTATGGAATTACTAGAAGATTCCCAAATAGGTTCAAAGCCTTCAAATCTTCCTTTGAATAGTTCTCAAATGCATTCACAAATTATTGTGGCAAAAAAAATGCTTCAGACAATTCTTCAATTCTGCTCTTAGGTTTGTAGATTTCCTACAGAGATCATCCTCTTATTCTCATAACTCTCTAGACTACTTACTTTCATCAACTATAGGTTATTCTTTCCTTTTCCTTAATTCCAAGCTAGATGTTCTCCTCAATACATTTAAAAGGTGTCTTCTCGATGATTGATACAGCAAACTAAGTCATACAATCAGATACCAACGAAAGGTGAAGATATTTATGTCAATCATTTCCAAGGCTGGAGGAAGTCATTTACAACAAATATCTAGTAAATTCATAAAAGGTAAGCCCGTGTCAATTTTCCAAACATCAACTTGTTGATTCACTTAATTTTATATCCATACCCCCCCTATCAATCATATCATCATCATCAAACTCCTTTTCAAATCAGGTTGAATAATATTCTCTTCAAAGTATACTTATGCAACTCTTTTAAGAATTTCAAGCTCCCCTTATCAACATGCATCTTCCTTGAGTCACATAGGGTCAAATTGTATTACTTCATGCTTTACAAACTTCATCCCTGCCTGTTTTCCTTCTGTTAATGTTAGCAATCCGATCCTAGGACCTGTTTCTTAGAGACCACCATATACCTTTGAGTCCATTCTCCAACAATGAACTTAAGGTGTACCTAAGGTCTTTGAGAGACCTTAAGCTTAGCTTTCCATATGGAATCCATATTCTTTGCACAAATCTAATTCATTCTTGTGATGCCCGCAAGGGCCTATCTTCATGTCCTCGTATGCCCGCAAGGGCCTATCTTCATGTCCTCATATGCCCACAGTTGGTCCTTTTCTAGATGCCTGCAAGGGCTCCTCATAGCTCCCATAAAATTCTCGAAAGGGGCTCCACAAAATGCCCGTAGAGGCCTTATACAATGCCCACAAGGGGCTTCAAATGCCTGCAGAGGCTTTATACAATGCCCGCAAGGGGCTTCAAATTCCCACAGAGGCTTTATACAATGCCCGCAAGGGGCTTCAAATGATCGCAGAGGCCTTATACAATTCCCACAAGGGGCTTCAAATGCCCGCAAAGGCACCATTAGAAATTCCCGTAGCTTTCTTTCATAAATGCTCGCAAAGGATTACTTCAAACATGCCTATAGCTCTAGGATATGCCCGCACAGCCCTTAAAATATGCCCGCATGGGCACTTTGAAATGCTCGCAAGGAGGCTTCAAGAATGCCCGCAAAGGATCTTGAATGCCCTTAAATTACGCTCGCATGATGCTCTTAACTATGCACACAAGGGCACTTTGAAATGCCCACAGGGCTCTTAGAAAATGCTCACTGTGATTCCTGCAAAGTGTCCTTAGTCATGATTTCTTGTCATCATCAGCTTCATGCTTTCCAAGTCCTCAATATTTTTCATTTTCCAAGTCATCAACTTCATGTTTGTTTGACCTTTTCCATGTCATGTTCTTTGATGTCTTTGTCTTGCCCTTCATTGTCTAGTCAATCCTTTGTCATCAATCCTCCATGTAACCTTTGCCATGTCTTTTTCCACCAACTTGCTTGCCATGCTTGTCCATGCTTGTCATACTTTTTCCTTTACCATGCTATGTCCTTATTATTTGTCCTTTGCCATGTCTTGTCCTTTTCCATTTCCATTCACCTTTGTCATTAATGTGGTGTCATCAATGGCAACCTTGCTTATCTCGGATTTATTGCAGACTGGTTGCTAGAACAAGGGAATCACTTTTTTTGCCTAGATTGGAGGATCTGTCGATTCTTTGAATCTTGACAGATCCTCTCTAATTTGTTACGATGTAATTGCTCTTTTAATTAATTTACATAAGATCAAAGAATCTCGATTATATTCCCATATTCGGTTGGATGAGGACCATTTTACTCTATTTTCTCCATTTCAATGTATTGAACGTCAATCGTTTCTTCATTCACGGGTCTACTGATGAATTTATTAAAATGCTAGTAGAGTTACATCAAAATTAATCTTGACAACCACTCAATAAGACCAATCACATATAAGGTGAGAAACTGCCTTACTAACAATGAAAATTACTCTCAAAAGCACCACGGAGTGAAAACAACATCACTGGAAAGTAATTAGTAGGGAATTTGTCTACGGAAGAAGGGGTTATGCCTGCAAGGGTTTGGTTATGCCCACAAGGGGATTAAGGGATAAAATCTCACAAAGAGCTTTGTTATGCCCACAAGGGGCTTAAGGGATAAAATCTCACAAAGAGCTTTGTTATTCCCACAAAGGGCTTAGGAATATGCCCACAAGGGCTTAGAATTTATGCTCGCAGGAAAATTGTAAATGCCCTAAAAAAGGGCTTAATATGCCCGCAAGAGAGATAAGGAGAATTCTCGCAAGGACTAAGGATGCTCACAAGGGATAAGGAGTATGCCCGTAGGCTCATATGCCCGCAGGAAAGTTTAAATGCCCACAAAAGGGGCTTAATATGCCCGTAAAGGGGGATAAGGATGCCTGCAAGGTCTAAAGATGCCCACAAGGGCTTGTGAAAATCCCGTAGAGGCTTAAATTCCCTCAAGGGTTTAATCTATGCTCGCAAAGGAGCTCAAGGTTATCCCGCAAGTGAAGATACCCGCAAGGGATTAGGGTTAATCCCTCAAAGGAATAAGTCTATTCCCACGGGTAAAGGAGATAAGCCCACAAAGGATTAATCCATGCCCGCAAGGTGCTTAAAGCATAAGCCTGCAATAGCTAGGCTATGCCTGCAAGGAAAAGAATCATAAGTCCGTAGAGGGTTATGATATGCCCGCAGGGGCTTAAAAAAGAAGCTCGCATGAGCCTGGAATATGCCTGCATAAGGCATAAAGAGTATGCCTGCAGGACGATGAAAGCATCCCGCATGCCTGAAGATGAGAAAACGAAGTTTAAATAATTAATTAATTAATTAAAAACAACAATAAACAGATTATAAATTTAAATCAGTAATAAACATAGATTTGAAGAGGCACGAAGAAGAAGTGCATAACAAGAGTCAGAGAATTACAGGGGATGAATTGAAGTTGTCTGCAACCCAGGTCTATTTAGCAGCAAGAGAAGACAAATATTGAAGCTATTTGTAGCCCAGATCTATTTGGGTGTTGTTGCAGGTGTGCTATGTGTCTTGGGGATGACCAAATAGATGAAAAGCTACAACAACTAATTGTCTATGGGTCCACCCTTCACTTGGAGTACATTGACAAGTTCCTTCCAAACAATACCACATGTCCACTTGGTCTCATTATCTCTATTCCCTTGAACACGGAAAATTATCTCATTACAACTGTTACTTACAAAAACTACAACTGGAGTGTAGTAAGACATTAGACAACAGAGGATGAACTTGTTCTAGTAGGAATAAAAATGTTTATTGACATTATTCTCAATCTTTGATCAATTCAATGTCATTGCTTTTCCAAGGTATAAAACTGTTAATTGCATCTGCTAAATACTTGCATTCATTACTTCTACGCTTAAGCTTGATTTCATAATCAAGATCCACTAGACTTGATTGTGGGCACACAAGATAATATCCTTCGCCTAATTCTTCCCCATTAGGCATGACAAAGTTTGGTTCAATTCTTTTTATGTAACCCTTTGCAACCTTCAATTGACCATTAAAATATGTCAGTAAACATTTGTTTCCATTCAATCCTGCATCTAAAGAGGGTAATTGTGGTTGAACCTACCAATAAACAAATTTGTATGAGATTCCTCGGAATAAGAAGGGAATATTAAACATAAAAATAAACAGGATTAGAACTTACCTGTTGTATTGATTTTCCAATTGGGTCACGATTATGTTCTCCCGAAGTCAATGGAGTTTGTTTTGGAAAAGCATGATTAGGACTCAGAGAAGCTTTTTAGGAAATAAATACATGTAAGATATAGTGAAATAACGATTATAATATTGCACTAAATATTAAATAGTTTCAAAACTCACTATCAAATTTGGAGTATGAAATGTATTAGATGGTCTAGGAGCCATTGTATTTTTTTCAATGAACCTTGACTAGGATGATTTTGGAGACTCTCCTAAAAAATAAATACTTGTGAGCGATTTTCAAATAATGGAAAAAATAAGAGCTGGTTTACAAAACTACATGGATTGGGGTGACTGGATTAAGAGGTGACAGTTGCGGAGGTTCTTGATTTGATTCAACATCTGACATGACAATATTACTCTGCCAATATAATAGTTTGCATGAGATATCATGAAATCAGAAGATAAAGTGTTAGGATGCAAAAACAATAATTCATATATTACACACCCTACAACAATACGATCATGTTCATGTTAGCATTATGATTTTGAAATCCCAAACTTCAAATATGGCCTACATAAAAAACTAAAGTGTACACATGCAATCCTTACATTGTTGGATTTTGGAACAACTCTGCCACTTTCTTTCCCCACCTCCATGGCATCTTTCCATTCCATTAATTCTTCAACGACTTCTTTGAATCTTCCGAGTTCCTTGTCTTTTTCTCTTAATTTCTCTTTAGTATTATGCAATTCCTTCTTGTAGGAACGCTCTTTTCCAAATAATACAGTTGGAGTGACTCTGAATCCAACCCCACGTATAGGACCCCTACTCTTAGGTCCCAAAACTATAGAAAGGGCATCTTTCTTTGTAGCATATGCGGGAGACACTGACTTATTTTGTGTCGATTCAATTTGATTCTAGCAATGTCAACATTTCAACAAACTCATATAAGAAACATCACTAAATCTAAAAAAAAGCATAAATGATACAAGAATAGGTTCGGAACTTACTATTTTCTCCGCAATGAATGATGACATTGGAGTGCCATCCTTCCTTTTATGGCATTTCATCCACACATCAGCCCTAGTTATAAGCTTATCATTTGGACCACGAGATTGATTCTAGTATCAAAAAATACAACAATCTAGTTAACTATATTTAAAGTTGTTAATTGTGAACAAATAATAGAATTGGTTACAACTTACGAGGTCATATTCAACCCCAAAGTAACCTCTACGGCCAGAAGTGTGGGTCTCTTGTTCTAATGCCCTATTTTCCTTATTTGATTTTGGCTTCTCCTGCAACTCAATAAAAAAATAGATGCTAAGATTATAGTTGATTGTATGAGAGGATTCAAAATCAATTATGATAACATTCAAATTTGTCTTTCATTTTTACCTTGAATTTAGGGTTATATCATAATCTAACAAATTCAATCCAATCAGTTTCATTTACTCCAATAGGAATTTTTGCAATCCTCTCCTCATCTGTTTCGTATTTCAAATAGTATTCCTTATAAAAAATATATCTATAGGTTCTCAAGCATTGATATATTGATTTATGACACCATTTCTCTATTGACGGATGTATTCGATAGGTACGCTACAATATATAAACAATCCATTATTAGATACAGGTGTTATTTGAAACTAAACCTATCACACACGTGCTCAATATGCATCAATAAAGTTTATAATAAGTTGATGCTCACATTGATTTCACTCCACATGTCTTTATCTTGCACTTCAAACACTTTTTTCCATTCCATGTGCTTGATGCCTAGAATTTCCCTTACAAGAACACCTAAAAATGAGCATAATTTCTTTGAATGTGGACCAATAGGCTGCCCCCTCTCATTAAATTGAATTTCAAGCAATGCAATTCCCTCTACAGTGGTTCCAAAGAGACATTTTGTTGGACCTCTACCCTTTCTTTTCACATTTATTGTAATACTGGCTTGGGTAGATGCATTTGAATCTGCTAAACTATTCTACTTTTGTGGTGGATCCTGCTCCAAAACATGCTCTTGTTGTAGTGGATCCTGCTCCAGAACATGATCTTGTTGTGATGGTTCCTATTGAAAATTTTATGGAAAAACAAACCAGTACCCCTCTCGAGACAATGACAATATGAAAATGTTAATAGGAAATCTTGAAATACTTGTATAGGACAAAAAATGTTTAGAAATGATCATACCTTCTAGTGGTTCTTTCACATCTTTCTCAAGAATATGTGTATTATAATTGTTGTCGACACTATAGCAAGTAGATTCACTTTGTAATGGGACAGTGGATCCTGATGCTATATTTTGTGGGAATTTGTTTCCCATCTTAGAGCTTATGGTTAACTTTATTATGAATTTTTTTAATACAATTGTTTATTGATTAAAAAGTAAATAATAAGTTACCATCATGTTTAAAATATTTACCTGAAGTTGTGCCACATATAACATTGTCATTTCTTTTGGTAATGCAACCTGACTTTGTTAAAAGTGATGTATTGCAACGTCCTAATTTAATCCTATTAGCTCCCTACAAATATGGATTGCAACTCTTGCTCAAAGAAAGTTAGACAATTTTTAAAGTATAAAAGAAAGGACAATAATTGTTAAAAAAATATTGAAGTCCCAAACAAAAAAATTAATGTCTTGCATTGATATGGACATCTGCAAATAAAATGCATAACAAAAAAATCATTTTTATTAACACATCGTTGAAACAAGCCAAATAACACAATCCTGAAAATTAAATAGTATTTATGAACATTATAAAAATATATTTAACTCATTCCTAATAAAATGTCCAACATTGCATACTAAAATATAGAATACATAATACAAAAAAGTGTTGTTTAGTAGTATACATAAAGTGTTGTTATGTACTCAGAGAGTTAGTGAGAGACATACCGGAAAGCAATGGTGGTTGGGTATTAAATATATGAACACCTTCAGTATAACGATGAGGCTAAAAAGTTTTTGGAGGGGGATTTTTGGGAATACTCTATGGTCAAAAGTTTTATAGGAAAAATATATGAAATCTAATGTTATTAGCTGGTTCAGGAATCCAATAAAAACTTCCAGAAATGTCTCTCCAATCTGGAGGGGTTTTCTTAATATTTATAACTGGCTGGCTAAGGATATTTTCTGGTAAGTTGGATCGGGAAAGGAAATCCTAATTGGTGTTGATCCAATTTTAGGATTAGAGGATACTTACCAGCTTTCAGATGGGTTGATTGAAATTTTAAAAGGGTATGAATATACTACCCTAAATAGGATTAAGAAAAGAGGAAGTATTGATCATAGGAATGACTATTGGCTGAACTCCAAGGACTTAGGGCTTTCTGGTAGTACTTCACAGGCATGGGATTTGTATATCCGGTCACTGAATTCTGCTAGATGTAGAATTTATCGAGAAAGAGACAAGATTATTTGGACTGGAAATTCGAGCACTGGTATTGTGACTATATAAAAGGATTATTCAGGATAAATGCATCTACCCGAATCATTGGTGGTATAAGAGACTGTGGAATTGGAAGATTCCTTTAAAATTAAAATGTTTGGTTTGGTTTGTACTACAGGGGCGTCTCAAGACATGGGAAAACATTTTAAAAAAAGGTTGAATTGGTCCTAACAGATGTTGTCTGTGTATGTAGAATGCTGAAACCACAAAACATCTTCTTGTGGACTGCGAATTCATGAAAGGTGTTTGGAAATTATGCTCCATAACTCTAAATACTGAGCAGATGTGGGATTCTGAGAATTTTGATATAAATTTGCTTAACTGGTTTAGAATCTGTAAATCTCACCATTTACTCTGGGTTTAGATTCCAAAAAATTTTCTTGAATAAATTTTGCGATTTTTGCTAACTAGATGTTGGAGAGACTGACTCAGGTGTTTAGAAGACGTCTGTAACTTTCGGAAAGAGCGAATCTGCATTTTTTGTTTGGATTTGTGAGTAAGTGGATTTCTAGTAATGATACCTCTGGAAAATTCTGGTAACCCTATTCTAAGCTAATCCGTGCACAAAAATACTGGCATTTATTTAACTACCAAATTCCTGTAGCACATATCTTTCCAGGCCTGTGAAATTTTACACATGAAATATTGCAAGACAGTTATGGTGAGATTTTATTTTCTTCCATTTTGAATGAATATTAAGAGGCGTTGATGGCAAGAATGTACCCAGGACTGGTTTTGAACATTGTCTAATATTACGAGATTAGGGAACGGAGCAAGTCTACCCATCTCCTGCATCAACAAGGGTGGAAACAAGGGCGGCACCACATGTGTTTTCAAAATTGACTTGGGAGAAAAATGCATGTTGGACTACTTATTCAAATCTCCAATTTGATGATGTAATGTATTTGAATATATAGTTCACGAATTGACAAAAACAAGTGACAAGATAAAAAAAAATGTCTTTGCAAAAGGCCAATTATCCACGGTAATGTCATTTGCAAATATGGATTTTAAAATACTATTAAATTTTGAAATACTCATCATAAATCATCTAGGGGAAAGAGATAGTAAGGACAAAACAATAGTATTAGCAATATAGTACAAGCAATAGTACAAGGAAATGGTACCTCTTTTTGTTTCCACGGGTTAAGATTGCTTGTTGTAAGAGAGATTGCTTCGCATTTCCTCTAGTCTTCATAGCTTTCTAACTCCAACGCCAAGCAATACATTTTTTCAATTAAAATATTGTTGAATAGAGATGAGCTTTGTTCCTATTTATATTACAAAATGTATAAAAATTTGGAGGGAAATATAAACACTAAAAACAATGGAGGGAAATATAAATCCAAACATTCTTTTTTTGACAATAGATGTTCCTATTTCCATTTGCAGATGTTGCTATTTTCGCCAAATTATTATATAAAGTACATAAAATACTTAGAAATTAGAAAAAAAAATAGAAAAGTATCACCACATATTTTATAGTTAGAATTTAAGAATTGGTTGGATTTTCCAAGACATATACATTTTTAAGTATGGATCCTTAAAATTTTACTAGGTAGTCATGATTATAGAAGATACACAAGCCACTAAAAAAATGCACAACTAGAAGGAAAGCATATGGATTTGAAAAAACATAAAGTTAGCATATTCACATGTACAAGAGTAAAATCATTAGTCAAACAATATAATTTCTCAATCAAACTAATGGTGTGAAAAAAAGTCTGTAATGGTGAGTGTAATGCATTTGTTTTCTATTAATGTTAACCCTTCTCCTACAAAAGCTAATGCAACAATCAAATAAAAATGAAATGGATCTACTTAAACTTCACTGCCTACAACACATTCTCACACCATAAAAGAGGTTCCAAGACCTAGTATAACATCTAAGCAAAGACATTTAAAAACATATATATGAACCTCAATGGTGAGGTATGCCTTCAAATATGAAAAAGTTGCTCTAAATATGTGGAAATTCTTGGTTAGTGTTGCGAAAGGTCTCTTGAGAGTAAATTCTCACCCTCATCCATGCTAGTGATTTGCTTCCTTAATCAAACATGAGTGATTCCTAAGATAAGATCAAACCAAAATGTGTGATCCAAGGTTCTTCTCATGGATTGCGATTATCACTATTCTAAAAATAACCTATCCATTAATATGATTATACGTTGAGGAATTAACACCTTTACAAATGCAAAAAAAAATGATGCATTTTAACCTTGGTGTTTTCACCTACTATTAGACTATTGTAACCACAAACTCTTTATTTTTTATGTTTGCAGGATCGGTGATACATTCTCCATGCACTGGTAGAATGGTGTGTCTCTTCCTGCACTGGAAGAGTGGGTGGACATTATAACAGCTGTGTTGTTATGTGATGATCAGTCCGACTCCCTATCGATGTCGACATAGTGGTTAGAGCCCCTAATGAGTCCCACTCCTTGTCGATGAGGACACATTAATGGGTAGTAGCCATGCATTGTCTTATGACACACCCATGATGAGTCACACTCTCTATCGGTGAGGACATAGTGGGTAGAGGCCTTGAGATGTCTAGGGACGCCTTCACAATGTTGAGGGTTGGCCCTCACCTAGTTTATCCCTTGATGGTGGTAGCACTTAATGATGGTGGATTGAGTTGGTTTCCTTGATGGGTGTTCCATGTGTCATAAGTATAGAGAAGTCCTTATGTGGTTGTGAGCCCCTCACCTAACGTTGAAATATTGGTCATTATGTGTGACCCCTAACGTAACTTGTTGGTTAAGTAGGTCTTGTGTGGGATCATATACTTATTGGAGGTTTACCCCTAGACCTCTATATATATGAGAGAGTGTTCTCATAATGTTCTATCAACTTGGTATTCCTCTTGTGTTTATGATTGGAGTTTTTTATTCTCTAGCTCACTATCCTTTTGTAGTAGAGAAGTTATACTCGTGTATTATTTGATGTATAACGCATGGTCTCCCACTAGGTATGCCTTCGCCTAGGTTTTATGGCAAGAGACATTGTGATTTCATTCATGACTCTTGATTTTGTGGATTCTATCACACTGAAAGGTTTTAATTGGGTTTTCTTCCCCATGAGGGATTCCCATGATACATGTTGTGCATTTTCTATATACACGTGATCCTATTTTCTTATTGTTGCTATAGCTACCCTCAAATCTAGGGATGAAGTTGGAACGAAAGCATGTTGTTTTGCATTATAGCTTTGAAAGAACCACCTACATTATAATGTTGTTTGGAATTATAGCCGAAGACACTTTCACAGGAGGGTGTGGCCCACCCATCGCAGGGTTGTCATGAAACAAAGAGTGCATCTTCATTTTAATGCTAGAAACAAAAGTGAGAGGACTAGTCAGAGAGACGATAGCATTTTCCAACGCCACTGATCTAGGGGATGGGTCCCTCAGAAAATAGTTGGCCCTCACCTATTTTATCCCTTGATGGTGGTAGCACTTAATGATGGTGGATTGAGTTGGTTTCCTTGATGGGTTTTCCATGTGTCATAAGTATAGAGAAGTCCTTATGTGGTTGCGAGCCCCTCACCTAACATTGGAATATTGGTCATGATGTGTGACCCCTAACTTAACTTGTTGGTTAAGTCGGTCTTATGTGGGATCATATACTTATTGGAGGTTTACCCCTAGACCTTTATATATATGAGAGAGTCATGTTCTCATCATGTTCTATCAACTTGGTCTTCATCTTGTGCTTATAATTGGGGTTCGTTATTCTCTAGCTCACTATCCTTCTGTAGTAGAGTAGTTATACTTGTGTATTCTTCGATGTATAACGCATGGTATCCCACCAGGTATGCCTTTTCATAGGGTTTATGGCAAGAGACATTGTGAAGTCATGCATGACTCTTGATTTTGCGGATTCTATCAAGTGAAAGGTTGTAATTGGGTTTTCTCCCCCGCGAGGGATTCCCATGATACATGTTGTGTAGTTGTGCATTTTCTATATACATGTGATCCTATTTGCTTATTGTTTCTATAGATACCCTCATATCTAGGGATGAAGTTGCAACGCAATTATGTTGTTTTTCATTATAGCTTTGAAAGAACCACCTATATAATGTTGTTTGGCATTATAGCCAAAGACACTTTCACAGGAGGGTGTGGCCCACCCATCGCAGGGTTGTCATAAAACGGAGAGTGCATCTCAATTTTAATGCTAGAAACAAAAGTGAGAGGACTAGTCAGAGAGACGGTAGCATTTTCCAATGCCACTAAGCCAGGAGATGGATCCCTCATCAAATACTTGGCCCTCACCTATTTTATCCCTTGATGGTGGTAGCACTTAATGATGGTGGATTGAGTTGGTTTCCTTGATGGATGTTCCGTGTGTCATAAGTATAGAGAAGTCCTTATGTGGTTGCGAGCCCCTCACCTAACGTTGGAATATTGTGTGATGTACTTGCAATAATTAATTAATGCAAATACACGAGATATCAGAAATAATAGAACATAATCGCTTTTATATTGATCACGGGCCACTTCGAGGGGGCAACCTCCTTTGAGCAAGCTCAATACAATTAACTTCATGGTGCCTTCAATGACCTCAACACACACTTATATACTAAGTCTATGCCCAATACTATGAGTCAAAACCATGGGACATATAATACTACGGGATGACTTACAAAGCATATGCGTCCAACAACAATATACTAACATAGTAAAGAGAAGGGTTGACATAGGTTCCTAACATCCCCTCTCCCTTAGAAAAAGCTTTGTCCTCAAAGCTTTGGTTGGAGAAATTGCTGTAGAATCTGAAGGAGTGGTTCCCCGGTAGCATCCTCGGTTTGCATTTCGGGCCACTGACGCCTTTGGAGTGTCAAGGAGGATTGCTTGGAAGGATTTAGATGAAGAAGAACCCTGTCAGCTGCGTGGAAGATGCTTCTTCTCGCACAATTGATGACCCAGTTTCTCTTACAGCTCTTTCTCTGCTTGTTCCAAATTGGTTGCAATATGTTCAACAGGGCTATCTCTTCTATGAACTCCATGCTTCTTCATCAACAGGGCACTCTGGGTTCTGCAAAATGTATGACCGGGAACAATGTAACTTCTTTTGGTCGGGACTAAAAATGACAATTCAACAGATGGTGGCTGACGATGATACTTTCCAAGTCAGCAAGGGGGAAACGACACTCCTTTCGGGATTGCTCAAACCCTTTCCCATCCCTACACAGCTTTGGCCAACTATTTCTATGGATTTCCTAGCAGCGCTCTAGTGGTACAATACCACATCTCAAAGGACACCATATGAAGCAGTCTATGGAAAAACACCGCCTATTCTTCTTCGTGCTTGGGCGAATAATACCTTGCTTCAATAAGTCCCGAACGAGCATTTCAATCTCCACTTTTTGGTGAAATGGGTAGCGATAGGGCCTGATGTTGGGAGGAACGCTGCCAGGAAGGAGCTGAATACGATGGTCTTCTGGCCTGGAAGGTGGTAATCCCACTGGTTCAGCAAAGACACCTGTATATCGATCTAGAATTTGTTGTAGATCCAAGGGAGTAGTGGAGACCGCTGATGGTTGCATCTGGATGGAATGGATCTGAGCGATGACACCATGTGAATTCTTCTTGAGGAGTTTTTCCATGCGATGTGAATTGATGATGCTGAGAGAACCTGGTTGTAATCCTGTCAATGTGTGTTTGTGTCCATTGAGGGAAAACTGCATCCAAAGTTCGGCAAAATCCCATAAGATAGGACCGAGTGTGCGTAGCCATTGAGCGCCCAAAACCACATCACATCCGCCTAAGGGCAATGCAAACATGTCCGAGCGCAAGGTATAATCTCCCATAGAGATACACACATTTTGACACTTCCCTTTGCAAGGTAAGGTGCCCCCATTGGCAACCATGACTTCAAAGTTGGAGCAAGGATGGATAAAACAATCAGCTTGTTTGGCGATCCGAGGGTCAATGAAATTATGAGTGCTACCCGAATCAATGAGAATTGTAAGAGGAAGCTTCTTGAAGTAACCCTTAACCCGCATTGTTTGGGGGGTGGTGATTCCAGCTAAAGCATGGAGAGATATCTCTGGCTGGTCATCCTGAGACGGAGGGTCAATAGGCGGTTCCTGAATGTCGACCGGAGCATCCAGTGTTTCTGGATCTTCCTCACCCATTTCAGAGGCAGGCGGAGACTCCACATCCAAGAGATAGAGCTTTTGCTGAACACATCTATGTCCCCGAGTGAATTTCTCATCACAATTATAGAAAAGCCCATTTTCTCTGCGTGCTTGCATCTTTGTTTCAGACAAACGCTTGATAGGAGTCGGTCGAGGAGCCTGCGGTATAGGTGGTCGCTGAGAACCCATATTTCGGAAGGGAACAAAAGTGGGCTTGGAGCGTTGTTGGGCTGCAATCTTGTCTTCTGCCAACTTAGCCAACCCGAGTGCTTCCATCATTGTGTTGGGACAGAACATTTTGACCTCAGAGTGGATGGCATCCTTTAGACCACTGATAAAACAACTTCGGTAAAATTCATCAGACAATCCTTCGGTGTGGTTGGCTAGATTCTCAAATTCGGTTTGATACTCTCTCATAGTGCCAGTTTGGTGAAGTTTAGTGAGGGATCCTGTGAAGTCATCAAAAGCACTAGGACCAAATCGTTGCAAAAGGAGCTGGCAAAAGTCTGGCCAGTTGGGCTCTGGATGAGCCTTGATGTACCAACGATACCATTGAAGAGCTTCCTGTTCCAAATGAAAGGATTCCAACAGAACTTTGTTGACATCAAAAGTATTATGCAGACTGAAATACTGTTCTGCACGATAGATCCATCCAGTTGGATCGGTACCATTGAAGCGAGGAAAATCAAGCTTCTGACCACGGAAATTGCTGGAAGAAGAGAACCCATTGTCTGCTGAAGACTCGGACTGCCGTTTGTTGTTCATAGCTGAATGTTCAAGATGGAGACCGAGAAATTTTTCATCCAGATCTTGGAGTTTGGCTTGGATGGCTGCAAGTGCTTCTTCCATGGTTTTTGCTCCTGCACGGGTGACAACCATAACCAGGATTTTTTTTTTTGACTGGGTAGGAAAACAGAAACAGGAACTACTTCAGTAAGGGAAAATTTGGATTTGGGAAAAAATCAGAGGGGTAATTGGGGTTTGACTCGGTTTTGGACACTGTTGGATAGACAGGGAAGCAAAAATGAGGATTTCAGAAGCGGGGTGAAAGAATGGGAAAATTTGGTAGAGGGGAACAAAGAAGCAGAATTCAGAAAGGAACTCTGTGGTAAAATTTGAAGGTGATTGGGTGAAATCTGAGGAAGTTATGGGAAACCCTAAAAATAGACAAATGTGGGATTTTGGGCTATAGGAAGGGGATTTGAGGATAGGGTCCTCAGGAATGAAATATGAAGAATGGAATGACAGGGGTTCCCTGAAAATTTCAAGGGAAATAGAGGTAAAACAAGGGAGATATGGAGAAAAAACTGAATTTTATACAAGGGTTCCCTGATTTTTTTTTTTTTTTTTTTTTTTCCATTTCCAGACTGGAGCGGCTACGGCTCGGGTTTTTTTTTTTTTTTTTTGTTACAAACTGGAGCGGCTACGATTCAGAAGGAAGGTAAAACAAGGGAGGTAAAACAAGGGTTCCCTGATTTTATTTATTTATTATTATTATTATTTTTATTTATTTATTTATTTTTTCAGACTGGAGCGACTACGGCTCGGGTTTTTTTTTTTGTTACAGACTGGAGCAACTACGGCTCGGAAGGAATCTGGAACAACGCCGAGCGGCTGGATCTGGAACAGCTTGCAAAATGGATCTGAAACGACGCAGCAGTGATCGACAATAGTTCAACTGAAAGTAGATATGGACCCCAGGTATGTGTGGCTTCCTAACAGTTCAGGGTTTTCACTCGGCCACCAATGCTTTCTGACGGCTTGCGTATTGGGGCAGTACCCCTCACTCCACGGCTCAGGTAAAACTGATAACCGCTTTGCCACAAACGACAGCTCTTGGTTTACCTCACGGGTGGGAACTAGTCAATCAGGTAGGGGTCGTTGCCCTTTTCGCTGGCAGGTCCTCTCAATGGGCCAACGACTTCGGGGTTCCTGTGGTACTCCTCACAATGAGTTTTAGGGCTTATGCCCAAGTACTTCCCACAGTTAAGCGAATAGGGATTATTCCCAAATCCGAACCTGCAACAGATGCGAAAAAAATTTTTGGCAGAAATTTCACCCAGCGAGCCCAGAAATTTCACCGCTTTGCCATAAACGGCAGCTTTTGGTTTACCTCACGGGTGGGAACTAGTCAATTAGGTAGGGGTCGTTACCCTTTTCGCTGACAGGTCCTCTCAATGGGCCAGCTACTTTGGGGTTCCTGTGGTACTCCTCACAATGAGTTTTAGGGCTTATGCCTAAGTACTTCCCACAGTTAAGCGGATAGGGATGATTCCCAAATCCGAACCTGCAACAGAAAAAATTTGGGCAGAAATTCCACCCAATGTTCAAAAACCGGATCTATATTTCTCAGAATCGCTATTATAGCATGTTTCCGAAACTCGAACAACCACTCTGCTTCTACCCACGAAAGCAGAATAGAAATTTGGGCACTCGGTCAAAAGATTTTCTTGCCGCAATTTCCGCGGCCGTCACCGAAATTCTGAAAAATTACTGATTTTAAATCCGCGATATCTCCACTTTTAGAACTCCAAATGAGATGATTTTTTTTTTGAAACTGTGTATTTTTGAAAGAGGAATTCATATATGCAATCGGTTTCTTCTGATTTTGTGCCTAAAGTTTCAGAAATTGATCTGAAAGTCGCCACCCAAAAAAAGAAAAAAAATTTCCCACTTGTGCCAAGGAAAGTGCTCTGATACCAGATGTGATGTACCTACAATAATTAATTAATGCAAATACACGAGATATCAGAAATAATAGAACAGAATCGCTTTTATATTGATCACGGGCCACTTCAAGGGGGCAACCTCCTTTGAGCAAGCTCAATACAATTAACTTCACGGTGCCTTCAATGACCTCAACACACACTTATATACTAAGTCTATGCCCAATACTATGAGTCAAAACCATGGGACATATAATACTACGGGATGACTTACAAAGCATATGCGTCCAATACTATGGGCTAATATAAACTACGAATCAACAAATACTACGGGACGACTTACAAAGCATATGCGTCCAACAACAATATACTAACATAGTAAAGAGAAGGGTTGACATAGGTTCCTAACATATTGGTCATGATGTGTGACCCCTAACTTAACTTGATGGTTAAGTCGGTCTTGTGTGGGATCATATACTTATTGGAGGTTTACCCCTAGACCTCTATATATATGAGGGAGTCATCTTCTCATCATTTTCTATCAACTTGGTCTTCCTCTTGTGCTTATGATTGGGGTTCGTTATTCTCTATCTCACTATCCTTTTGTAGTAGAGCAATTATACTCGTGTATTCTTTGATGTATAACACATGGTCTCCCACCAGGTATGCCTTTTCCTAGGTTTTATGGCACAAGACATTGTGAAGTCAAGCATGACTCTTGATTTTGTGGATTCTATCACAGTGAAAGGTTGTTGGGTTTTATCCC
This sequence comes from Larix kaempferi, assembly GCA_027924585.1. NCBI lineage: Eukaryota > Viridiplantae > Streptophyta > Pinopsida > Pinales > Pinaceae > Larix > Larix kaempferi. Next base: position 1,465,774 of record BSBM01000010.1, read on the forward strand.
CCATGAGGGCTTCCCATGATACATGTTGTGTAGTTGTGCATTTTCTATATATGTGTGATCCTATTTGCTTACTTTTTCTATAGATACCCTCATATCTAGGGATGAAGTTGCAATGCAAGCATGTTGTTTTGCATTATATTTTTGAAAGAACCACCTATATAATGTTGTTTTGTGTTATAGTCGAAGACACTTTCACAAGAGGAGGGTATGCCCCATCCATCGCAGGTTTTCCATGAAACGGAGAGGGCATCTCCATTTTAATGCTAGAAACAAAAGTGAGAGGAGTCAGTGAGAGGCACTTGTCCCCTCCTCCACGTGGTTAAGAGACACCGCATCCAAGGAAAATATTTTAATTAATTGGTTAAATAAACCATTTTAAATTAGTAGCTTATTATGTCCATGGGGAGATCAATAACAAACAAACTACAGTAATAATCATTCAAAAATATTTAAATAATAAACTACAATAATGGTAACACTTTGTCACTTTGTATATTGTAAATTAAATTAAATCAAGAAATGATCCCTTCATTTTCTAAGATTCGAAAGATTCAATTTTATACAATTTTTAAACATTAAAAAGATTCAATTTTATACAATTTTCAAAGATTCAAAAGATACAATTGTATATAATTTTCAAAGATTAAAAAATTCAATTTTTGAATATTGGTCCGGATGAAAGGGCGGGAATGATTTGCTCTGGTTTAAACCATGCGCATGGAGAGATAGACAAAAAGTCAAAATGAAATGTTGTTGGGTTGAACCGCACATGGAGAGATAGACATAGGTGCCGATCAGAAGGAAAGGGAGTGGGATGAATTGTGGAAATCGGGTTCCAACACTATCCATGCAACTCTTCTTTTTATTTTTGATGTAGGAACCACCTGCAATTTCAACAAACAACACTTCCCCAAATTCTTGAACTCTTACCTTGAGTATAAATTCAATTTCTTTGTTCACAAATGGTGTTTTCCCTTTAATAATTTGATTACAATTGGGCCATGATCTACTGCTGCTCGTACACAAATGGAATCTAAAATGGAGTTCGATTCCCAAACAGAGTATACCTGGGTATTCAAATGTTTGCACAATGACAATTTTCCACGATTTTTCCTCAAGGTCAGCGTTCATTTCTTCAGGGTTTGTTTCAACATTTGAGAAACTTAGTTTTTCATGAACAAGTGGAAAAAAATAACTACTACCCTTCAACACACTTACAAATACTCAAACCCTAACCCTAAAATATGGAACCTGGCTATCAATTCCATAACTCAATCTCTATATAAAAATGTTAAACAAATGCTAAAATCTCCAATATTTTATATTCAGCATAGATTCTCACCCAACACATTTATTTATTGTGTTAAATTTTGGTTAGGGTTAGGGTTTAATGCAGAATGTACTTTAAATAATCTAATTAAAGTAACTTGATGTTCCAACTTCAATTGCTTCACCTCCTTCCTATTTGCATAACCTGAGATCTCATAACATAAAGACACTTGAGTCATAAACAATCACATTAAGTCAGTTTTCAGAAGGGTCTTCCAATTCCAAATCCTTCGCAGAAATCGCATAATCCTGTAGTTTCTTACTGTCAGGAAGTCAACCAATTATCAAAGCCTATGTACTCATATTTTGCTGAAGGAATTACATACAAATTCTAGAGTAAATGACTTTATGTTTTCAGCCAGATGCCATTCACATTCAATAGATATAATGAAATTCATAAAAAATACATAGAAAGAGATATTCACAAGTCCATATGCATATAAAATACTTTCATTGATCAAATTCAATTACTCATAATTTCGTGACCTGATTACACAATATGGGAGTATTTTACCATGGTCCTCTCCTCTCTATTTTCCTATCCTCTCTGCCTCTGCCTCACCTCTACTCTACCTATGCCATGGCCCGTAGGATTACAATCGTATATATGAAGAATCAATTTAACGATTTAACCCTAATGACCTTTCTATATTTCTGTAACTGCCTCCATAAATAGGAGTTCGGATCTATCCTAAAGGATAACTCATCATTGACACCTCATCACACTTGGAAACTTATAGATTAACCTTGCAAACTATTGAACATTTACAATATTTTTACATTGAACCCCTCCTTGTTTTAAGGACAAGACCTCATGGTCTATCAAAAATTTAAAACTTTGAATGTGAGTTTGTTTGAGGCCTGATCTGCTGAGCCGTGGCTTGAGGAGGGACTGTTGAGGTATGATCTGCATTATCGTCATCTGCTCGGGCTACTGTATGTCCTGATTGATGAGGCTGCAGCTGGTGGTGGCTTGGTTTGATTGTGTCGTGGACTTCTATTGTATCCAGCAGCGTATGTAAGGGTTTGTTATAGAGGCCACAAGAATTGTGAAATGATATCTTTCCATTTCTCTTGCAAGTTAAAAAAGTCAAAAAGAGTAACAAGAATGGAGTGCTAATATATGAAAATGGAGGAGAGAACTAATATGATAAGAAGACCTCTTTCCTTTAAGCTTAACTAGGAGTTCCACCCTTTAAGGAAACAAAAAAGCAAGAAAAGGGAATACGTGAATATAATCGAGATTCTTTGATCTTATGCAATTTAATTAAAATAACAATTACATCATAACAAATCAGGGAGGATCTGTCAAGATTCAAATAATCGACAGATCCTCTAATCTAGGCAAAAAAAGTGATTCATTTGTTCTACGACTAGTATGCAATAAATCTGCTCCCCGGGTAACATCAGAATGAACTCAGAGGAACCAACAAGAGGATGGGCTAGGTGACATGATTCCAAATAAGACCCATGTGTCCAATTTCGATTTGTGCATATGTAAGTATAAACAACAATTCAACTTACAGGCTTAGGCCAAGCTTGTAGATATATGTTATTAAACTGTCTTAAGGATGAAAATCAATTTATTTTAACATAATAATGACAATTACAATTACAAGAACTGTTATCACCTAAAATGTAGTTACCCTTGTGGATGTATCCATTAATGGATGGCAGTAGGGAAGGGAAACTCAAAAGGTGCAACCACGATCACCTCGACCTCCAATAGATGGTTGTCACGCTAGTCAAGGAAACCTTCACTTTATGATATCTAGCCCAGACAACAAAGGGGGAGTGTCATGTCCCAAATTTGGCATTGGGTCACAATGGCCTAATCACATTGGCCCTATTCATTAGAGTTTGTCAAATTGATGCTAAAGGTCAAATAATTGCCAAGGAGGAAAATGACTAGTTTCCTAGGTTTGGGGTGGAAGCTTTGGGATTTGGAATAATGGGGATAATAAATGATGTTTGAAAATTAGAATGGAATAAATATTTAATAAAGGAGCTAAATAAATATATACAAGTGAAAATCAAAATGGCAATTGATCATGAAGACACATGGAGGAAGTGGGACCCACATATGGCTAGATTTCCCCACTACACTTGGCATCATTCTCTCACCAATTCGAATTCAAGATGAATGGTAACATACTTGGGGGAGTCCAAAAGGTATTATTCATTTCATGAATCATCCAAGTTCGAAATATAGAGGAAGAGTAACTCCCATGGAAGAGGAAGAGGCAATTTGGAGCTAATGAGACACTTGGGCTAGATTCCCTAGCTCTATGACAACAATGATGAAGATGCTATGACACCTATGACAAAAATCAGAACTGAAGGCTGACATATGACATATATGACATGTCAGGGCTAAAAATAGACTCCAAGGGGGTGCTCAAAGGTGTTAGGGAAGCTAATATGCTTCCACATGTGATTTGGTGGAAGTGGGAGACTAGGAACTGTTGTACAAGTGGCGTTCTTTGGAATCTCTTCCCAGCATGAGTTGGAATGAGTCTCTTGGAAGGAATTCGACCCATGGAGGACATTAGAAGTTTATAAATGTCAATAACAAAGAATGAAACCATATTTTTATCATTTGTAGAATTTGCAATTGCATTTGTGTAGAGGGAGAGCTAGTGGATGACTAGTTTCTTGCCCTAGCCAATTTCGAGGGTGAAAGATTCCCATCCAAGTTGGTAATTGGAAAGGCCATTCAGACCTTTCATTTTGAGCTTTAATGGAGTCTTTATTTTCAGGTGTAAGCTACAAGTCAGCTCATGGTTTCTTCTATTGCAGCTCACTCCTTCATCCATTTCCATTTTTGATGGCATATTCTTGATCCTTGAGGGAGGGCATTTTTGGTGAGATATTGTACTCTTTGGGGAAGATTTTAATGCCCCATTTCTTTTTTAATATGAATTAAATACTCTATTATTCATCTCCAAAAAGTTTCAGGTCGAAATTCCAAGTAGAAATGTATAAATCTCATTTTTAATGGAAGAACAATGCCATTTCCCCACTACCTTGTTGTGAGCCAATGTATTGATGATGATTTCGAATGAATGGATGATTATATGATATATTTGTGATAAATATACTTCCATGGATGTATTATACAAGTTTCATGTACTGTACTTGAGCATTTGAAGCATTTTTATTCAGTTTAGTTGTATTGGGAGGTGAAATAGTGCCATTTCCCCAAGGGTCGAATTGGGGATTTTTACAGTTGAATGGGAGAGGGTGAGAACAGTTGTAACAATCCATTAATGATACATATGAGACTTTAATAAAATAATTAACACATTACATACCTCTGTTCATAAATTTGAGTGGTTTTGGAGGCATTTGGGAAGCCATTTTCAGTACTTACCCCAGGGGGATTTGAACCCCAAATTACTAGTAAAATTGCATAATTGGTCCAGAATCTTAAGAGAGTTTGTAGAGGTCTTTTGGTGGACACATGTAATCCATAAAAATAATATTAAAGTTCTAAAATCATTCATACACATTCCTTGAATATTTGAAGGCATTTGGAGTCAATTTGAGACCTAGAGACCAATACTAGTCAAAGGAAAATCACTAGTAAAGTTACTTACATTGATCAGAATTGAAAGAGGATTTGCAGAAGTATTTTAAAGGTACAAAGGCATCCCTAAAAAACATATTTATGTTCTAATATCATTAATATACCTTCTCAGAAGATTTTGGATAATTTGGGGCAAATTTGGTACCTAGAGATCAAAACTAGTCAAAGGTCGAACTAGGGAAAAAAAGTGGAAAATTGCAATTTTAATAAAATTCATAATAAGGGACATTACAGTGGTATCAGAGCATGGTCCTTGCACCTGTGGATTAGGTACATACATTCAAGAATAATAGGCAGCCATGTCTTACTATTATGATGAATTCTATGAGTACAATTCTTATGAGGAATATGCAGATGCTTATGAGCAATATGAAGCAGAATGTGAATGGTACGAGGAAGAGATGCCATCATGCAACACTTCTTACAATTTCAAGAGAAATGAAGATTATTCTTGCAAATCTAATGAATATGAGTGTGTCACACCAAACAAGGATAATTCTATGAGTGAGTTCCAAAGATGGAGAGCAAAATATAAAACCTTGCCCCAACAATATCAAAAATATCAAGAATATCTTGCTTTTAGCAAAAATACACAAAATGCCATGTCTTTTGAGTACTTTGCTGAATATGTTTTTGAAAATAGGCCCAAACATGAAGATGTGGAGTTAGTAAAAAAAGGTTTATGCCCTTCTTGTAAAGAACCTTGGAGTGAGTATCATACATGTGTGCATGAAATTATGTCTCACTTGAGGAGAGCTTTTGGGAATTCTTCAAAAAGAGATTCGAGAGATATTGATCATAAGGAAAACAAGGGGAAAAATGCATCATCTTGCTTGAAGGATAAAAATGAAGAGACATCACAAGAGCATGAAGAAGATTCTATTGAAAATATGGAAGATCATTTCGAGACAACTTCTAGCTTAGACATGAACGAAAGAGCATCTACTGATGGATGCTTAAACTATGAAGGAGTACCTACTGATGGGTGCTCACACCTCTATGTTGGTGACATAGAGATCACTTTTGAAAGTGTTGCTGCAAGCCCAAGTTCCATTAAGCATGATAATGAAGACCTTGTAGCAGTTGAAGAAGAACCAAGATCAACTTCCCCATCACCACTTGAGCTTCATGAAGTTGGTCGAAGCAAAATTGAAGACGATGAGGAGGTTAATTTGCAAGAACCTCATTTTCTTGAAGGGTCCTTAAAGATGAATGAAAATAAGATCCAAGAGTCCCTTGGCATTCTCCATGACACTCAAGCATTTGTTAAGATTTAATATGCTAAGACAGAAAATAGCAGCATTACATTCCATTTTACAATAATAGCATATACAGGATCACTAAAGAAACAACAAGCATAGCATAAACACAAGAGACAGAGATTTATCCTGGGAAACCCTCATGGGGTAGAAAACCCAGCAAAGCTTCCTCAATATAGATGACCAGCAATATACAAAGATGAAACCCTGAGACATGATCTCCTCCTCCACAAGTGCGCCTCTCTCAAGTGAGTGTGTGTGTCAAATGAGGAACACACCTCCTCTATTTATACACTACATTGACATATCTTTTACACAAGTACATGTAGGCTCGTATTTAACCAATGGGTTAAATACCCCACTACAAATGACTGGGCCGACCCCTCTAGGGTGGTCTAATAACCCTTTGACCCACATAACACATACAGGGCCGACCTCCACTAGGGAAGTCTAATAACCCAAGTTACCACATTCCGACGGAGGAATAAACATATCCGGATATACAATAAGATCTTCACGGAGGAATGAAACATCTCTGAAATAATAAATTACAAATATAATATTCTTTGAAGTTACAATATCTCAACACTCCCCCTTAACGAGAAGGATATTATAACAGCATCTGAACGAGCAAGGAGTCATCAACATCATACATGATACATCTATAAATCATTGGAAGCTTTCTCAACATCATCAGTAACTCAAGCAGTTATTGGAACATCTTCAATACTGGAACATCAACATCTTCAGTACTGAGTCTTTATCTTCTGCAGCACTCGAACAACTACAGCAACATCAACATCTGGATCCTCACGATCATCAGCATCATCATCTCACAATCATCAACATCGTCATCACACGATCATTAGCATCACGATCATCAGCATCGTCATCACATGATCATCAGCATCGTCATCACATGATCATCAGCATCGTCATCACACGATCATCAGCATCGTCATCACATGATCATCAGCATCGTCATCACACGATCATCAGCATCATCATCACATGATCATCAGCATCGTCATCAGCATCACGATCATCAGCATCGTCATCACACGATCATCAGCATCGTCATCACACGATCATCGGCATCGTCATCACATGATCATCAGCATCGTCACCACGCGATCATCAGCATCGTCATCAGACGATCATAAACATCGTCATCACATGATCATCAGCATCGTCATCACACGATCAGCAGCATCGTCATCTAGATCATCACGATCAGCAGCATCGTCATCTAGATCATCACGATCAGCAGCATCGTCATCTAGATCATCACGATCAACAGCATCATCATCTAGATCATCACGATCAACAACATCATCAATACAAGTATAAATATCATTAATACAAGTATCCTCATCAATACAAGTATACACATCATCAATACATGTATCCTCATCAATACAAGTATACACATCATCAATACAAGTATCCTCATCAATACAAGTATACATATCATCAATACAAGTATCCTCATCAATACAAGTATACACAATAGCAGCATACCCTGCAACACACAAGATCCAATTACGGGATGATCAATCCCTCTCACTTTAGGACATAGGTCCAAGGATGATAAAATCCTGATCCGCTTACGGGATGATCAGTCCCTCTCGGTTTAAGACAACTCTCATGTCTATGGATGATGCAATCCAGATCAACTTACAGGATGATCAATCCTTATCACTTTAAGACACCTCACCATGTCTAGGGACGAGGCAATCCCAATCTATCTACAGGATGATTATTCCTTATCACTTTAAGACATCTCACCATGTCTAGGGACGAGGCAATCCCAATCTATTTACGGCATGATTAGTCCTTATCTCTTTAAGACATCTCACCATGTCTAGGGACGAAGCAATCCCAATCTATTTACAGGATGATTAGTCCTTATCACTTTAAGACATCTCACCATGTCTAGGGACGAGGCAATCCCAATCTATTTACAGGATGATTAGTCCTTATCACTTTAAGACATCTCACCATGTCTAGGGACGAGGCAATCCCAATCTATTTACAGGATGATTAGTCCTTATCACTTTAAGACATCTCACCATGTCTAGGGATGAGGCAATCCCAATCTATTTACAAGATGATTAGTCCACTCAATCTCATTTAGGACTATCCTTCCTTTCGGAATTACTGGATTTACTGTCCAAGGATGATTTAATCCACTCAATTCATTTAGGACTATCCTTCCTTTCGGAATTACTGGATTTACTATCCAAGGATGATTTAATCCACTCAATTCATTTAGGACTATCCTTCCTTTCGGAATTACTGGATTTACTGTCCAAGGATGATTTAATCCACAACCGTACATTTAGGACCACGTCCAAGGATGACTCAATCCTCAACCGTACATTTAGGACCATGTCCAAGGATGACTTAATCCTCAACCGTACATTTAGGACCATGTCCAAGGATGACTTAATCCTCCACCGTACATTTAGGACCACGTCTAAGGATGACTTAATCCTCAATCGTACATTTAGGACCACGTCCAAGGATGACTTAATCCTCAACCGTACATTTAGGACCACGTCCAAGGATGACTTAATCCTCCACCGTACATTTAGGACTACATCCAAGGATGACTTAATCCTCCACCGTACATTTAGGACTACGTCCAAGGATGACTTAATCCTCCACCGTACATTTAGGACCACGTCCAAGGATGACTTAATCCTCAACCGTACATTTAGGACCACGTCCAAGGATGACTTAATCCTCAACCGTACATTTAGGACCACGTCCAAGGATGACTTAATCCTCCACCGTACATTTAGGACTACATCCAAGGATGACTTAATCCTCCACCGTACATTTAGGACTACGTCCAAGGATGACTTAATCCTCAACCGTACATTTAGGACCACGTCCAAGGATGACTTAATCCTCAACCGTACATTTAGGACCACGTCCAAGGATGACTTAATCCTCCACCGTACATTTAGGACTACGTCCAAGGATGACTTAATCCTCCACCGTACATTTAGGACTACGTCCAAGGATGACTTAATCCTCAACCGTCCACCAAGGACTTCATTCTCGAAGACATACGTCTACGGCTCTTCTTTCGGACTGAAGTCCAGGGATGATCCAATCCCCTCACATGTTCACCAAGAACTTCATTCTCGAAGACATACATCTACGGCTCTTCTTTTGGACTGAAGTCGAGGGATGATCCAATCCCCTCACATGTTCACCAAGAAATTCATTCTCGAAGACATACGTCTACGAATCTTCTTTCGGACTGAAGTCCAGGGATGATCCAATCCTCTCATGTCCACCAAGGACTTCATTTTCGAAGACATACATCTACGGCTCTCTTTAGAACAAGTGTTCAAGGATGATACAATCCCTCTTCTTTCTCGGAGACACTTGTCTACGGCTCACTTTAGAACTTGTGTTCAAGGATGATGCAATCCTCACATGTATTCTCATCAATTACTATTGATCCTGGGAACCCATACAGAACCTGATTCACACTTCTTCTTTAATTACACCATTAAGAGAATGGTCTTATCTAGCCACTTGGAGCAAACATCTCATCATGATTCTCTTCTTCTTTCTAAGAGAATCTTCTAGCAACAAGCCTTCTATAGTGTGTTTGATTTGAAAATCTTTTTTTTTTTTTTAACATCCATCGCTTGTTCAGTGTTCATCATTCATCATGATCTTTCCTACAAATCAAAATTAAGTACATGATTAGTAATACTTCATAATCATCAAATCATATTGACATGATAACCTATTATGCATACAGATATCATTTACATAGTTATGCAACTATTTTGACCAATACTTTGGCACAACACTTTCCCATATCCTGTATGCATACAGTGGCTATCTAGATGCCTTCCATCTCTACCAGAACATACTATCGAGAGTGTGCACAGCTCTCAGCATGTCAGCAAAGAGGTTTCATTCTAGACAAGCAACAATGGAATGTTTGTCCAACTTACCAATCATATGCATATTAGTAGTATACTGTTCAATGCTCTATGAATGTTTACACTCAGCATGATATATTATAGGAATACAAATATGCATACAACCTATTACAGACAATATCATTTACTATTTCAAATAACAACTCAAATACTTATCTTTTATGTTTGTGTGGTTGCCTCCCGCTTGATCTTCTATATGTCTTTTGAACTTCTATTCATTCTGTACCACTGTGCATGCTCAAGTGTGCACAAGTGTTATCCTCGTGATCTCATACACAAACATACATTCATTAGTATATTCTCAATATTATCAAAACATTCTAATTCTAAATGATCTTGAATATGTATAGTAATGATCATTAGTATTCAGGGTTTCAAGGAAGTCTTCTTTTACTCATGCATATTCTTGTTTGATCATAGTTAGTTAAATCACTAACCAAGATAAGAGACATAATATGCATAAACCCTTGATTACTAACTTTATGAATAAGCATAATCAATCATACCAAGCATACTTATATAAGGGATCCTAACACAAGGTAAGATTCTAACATGACATAGGAAAACATACCTGGATTAGTATACCTACTTAGTTATGTACAACATACCTAAACAATCTCTTCAATGATTTAGAGATCCTGAGCTAGAACCTGCATGTCTCATAGGTGAAGCATAATATAACAAAGTCATACATACCTCGTAAGTAAAACAAAGATTATGGATGAGTCTTTGTCTTCATGATGTCATGGTCATGGAACTTGATTTGTCTTTTGTGATGTACCTGTATCTTGTTAGCAGACAACATCAACGTCACACAACACCATAATGCATTAGTACAATCATATAGCCCTAATCAATGAATGTCTTCGATCATTCACATGCATTCATATAGCTACTAGAGTGATAAGACAATTCTAACATTGATCAAGATTGTACTAAAAAATAATATGAATACAAACACATTATGAACTTAATCAAGAATCAGATTTCAAGACATACTTGAACCTTCTTAAGTCATACCTATCGAGACTTCTTGTAGTCTTCTTATGTAAGGCCTTAGCCTCAACTCCCCCTGAAACTTGATCTAGAGCTTGATTAGGGTTTGCTAGAGAAACCCTAAAAATTCAATCTTTGACTTTCACACTTCTAAATGGATGGAAGAATGTGTCTTGCTGAGCTAAGCATCCTAGCATTCTTCAATTTTGAAATCTCCAAAATTTTACCCCTCAAAATTGCGTTCGAAACTTCTGGATCTTCTGGACAGGAACCCGAACTAGGGTTTGATGAAGCCCACCGTTATGTCCAATCAAAAGGTTCGATCCAAGGCTCTAAACTCTTATTTTTCGGAGGAGCTTCCAGCCATGGTTACAGACTTAAAAAATTCCAACTTTTGCTGAAGCCCAAATTTTCCATCTTTCTGATCAAAATCCCGAACTAGGGTTTGATCAAGCCCAGTCTTCTACCCAACCAAAAAATTTGATCTTGGTCTCTAAATTTTGATTTTCCTGAGCAGCATTCAGCCATGGGCTCCGATTCCAAAAAATTCTAACTTTTTTCGAAACCCTAAATTCTGGAAGCCATGAATAAAGGTGCTCCAAAGATAATTCTATTTTGACAGAAATATGCACTTGATTGTTTCTGCTATAACTCTGAAATTTTTGTACCACAGGGTCTGAAAACGTTTTCTGCAGTAGCCTGACCTGTCATCTTTCCATCCTGATAGGTCTGACCTCAATTGGATTTTCTGAGAGAGAGTTATGCCAAGTGTCGCAACGTGACCTGTTTATGGGATAAAACAGGAGAGCGAACTTGTATGGCGTTCCACGTGTCACTGTTTGAACTTCGGCCTCTGAAAACTTTTCCTGAGGTAGATTTCCCTGTTATCTTTCCATATTGACAGGTCTGAACTCAATTGGACTCTCTGAGAGAGAGTTATGCCAAGTGTCGCAACGTGACCTGTTTATGGGATAAAACAGGAGAGCGAACTTGTACGGAGTTCCACGTGTCACTGGTTCACCTTCGGCCTCTGAAAAAGTTTCCTGAGATAGTACAGTCTGTGTACTACCTGTCACTTTTTACGAAATTTCATTTGGAGCTTCCTAGCCCAAGTTATGACCTTTTTTCCAAGGTCACCGGAGTTTGACTGAGATCTGGAAGAGGCAGAAACCCTAACTTGTACTGATCATAACTCATAACGTACAACGAATATGAGGGTGCCCTTTGGACACAAGGTACCTGGGGATGTTATCTTCGACCTGTAAACTTTTCAGACCCTGAACCTTCGCAGAAATGTATTTATAGCGAAAGTTCCACGATGACTGGTTTTTGCTATGTAAAACCCTAACCTTCAAATTGTCGTAAGTAAAGCAAGTGTCGTAAGTGCCATACCTTGTCTTCCTTCAGGTTAGCTCTGATACCATGTTAAGATTTAATATGCTAAGACAGAAAATAGCAGCATTACATTCCATTTTACAATAATAGCATATACAGGATCACTGAAGAAACAACAAGCTTAGCATAAACACAAGAGACAGAGATTTATCCTGGGAAACCCTCATGGGGTAGAAAACCTAGCAAAGCTTCCTCAATATAGATGACCAGCAATATACAAAGATGAAACCCTGAGACATGATCTCCTCCTCCACAAGTGCGCCTCTCTCAAGTGAGTGTGTGTGTCAAATGAGGAACACACCTCCTCTATTTATACACTACATTGACATATCTTTTACACAAGTACGCGTAGGCTCGTATTTAACCAATGGGTTAAATACCCCACTACAACGGACTGGGCCGACCCCTCTAGGGTGGTATAATAACCCTTTGACCCACATAACACATACAGGGCCGACCTCCACTAGGGAAGTCTAATAACCCAAGTTACCACATTCCGACGGAGGAATAAACATCTCCGGATATACAATAAGATCTTCATGGAGGAATGAAACATCTCCGGAATAATAAAGTACAAATATAATATTCTTTGAAGTTACAATATCTCAACAGCATTGGTGTCAAATTCTTGTTGGAGAGCTACTTCATTGGAGGAAACATCCTTCCTTGAAGACATGGAGAAGATTCAAAGAGCAATGTGCCACATCAAAGGTAATTTCATGTCTTTGCTTTTTGATAGAAACCATTTGTTTGAGCTTAATGAATTGTTACATGATGCATACTTGAAGAATAATGAGGATATTCATAAGCTCACAATTCAAAATGAACAACTTCTTGAAAAGTTGCAAGATACTTGTTTTTCCTCCTATGTTTCAGATTGTCAAATGGTAGATTGTTTGGAGGATTCTCATGACATGGTGGATCATGAGAAATGTGGGAATTTGAATGTGCTTAATGTGTTTGAAGATGAACTTGAAGAGATCCAAACACTTGATGTGGTGGAAAATGAACTTGAATTGTCTCTTGATGAAGGTTATGCAATTTTTAAAGAAGAGCATGATTCCTCTACATTGGAACCAATCTATGACAAAGGTTTCCCACTTTTGAAGGAGTTGCATGATACTACCCATATGGATCCTTCCCATGATGAAACTTCTGCAATTTTTGATAATTTGGGTGAGTTAGTTCATTCTCCTACATCCTACAATTCCATGTTTTGTAGCATTAGTCTCAATGAAGTATGGGTGAAAGGGTTCTTTTTGATGGTGCCACATGAGGAGTATGGAACTCCTAGATTTACCTTTTATGATGACATGGTTGGAGCACATTCTTATTCACATTTTCAGCAGCATCATTTGTCACTTTATGATGATACACATCTACATGGATGCACCTATGATAGGCATTTGAGTCACTTGAAGACTTATGGCTTTTCTTGCTCAACTCTTGGTTCATTTGATGTCGGAGGAACTTCAACCAACACTTGGGTGAATAAATTTATGATTGGAGAACATTTTTGTTGGAAGCCACATACTTTGATATATCTTTATCATTCTCACATTCATGGATGTATGGGTGAGACTTCTTTGAGTCATTTGAAGTCTCCTTGTTTTTTCTGCTCATTACTTGGTTCAGATTTTAGTAGAGATTCTTCATTCACTTCTTGGATGAAAGAATACATGGTTGAATATTTTGATGCATATCACATCCTTTTGGAGCAGCATTATAGGACATGGGATCCTCACCTATGTCATTGGAGCAGATTTGATTGGTCACTTGAAGCTTGTATGCACTTGGAAAATGGTGGTCTACTTGCTTGGAGGTATAAGCACTTTCATGACTCTTTGATGAAGCATATCCTTGATGTACATTTTCACTATGTTGTTATGTACTTTGATGATATATATTTGGTACTCATGATGTTTGGAAGAATGCATACAAGAAAATGGGATCCAAGAATCCTCTTAACTAATGGTGTGTGTTGGAGAGCACTCTTAATTATTGGGGTGCAATACAAGCAATGGGACCCTGGAATAATTTTTATCTCATTGGTTTCAAATTTTTTGGGGAAACAAGCAGTATGGGAGAGGGATTTCCCCACTTAATAAAATGATTTTTATTAGAGTAGTGCAGCAGCAAGCATGGTGGTTCCTCTCTAAAATCTTCATGGAAACTAAAAGACTCAAGGTTGGGCAATTCAATGGCAACTTCAAAGAATTATACAGAAAGCAGGTTCTTCAACACCCATGTTTAAAATTGCTTGAGGACAAGAAATATTGGGAAGTGAGGATTTGTCATGTCCCAAATTTGGCATTGGGTCACAATGGCCTAATCACATTGGCCCTATTCATTAGAGTTTGTCAAATTGATGCTAAAGGTCAAATAATTGCCAAGGAGGAAAATGACTAGTTTCCTAGGTTTGGGGTGGAAGCTTTGGGATTTGGAATCATGGGGATAATAAATGATGTTTGAACATTAGAATGGCATAAATATTTAATAAAGGAGCTAAATAAATATATACAAGTGAAAATCAAAGTGGCATTTGATCATGAAGACACATGGAGGAAGTGGGACCCACATATGGCTAGATTTCCCCACTACACTTGGCATCATTCTCTCACCAATTCGAATTCAAGGTGAATGGTAACATACTTGGGGGAGTCCAAAAGGTATTATTCATTGCATGACTCATCCAAGGTCGAAATATAGAGGAAGAGTAACTCCCATGGAAGAGGAAGAGACAATTTGGAGCTAGTGAGACACTTGAGCTAGATTCCCTAGCTCTATGACAACAATGATGAAGATGCTATGACACCTATGACACAGATCAGACTTGAAGGCTGAAATATGACATATATGACATGTCATGGATAAAAATAGACTCCAAGAGGGCGCTCAAAGGTGTTAGGGAAGCTAAGATGCTTCCACATGTGATTTGGTGGAAGTGGGAGACTAGGAATTGTTGTACAAGTGGCGTTCTTTGGAATCTCTTCCCAACATGAGTTGGCATGAGTCTCTTGGAAGGAATTAGACCCATGGAGGACATTAGAAGTTTATAAATGTCAATAACAAAGAATGAAACCAGATTTTTATCATTTTTAGAATATGCAATTGCATTTGTGTAGAGGGAGAGCTAGTGGATGACTAGTTTCTTACCTTAGCCAATTTTGAGGGTGAAAGATTCCCATCCAAGTTGGTAATTGGAAAGTTCATTCAGACCTTTCATTTGGATATTTAATGGAGTCTTTATTTGCAGGTGTAAGCTACAGGGAAGCTCATGGTTTCTTCTATTTCAACTCACTCCTTCAACCATTTCCAGTTTTGATGGCATATTCTTGATCCTTGAGGGAGGGCGTTTTTGGTGAGCTATTGTACTCTTTGGGGAAGATTTTAATGCCCCATTTCTTTTGTAATATGAATTAAATACTCTTTTATTCATATTAAAAAAAAATTCAGGTCGAATTTCAGGTCGAAATTTCAAGTAGAAATGTATAAATCTCATTTTTAATGGAAGAACAATGCCATTTCCCCACTACCTTGTTGTGAGCCAATGTATTGATGATGATTTCGAATGAATGGATGATTCTATGATATATTTTTGATAAATATACTTCCATTTATGTCTTATACAAGTTTCATGTACTTTACTTGAGCATTTGAAGCATTTTTACTCAGTTTAGTTGTATTGGGAGGTGAAATAGTGCCATTTCCCCAAGGGTCGAATTGGGGATTTTTGCAGTTGAATGGGAGAGGGTGAGAACAGTTGTAATAATCCATTAATGGTGCATATGAGACTTTCATAAAATACTTAACACATTACATACCTTTTTTCATAAATTTGAGTGGGTTTGGAGGCATTAGGGAAGCCATTTTCAGTACTTACCCCAGGGGGATTTGAACCCCAAATTACTAGTAAAATTGCATAATTGGTCCAGAATATTAAGAGAGTTTGCAGAGGTCTTTTGGTGGACATATGTCATACATAAACATCATATTCAAGTTCTAATATCATTCATACACCTTCCTTGAATATTTGAAGGCATTTGGAGTCAATTTGAGACCTAGAGACCAATACTAGTCAAAGGAAAATCACTAGTAAAGTTACCTACATTGATCAGAATTGAAAGAGGATTTGTAGAAGTATTTTAAAGGTCAAAAGGAATCCCTGAAACACATATTTATGTTCTAATATCATTCATATACCTTCTCAGAATATTTGGGATAATTTGGGGCAAATTTGGGACCTAGAGATCAAAACTAGTCAAAGGTCGAACTAGGGAAAAAAAGTGGAAAATTGCAATTTTAATAAAATTCCTAATAAGGGACATTACAAGGAGACCCATATCTACTCCCGACAGGAGAGATAAAACCAAAACACCAAATCAAAGTTAAGTATGAGTGAAGTATTGTAAGGTGTATGGTGTATCCTAGACCTAAGGATGAAGTCACAAGATAAGTAAGGGGTTCAATGAGTATAGATTTGGTTCATTATTGATGTGAGAGTGACTTATAGTATTTGAAAATGAGATCTAGGATTCAAGTACTAGTCAATTGTGAGAAAATCCATTGCCTTGGGAACCATGTCCAATGCAGAGTAGTTTAGGGGTTTAATTGGGGCTAACTAGTACATGTGACAAGCTTGATCATGAGATATGACAACATCACAAGGGTCAAGTCCACCAAACAAGGATCAAACTACAAGTTAATCCAACAACCTAGGAAAGTTGAATTGACTTGGATATAGATCAGTGCCTTGGGAATTGGGATAAATGGAGTCAAAAAATATTAACTTATGGTTGATGACCCCAAGGGCATAAGACAAGTGGGCTATTAAAGGTTTGATGGATGAATATGTCTAGAGCTAATAGATCATGGTTTGTCCAAAGTGGACCACAATCCCTTAAAACAAGGAATGTTATCCCCAAGGAAAGATTTCACAAAGTGACCTACTAGACTTAGGTTTCAAGGTATGCTTGTTACAAATCCACCAAAATCTCATGTACCCATGTCCTACAAGTGGACCAACTCCAATCTCCCAAGAAGTGCGACTTTTCCCAAGGAGGGTAAAAGGTGGGGTAAATGGGATCAAGACAAGTCCAATGGAATCCAAACTTTAGATCCAAGTAGGTTAATCAAGTGACAATGTGGATCTAAAATATCAAGGCAATCCAAGGGTTAGATCTTACTAGATCTGAGTTTTAAGATACCAAGTGGTCCAAAATGGGGATTAAATCCCTTAAAATGTGGAATAGGGCCCACAAGGTAGAAATTGCCAAAGTAACAGTCCAAGGGTAGGTTTTAGGATGTGTAGATTATGATTCAAGTGAAATCTCAACTACCCATGTACCGGATCTAGGGTAACTCACCTTCCCCAAGAAGTGCGACCTCACTTGGAGAGGCTAAGTTGGCTTGGGAAGGGGGTCAAATGAAGGCCAATCCTCACCAAACTATAGATCTAGGATGCCGTTGATACTATAGAGGTGGGTTTTAAATATCTTACCCAAGAAGCCACTAGATCTTAGTAGATCTGAAAAAATGTAAAAATGGGGGTTTTGATTAATTAGGGTTTGAAATATTTTAGACAAGTGGATAGATCATGGAAAGAGATTACCTTGATATCATACCTGAGTGATGTGAATGAGATGTCTTTTTGTTAAGGAAGACTCCCGTAGAGATCAAATGAGAGATTCTTGATTTTGCTTGCCGGAATGATGCCCTAGCCCACAAGTGCGCCCTCCTCTACCTGTCAATCCAAGGAAAGCGATTTCAATCAGAGAGGTCAAGTATGGAGGAAATACAAGTGAAATGCAATAGTAACATGAAATAGAAGGTCCTGGGATAGTAATACTCCCTGTTACCAACGAAGAGATCAAAAGAAGAAGTAGGGAGAGTCTTCCCCTACCAATACTTCCTCCTCAAACCAAATCGGCCTCCACCTGTAGATGCAAAAAACGTGGTACAAAAGAATATGGCAAGACAAGATCTCCAATAACTTAGTGCAAAGGAAGAATTAACGAATGAACACCAAAAACATTCACCACAACACTGGAGATAGATGCAATAAGAATTTTCTATTCCAATAATCCAGAGCCACAAGTCCCCTTTATAATGAGAGGCTCTCTCCTTTAAATAGGAGGGAGAGAGTCCACAATCTAACCACTTTTTGAATGAGTGGTTAAGATTAAAAGATCAAAAGATGTAATCAATGGTTGAGATGAGCTCAACAATAAGATACATGGATCACTAATAAAATATAACAATAAGTGGACAAAATATCCCTAGGAGAGGGGATCCCACCAAATCATGATGACAAAATATAACAACTAGCTCATGGTGGGTCCAAGGGGTAATTTTAGACACCCTTGGTCAATCCCCATAGCACAATAATAATAAAATAGTCATCAAAGTACCAAATCGTGCCTCTATGGACAAATCGTGGGCCTTAGGAGGCCTCATAAATCATCAGAAAATGCCATAAGTGATGGATGTGGGTCCCAATGAAGCTGAAACTACTGGAGAAGGTGTGGAAGACATCCCACTCATCATCACTGATCATCCCATGCCAAAACTTTTCCTCAGTATCCCAAATTGAATTCCTCTGTAGCCATTTCTACCAATCTTGAACTGCCTCGGGAAGCGTGAAACTACCCCAAACTGCCTCCTGGAGTGCCTGCGCTGTCAAGGTGAGGGCACCAGTGTGTCCGGGAGGGGGATAATATGGTAAAAACAAGTGGCTGGACCAGTGTGTCAAGGTGAGGGCACCAGTGTATCCGGGAGGAGGGTAATCATCACTGTAACTGCCCGGAATTGAAAACAGACTATCTCATTGGACTTAGAAGGTACAAATCTATCCAAGATGTGTACTCATACACCATATGAATCTCTGCATGATCATATAATATATCCAATATACCGGAACAGGTGAAATAATAATAATCTGTAAATGATCAAATACTGTTGTAAACCATAAATCATCATCATAACCCTGTATTTGCTGCATAGAACCATCATGTACATGTACATTGACCATATATCATCTATCTGTATCATCACATGGTCCAACCATCTCATGTCCTATGGTTGACCTTGGTCAAACTAGGTTTGACCAAGTCAACATGACCAAATATAACTCAGACTGTCATCAGAAGCTGCTGCAAAGTGTCAAAGGTTAATGCATGCTTTACAACTTATTCAAATAACAATAATAACACAAAGTAATCATTACTGGCGATCTAAATCCAAATATATAGTGTCATTAATTATTATTATAACTTAGACTAGACTTTCAGGACCATACTCACTTCATAGTTGTGATCAATTTGCTAGTAAAAGGTGAAGGCTAAAATAAACTGGCTAGGCTAAAGGATGACTTGACTGACTTAATGTTGTGACACTTTGGATATGGGAAAGGGAATACAAACCATAGTATATACTGAATGAGCAACAACACAGGGAATGGCAGTGTCTCACAAATGGATGAGTTGTTCAAAGAGAGTTTATTCACCTGTAACGGATGCGCACAATCCATAATACAAATGAGGCCAACAATTGTTTTGATATAGCATTTAAGTTCCATTGCTTTTTGGGCCTGAATTTTTCATATCCTTTGATCTATGTGTGTTTATAAACACATTGCATAGATTTACATCTATTTTAGGCTTTCAGTTGCAGGTGTGCTTTTAAGGCACTTGTTTACTTGAGCACTTCTAGGTGTGTAACAGACAGCTTGTTTACCTAGGTATTTTACATTTAAAAAAAGATATAACATTTTATTTCGTGGCCATTTTCATTTGGCTCGCCTTTCATTCATGTGTGTTTAAAAACACATTGCATGAACGGGCTTTTCATACAAGATATAACATTTCATTTTCCAGATATTGTATTCATGGCAGCACTAAAATGTTTAGGTTTAGCCAACACAACTTTAGTGACTAGGGGGAATTCACAAGGAAACCCGACTCATCATAGGTAAGTTTTGTCACCAACTCAGAGCCGAGACACAATAAACATGGAAGCTCATTTAATATAGAGGCTATAGTGGGGAAAAGTCCTCCATGCCACTAGTCAAGTAGTAAGTCAGGGTGATAAACTAAAAGGTAGGTAATGGATGGATGAAGACAGTGAATAATGGAGCCAACACTAGCAAGCCAAAGTATGGTGGAATGGTCACCTCTATTCTCCCTAAGGAGGGTAAAACCAATGAGTATGAATAATGAACTTCTAAGTCTGAGTAGGGACAATAGAATATATATAATAAGATCAACCAGGTCCACATATCTATATGATCACCAGATCATGACACTAAATGCTAAGACATGCTATAAGAATCAATATAAAAGCAATATAACCACAACACCATTATATACCTGCTGATTCATATACCTGAATGCTCATCCTCTGAACCATCATCTGTCCTCTGAAAGTGCTACTATAACTCTAGGCACTACTGACTACTCTGTAACAATGGTATAATAGCTACATCGGTCATCTCTCTGAGTGTCTTGAGACTCAGTCATGGCATGGGAATACAAATGCTGTCCAAATCTGATAGTGATCCATAATAGATGCTCATCTCAGCATCTCAATGTAAGGGAGCTAACTAAATAGTGTATTGGAATCAGAAAAATAATGTATGGTAGCCCAGCTACTATATATGTGATAACATCTGGCTCCGGCTGGGACAAGTGCTCTGCTAAAAAGAGCGCTTGAGAACCTCAGAATCTCTGGTCCTCGAACTTTGCTACTCGAATCCTCGATCCAGCACTCTACCATTTTTCTTTTAGCTCTTTATTTTATTTTGCACCTATTTCTGCATTCACAGACATCAAAAATACCTCATGCAGCATGTATGGGAAAAATACAAAATCAAACTGAAAATGAAATCTATTATATGACAGAAATATAAATGCATGAAATATAACAGCGGAAAGTAAATCTACTAACATAACTTTCAAAGTTTGAAATTTTATTGTGCAGGAAAAGAAAAATGATAGGTACTCAATTAAACTAGGAGATTCAAAAGGAGCTTAGGAAAAATCAAACAAAAGTGCCAGACTCAATGGCTGAAAAAACTAACTATTGCCCAAGTAGGCTTATTTAGTTCCTACCTACTCTAATCTATCCGGTCAAACCAAATACTAGGTAAAATCATAGATCCAGTGCAACCATTCATCGAACAAGTTAATGATTCTTCTTTGATTTTTGCTTAGAAAACGAGTCAGGACTAGATTAAGGATTAATGAAATTGATAGCACAACTTTCCCGACTTGTTCAAAAATTGAGAAAAGAGTTGAATGGTGCAAAATGAAATCATGCCAAGGAAAGGACTAATTACTGCAAACATCCTCCATCCAAGAATTGATAGGATCATAATATTTATGCAAGTTAATCTCAGAAATGGATGAAAGAAAGACATAAGACATGTGATTCGATTAATTTTCACACAGATTAACTTGTTCATTTACTTCTCTTACATATTCAATTTGATTCTCCTTGGGACTGATGATCAAAAAACCAAGTGGGGATAAATTAAAGCTTAGAAGACAGAAAATCAAATTCAGACCAACTTGACGCTCAAAAATGGAGAAAAGATGGAATTGATCTTTAAACACCTTTTCTAGCCACCAAGAATGATTGATATCTTAACAACAAGCATTATGGTTCCAAAGTAACTGAAAAGGGAAATGAAGTGCTTTTTCTCCAAACATGTAATCATGCTTATACTTCCTATTAAAAATTTCCAAGGAAAAATATTGACTAGAGCACCAACCCAAGGATGATTGAAAGAGTTGGGAAAGGAGGGTGGATTGCAAATATGAAAATTCTCCCAAATGGATAAACAAGTTTGACCTTGGATTTTGATAATAGAAAACATTCTTTACTCTAGGAATAATTTCAAGCTTTTGATCAAATTTAATATTTACAACCTGAGGACAAGATTCTAATTCTAAGAAATCGATGAACCTATCTTGACCAAGGATGGAAAAATTTAAAGACTCATTATAAGAGGTGGAACAAAGATTAGAGCATCTAGTGTGATTCACTATTTCATCTTCATCTTGAGATTGAACTTATATTGATTCATCATTAAATTCATGTGAAGATAAATTATCATTTTTATTTAATTTGTCAGGGAGAAAATTAACAGGTTCATTTAAAACACCCTGATTATTTGCACAGTGATCATGTGAAGTCACCACTAAAGGACCTTGGTTGATGTCCCCACTTTCTTCTTCTTCAATAAGGTGATAAGGAATTGAATGATCAGTAAAGCTACAATGGAAGATGATTTCTTTCGAAGGAAGAACTTCAATGGACTTGTTGACTAAAGGCTCATCCTCAGAAATTTCCTCTGGATCAGGACTAGGGCTACCTAAACAGAAATTTGAAAACATACGATTTATATTAGTGATTTGAATTTCAATTAACTCAAAAGTGGAAAACTTATCCTCCAACGAAATTGGGCAAGAGGGGTCATCTACGGATATTGACAGTTCACTAGAAGCTTTATTGTTAAATGATTCAACAATAGGATCAGAAAGGGGAAGGTTTTGATCTTGGATTTGATTCGAAAGATACATATCATCGAATTCACTTCCCCATTATTCTAAGAATTTATTTTCAAACATGTCATATCCGTAAATGCTATTGGGTTTCAAATTCGAAAGCCAGAGCCCAGCTCTTTCTTTGAAAGATGAAGCCAATAGTTTCATACACACATCCTCATGGGTTATGGATAACTCGTTAAGAACTTCCCGAAATCTTTCAAGGTTCCTTCTAGCAGAGATTTCATAACTTCCATCGAAAGTAGGCAACCTTTCACAGGTTTGATGAGGAATATGATGAGGATACCCAACAATTTTGGAAAAGTCAAAAACTTTCAATCGACCGAAAGTCCTAGGTCGCTCAGCAGCAACCATGGATGGCAAATTTTATTTTATTTATTTTTTATTTTTTATATTTTTTATAAAGAACCTAAATACAACATGATGCACCCCATGGGTTCTAGATAATGACAGGATCGATCACCAGTGGAGTCGCTTTATGTGGAGTCCCCAGGTAGACTTTAAACTCTTCTACCAAGATATTTGTCGTTTAGAATGCAGGAGAGAGTGAGTAATGACTACTATATTGAACCAAGGTAAGCCTTTTCCCTCCCTGGCAACGGCGCCAAAATGTTATCACGTAAATTGTAGTTACCCCTGTGGATGTATCCATTAATGGATGGCAGTAGGGAAGGGAAACTTGAAAGGTGCAACCACGATCACCTCGACCTCCAATAGATGGTTGTCACACCAGTTGAGGCAACCTTCACTTTATGCTATCTAGCCCAGACAACAAAGGGGGAGACCCAGATCTACTCCCGACAGGAGAGATCAAACCAAAACACCAAATCAAAGTTAAGTATGAGTGAAGTATTGTAAGGTTTATGGTGTATCCTAGACCTCAAGATGAAGTCACAAGATAAGTAAGGGGTTCAATGAGTATAGATTTGATTCATTGTTGATGTGAGAGTGATTTATAGTATTTTAAAATGAGATCCAGGATTCAAGTACTAGTCAATTGTGAGAAAATACACTGCCTTGGGAACCGTGTCCAATGCAGAGTAGTTTAGGGGTTGAATTGGGGATAACTAGTGCATGTGACAAGCTTTATCATGAGATATGACAACATCACAAGTGTTCAGTCCACCAAACAAGGATCAAACTACAAGTTAATCCAACAATCTAGGAAAATCAAATTGACTTGGAGAGAGATCAGTGCCTTGGGAATTGGGATAAATGGAGTCAAAAAAGATTAACTTATGGTTGATGACCCCAAGGGCATAAGACAAGTGGGCTATTAAAGGTTTGATGGATGAATATGTCTAGATCTAATAGATCATGGTTTTTCCAAAGTGGACCACAATCCCTTAAAACAAGGAATGTTATCCCCAAGGCAAGATTTCACAAAGTGACCTACTAGACTTAGGTTTTAAAGGTATGCTTGTTACAAATCCACCAAAATCTCATATACCCATGTCCTACAAGTGGACCAACTCCAATCTCCCAAAAAGTGCGACTTTTCCCAAGGAGGGTAAAAGGTGGGGTAAATGGGATCAAGACAAGTCCAATGGCATCCAAACTTTAGATCCAAGTAGGTTAATCATGTTAAGATTTAATATGCTAAGACAAAAAATAACAGCATTACATTCCATTTCACAATAATAGCATATACAGGATCACTGAAGAAACAACAAGCATAGCATAAACACAAGAGACATAGATATATCCTGGGAAACCCTCATGGGGTAGAAAACCCAGCAAAGCTTCCTCAATATAGATGACCAGCAATATACAAAGATGCAAACCAAAGACATGATCTCCTCCTCCACCATAGCAGACCTCTCCTCCACAAGTGCGCTTCTCTCAAGTGAGTGTATGTGTCAAATGAGGAACACACCTCCTCTATTTATACACTACTCTGACATATCTTTTACACAAGTACACGTAGGCTCGTATTTAACCAATGGGTTAAATACCCCACTACAACTGACTGGTCCGACCCCTCTAAGGTGGTCTAATAACCCTTTGACCCACATAACACATACAGGGCCGACCCCCACTAGGGAAGTCTAATAAACCAAGTTACCACATTCCGACAGAGGAATAAACATCTCCGGATATACAATAATATCTTCACAGAGGAATGAAACATCTCCGGAATAATAAAGTACAAATATAATATTCTTTGAAGTTACAATATCTCAACACTCCCCCTTAACGAAAAGGATATTATAACAGCATCTGCACGAGCAAGGAGTCATCAACATCATACATGATACATCTATATATCATTGGAAGCTTTCTCAACATCATCAGTAACTCAACTAGTTACTGGAACATATTCAATACTGGAACATCAACATCTTCAGTACTGAGTCTTTATCTTCTGCAGCACTCGAATAGCTACAATAACATCAACATCTATATCCTCACGAGTGTCAGCATCATCATCATACGATCATTAGCATCGGGATCATCTCGATCTACAGCATCTGGATCATCTCGATCTACAGCATCTGGATCATCACGATCTACAACATCTGGATCATCACGATCTACAGCACCTGGATCATCTTGATCTATAGCATCTGGATCATCTCGATCTACAGTATCTGGATCATCACGATCTATAGCATCTGGATCATCACGATCTACAGCACTTGGATCATCTCAATCTACAGCATCATCATCATCTCAATCTACATGATCAGCATCATCGTCATCTAGATCAACTCAATCAGCATCATCGACATCTAGATCAACACAATCAGCATCATCGACATCTAGATCAACACGATCAGCAGCATCGTCATCTAGATCAATACAATCAGCAGCATCGTCATCTAGATCAATACGATCAGCAGCATCATTATCACACGATCAGCAGAATCGTCATCACACGATCAATCTAGTTCTCTTTAGGACCTATGTCCAAGGATGATGCAATCCAGTCATGTACCTTTTGAACCGAAGTCCAGGGACGATCCAGTCATATCATGTACCTTTTGAACCGAAGTCCAGGGATGATCCAGTCCTAACATGTACCTTTTGAACCGAACTCCAGGGATGATCCAGTCCTAACATGTACCTTTTGAACCAAAGTCCAGGGACGATCCAGTCCTATCAATTCTCGGAGACCTCATGTCTACGGCTCAGTTCATAGGACCAAAGTCCAAGGATGATCCAATCCTTACCGTACATTTAGGACCGCGTCCAAGGATGACTTAATCCTCAACCGTACATTTAGGACCACGTCCAAGGATGACTTAATCCTCCACCGTACATTTAGGACCACGTCCAAGGATGACTTAATCCTCCACCGTACATTTAGGACCACGTCCAAGGATGACTTAATCCTCCACCCTACATTTAGGACCACGTCCAAGGATGACTGAATCCTCCACCGTACATTTAGGACCACGTCCAAGGATGACTGAATCCTCCACCGTACATTTAGGACCATGTCCAAGGATGACTGAATCCTCCACCGTACATTTAGGACCACGTCCAAGGATGACTTAATCCTCCACCGTACATTTAGGACCACGTCCAAGGATGAATTAATCCTCCACCGTACATTTAGGACCTACGTCCAAGGATGACTTAATCCTCAACCGTCCACCAAGGAATTCATTCTTAAAGACATACGTCTACGGCTCTTCTTTAGGACTGAAGTCCAGGGATGATCCAATCCCCTCACATGTTCACCAAAAAATTCATTCTTGAAGACATACGTCTACGGCTCTTCTTTAGGACTGAAGTCCAGGGATGATCCAATCCCCTCACATGCTCACCAAGAACTTCATTCTCAAAGACATATGTCTACGGCTCTTCTTTAGGACTGAAGTCCAAGGATGATCCAATCCCCTCACATGTTCACCAAGAACATCATTCTCGAAGACATACATCTACAACTCTTCTTTAGGACTAAAGTCCAGGGATGATCCAATCCCCTCACATGTTCACCAAAAACTTCATTCTTGAAGACATAGGTCTACGGCTCTTCTTTAGGACTGAAGTCCAGGGATGATCCAATCCCCTCACATGTTGACCAAAAACTTCATTCTCGAAGACATACGTCTATGGCTCTTCTTTAGGATTGAAGTCCAGGGATGATCCAATCCCCTCACATGTTCACCAAAAACTTCATTCTCGAAGACATACGTCTACGGCTCTTCTTTAG
Source organism: Larix kaempferi (assembly GCA_027924585.1). Classification (NCBI taxonomy): domain Eukaryota; kingdom Viridiplantae; phylum Streptophyta; class Pinopsida; order Pinales; family Pinaceae; genus Larix; species Larix kaempferi. Next base: position 1,493,043 of record BSBM01000010.1, read on the forward strand.
GACTGAAGTCTAGGGATGATCCAATCCCCTCAAGTCCACCAAGGACTTCATTCTCGAAGACATACGTCTACGGCTCTCTTTAGGACTGAAGTCCAGGGATGATCCAATCCCCTCAAGTCCACCAAGGACTTCATTCTCGAAGACATACATCTACGGCTCTCTTTAGGATGATGCAATCCTATATGTCCACCAAGGACTTCATTTTCAGAGACATCATGTCTATGGCTTCTTTTAGAATATATGTTCAAGGATGATGCAATCCTCTTGTCACCTTAGACCCTGTCTAAGGACCATCCACCAACCTCTCTGTCGGCATCACTAATATAGGTATCCTCATCATCGACCTCACTGTCGATGCAGGTAATCTCATCATGAGTTATCACATCACTCCCCCTTTCGAGGAGGGTCCTTCTGAACTATATTAAGTTTGTCTCAGAAAACTTTACTTGAGGTAGAGGTTTGGTTAGTACCTCAGATCGGTAGAGGTTTGGTTAGTACATTGTTACAAATTCAAACTTTTGGTTCCTTTCTGCACCATATCTTGGAACACTAGATTCTTTTCCATATTGATACAACTCTGCTTGTCACATAGGATCATAGTTGTGTCTATCTCTAAGTCAAACAATCCTGAAGCCATACTGCTTCATAACTTAGCAGAGCAAGTAGCCATATATTCTGCTTGTGCTCACGAGATCATGGCTGATCCCAGACAATAACATCCTCTCGATGTGCTCTTCCTGTCTGATACACTTCCTTCCCAATCAACATCTGTGTAGCCATCTTAAGTCATGATCTCCAAGATAACATAGATCAAAGTCTTATTGTATCCTTTAGGTACCGCATCACATGATTTGCAGCTTATCAGGTGAACACATCTAGTTTCCACTAGATACTGACTCAAGGTGTTCACAACAAAGCATATATCTGACCTAGTATTCTTTAGACACATCAATGACTCAATATTTTGTCTGTACAGAGTTCTATCCTCTAACTCTGATGAGTCATCTGATAACAACTTTAAGAGTGGCCATTCCAACACATCAAGTCCTTTTAATATTTCTCAGCATACTTTCCCTGGTTGAGAAAGATTCCTTCTGAGCCTTGTCATACTTCCAATCTGAGATTTTTCATTTTCATTTCTTCAGCCATCTTCTTCTTTCTTTTCATGATCTGTTTCTCATTCCTTGTCAGAAAGAGATCATCGTCATACAATAATGGTACGATAGGTTCATCATCCACAACCTTAAGGTAAAGGTTAGGAACAACTTTACTTTTGGTAAAGCCCAAGCTTATCAAGAAACTGTCAATTCTCCCTTTGTGACTGAACATCATTCACACTCTGCATTGAATGATCTTCTGCATATCTATCTGTGGCATCTCTCGTTAGATGGGTCTACTGATATGAGCCTCAATATCATTTGAACCCTGTGGTGAGTTCCTTCTTGCATCCATATCATCTGTGTATAGAAACAATATTCAACCTTGTAGCAAAGGTTGAGATCCTCATCACCCATGGTGATCATTAAGCTCATCAATTGATTATTGATCCTAGGTACCCATACAGAACCTGATTCACACTTCTTTTTTAATTACACCATTAAGAGAATGGTCTTATCTAGCCACTTGGAGCAAACATCTTATCATGATTCTCTTCCTCTTTCTAAGAGAATTTTCTAGCCACAAGCCTTCTATTGTGTGTTTGATTTGTAAATCCTTTTGTTTGAACATCCATCGCTTGTTCAGTGTTCATCATTCATCATGATCTTTCCTACAAATCAAAATTAAGTACATGATTAGTAATACTTCATAATCATCAAATCATATTGACATGATAACCTATTATGCATACAGATATCATTTACATAGTTATGTAACTATTTTGACCAATACTTTGGCACAACACTTTCCCATATCATGTATGCATATAGTGGCTATCTAGATGCCTTCCATCTCTACCAGAACATACTATTGAGAGTGTGCACATCTCTCAACATGTCAGCAAAGAGGTTTCATTCTAGACAAGCAACAATGGAATGTTTGTCCAACTTACCAATCATATGCATATTAGTAGTATACTGTTCAATGCTCTATGAATGTTTACACTCAGCATGATATATTCTAGGAATACAAATATGCATACAAGCAATATCATTTACTATTTCAAATAACAACTCAAATACTTATCTTTTATGTTTGTGTGGTTGCCTCCCGCTTGATATTCTATATGTCTTTTGAACTTCTATTCATTCTGTACCACTGTGCATGCTCAAGTGTGCACTAGTGTCATCCTCATGATCTCATACACAAACATACATTCATTAGTATATTCTCAAAACATTCTAATTCTAAATAATCTTGAAAATGTATAGTCATGATTATAGATAATATTCAAGGTTTCAGGGAAGTCTTCTTTTACTCATGCATATTCTTGTTTGATATAGTTAGTTAAATAATCAACCAAGATAAGAGACATAATATGCATAAACCCTTGATTACTAACTTTATGAATAAGCATAACCAATCATACCAAGTATACTTATATAAGGGATCCTAACATGACATAGGAAAACATACCTATATTAGTATACCTGCTTAGTTATGTACAAAACAATCTCTTCAATGATTTAGAGATCCCGAGCTAGAACCTGCATGTCTAATAGGTTAAGCATAATATAACAAAGTCATACATACCTCGTAAGTAGAACAAAGATTATGGATGAGTCTTTGTCTTCATGATGTCATGGTCATGGAACTTGATTTGTCTTTTGTGATGTACTTGTATCTTGTTAGCAGACAACATCAACCTCACACAACACCATAATGCATTAGTACAATCATATAGCCCTAATAAATGAATGTCTTCGATCATTCACATGCATTCATACTGTTACTAGGGTGATAAGACAATTCTAACATTAATCAAGATTGTACTAATAAATAATATGAAGACAAACACATCATGAACTTAATCAAGAATCAGATTTCAAGACATACCTGAACCTCCTTGAGTCATACCTGTCGAGACTTCTTGTAGTCTTCTTATGTGAGGCCTTAGCCTCAACTCCCCCTGAAACTTGATCTGGATCTTGATTAGGGTTTGCTAGAGAAACCCTAAAAATTCAATCTTTGACTTTCACACTTCTGAATGAATGGAAGGATGTGTCTTGCTGAGCTGATCAAACTAGCATACTTCAATTTTGAAATCTCCAAAATTTGACCCCTCAAAATTGCCTTTGAAACTTCTGGATCTTCTGGACAGGGTCCCGAATTAGGGTTTGATGAAGCCCACCCTTCTGCTCAATCAAAAGGTTTGATCCAAGGCTCTAAACTCTTATTTTTCTGAGGAGCTTCCAGCCGTGGTTACAGACTTCAAAATTTCCACCTTTTGCTGCAGCCCTAATTTTCCATCTTTCCGATCAAAATCCCGAGCTAGGATTTAATCAAGCCCGGTCTTCTACCCAACAAAAAAATTCAATCTTGGTCTCTAAATTTCAATTTTCCTAAGTAGCATTCAGCCGTGGATTCCGATTCCAAAAATTCTAACTTTCACCGAAACCCTAAATTCCGAAATCCATGAATAAAGGTGCTCCAAAAATAATTTTGTTTTGATAGAAATATGTACCTTATTGTTTCTGCTATAACTCCGAAATTTTCACTCCACAGGGTCTGAAATTTTTTTCTGCAGTAGCCTGACCTGTCATCTTTCCATCCTGACAGGTTTGACCTCAATTGGGTTTTCTGAGAGAGAGTTATGCCAAATGTCGCAACGTGACCTGTTTTGGGATAATACAGGAGATTGAACTTGTACGGCATGACACATGTCACTATTTGAACTTCGGCCTCTGAAAACATTTCCTGAGATAGATCGCCCTATTATCTTTCCATCCTGATAGGTATGACCTCAATTGGACTCTCTAAGAGAGAGTTATTCCAAGTGTCACAACGTGACCTATTTATGGGATAAAATAGGAGAGTGAACTTGTACGGTGTGCCACGTGTCACTAGTTCAGCTTCTGCCTCTGAAAACTTTTCTTGAGATAGTACAATCTGTGTACTACCTGTCACTTTTTATGAAATTTCATTTGGAGCTTCCTATCCCAAGTTATGACATTTTTTCCTAGGTCACCTGATTTTGACTGAGATCTGGAAGAGGCAGAAACCCTAACTTGTATTGATCATAACTTACAAAGTACAACGAATCTGAGGGTTCCCTTTGGACACAAGATACCTGGACATGTTATCTACTACCTCTAAAGGTTTCAGATCCTGAACCTCCGCCAAAATGGATTTATAGCGAAAGTTCCACGATGACTGGTTTTTGCTATGTAAAACCCTAACCTTCAAATTGTCGTAAGTAAAGCAAGTGTCGTAAGTGCCATACCTTGCCTTCCTTCAGGTTAGCTCTGATACCATGTTAAGATTTAATATGCTAAGACAAAAAATAGCAGCATTACATTCCATTTCACAATAATAGCATATACAGGATCACTGAAGAAACAACAAGCATAGCATAAACACAAGAGACACAGATTTATCTTGGGAAACCCTCATGGGGTAGAAAACCCAGCAAAGCTTCCTCAATATAGATGACCAGCAATATACAAAGATGCAAACCAAAGACATGATCTCCTCCTCCACCATAGCAGACCTCTCCTCCACAAGTGCGCTTCTCTCAAGTGAGTGTATGTGTCAAATGAGGAACACACCTCCTCTATTTATACACTACTCTGACATATCTTTTACACAAGTACACGTAGGCTCGTATTTAACCAATGGGTTAAATACCCCACTACAACTGATTGGGCCGACCCCTCTAGGGTGGTCTAATAACCCTTTGACCCACATAACACATACAGGGCTGACCCCCACTAGGGAAGTCTAATAACCCGAGTTACCACATTCCGACGGAGGAATAAACATCTCCGGATATACAATAAGATCTTCACGGAGGAATGAAACATCTTCGGAATAATAAAGTACAAATATAATATTCTTTGAAGTTACAATATCTCAACAAATCAAGTGACAATGTGGATCTAAAATATCAAGGCAATCCAAGGGTTAGATCTTACTAGATCTGAGTTTTAAGATACCAAGTGGTACAAAATGGGGATTAAATCCCTTAAAATGTGGAATAGGGCCCACAAGGTAGAAATTGCCAAAGTAATAGTCCAAGGGTAGGTTTTAGGATGTGTAGATTATGATTCAAGTGAAATATCAACTACCCATGTACCGGATCTAGGGTAACTCACCTTCCCCAAGAAGTGCGACCTCACTTGGAGAGGCTAAGTTGGCTTGGGAAGGGGGTAAAATGAAGGCCAATCCTCACCAAAATATAGATCCGGGATGCCATGGATACTATAGAGGTGGATTTTAAATATCTTACCCAAGAAGCCACTAGATCTTAGTAGATTTGAAAAAATGTAAAAATGGGGGTTTTGATTAATTAGGGTTTGAAATATTTTAGACAAGTGGATGGATCATGGAAAGAGATTACCTTGAGATCATACCTGAGTGATGTGAATGAGATTCCTTGTTGTTGAGGAAGAATCCCGCATAGATCAAATGAGATATTGTTGATTTTGTTTGCCGAAATGATGCCCTAGCCCACAAGTGCGCCCTCCTGTACTTGTCAATCCAAGGAAAGCGATTTCAATCAGAGAGGTCAAGTATGGAGGAAATACAAGCGAAATGCAATAGTAACATGAAATAGAAGGTCCTGGGACAGTAATACTCCCTGTTACCAACAATGAGATCAAAAGAAGAAGTAGGGAGAGTCTTCCCCTACTAATACTTCCTCCTCAAACCAAATTAGACTAATACTTCCTCCTCAAACCAAATCGGCCTCCACCCGTAGATGCAAAAAACGTGGTACAAAAGAATATGGCAAGACAAGATCTCCAATAACTCAGTGCAAAGGAAGAATCAACGAACAAACACCAAAAAAATTCACCACAACACTGGAGATAGATGCAATAATAATTTTCTATTCCAATAATCTAGAGCCACAAGTCCCCTTTACAATGAGAGGCTCTCTCCTTTAAATAGGAGGGAGAGAGTCCACAATCTAACCACTTTTTGAATGAGTGGTTAAGATTAAAATATCAAAAGATGTAATCAATGGTTGAGATGAGCTCAACAATAAAATACATGGATCACTAATAAAATATAACAATAAGTGGACAAAATCGTCCTAGGAGAGGGGATCCCACCAAATCATGATGACAAAATATAACTAGCTCATGGTGGGTCCAAGGGGTAATTTTAGACACCCTTGGTCAATCCCCATAGCACAATAATAATAAAATAGTCATCAAAGTACCAAATCGTGCCTCTATGGACAAATCGTGGGCCTTAGGAGGCCTAAGAAATCATTAGAAAATGCCATAATTGATGGATGTGGGTCCCGATGAAGCTGAAACTACTGGAGAAGGTGTGGAAGACATCCCACTCATCATCACTGTTCATACCATGCCAAAAATTTGCCTCAGTAGCCCAAATCGAATTCCTCTGTAGCCATTTCTACCAATCCTGAACTACCTCGGGAAGCGTGAAACTGCCAGAAACTGCCTCTGGAGTGCCTGCGGTGTCAAGATGAGGGCACCAGTGTGTCTAGGAGGGGGGTAATATGGTAAAAAAAAGTGACTGTACCACCCCCTCCATGCACAGAGCCCTAGGTCAACCAGATAAAATTCATCTCTGCTCTGACAGGTTCTCCGACAGACCAAAACTGTACTAGGATAGCCTCTTGAGGCTCAATCATCACTGTAACTACCCAGAACTGAAAATAGATTGTCTCATTGGACTCAGAAGGTCCAAATATATCCAAGATGTGTACTCATACACCATATGAATCTTTGCATGATCATATAATATATCCAATATACCAGAACAGGTGAAATAATAATAATATGTAAATGATCAAATACTGCTGTAAACCATAAATCATCATCATAACCCTGTATTTGCTGCATAGAACCATCATGTACATGTACGTGGACCATATATCATCTATCTGTATCATCACAAGGTCCAACCATCTCATGTTCTATGGTTGACCTTAGTCAAACTAGGTTTGACCAAGTCAACATGACCAAATATAACTCAGACTGTCATCAGAAGCTGTTGCAAAGTGTCAAAGGTTAATGCATGCTTTACAACTTATTCAAATAACAATTATAACACAAAGTAATCATTACCAACAATCTAAATCCAAATATATAGTGTCATTAATTATTATTATAACTCAGACTAGACTTTCAGGACCATACTCACTTCATAGTTGTGATCAATTTGCTAGTGAAGGGTGAAGGTTAAAATAAACTGGCTAGGATAAAGGATGACTTGACTGACTTAACATTGTGACACTTTGGATATGGGAAAGGGAATACAAACCATATTATATATTGAATGAGCAACAACACAGGGAATGGAGGTGTCTCACAAATGGATGAGTTGTTCAAAGAGAGTTTATTCACCTTTAACAGATGCGCACAATCCATAATACAAATTAGGCCAGCAATTGCTTTGATATAGCATTTAAGTTCCATTTCTTTTTGGGCCTAAAGTTTCCATAGCCTTTGATCTATGTGTGTTTATAAACACATTGCATAGATTTACATCTATTTTAGGCTTTCTGCTGCAGGTGTGTTTTTAAGGCACTTGTTTACCTGAGCACTTCTAGGTGTGTCACAGACAGCTTGTTTACCTAGGTATTTTACATTTCAAAAAAGATATAACATTTTATTTCATGGCCATTTTCATTTGGCTCACCTTTCATTCATGTGTGTTTAAAAACACATTGCATGAACGGGATTTTCATACAAGATATAACATTTCATTTTCCATAGTTTGTATTCATGGCAGCACTAAAAGTTTCAGGTTTAGCCAACACAACTTTAGTGACTAGGGGGAATTCACAAGGAAACCCAACTCAACATAGGTAAGTTTTGTCACCAACTCAGAGCCGAGACACAACAAACAGGGAAGCTCATTTAATACAGAGGTGACAGTGGGGAAAATTCCTCCATGCCACTAGTCAAGTAGTAATTCAGGGTGATAAACTAAAAGGTAGGTAATGGATGGCTGAAGACATTGAATAATGGAGCCAACACTAGTAAGCCAAAGTATGGTGGAATGGTCACCTCTATTCTCCTAAAGGAGGGTAAAACCAATGAGTATGAATAATGAACTTCTAAGTCTGAGTAGGGACAATAGAATATATATAATAAGATCAACCAGGTCCACATATCTATATGATCGCCAGATCATGACACTAAATGCTAAGACATGCTATAAGAATCAATATAAAAGAAATATAACCACAACACCATGATATACCTGCTGAGTCATATAACTGAATGCTCATCCTTTGAAAGTGCTACTGTAACTCTGGGCACTACTGACTATTATGTAACAATGGTATAATAGCTACATCGGTCATCTCTCTGAGTGTCCCGAGATTCAGTCATGGCATGGGAATACAACTGCTATCCAAATCTTATAGTGATCCATAATAGATGCTCATCTTAGCATCTCAATGTAAGGGAGTTGACTGAATAGTGTACTGGAATCAGAAAAATAATGTATGGTAGCCCAGCTACTATATATGTGATAACAAGAACTTTACAAGAACTTTAGGTGTTAGTTCCATAAATGTAGGAAGTTTATTATTTAGCTACAAGTTATGTTTCTAGGTATATCGTGTATTCCTGCGAGCATTAGCGGTTAGAGAGAGAGGCTTGAAAAATGATGGTTAGGAGGTTTAGCTATACAATGTAAGAATCAAGGCAAGAAAAATAGAGGATAGGTCAAATTTTGTTTATGAGCCTGCAAATTTCCAAGTAATAAATGGAAAAGATTATTTTCCATGATGCTATGTGCTGATCTCATATATGTCTGTGTGATTGATGAACTCTGGTGAATATACAAGCTAACTAGGAAATGAATTAGTTAGCTTGTGCTCTAACTATAGTAGGAATAACATTCAAGCTGTGTGAATGACCGTAGATGATGGTTCAATGGAATTTGTCCATGATTCAGGTATGAGCTGTAGATTGAAATTGTCTAGATTTGTGTGAAGGTGTTTAAGGATTGCAACGAATTCAAATACTGGAAATAATGTTTGGGAATAATGGTAGATTATGTACACTTCTTGTTTGATGTTAACAACCTTGCGCATATATATCCAATACTCCCGTGTATTAATCATGAGATTAAATATTATATGTGGACTAGAGTTCAAAGTAGAATTCCTTCTGTGATATGTAGCTACAAGAATACTATATTCTTATAAGGAGGATCGTAATATTTTCTTGGAGAGAGGAGATTGAATTCAATGGCATGAATTGAATCCTCTATATGATAATTGTGTTACTCTCTGTTAGGCTACATTTTAATTTTAAGGTTGAATTAAGATCTAAGGTTGAGTGTTGATTACATTGGAATTACGCTCAGTATGAAGAGGAGTGATGTTGAACACTCTACATTGAAGGGCTTCCTGGAATGAATTAATTTTGAGTCTGGGTAGAATCTTTATGGGTTCTACTTTCTTAGAAGTTAGATTCCATATTGGTTTGAATTTCAATGGTTCTACAAAATGAGATGTAAGGAGACAATTACAATAATGCATTAAGCCACAGAGATTATTTCCAGAAGATCTAAGTCAAATATTTGAACAGTTTAGGGAGTTTTTTTATATCAAAATATCTTAATAAGAAATGTGGGTTTATGCAGTTGTTTGACCACAAGTTGTTAGTGCAAAGTTGTGTGTTTTCAATATATACGAGGTTTAGTATCTGTAAAATTAGTCACAGCAGATCTAATGAACAAGTAAATCAATCACAATAGATGAAACTCAGAAAAATGGTGTAAAACTGTGCAAAACATGCATCAATGCTCAATATCCCAATGAGGGTGAATAATTACAATACAATACAGTAACTATGAATGAGAAATTCGAATTTCCTAAGGAAGTCATTCGAATCACTGAATGGAGTAGCTTGACTCCAACTAGGAGTCCTCATCATCAATCAGTGGTGGTCATCAATGCACAAGAACTAGTCATCCAGGTGTCAATCTGAGTCTAATTGAGTGTAACATGTGTAACTGAAGTGTGTAGCACTGATATAGGGAAGTGGGATCAGTGGAGGATGCATGGGAGGCTAACTTAAGTCAGAACAATTCATCTAGTCAATCTAGAGGTCCAACGGAGTGAAACAGTCAGTCGGGAGTGAAACTAGCCTCAAATCAGGGAGAATCGAAGCTAACTGAGTGTAACTGAAGTGGAACTGCAGTGGTAGGTGAAGAAGTGCGCCCTTCTCTAGCAGTAGGTGAGAAGTGGGCACCTTCCTGACTAGGAGGGCTAATGAACTGATGTAAGAAGCTCCTAGTTGCTATAATAAGGTGGCTAAGGTGCTGGAGGCATCAACCTGGTGACTGGGATGCATGCAAAGTGCATGCAAACCCTAGAATTTGCATGCAAACCCTAATTGTATGCAAGATCCTGAAAAAGGTGATGTGGATATCCGAACACCCCCCCTCAAGCTAGACTATGATGTGCAAAAAATAATGTGGGTCCTTGGTAACTAAGACTAAAGGTCACCCCAATACAATAATCCAAAAAATGCTCAAAATAAACTAAGTGAGGAAAGAGGGAAAACCCAGTGGGAAGAAATCCCCCCCTCAAGATAAAGCATAATAATGGATTAATCTGTCTCCACCATGATGGAAATCACCCCCAATAGTGAACGAAGGTAAGAGAACTTCTTCTCAGTGAAGCTCTTGGTGAAGATGTCTGCAATTTGCTCATCAGTAGGGCAATATTGTAGAATGATGGTGCGATCATGCACCAACTGTCGAATGTAATGCATATGAATCTCAATGTGTTTGGTCCTCTGCCGCTGAACTGGATCTGTGGAGATCTTGATATCACTTTGATTTCCACAAAATAGGACAGTCGAAGTAGTGCCACCAAAACCAAACTCGGAAAGAATACCCTGCAACCAAACTGCCTGAATGCAGGCATTGACTGCCCCTCGATACTCTACCTATGCTGAAGAAATTGCAATGGCTGCCTGCTTTTTGTTGGACCAGCAAATAGCACCATGACCAATCATGAAAACATAACCGGAATTGGACTTCTGATCAATGCTATCACCTGCCCAATCTGAATCAGTAAAACCAACAAAATCAAGCTCAGAATTTGCAGCATAATGTATGCCAAAATGTTTCATACCTTGCACATACTGCAAGATCCACTTGGCTGCTCGCCAATGAATCTCATGGGGCTTTTGAATATACCTTGACATGGCACTCATGGCATATGAAATATCAGGCCTTAAGTGTGTCAAATAAAGTAGTGAACCAATCAACTGTCGATACATACTGCAATCTGCAAGCGGTGTAGAATCTCCCTCCTCAAGACTGATTCCTGAGAGGAATGGGAATGGGGCTGCCTTACATTCAGCCATATTAAACTTCAATAATAGGTCGGAAGCATATTTTTTCTGAGATATAGTGATCCCATCAAAATTTTGAGCTATCTCCAAGCCCAAAAAGTGACTCAGCAAGCCCAATTCACTCATGTCAAAAGCTAGATTTAAGGCAGTTTTTAGCTTGTTTATTGAAGTAAGAGTGCTACCAGTAATGAGAAGATCATCAACATAAAGTAAAATAACCAACAAATTACCTTTAACTTGCTGAAGATACACATTCAGATCAGATTTGCATCATTGGAAATTCTGAGAAAGAAGGAAGGAGTCCATCTTTGCGTACCAAGCTCTTGGGGCCTGTTTTAACCCATACAAAGATTTCTTCAATCTGCAAACTAATGATGGATCTGATATGTAGCCCTTTGGATGCTGCATATATACCTCTTTAGCAAGGTCTCCATGTAGAAATGCACTCTTCACATCCATGTGGTGCACTTCCCAATGCTTGGATGCGGAAATAGCCAAAACAAGGCGGATGGAATCCATCTTTGCAACCGGTGCAAAGGTCTCAATGTAGTCCACTCCTTGGACTTGGGAGAAACCTTTTGCCACCAACCTTGCTTTGTATTTTCTGATAGAGCCATCAGCAGCAACTTTCGTGCGGTAGACCCATTTACACTTCACTAATTTTCTTCCAAGTGGAAGAGAAACTAGCTCCCATGTATTGTTCTTTTGAAGAGAACTGTACTCTTCATCCATGGCACTTTGCCATCTCGGATCTCAGTGGGAAGAATAGAATGATCTGGGATCTGAACCAGTCATGAAATAAAAAATCTCAGGAAGTAATGGATCAGAAATAGAAAGATCCATACCTACTCTTTGAAAGTCTGCTCTTGTTCGTCTCGGATCAGCAGGATTTCCAAGGTTCGAACCAGCAGATTGAAGAGTGTTTTGGGCCCACTTTGGTAACTGAGAAGGATCATAATGGTCGGATTCTGAACCTGATATGTCATGATCATCATGTGCTACTATAATATCAGAAATATCAGAACTCATACCTTCATTATCGCTGTACGGATCTTCTTCTGGTGAAGGCGGTGAAACGACAATTTCTTCCTCGACTAGTTGCAATTCTTGAAGCGGTTCTTCAAATTGCACACTGCGCTCTATGGATATATTTTTAGATCTGATATCCATGAGTTTATATGCTTTTGATTCTTCCCCATATCCTATCAGTATGCACTCAATACTTTGTGGATCCAAAGCTCGTCTCTTCTTGGAGGGAATTCTAGCCCATGCAGTAGAGCCAAAAACTCTCAAATTTGACACATCCGGTTTGTGACCAAAGAATGCTTCGAAAGGAATCATACCTTTCATGGATGAATGTGGAACATGGTTCTGTATGTATGCAGCAACATTGATTGCTTCAGCCCAAATATTTGCAGCCAAACCTTTTGATTCAATCATGCATGTAGCCATCTCTTTTAGTGACCGATTTTTCCTTTCTGCTACACCGTTCTGTTGGGGTGTGTAGGGAACTCTATGTTGGATCTGAATTCCACTTTGGGAAAAAATTTGGAGCTACTTGGAATTGATATATTCTCCACCATTATCATATCTAAGAGCTTTGATCTTGCTCTCAGTGCCGGTCTCAATAGAAGCCTTAAAATCCTTGGATTTTCCAAGCACTTGTGACTTGTTTTTGAGAAAAAATACCCATGTAAAGTGGGAAAAATCATCAGTAAATGTCAAAACATACCTTGAACCATTTAATGATGTATGGGTCAGAGGACCACTGATATCAGAATGTATCAACCCCAAAAATGTAGAAGCTCTGCTAGCTTTTCCACGGTCGAATCTGTGCTCGGGGTGCTTCCCAATAATGCAACCAGTGCATATTCCCTTCGAGAAACGGAGTTGTGGAAGACCATCTACCATGGAATTTTTTTATAACAGCAGCAAATAATTATAATTAAGATGTCCAAATCTTTCATGCCAAATCCTACTAACCTCATTACCATGTGTTCGAAGAGCAGTGGGCTTTGCAAGCGGAATAAAGTGTGAAAACTCATAGCATTTTGCAGTGTGGTTCACCTTTCCGACTGCAACAAGTCTTCCACTTTTGATATCAGAAATTTAAACTATATTAGGGCTGAATGTAACTTGCTTCGGTTCACTAGTGTGTGTCATTTGATACACAGAAGAAGATTTGAAGCCAAGGAAGGCACATAGAGAACATTCTGAAAGCTTCAATGATCTACATGAATCGTACCTTTGCCCTTTGAAGAAATTTTTGAGTCATCTCCCAAATGGATGGGGATGGAGCTGTTTGGATCGAATGAAGAAAAAGAATCAATATTTGCAGCCATATGATTCAATGCACCCGAATCTATCAAGAGAGTAGTGGGATTTGAAACAGTTGCCATGAGTGCTTGTCCTCTTTCATGATCATCATTCCTATCCTTCTTCCTTGTCAGGAAGAGTTATGTTTTTCTTTTCCAAAAGGAGGGCCATTTGATCTATAGTATTCTTCATACATGAACTTTCGGGATGAAAGCCACAGTTGCAATAAGTACATTTATATTTTTGGTTACCTTCTTTTCCCTTTTGCTTGAACTTCGAACTGGATGGTGCATCTGTCTGTTTGCCTTTCTCTCTTTGCTTGTGAGGTTCGAATTTGGGCTTCTCCTTCTTTTGCTTTCCTTTACCATTCGAGATCTTGGGTCCTTGAACATATAGGGATGAATCTTTGGAGCTTATGGACCCCATTTGAATAAAATTATCATGCTCTTTTATGACGGACTCAATGAAGGCATTCAAGGTAGGCATCTTCCAATTCGGGGTAGTTAGCCTACCGGAATTGAAAGTAGAGACAAATACCGAATAATCTTTACCAAGCTTGCTGAGAATGGAGAGGATCAATTGCTTATCCTCTTTGATAACTCCACTGTTCTTCAACTGCATGTTCAAGTTCTTGAATTTTGTGAAGAATTCATTAATGGTCTCAAAATTGTTAGGACTAAGGGCAATCAATTCATTCTCTAATTGAAAATCCCTAAGATCGTCCTGCTTGCCAAATAGTGTTTCAAGTTGCTCCCATATAGCTTTTGGAGTCTTCAATCCGTTGAGATGGAAGTGAAGATCTTTGGAGATGGAGAGAGAAAGAAGACCATAAGCTTCATCAAGCTTGTTGTAGTGTTTGGTTCTATCTGACAAGGTGTTTGGCTCCAATTCAAGACCAAGAGTGACTCAGTAGTAACCTTTTGAACGTAATATGATCTCCATATCATCTTTCCAATCAAAATAATTGAATGGGGTGAGGATAGGCTTTGAAGAAGAGTATTCCATTGCTAGGAGCGAGTGCACACTGATGTAGAAATGCTTGCAAGGGAAAAGTAGCGAATGCAATTGATGGAGACAATAACCTGGAAATCATAATAAAACCAAGAACAATGAGGTCGAACAATCCACCCTTTTAGAGTTGAATCACACCTGGGATTGGAGATCAAGCAATCTTGAATGGGTCCAATGTATCAGATCCGGGATTTATGTGGAAACTCAAGCTTCTGGACTGTTATTGGAAGTATTTTCAAGCTTTGCATGCACAGGAGCGAATGCCCCTGAGATCTTTCGTGCCAAAACTTTTGTAATTTTTGAGCAAATTCACTCAAATCTTCTTGTAGAAACACCTGTAGAAAAGAGATCTTGTCCCTGCAATGGCTCTAATACCATGTAAAATTAGTCACAGCAAATCTAATGAACAAGTAAATCAATCACAATAGATGAAACTCATAAAAATGGTGTAAAACTGTGCAAAACATGCATCAGTGCTCAATATCCCAATGAGGGCGAATAATTACAATACAATACAGTAACTATGACTGAGCAATTCGAATTGCCTAAGGAGGTCATTTGAATCACTGAATGTAGTATCTTGACTCCAACTAGGAGTCCTCATCATCAATCAGTGGTGGTCATCAATGCACAAGAACCAGTCATCTAGGTGTCAATCTGAGTCTAACTGAGTGTAACATGTGTAACTGAAGTGTGTAGCACTGATATATGAAAGTGGACTCAGTGGAGGGCGCATGGGAGGCTAACTGAAGTCAGAACAAGTCATCTAGTCAATATGGAGGTCCAACGGAGTGAAACAATCAGTCGGGAGTGAAACTAGCCTCAAATCAGGGAGAATCGGAGCTAACTGAGTGTAACTAAAGTGGAACTGCAGTGGTAGGTGAAGAAGTGCGCCCTTCTCTGGTAGTAGGTTAGAAGTGGGCGCTTTCCTAACTAGGAGGGCTAATGAACTGATGTAAGAAGCTCCTGGGTGCTAGAATAAGGTGGCTAAGGTGCTGGAGGCATCAACCTGGTGACTGGGATGAATGCAAAGTGCATGCAAACCCTAGAATTTGCATGCAAACCCTAATTGCATGCAAGATCCTGAAAAAGATGATGTGGATATCCGAACAGTATCAACTATTTTTTTTAGTTCATTGTAGACATAATTTAGAAGGAGCTTGGATCATATTATCAAATGGACAAAAGAAATTGGATGAACTTGAAAAATAGGTATACTTTCTATATTTGATTATTCATCATGATATACCAAAAAAATGTATCAATGCTAACTTGTTCTCAATTAAATTTATGTGACTTAATGGAAATTGGTTATGTGTAGGACACTACAAGAATATAGAGATGGGGTTGAGGAATTCTTAAAGTTTGTCGAGGCGCATTCAAGGAATAAGATGTCCATAAAATGTCCATGTAATAAATGTGGCATAGTCAAAGTACAAACATTTGATAAAATACGCGAGCACTTGATTTATGATGGAATAATAGAACAATATAAATTTGGTATTTTCATGGAGAGAGCATTCACAGTCAGGTATCTTGAAAAAAATGAATTAATCTAGTTTCAAACTTACTTGTATTACAATAAAGATATCAATTATATTTATATGTGCAAAATTATGTTTTCCTCCCACCTTTAGATTCCATCTGTTATTGATGAGGCTAGGAAACACTTTGAAAATCAGCTACATGAAGTTATAGAGCATATATCATCTCAACTGGTAAGCTAATTTGCATTGGTAAAGGCCCCTATTTGACCAATTTCTATTCATTCTAATTTTCATAAAAGCCATAAAATTACTGACATGAATTTTAATTTTCTTATTAATAGGGTTATGGACATGTAGAATACCATTATGATAATCAGGTTGATGAGCCTGGAACATCGTTTTAGAATGATAATGATCCCCTCGAAAAGGATGATGATACAACCATTGTTGGTGATCAAGTGCTTCATATGGTGAATGATCCTTATCCATTTCTTGAACAAAACCTAAATGAAGGTTGTGATAATGTGGGGTTGGCATCAGCAAATGTACTAAATGAAGTTAATGAATATAGGAAGTTAATTGAAGATGCCAAGAGGCCATTGTACCCAGGTTGTGTTGATTTCACAAAAGCATCAACAACTGTGGAATCTTACAATCTCAAAGTGAATAGTGGATGGTCTGATAGAATTTTTGGCCAAATGTTAAAATTGCATAAAAATACACTTCCTAGAGATAACACACTTCCAGATTTTTCATATGCTGCAAAAAAGTTTATAAAATCATTGGGATTAAACTATGATATGATACATGCATGTCCCAATGATTGCATTTTATATCGTGGAAGTAACAAAAGTAAAGATGAATTCCCAACATGTGGAAACTCTCGATGGAAGGTGGATGCTCAATCTCAAAAGGTGCGTCAAGGTGTTCCTGCAAAGGTGATAAGGTATTTCCCCAAAGCACCGAGGCTAAAGAGAATGTATAGGTATGATTTTCAACACCATAATTGTATTCAAGTTTTCACCTTCTTGTATTATCTTTACCATTTTTCATAGTGTTATTATATGATAATATTATATATAAATGAATTATTTTCTTTATTGTTCTAGCTCCGTGGGCATGTCACAAAAAATGAGGTGGCATCATGAGAGTGCAAGCAATGATGGTCATATGAGCTATCCTGTTGATATCCCAGCATGGAAAACTATTGATGAAAAATGGCCTGGTTTTTCAGGCAAACCCTGCAATGTATGACTTGCAATGGCAGCAGATGGATTTAATCCATTTGTAGACTTGAGCAGTACATACAGTGTTTGGCCTGTAGTGTTGGTTACATACAACCTCCCACCATGGTTGTGCACAAAAATGAATTTTTGTATGTTAACATTGTTAATACCTAGTTCCAAGCAACCAGGTAATGACATTGATGTGTATTTGGAACCCTTGGCAGATGAACTAAAGGAATTATGGGACCAAGGAGTATGGACATATGATGCTTACAATAAGACATGCTTTAACATGAAGGTGATTCTTATGTGGGTGATTCATGACTTTCCAGTTTATGGGAATATGGCTGGTTGCAGAACAAAAGGCTATAATGCATGCCCCATATGTGGAAAGAACAGAGAATCAGAGTACCTCAATTGTAGCAACAAATGTGTGTACATGGGACATAGGATATTTCTTCCTCAAAATCATAAGTTTCGCTCACAGAAGGGACCATTTAATGGGAAGGAGGAGTTTCGTTATGCCCCTCCAGTTGTAAGAGTGTTAGATATTTTTAAGGAAACAAAGGGAAACAAAACAATTTGGGGGAAGGATTGAATCAAAGAAAAGGAAAAGAAATAAGGAAAAAGGTGAAAAAACTAGTGTTGTGGTGTGGAAGAAACAATCAATCCTATTCAATCTTCCATATTAGGACATATGTAGAGATATCAACCATTCCTAATTATTATACATTGCATGCTTATATGACGTCATTGTGCTTAGATGTCTTCATTGAATTCATTGTTTACGATTTCCTCCATATTAAATGATTTTCGAATATTCTCAATGTGTTGGAATGCAAAAACACCTACAACGTCACAATTTAGATGTAATGCATGTGGAGAAGAATGTGTGTGAAAGCATTTTTGGAACTCTTTTGGTGTAAAAGGGAAGTCCAAATATGGAAAGAAATCACGAGATGACTTGCAAAAAATGGGTTTGAGAAAATCACTGTGGCTAGAATTTAAAGGAAAAAAAATATTGCTTCCACCTGCACCACATACTCTTTCAAAGAAAGAGAAAGAGACCCTATGTCATGTTCTTTTGACATTAAAAGTTCCAGATAGTTATAGCTCTAATCCAAAAAAACATATATCTATGGAAGAGCTTAAGTTCCATGGAATGAAAGCACATGATTTCCATGTTCTAATGTAACAACTTCTCCTAGTAGCTCTACGCCATGTGCTACCAATTGCTGTTCGAAAGACGCTTTCTAAGATTTGTTAATTTTATAGGCAAATTTGTGCAAAATCGGTTTCAATAGAGAGCCTTGAAAAGTTGGAAAATGATATTGTGGAGATAATGTGCTCGCTTGAAAAGTACTTCCCTCCTTCATTTTTCGATATAATGATGCATTTGAAAGTAAATTTGGTACGTGAGCTTCGATATTGTGGCCCGATTTCATATAGATGGATGTACCCCTTTGAGAGGTACATGAAACTTTACTTGGTATCAAGAACCACAAGAAGAATAATTTATTCAAATCTTTTGACATTACTTAAAAAAAAATGCTCTTTTTGTAGGTGTATGAAAGTATACATGAGTTATGTTAAGAACAAAACTAGGGCTGAAGGATGCATCGCTGAAAGATACAATGTGGAGGAATAAATAAAGTTTTGTGGAGGATACTTGAAAGGTATGGAAGCTATTGGAACCACACATGGTCGAAATGAAGTGTGGGATGACAAAGTTGAAGAAGTAATTCTTGATGGAAAGCCATTATTTGCTTCAATTCCATTAGAATTGGATAACATTAGTTGGGAACAAGCCCATAGGTGGGTTCTATTTCATACAAATGAAGTTGATCCATGGATAGAGTAAGTAACATGTTTGACCTTCAAAATTTTGTTTGTTTGTGGTTTAACAAAACACAAATCCATGGATAGAATAATGTATTTGAAATTTCAAATTATTTTTATTCATATTTTATCAAAACACATTAAAAACCATTTTTACTGTCCATAATTTTCAAATTAGGATGCACAAAATGGAGATTCTCAACTCATTTACCCAAACCAAAAAATATGAAGCTCTATTGCAGAGACTCCACACCCAAAATGTTTCTAGTTGGCTAAAAAACAAGTGACTTTATACTATTTATATTATAAGTACTTAAAAATCATTACATGTTGAATATTCTCATGTACAAATTTAAATATTTTATCATAGGTTGGATGTATGTGTTCTAACTACATTAAAAAAACTGAAAATATGTAGGTGGAAGGAGATGGAAAGGGTTTTGATACACTTAAATGGCTAGCGCGGGGCCCAAGAAAATTTGTGAATCAGTACAAGGGATACCTAACCAATGGTTATAGATACCATACAAAAAGAATGGATAATGAGAGAACCAACCAAAATAGTGGTGTGTGTTTGGAAGCTAAAACAATGATGAGGTCAAGTTCCAAAGATCCAAACCCTGTATTTCAGAAAACAACATTTTATGGAGTAATAGAAGAAATAATTACATTGGACTATTTTTGTATGGAGTACACATTGTTCAAATGTAATTGGGTCGATGTATACAATAAGAGAGGGATTAAAACTGATGATTTGGGTTTTACAATGGTGAATATGAAGAAGTTCTTAAGTCAGAATCATTGACAAGATGATCCATTTATTCTAGCATCGCAAGCTAAACAGGTATTATATGTACAAGATCCAGTTAAGACTGACTGGTACGTAGTGTTAACATGTCCTCCAAAAGGATGGAAAAATAGTACATCATATGAACCCGAGTATGCATATTTGTCAAGGGATATAGACTTTCAAGAAGAAAAATGTGTAAATGAAGAAGATATAGTCGATGTTTATGTCGACGTTGACGTGAACATGGATTGTGTCCGTTCAGATTGTGAAGGAATATGGTTGAACATTAAACAATAAAACATATCGATTCTGCTATATTCACCTTTACATGGTATATACATTTGTAGAATTTGCATATTGGGTCACTAATGGTTTGGATTTACATTGAATGAATGATGTTCTTGATATATGCTAGTTTTGATCTTTTGTCTTGGACTGAATTAAGATGTTCTTGGACTATCCAGCGGATTATTTACAGCTCGTCCTTTATGTTTGATTATGCTCTTGGAAAGTAAGTGGACTTCTATGTGGTTGTAATTGCTTCATATTGAATTTCTAGATGTGTTAACTTGGGCATGGAATTATATCATTTTATAGTGGTGTATTTTTGGTTGTGGTTTGCATTTGTTTTTTTATTTTTAAATCATTAACTTGGAGTTATTCCACAATATATTTCTTTAAGAAAAAAATTAGTGTTGTTATGTGTTGGTTTTGCATGCTTGGAATTGTATAAACAGTCTTTAAACATATGGGACACAATATGCTAGCTGACCCATTCTCTTGATGATTGTAAGTAAAAACAATCCTTGGTGTATTTATACTAATCTTGTATGGTGCTTATATATTTATAGTACTTAACTATTTCAATTTTCAGGAAATTCCTTCCAGGGAAAATAGTCACATTTTCAATGTTGGAAATCCTAATAATGAGGTCACTATCAAGCAGCTGGTAGAAATAATGACTGAGGTATGGTTCACATTTTTCGTTGGAGTTCAAAAAAGTTGTTTGAATAGCTTTTTGAATAGTTTCTTGTGCTTTTGTTGTTGTCAATAGTGTTGATTTACAGTGCTTGTTTAGTTTCCATTAACCTTCATTAACATTTCATCACAACAAAAGCATAAACAATGGTTATTTTGTTCTGTGACCAGTCTGCAATAAATCCGCTCCTCAGTTAACATTAGAACGAACTTGGAGGAACACACAGGAGGATGAGTTGGGTGACATGATTCCAAAGAAGGCCCATATGTTTGATTTCCATTTGTGCATCTGTAAGTGTAAAAAAAACCTCATCTTACACACTTAGGTCAAGCCTATAGATATACGTTATTAAACTATTGTTACAACATTTTATATCATCTTTTTCTATCTTGTTTCCATATGCTTAAAAAAGATTATATATCTATTTTAGTTATTGTGTAAACAAGTTAGTGAATCAGTTCTATTTGCTTTACTTATAACAATGTGATACTTTTGCTTTTTCAAATTAGTAAAATGTATAATAATAATATCCAAATGTTCAATTTATTCCAGCAGGCCATTGGTCATCACCATCTACTAGGGTTACATTCTGCTTGTGACCTACTCCACTTGACTGACATGAGTTTAAAAGGGATGAGGTCAGGTACTAGTCCCAAGCAATTTTGTTGGGTATAGATACACCTCATATTGGGCAGGTAAGAAAACAAAGGCTACCCTATGTAACCCATCATAGGAAGTTTCTTGAAGCATTTCCAAAAAAAAGGTGTAATTTCATGCCAATATGAATCTTAGGAATTTTGCACTTTTATAGGTGCTCTACATTTATGTTATATATGAGAATTAAAAAATGCATATAAGTTGAGATAACACCGATAATTCACAGAATATGCTACTTTATTGTTTATTCAAGCACGTTTCTATACCTGCTGAAACTAATGCTTGGATTCTAGAACATGACAATTATAAAGAGAAAATTCTCAAGTATTACAATGAGAAAAAAATATAGATTAAAGTTGGAGGCTCTATCTTTTGCATAGCCTCCTTTACTAAACCATTTAATTTATTATATATCTTGGACTCCATGGAATGTTTTTGATTATTGGTTGGAAAATCTTAGGGTTAAAATGTATCTCTTTGCTTTTTAGGTCCCCACATTTTCATGGTGGCTTAAGGGGTCTGCATTGAATAGCTTGGGAGGTCCACACCATCCAGTTTGGGGCATATGTACCTAAGATTTCATATAAAATCCACTATGAAGAAAAATATATTCAGATGGATTTGTTTCAAAGAGGCCTTTAATGCTGACAGGTTATTCAACATTAAATTATATAGTAGGTACATGGATGTTTTTTAATCAATATATTGGAATGAGTTCCAACATATTGAATCCATTCTCCAAAATTCTCTTTTGAAGGAACATGTGAAACTAAGTTTAGATAGTAAATTTTTATGTCCCTAGGATTTTCTCAAATCGTAAATAATGATGGCCAAGAGAATTATGATCCATGAATTTTAATAGGCATGATGTAATTGTAGTTAGAGAACATTTTAATTACCATAGTTTAGTGTTTAAATATTTATAGGCCTCCTGCATTATTTTTTGCGAGCAAGTTTACAGGCCTGCTGAAACTAATCCATGCAAGGTAACAATTCCTATGATTGTAAAGTACAACCAACAAGAACAGAAATCTTCCCCTGCCAAGTACAACCAACAACTCAAAAAATTGCCCCTGTAAACTACAACCAACAAACTCAGAAATATTCCTTTGTAAGGTACAGTCAACACAACATAAAACTATCCCTTCAAATCTATGTAGGTTGAATTGAAAAGACGCCCAGAACAACAAGGAAGGTGCTCTATCAACAATGATTGGACATACTTCTCTTCTAAGCAATTGTTTGTTGGGCTTGGGGGTGTATGATCTATGTGGCATAGGGTATGAGGCCTACCCCTAAGATTTGTTGAAAGCCATAGCTATGGATCACCTCTTGCCACTTCTTTATTAACAAGTATATTGGAAGTATATATATTGGCATTCTCATCTCATAGAATACATTATTATCCCATTGCCTCTTTGATGTTTTCAAAATAGAAATAAATAAATATAGTAATGTCCACAAGAAACCACAATAATTCAACAGGACTAGAAGAAGGGATAATGAATCACTATTAGTGGGAACCATTGTAGCAAGAACAAAAGATTAAGGCTTAGACGATATGGATATAA
This sequence comes from Larix kaempferi, assembly GCA_027924585.1. Lineage (NCBI taxonomy): Eukaryota > Viridiplantae > Streptophyta > Pinopsida > Pinales > Pinaceae > Larix > Larix kaempferi. Next base: position 1,516,378 of record BSBM01000010.1, read on the forward strand.
ATTTATAAATAAGGCAAGAATAATTTTTTATGATATTTTTCTTAGCTCTGATACATGAATGTATTGCTACTATCCATCTTCATACATACCAAAGATTGTCACCATTGTGGAAAGCAATGGTGACGTTTCACTGTTATCCTTTAAGGACCATTATAATTATTGTTTTTACAATTTTAATTGAAATGGCAACGGTCCTTTATGTTGCGTCATTAAAATATTTTCAAAATGAAAAGCGATGACAATGTCATAGCAGTTGTCATCATTGATATGTTAATGGAAATATCCTCAATAGTGAGGGTCATTGCAAGGCCCTCATCATATGTCATTGGCGACGTTCAGTTTTTTTGGTGATGGAGGCCATTAGGTCCATCACCAAAACTCCATATAAATTGGTGAGGGTCACTATTTGTCACTAATAATCCTTATTAGTGACAAACATTGAATGTCACCACACCACCTCTACTTTTTGGGACACTGTCGTTGGTGATATTCAAATTTTGGTGACTTCCTCCCTTTTCACCATCACCGATGAGATTATGGTGGCATCTCTCAACCCTCACCAATGATTGGTTATTGCCCGTCACCATATATGCATCAAATGGTGAGGGCCAAAATAGGTCCATCACCAACACTTCATAACGATTGGTGATGGTCACAACTAGAATAATAATAATTATTAGTGGTGGACCTTGAATGTCACCTCATAACCTCCACTTTCGGTGACAGTGCCTTTGGCAACGCTCAAGTTTTGGTGATAGAGCCCCTTTTGACCATCACCAATGAGCTTATGGTGACATGTTTTTACCCTCACCAATGACCTTTTTTTCTTATAGTGAGGGGAGAGAGAGAGAGAGAGGAGTAGGATTAGTGGTATAGAGAGAGAGATATTGGGGGTGTGGTTAGTGTTAAGGGGGGGAGGGTGGTTAGGAGGGACAAAGAGATAGTGGGTTAGGGATAGGGAGAGTATGTGTGTGTGTGTGTGTGTGTGTGTGAGAGAGAGAGAGAGAGAGAGAGAGAGAGAGAGAGATAATGGGGGGGTAGAGGCTAGATAGATAGATGTATAGATATATAGATAGAGAGAGAGGAGGTTAGGGGTAGGGGGAGAGAGAGAGAGAAAGGGATGGGGTGTGGTTATTGCTAGGGTCGAGGGGATTACAGGAGACAAAGAGAGAGTGGGTGTTATGAGTATGGGGAGTAGGAGAGAGTGGGGGATGATTAGGGGTATGGGATTAGGGATAGAGAGAGAGGGTGGGTGTTATGGTTTTGGGGGACAGAGAGAGGTGTGGGGGTTAGGGGTATGTTGAGGATTAGGAGAGAGAGAGTGAGAGAGGGGGTTAGTAAGGGTTAGGGGGATGAGGGGAGAGATAGAAAGAGGATGGGGGTTAGTGGTAGATAGAGGGTTAGCGTGGTTAATGGTAAGGGGGGAGGGGGGTTAGGAGGTACAAATAGATAGGGGTTTATGGGTAGGGAGAGTAGGAGAGAGAGAGAGAGAGAGAGAGAGAGAGAGAGAGAGAGAAGTTGGGGGGTTATGGGTTTGGATAGGAGGAGGGAATATATAAATAGGGGGGGTATAGGTGGGTAATTAGGAGAGGGGCAGGGAAAGAAAAAGAGAGCGAGGTTAGGGGTAGGATAGGATGGGAGAGATAGATAGATGGGGGGCTAGTGGTTGGGGGGAGGAAGAGAGGGGTTAGATAGAGAGGGAGAGAGAGTGTGGGGGTTAGATAAGAGGGGTTTTAAGGATAATGGGAGAGAGAGGTGGGGTTAGAGAGAGAAGGGGTTAGAAGAAAAAAAGGAAAATTAATGTGCACACATTTATTAATATTTTAAAAAATGTGCACACATTACTAGCACATGTGGGACCTCACACGAAGTAGAGGGACCTTTTAGATGCAATTGTAGTTTTGTGAAACACACTTCCAATTTGTAAAATAAAAATGTGTATGCATTCCTTGATGCTAGCATTGGAGGATCCCAAGCCTAACAATTCCATTGACATGGAGGATGGGAAGACAAAAATGCATGTGTGTTTTGTAGTTACGAAATGCATGTGCGTTTTGCAGTTACAAAATGCGCAAATGTTTTGCAGTTACAAAATGCGGACAAGTTTTATAATACATGTTATATACCCTTACATTTACATCTGTCCCTCCCTACATCCACATGCCTCTCTCTCTCTCTCTCCCCAACTCTCTCACCCCCTTTCCCTCCCTTATTTCCTACCTCCTTCTCTCTATCCCAAAAAATGTACACACATTTTATAAGACATGTTATATACCATTACATTTTCATCCATCCTTCCCTACATCCCTATCCCTCTCTCTCTCTCTCTCCCCAAATCTCTCACCCTCTCACCCTCTCTCCTTGTTTATGGACAATCTATAAATGCATACATAAAGGGATCTCCCTAGTCCAAAGGGTTCAGATCTAGAACAAAACATGTACATAACACATATAACTTCCCTAGATTGATCAAATTGCAAAGAAAGTTAAGATATAACTCACCTTATAAACACAATTCCTTTCTCCTTGCTCGATTCAATCCCTTGATCTCCAAATCTTTAGCTGCAAAACATGAAACAAGTGGAAACAAAAAAGCATTGATGGAATATGATCATGAATCAATCTAGATTAGCAGTCAAAGAAGCCAATCCTAAAATATATAAAGACAATATGTTTGTGGGAATTATTTGTATTAATTTAATTACAAAAAATACAAGGATATATTGTTACAACTAAGCTTTGACGTCGTAACACCATCCGAATGATCTTAGCCTCAAAGATCAAATATTTTCCTCCTATGGATGAAAGGGATCTTGTAGAATAATTTCACCAGCATGTAGGTACTCTATCCTTCCTCTCTTATCCATTTGTTGATGAAATTGTCATTGAATCCAACATGGGACTTGCAGTGGCCCCTCAAGTAGTCATTGATGCCAACAAGTCCATATTGCAGTGCAGAGCCCATACAAAGATGAGTTGTTCTTTGGATTCTTGCAAGGTCCTTGAAACCACAAGATTGGATCTTGGAGCCACTCCTTGTAGATGATGCTAAATACCCTGCTAATGATGATGAAGACCTTGGTTATGGTTTTGAAGCCCTTGTGGACGATGGAGAATCCCTTGATGGGTTGAATAAGTATTAATGACCCATTCTGCGGTCATTTATGCTTTGATGGGGTCATGGTACCCTAGGAGAAGGCTTGGAAACCCCACAAGAGGTGGCATGATGGATATTGACCCCTGGAGGTCCTCTTATGTGGTTGAGGTGGTTGAAGAAGTCCATGAAGCCTCTTGCTTGATGAAGAAGCCCTTGAAGAAGTCCTTGGACCCACACTAGGTGATCATGTTATTGTTGAAGCTTGATGGTCAAGAAATCCTTGGAACCCTTCACCCAGGGGACCTTGATACCCTTGTGGGAGCATGATGCCTTTGAAAAAACACTTAATGATAAAAGCTTTGAATTCTTGTTTGAGAAGCCCTTACAAGTGTCCTCACATCCTTGCATGTGATGGAGCTTGGAATATACACTCTTTGTGATGATATGTAGCCTTGAATATTCCTTGTGGTCATGAATGTACTTATAAAGGTAACTGGAGCCCATTTCTTGTGCCTGACAACTCGTGAAGCCAACACATGTTGATGTTGTCCTTGACGGAGGTTGAAGCCCAATGCATTTGGATGAAGACATGGAAAAACACACCTTGAAGCTCTTGAATAAAATAAGCTTTGCCTAATGGAGTTCATGGAACCTATGATGCAAAATTGAAAGATTTGATGATCATTGTGTTTTTGAAGAGGTTTCCAACATAGTAAGGTCGTGTTGATGATAATATTCCCCCACAAGCAAAAAGATGAAGCCTAAAAGCATCCCTATTTCCTTTGCTAATGGAGATTTGAATTATATATTTTGTAAATTGAAATTCACTTGAGGAAAGTTGGCCCAACTGTCATAAAACTAATAAAAAGGTTGTTTAAAATATATATTTTTATATAGCAGGTTGCTCAGCAAAAATCAATGTTGAACCTATATAAATACACCTTCAAACCTCATTTAAACTTGAAAAACACAGCTTTGATTTTCGACCAGCTCTAAGGAATTTTGGGTACACAATCTGAGGCGAATTTTGACAGTTTGAGGCAGCGAATTTTAGGACACAAAAACTTGTTTGAAGGACTATTTTTCCCTAAGAAAATCTCATCCTGCTAAGGAGAGAAAAAAGGCACTAGTAGCAGCATACTCATCTTGTTTTTGGGGCTTAAAAATCACCTCTTCAATCAGTTCTTTGGGGTAGCAGCAACATTGGAACAATGACACTTTTTGGAGCAGAACTAAATGCACTTTGATGTGCTTAACAAGCCCTAATTGATTGAGAAAACTCATCCTGCTAAGAAGTGGTTTTAGAAAAGATGAATTGGATATAGCTCTGATATTTTCAGGTGAAGAGAATCCACTGTAGCAGCCATAGTGGTATTGTGAAGTTTTTAAAGTTTTCTTTGCTTTTGAATTTCAGGTGAACAGTGGACTATGACAGCCACAAGTTAGATTTCAGTAAGTTTTTTTTTTTAGTGTTCCTGTCTTTTTGGTTCCGGGGTCTCTCTTTGAGCATCTACACAGTCCAAGTTCTTTTCAACAACATACATCCATAGTCAACATAAATTCGGGCTATCAACAATGAGTATGCATCTTGGGTTACCTTTGCTGACAGTGTTTAAGGTTGATTTTGGTCTAAACTCAGGTCACTTACAGCTAGGTTATCTTCAACAATCCAAACTTGTGTATAGTGCTAAAGCTATCCAAAGTTTGCACAATTGATCCATTAATGCTGGCATCTGATGACAATTGAGTTGTTGTGAAAATATAACTAGTATCCAGTGCTATGATGGTGTTGACTTGACTTAGATTGACAAGATGTGGTTGAAAAGAAGTCTGCTTTGACTGAGTATTTGAAAGTTGGTTGAATCTGTAACCTAAATAACTATAAGTGTTGAAGTTGTCCTGATATGGTTTGAAAAATAGGCTTGACAATGGTCAAGTGACAGAGATAACTTGATTTTTTTTTAAGTCTTCTACAACAGACTAACACAGCCCGGGTGTGGAGTCTAAAAGTTGTGATATGCATAGCATATGAAAGTGAGAACAGTAGTAACTATGATATACATGAGCAGATGACTAGCAGTGTCGAGCAAATTGACAAGCAAAGTGTGATGAGCAGAGATTGACCAGCAGTATGGATGAACAAAAGTGAATGAGCAGAGGTTAATGATCAGTTGGATGCAACAGATGATTGATTGACAATGAAAGTATTGCAAGCAGTGTCTTATTAGTACTCTTGAGGATTGGATTCTTCAACCCTTTCTCAGTTGGAGCTGAGAAAACCAGGTTGGGTCCTGTTATAAGAGTTGGTTCTCTTCTTATTAGTTGGTGTTGATTGTAATCGCGAAGATTGTAGTCTTCCGTTGTACATCATATGAAAATATAAATAAAGTTTACTATACAAATACTTTCTTGTGATGTGTTTGATTCTATGTTGATAACATGCTTATGATTCTTTGTTGGTTAGTGAATGAATTCTTATGTAATGATGATGTACTTAGTAGCATGATGCATTGATGAACTTTACTTGATTGGTAGAAGTGTAAAAAGGAGTTAAATTGCTTACACACTGATTCACCCCCCTCTTAGTGTGACCATTGTGTCTAACAATTGGTATCAGAGCGGGCCTTCGTCACAAGCCTTGCAAGCTTGAAGGAGATCCGTGGACACAGAATGGAGACAAAAGCAGAGTCATCAAGCAATGATGTGCCTATACTTGATGTGATAGACTATTTCAGTTGGAGGATCAAGATGAAAGCATATCTGAAGAAATTTGGTGTTTGGGAGATTCTAATCAATCCACCCACTCCATCCAATAAGAAGGGCAAGGTAGTTGCACTTTAAGAAGCAAAGAAGGACAATGCTACAGACTTGAAGTTCCTCATGGATGGAATTCCCAGCTTAGTAAAATAAAGTGTAGGAGAGTACACTTCAGCGAAAGACCTTTGGTTCAAATTGGAAAGCGAGTATCAAAAGGGAAGACCAGACACTCAAAAGACAAATATGGACTCAGAAGACAAGCCTCCCGAAGAGGTCAATCAAGAAGAAGAAAAGCAAGAAGTGGACTCTAGTAAAAGTATGGATTATTTTGATTGTAATGATAGCATGTGTGATGAAATTGAGAAGGTTCTTGTAGAATATGATGAAGATCTATCAAAGGTTGCACGAGAGATACATCTCACTTTGATAAATATTTATCTTAGAGCAAATTGGGTCTTGAACATTGTAAATCTGAACCATAGTGAATTCACAAGGTTCAAAAGAAGAATCTTGGTGTCTTTGAATGAATATCAGTAGAAGACCATGACAATGAGAGTATTGCTTGTAAATCTCAAACACAAGGATGAAGATTTACGAGATCAACTGAAAGACAAGGATGATGAAGTTAAACGACTAACGATAGAATTGATCAATCAAAAGAAAGAACAAGAAGATCCTGGTGAAGACTCAGAAGAGCTTGAAGAAACTAGAAAGGCCAATCTTGGTTTGAAGACTCGGCTGGAGGAAGCCAAGAGGATAGAAGAAATCTTGAAGAATCAGTTGGAAGAAAAGAAGAAGACAATCCAAAAGTTGGAGATGGAGGTAGTTGGTCTCAGGAAGAAAGGTGAAAAGGCTTATGCCTTTGTGAAGTTCAAGGACAGTTCATTTGTGCTAGATAAGATCTTGAATTGCCAAAGATCCCCATATGACAAGACTGGTCTTGGTTACAAGAAGAAGGGATAAAAATCTGAAGATAGCACTTGGTCTCCCAAGACTCCAAAAGCAGGTCCTTCAATGTCCAAAGCTGCTCCCCATGCACCTGCACATGACAAGAAGGAATTTGGAAGTTCAAAATTGCAACAAGGAGTTAGGTCTATTCCTCAAAGCAAGATCAGAAAAGAAACAACTCCAATATGGAACCAAAGTCCCAGGTAAGAAAATAGATTTAATGGTTATTTTTATTTTTGTTCTAACTTTGATCATAAGGCTATGGATTGTAGAAGAAGTGCTAGAAGCCCCAATGATAAAGTTAGATGTTGGACATGTAACCAAGCTGGACATATTGTTGCTACTTGCCACACATTGAGATGCTACACATGTAGTGGTTTTGGTCACAAACCCCAAGAATGTGCAAGTCAAAGAAGTCAACCCAGGAGGAGTCCTTCATACACATTAGCGAGAAGAACCAGTGAACCTTGGAAGAAGACCAATACAGGAAGATTTGAAGATTAGAAGACAAAGGCTTACAGTTAGGGACACTCTCAAGCATGGAGACATGAAGTTGATCAAAGAAGTGTTGGAAGTTCCAACAGCTCAGTCAGGTGTCGGACATGCAACCATGTTGGTCACATTGCTGCATATTGTTGTACGATGAGGTGCTATAGTTGCAGTGGCCTTGGGCACAAAGTTCAAGATTGTTAGAGTACATGGAAACAACCCTTGAGAAGTTTCCTATACAACTCATCAATGAAAGCTAGTACAGATGAAGGAACAAATGCTGAAAGGACATATGACAAGAAGCAAGTATGGATGAAGAAGACCGAGAAGTTGCAGATAGGAGAGTTTGATCATAGAAGGAAGGATGGATGCCATATGGAAAGCCAAGTGTAAGGTCTCTCAAATACCTTAGCACAGCTTGAGTTCATGAGGTTGGAGAATGAACTCAGAGGAGAAAGGATGATTACTCCAGGCATACAGACAGGTCCTAGGATTGTGCATATTGACAGGGGGAGTAGTGATCAATGTTCAGATGAAGATATGTGGTCACCCTTTTCCATTGATGCCAAAGGGGGAGAGATGATGAAAAAAGGAGTGCATGCTCATAGGGGGAGCATGAGCTGTTGTCATCAATGAAAAAGGGGGAGATTTTTGATGAAATTGTCATTGATGCCAACATGGGACTTGCTGTGGCCCCTCAGGTAGTCATTGATGCCACCAAGTCCCTCTTGCAGTGCAAATCCCATACAGAGATGAGTTTTTCTTTGGAGCCCTGCAAGGTTCTTGAATCCACAAGATTGGATCTTGGATCCACACCTCGTAGATGATGTTGAAGACCCTGCTAATGACGATTAAGACCTTGGTTATGGTGTTGAAGCCCTTGTGGACGGTGGATAAGCCCTTAATGGGTTGAAGAAGCATTAATGACCCATTATGCGGTCATTTATGCTTTGATGGGGACATGGTATCCTAGGAGAAGGCTTGGCAACCCCACATGAGGTGGCATGATGGATCTTGACCCCTGAAGGTCCTCTTATGTGGTTGAGGTGGTTGAAGAAGTCCATGAAGCCTCTTGCTTGACGAAGAAGCCCTTGAAGAAGTCCTTGGACCCACACTAGTGATCATGTTATTTTTGAAGGTTGATGGTCAAGAAATCCTTGGAACCCTTCACCCATGGGCCCTTGATACCCTTGTGGGAGCATGATGCCTTTGACAAAACACTTAATGATAAAATCTTTGAAGTCTTGTTTGAGAAGCCCTTACAAGTGTCCTCACATCATTGCATGTGATGGAGCTTGGAATATATACACTTTGTGATAATATGCATCCTTGAATATTCCTTGTGATCATGAATGTACTTATGAAGGTAACTTGAGCCCATTGCTTGTGCATGACAACTCGTGAATCCAATACATGTTGATGTTGTCCTTGATGGAGGTTGAATCCCAATGCATTTGGATGAATACGTGGAAAAACACACCTTGAAGATCTTGAATAAAATAAGCTTTGCCTAATGGAGTTCATGGAACCTATGATGCAAAATTGAAATCTTTGATGATCATTGTGTTTTTGAAGAGGTTTCCAACATAGTAAGGTTGTGTTGATGATAATATTCCCCCACAAGCAAAAAGATGAAGCCTAAAAGCATCCCTATTTCCTTTGCTAATGGAGATTTGAATTAAATATTTTGTAAATTGAAATTCACTTGAGGAAAGTCAGCCCAACTATCATAAAACTAATAAAAAGGTTGTTTAAAATATATATTTTTATATAGTAGGTCGGCTCAACAAAAATCAATGTTGAACCTATATAAATACACCTTCAAACCTCATTTAAACTTGAAAAACACAGCTTTGATTTTCGACCAGCTCTAATAAATTTCGGGTACACAGTCTGAGGCGGATTTTGACAGTCTAAGGAAGCGAATTTTGACAGTCTGAGGCAGCGAATTTTGATAGTCTGAGGCAACGAATTTTGACAGTCTGAGGCAACGAATTTTAGGACACAAAAACTTGTTTGAAGCTCTTTTTTTCCCTAAGAAAATCTCAGCCTGCTAAGGAGAGAAACAAGGCACCAGCAGCAGCATACTAATCTTGTTTTGGGGGCTTAAAAATCATCTCTTCAATCAGTTCTTTGGGGTAGCAACAACAGTGGGACAATGACACTTTTTGGAGCAGAACTAAATGCACTTTGATGTGATTAACAAGCCCTAATTGACTAAGAAAACTCAACCTGCTAAGAAGTGGTTTTAGATAAGATGAATTGGATATAGCTCTGATATTTTTGGGTGAAGAGAATCCACTGTAGCAGCCGCAGTGCTATTGTGAAGTTTAAAATTTTTCTTTTCTTTTGAATTTCAGGTGAACAGTGGACTGTGATAGCCACAAGTCAGATTTCAGTAAGTTTTTTTTTTTTTGGTGTTCCTCTCTTTTTGGTTTCGGGGTCTCTCTCTGAGCATCTACACAGGCCAAGTTCTTTTCAATAGCATACATACACAGTTAACATAAATTCGGGCTATCCAGAGTGAGCATGCATATTGGGTTACCTTGGCTGGCAGTGTTTAAGGTTGATTTTTGGTCTAAAATTAGGTCACTTATAGCTAGGTTATCTTCAACAATCCAAACTTGTGTACAGTCCTGAAGCTATACAAAGTTTTCACAATTGATCCATTAATGTTGACATCTGAAGACAATTGGGTTGTTGTGAAAATATAACGAGTATCCAGTACTATGATGGTTTTGACTTGACTTAGCTTGACAAGCTGTGGTTGACAAGAAGTATGCTTTGACTGAGTATTTGAAAGTTGGTTGAATCTGTAACCTAAATAACTATAAGTGCTGAAGTTGTCCTGATATGGCTTGACAATGGTCAAGTGACAGAGATAACTTGATTTTGTTTGAAGTCTTCTACAACACACTAACATAGCCCAGGTGTGGATTCTAAAAGTTGTGATATGCACAACTTATGAAAGTGAGAGCAGTAGTAACTATGATATACATGAGTAGATGACTAGCAACATTGAGCAAATTGACAAGAAAAGTGTGATGCGTAGAGATTGACCAACATTATGGATGAACAAAAGTGAATGAGCAGTTGGATGCAGCAGATGATTGATTGATCATGAAAGTATTGCAAGCAGTGTCTTATTAGTACTCTTGAGGATTGGATTCTTCAACCCTTTCTCAGTTGGAGCTGAGAAAACCAGGCTGGGTCCTGTTATAAGAGTTGGTGCTCTTCTTATCAGTTTGTGTTGATTGTAATCGCGAATATTGTAGTCTTTCGTTGTACATCATATGAAAATATAAATAAAGTTTACTATACAAATACTGTCTTGTGATGTGTTTGATTCTATGTTGATAACATGCTTATGATTCATTGTTGGTTAGTGAATGAATGCTTATGTAATGATGATGTACTTAGTAGCATGATGCATTGATGAAATTTGCTTCATTGGTAGAAGTGTAAAAAGGAGTTAAATTGCTTACACACTGATTCACCCCCCTCTCAATGTGACCATTGTGTCCAACAGGAGAGGGGGTTCATATTTATAGGCCTAAAAGGACAGGAGAGGTTGAGGATTTGTGGGAGAAGCTTAAGGGATCATCCCACTAGGTAAGGGGAATGAATGCCACCATTCCTAACATATAGGGATAAGCCTCCATGCAACCAAAGGTTCGATAAGTTGCTCGAATCTTCTCTTTTTCCATTTTAACCGACAATGATGCACCTTGCACACTAGAAACTCACGTCATTGAAGGGTGATTCCTTTTTTTCAAGGGAAAATCGTGTCACCGACATGCTCTATCAATGTGCAGAGCGTGTCATCTAAGGTATGGTGCACCTTGCTAATGAGCAGGGCACGTCGGGGTGACAAAAAAAAATTGGAAGGTTAATATCAACCCTCCATTTGATCATTTATCCCAAGTGCTTTAGGAATTAGGGCACATAGAGGACACATAACTCAACATGATGATATTTTGGTGTAACAGAATGCCCCCTAAAGCATGAATCTAGCAAAATAGGGTAGGTGTAATGCTTTGCAATATGAGGATTTGAGGAAAGGATCATCGGTTGGAGTGACGAACAAAGACTCCCGCAGTACAACAGAATATGATAGATATGTCTCAAATGACTCATAACATTGTTTCTGACCAATATAATCCAGATCCATTGTAGTATCGACTGATTGAACACAATCATGGCTACTATACACAAGCGTAGCTCCACGATGAGACGATTACATAGCCACGACCAATACAAAAGTGGATCCATGCGATATGGCCCAAAAAACTCCATCGTAGCTTGGGTAAGATACATGGGTTAACCCAGGTTCTTCAACCCAAACCCGCAATGATACGAATCTAACCATGTGATTACAATGTTTTGAAGTCGAACATGGAAGAAACCACTTGATTACCGGTCATTAACGTATACCGTTAACAAGCACGAGGGAAACACCATTAATGTCAATGATCCCCAAGGTATCATAGTACATATCGTCAAATGTGAATCAATGAGTTGAGGTCGAACATCTGGTGGAATCTTTCAATCAGAATCCAATGATGTGAAATTATTATTGAAAGTGAGGTATCCTACCATTGAGCATGCAGGCCCAAGGTGAGTGATTAGTTTCTAGGTTTAATCCTTGGATGATGTGTTGAGTTCGACAAGGATAAACCCGTTGAAGGAGGGCCATCATGTTTTCCCCATCATCGACATGAAACAAGGTCAAATATGGTTTTGGAGTAGATCAGAATGTAGAGTTATGTTTGAGACTGACTCAGGGGTGACCGACATAATAGAAGGTATAATGACTGCAGAGATTGACTCGATCAACAAAATCCTCTTGAACTTGGAATGGCATGACTTGGTAGCATTGACGCGATGAGATTGAAACCGAAACCTAATGTAACTAACGGTGGAAGCATTCTTTGAATGAATCAAAGGAGTAAAATGACTCGGGGACTTGGTGAGATTCGAGGACAAGCAGATTATCCAAGCGGTTTGAATGAAATGCAAATGAGTGCCATGTTCAAGAGTGACTAAGTACTTCCATTATTACAATTAAACGCAAACTATTCCCATTATTCCCCATCGTGATTGATGAGTACCTCTTTGTTTTGAATGAGCTTGAGGAGGGTAACAGATGCTCGATATAGATAATCCTTCGGATGAGTCCAATCTCACATATTTTACAAACCTGAGATAGGAGGGGTTCGTCCCTGAAAGGACCCTTCAATGTCAGATTTTAACAAGTCCAAAGAAGGTAAACTAGACGACGTTTCACATTTAGAGAGTTTGAAGTGGTCAAAAGAAAACTCCAAATGGTTCCTTTTCGTAAAACTTAGTCTCCTCATCCGTAAAAGGATAAAAAAATATGAGGGAGAACTCTTCTAGTCATGATTAACTAGAGTGATCCTTTTTCATAAATAGTCCTACTGGTTCGAAAATGTGGTAACTTATCACTAGTAAGATGACCATTCAAATACGTTTACAAGCATGAAAGAACCAAGTTCGTTTGGCAATATTTTCCTATTTAGGGAGTCTAAAAATAGCTTAAAGAACGACTCCAAGGGGGTTCCTTTTTCATGGGATTTGTTAATTTTTCGATAATTTCATTCAATATTATCTAGGATCACTAAGAGAATAACATGTGCAGCATAACAATCATAAACAAAAGAGACAATAGACACAGATTTTCCTCAGGGAAAACCAAGAAGGTGAAAAACCCCGCAACTTCCTCAGAGATAGAATAAGCCACAAACCAAGATCACAATGATCAAACCCAAAGAGATGTCTCTAGCAGATACTCCTCCTCTACCACTTGTGCACCACTTTCTCTCTTAGCTATGCGAGCTTGAGAAGTGAGTGAATGAATAGAATGAGAGACACAAACTCTCTATTTATACACTGAATTGACCTGCCAATAACCTAACAGGGCTGACTTGCTAATGAAGTCTAGTAACCCAACCACATGACCTAACTAGGGCCAAATCCACACTGGTGGTCTAATAACCCATCAATACAAATGACGCCACTTACAATGTAACTTGCGACACTTGCAAATACAAATGACGACACTTCCAATCAGAGGAATAATACATCTCTGTTGGATATATAGTAAAGTACAAATGTAATAGACAAGTGAATATCTTCCGAAGTTACAAATACATCAACACTCCCTCTTAACTAGGAAGGTATTCTCTAGACATAGGTCATCAATACATATTGGGGCAAGTCTTCAATTCTGGAGCTGGATCATCATCACTAGATCATGGAGCATCAACATCATCACTACTTTTGTACTCGACATCTCGATCACTGGGCTATCTCTGAATTCTTCTTGTCATAGGAATTTCTACAGAGCCACCCATTTTTCATGCTGGTTGTAGGCCTAGCCTCCTCTAGGTATTCATTATCTCTATGAGCTGGCCATCCTATGGATCCCAGGACTAATTGCATGCATCAACAAAACCTCGAAAGAGCATCCCAGGCCTTTTACGAGCACACAGCTCAACCTATAGGATCTCCCAGGATTTTTTACATGTGACTGTCACAAAACCCTAAAAGAGTGTCTTGCCTAGCAAGATCTCTAAAGAGCATCCGAGGACTTTTACGTGACTAGCACAACCTGTCCGGATCTCCAGGACATATTACATGTGACCCCCACCACAAAACCTTAAAAGAGTGTCTTGCGAAGTAATATCTCTAAAGAGCATCTGAGGCCTTTTACGTGACTAGCACAACCTGTCCAGATCTCCAAGACGTATTACATGTGGTCCAACAAAACCTTAAAAGAGTGTCTTTCCTAGAAAGATCTTTAAAGAGCATCCAAGGCCTTTTACATGACTAGCACAACCTGTCCGGATCTCCAGGACATATTACATGCTTCCTTTGCACAACCTATCCATGGCCACAGAGTACCATCCTGATATTCAAGATCAATCTGATCATCGTCGCACACAGTATCGTCCTGGTACTCATGATCATCCTGATCATCATCACATCATCGTCCTGATGCATGTCATCTGGAGCATCTTCTTGATGCTCATTACACAGCGCTTACATCCACATCAATGGGAGGATCCTCCTACCACCATGATTTGATTGGCTCCTACAAATGTGTCCCATCATTTGTTCCTCGAAGTATCTTCTATCTGAAGAACACCAAGCCTCTCTCTGAAGTAATCGAACTTCACTCTGGCTAGTGGTTTGGTCAACACATCTGCAATCTGCTCATCTGTCGCAACATACAAGAGCTTCACTGATCCTCTCTACACCATATCCCTGATATAGTGATATTTGATCTCGATATGCTTCGACCTGTCATGGAACACCGGGTTCTCAGACAACTTCACACAACTTTGGTTGTCACAGAAGATATAGGTAGCATCCAACGGGAGATCAAATAACTCAGACAGTAGCTTCCTAAGCCATACTACCTCACAACTAGCCGAACAAGCTGCACATACTATGCTTTAGCTGTACTCAGTGCTACGCAGGATTGCTTCTTGCTAAACCAAGAGATTGCACCTGATCCCATACTGAAGCAGCACCCCGAAGTGCTCTTCCTATCTACAACACTGCCTGCCCAATCTGAATCAACATAACCCTCCAGGTTAAACCTTTGATTCACATCATACTTGCGCCCATAATCAATCGTAACCTTCATGTACCTCAGACTATGCTTTACAGTAATCAGGTGAACATGTCTAGGATCTGTCAGAAACTAGCTCAAGGTGTTCATCGGAAAGAAAATATCTGGTCTCATGTTCGTCAGGTACATCAAGGACCCAATCATTTAATGATACACTATGACATCAACTGACTCAAATGAAGCATCACTCAATAACTTCAGGTTCGATGCCATAGGTGTGGCCATGCCTTGCAGTCCATCATCCCGAACCGCTTCAAGATCTCTACTGCATACTTCCCTTGTCCAAGGAAGATCCCATCTGCACTCTACCACACCTCCATTCCTAGAATGTAATGCATCATCCCCAAGTCCTTCATCTCGAACTCGGCAACAAGCTTCCTCTTGGTGTTGGAAATCAACCCATCCTCACTTGTAACAAATAGGTCATCCACATACAATAGTAGTATCACTGGATTGCCTTCCTCAACCTTGTAGTAAAGGTTGGAATCCACTTTACTCTTAGTAAATCCCAAACTGGATAGGAAGCTGTCTATGCTACCATACCAAGTCCTAGGGGATTGCTTCAAGCCATACAAGGATTTCTTCAACCTGCACACATATGACTCCCTATCATGTGTCTCAAAACCAAGTGGCTGCTCCACATACAATTCCTCTTCGACTACACCATTCAAGAAAGCTATCTTGACATCCATCTAGTGTATCTTCCACTTCATCACTAAGCCAGAGCAAGTACTGTTCTCATGGAAATGTATCTGGCTACAGGAGCAAAAGTTTCTTCATAATCTATTCCCTCTTTCTAGGAGAATCCATGAGCTAGAAACCTCTCCTTGTATTTCTCTATGCTACCATTTGCAACATGCTTGATCTTATAGATCCACTTGAAAGTCACAACAGACTTCGCATTTGGTCTTGGGACTACATCCCAAACATCATTCTTCATGATTGACTGGTATTCCTTGACCATGGCATCCTTCCATTCTTTCTTTTTTGCTACTTCCTCATAATTGGAAGGCTCTTTGCTCATAATGTCACAGAGTAAGGCAACATAGATGGTGTGAGACCTTGTCCTTTTCCTTTCTCTGTGTTCCTCCTCTGGAATACCATACCTTTCAGCATCTTGGATGAGCTCCCTAGCCCATGCAGGTTTCCTCTTGTGAGATTTCTTCTCACGGGGTGGATCTACAGGTTCTTTTGGATCTTCTATTTCACGATCCACTTCTGGAATTGCTTCATTCATGGTGATGTCTTGTGTTTTGGGTATCCTTCGTTATTCATAGTCTTCAATAGGTGTCTTCCTTGATTTGATGTAAGTTGAGTTTTCATCAAAAGTCACATCCCTGCTGATGTCAATCTTCTTGAACCCTGGAAAGTAGATTCTGTATGCCTTTGAGCTTTCACTGTACCCCACGAATATACCCTTCTTTCCTGAAGGATCTAACTTTGTCCTCTTTTCTTTTCGAACATGTGTGAATACTGGACAGCCAAATATTCTGAGATGGCTAACTTTTGGTCTCTTACCAGAGAAAACTTCTTCTGGTGTTTTATTGTCAAGTATCTTGTGTGGTGTTCTGTTTTGTACATATAAAACTGTCCTAGTTGCCTCTGCCCACAGGTACATGGGTAGATCTTGGTCATGAAGCGTTGCTCAAGTTGCTTCCATGATTGTTCTATTCTTCCTTTTTGCAACCCCATTCTGTTGTGGATTGTAAGGAGTGGTTAACTCCCTCTTAATCCCTGAATCACTGCATAGTTTCTTGAAGTCACCTAAGGTGAATTCTCTGCCATTGCCGGATCTAAAGATCTTGTTCTTCTTATCAGTTTGATTTTCTATCAAGGCTTTGAATTCCTTGAACTTATCAAACACTTCATCTTTGTTCTTCAAGAAATAATCCCAAGTCTTCCTAGAGAAATCATCAATGAAAGAAACATAGTATACATATCCACTCAAAGGACTAGATGACACTGGTCCGCATACATCATAGTGGATAATCTCCAAGATTCCTTTTGCATTATTTTCACTGCTTGGAAATTCCTTCTTTGTGTTCTTTCCTTTTGCACATCTTTTGCAAACACCTTCATGCTTTGACTGGATTTTAGGAATACCTTCTACTACTTTACTTGCAATTGGTAGTGCCCTATAGTGCACATGAGAAAGCCTTCTATGCCAAAGTTCACTTGGCTCCATGGATTCATGTACCATGGCATGTTCAGGTTGTCCCTTCAATTTGTACAATCCTCCCTCTTGCTCTCCAATCACTACTGCATCATCAATGGTCTTACCTTTAGGCCACATAAGTAATTGGCCATCCACAAATGTAACTCTCATCCCTTTTGCATCCAAAGATGATATGGAGAGAAGATTCTTCTTGAGTACAGGTACATATAGAACATCTTGCATCTTTAAAGACTTCTCAGAGTCTAGCTTGTAAGAGGCTTCACCACTTCCTTTTATAGGGTATTGATAGTCATCCCCAAGTTTCACCTTATGAGGTGACTCATGTTCAGATAGGTCCATAAGAGATTATTTGAATTCCATCATATGTTTAGAAGCCTAACTATCAATAAGCCAATCATTACACCCATGTGTAAGAGTACCTGTGAGAGCAGAAATTAGAACATATTCATCGTCACTTGACGAGTCTTCACTTTCTACGTTAGCCTTTTTCCTGGGAGGTTCATCATCCTCAGCAGCATGAGCATGATACCTCTTCTTGTTGTTCTTGTTGTTGTTGTTGTTGAAGCCCTTTTTGTTCTTGGAACAATCTACAACAAAGTGTCCCTTCTCATTACATGTGAAGCATCTCAGATCTTTCTTATACCTTTGATGGTTGTGAAAATATTTCTTGTGATGAGATGGCTCCCTCTTGGGCTTGCTCCTTTTGGTGTGAGCTGTGAGAGCTTGGTCTTCACTTCCCATCTTTTCTTCTCGAGCTACAAGCCTAGCTTCTTCTTGAGAACATTCCTCCCATAGTCTACTGAAAGAGATCAACTTCTTTCTTGCACAAATACCTTGGATGAAGGAGTCCCATGACCTAGGTAGGCCATTCAAAGTGGTCATGACTATTTCTCCATTCTCCACTGCTTCAAGTTGTTCTTTGATTTGAGAGACCTTAGTAAAGTAGGATTGGATGGTCTCTCCAGTTTGGAACTTTACCCCTTTCAATCGATTCTGCAGAGTCATCTTCCGATTTATGTTCTTACCTTCAAACAACTTAGTCAAAGAGTCAAACACCTCCTTAGGTGTCTTTAGGGAAGACACATGGGGTATGAGATGGTCCCTAATAGAATCAGCAATGATTCTCTTGGCTTTGACCAAGTTCTTCTTGTGTGAGGCTTTAGCCCCATCTCCCTCTAGAACTGGAACCTCCTCACTTATGTAAGTGTCCAACTCATTCTCTTCGATGATTAACCCAATCCTATACTTCCAGGATCGGAAATTATCAGCCACTTCAAGCTTATCCTCAAGCTTGGTATGGTGAGACATCTTAAAGAGTAATTCAAATGGAAATAAAAAGATTTAGGTCTTACCACTCAATTTGCTAAAAACTAGATCTGGAGCTGGATTAGGGTTTGTCAGAGAAACCCTAAAAATTCAAACTTTGAATTTGAAACTTCTGAAAGGATAGAAAGATGCACCTTGCTGAGCTGGTCAAGCTGGTATACTCTGATTTTGAGATCTGCAAAATTTGACCCCTCAAAATTGCCTTTGAAACTTCTGGATTCACTAGACAGGACCCCGAACTAGGGTTTGATTTTCCCGGAGCTTCACCCAACCAAAAAGTTTGATATTGTGCTCTAAACTTTGATTTTACTGAGGAGCTTCCAGCCGTGGTCTCAGATTCCAAAAATTCCAACTTTCTCTGAAACCCTAATTTCCTGTAGCAGTGACGGGCCAAAAACTAAAAATGCTCAGAATTGAATTATGTCTTGACAAAAAGATGCACCCTTTCTAGGAGAGTCAATCTAGCCTCCTTCCTTTGATGATCTGTGGATAAAAACCCAAAAATTAAGAAGCCCTAGCTTCCGCAGCTGCACAGTGCCTTCTTCTTAGGTCAGCTCTGATACCATGTTAATTTTTTGATAATTTCGGTCAATATTATCTAGGATCACTAAGAGAATACATGTGCAGCATAACAATCATAACACAAGAGACAATAGACAGAGAGTTTCCTCTGGGAAAACCAAGAAGGTGAAAAACCCCACAACTTCCTCAGAGATAGAATAAGCCACAAACCAAGATCACAATTATCAAACCCAAAGAGATGTCTCTAGCAGATGCTCCTCCTCCTCCACTTGTGCACCACTTTCTCTCTTAGCTATGCGAGCTTGAGAAGTGAGTGAATGAATAGAATGAGAGACACAACCTCTCTATTTATACACTGCCTTGACTTTCCAATAACCTAACAGGGCCGACTTGCTAATGAAGTCTAATAACCCAACCACATGACCTAACTAGGGTCGACACCACACTGGTGGTCTAATAACCCACCAATACAAATGATGACACTTACAATGTAACTTGTGACACTTGCAAATACAAATGACGACACTTACAATGTAACTTGCGACACTTGCAAATACAAATGATGACACTTCCAATCAAAGGAATAATACATCTATGTTGGATATACAATAAAGTACAAATGTAATATACAAGTGAATATCTTCCGAAGTAAGAAATACATCAACATGATTTTTATGAGCCTGAAAAAGAGATAAAATATAACTCGGTGACTTATTCTCATGTTTTTACGGGCACGAGAAGGAACAAGGACTCAACTCGATGCCTTTAATGCGTAATTTTAACGAGCGTGATAATAGCATAAAAAATGCTCAAAGACTTGTTCACACTTGATAAGAAGCACAAAAAGTATACGATGGTCACCAGCATAGTCAAAACACCAGTTTCCACTATCTTCAAGCTGCAGGAACCAAGTTAGGGTTCATTACAAGTTTTAAAACATAAAAATAAAGTCAACTATAGTAAAATACCCACAAAATACCAAAAATTAAGAAGTTTGAATATAAAAGGGGTAAATAGAAAAATTCTTTACCATTGTATTTTTTACCAAGTTGGAATAGTGAAAAGACCTCTTTGGAGATCGATCTTTCAATGATGATTATAGAAGCCTCAGTCAGCCTATCAACCTCCCGTCAGTAGCGGGTAAGCCTAAATCCCATCCTCTACCTTTTCAATGGTTTGAATTTTTGGTTCTTATGCAAATGTTTTGGGTTTTTGACTTCATTTTGGAGGGGAATTTGTGCGCCCTGGGCGATGCGCTTTCCCCTTTCAGGAAGTGCATCGCTAGGGGAACGACGCACCTCTCACACGGGAAAAGTGCGCTGTTGGCACAATCTCTGCACATGCAGGGTATGTCAGCACAGTTTGGCTTTCAAAATAAATAATGGAGGCCAAAAAACAAACTCCAAAGCATTGAACATGGTCTAATACTTATCTTATTGATGTTTATGTAGATATTGGCCACCAAGATGGTCTAATGGAAGGAGCGTGAACACAAACTTGAAGATGCACAAGAAGAAAATGACTCACACTCTGTAAATAATTTGGGGGGCCTGTGGATTACTTAAATTTTTTCACGTTCAAGGGATGAGGGCGCAAGTGCAGTTACTTGATTATCTGATCTGACTATGGTACCCAGATCAACAGTTCTTCAGGGTAGATGCTCACATCCTTACTTTGGATGTGGAGGACATATATTTTCTTACGGGCTTGTCGACACATGGGGCCTCTGTATCACTATCTGGACCTCAGGGTAGTGAACATAATACAAAGAGTCTTATTGCATAGTTTTGTACGTCGGAAACACAAATGTTAGGTGCGAAAATTCCCATAAAAAATATATGGGATCGACCTCTGAGGATCGTAATTTTTTCTATTGAGCGAGTGGCAGGAAGCAGGGCTCCTCATGAGTTTGAAATATCAACTAACCAAATGCTGGAGGGGTGATTCTAAAAAATTTGGATATGGCTCCATCGTGATATCCTTCTTCCTGGAGAGGGTTCCACTACTCCGTCCGTAGGTTGAGCTTGATTATTTGGATCCACGAGATCCACATATTGTGAGGTGGTCAGAGGTGATGGCCTGCCTTGGAGGTAGTGGACCTATGATCACATATGGGCCAACCTTCTTCAGGTGGTTACAGGGGCATCTCCTCATGGTCGAGGACTATTCCTATGTGGGTATTGACTTCAAAGGGGATCTTGATCTGGCTCTTTGAGAAGGATAGAAATGGGGATGCATTAGTAAGAAATATACTCTCTTTTTCTTGATGTATTTTGTAATTTTTATGTATTTTGTGTAGTACTTGTATGTCATATCAGGTCCATGCAGATATTGGTCCATCCCAATCGGCGGGTTCCTCTCCGATCGAGAGGAGAGGAGTTGTTCGAGAGATGGAAGCAATCCATTAGGAGGAAGTGGAGTAACTGGATGATCTGGAGGATAACCTCCATATGTTGACTGCCAATATACCATATATCTCTAATGATGATCCTCCATAGCACTACCAAGGTAGGACAACTGGAGTTTCTGGACAATTGGGTCGGCTACTCCGTCGAGTGGCGAGGGCCATTATATGCTTTCATGAGAATATTTAGGGATATGATGCATGTATGATGATATACTGGAAGCCATAGGATTCAGATTTTGTAGATATGACCTACTGAAAGCTTATGGGATTCAAATTTTTGTATCAATACCACTTTTTGTATAACATTTTACTAGACATGATATATATATATATAAGCACTCTATAGTGGTTTTATACACATGTTTCTATGATGGATTTTGGATCTTACAAATGTTTGTTTATACACTATGAGTAGTTTACATGTTCTGTTGTTTTATGCATCTTTAAGAAAAATGTTTAGGAATGTGCAATGTACCAATCTAATACAAAATTAGCTAAGGAATCAGAAACTATGTTCATGTTTCTTAGAATATGTAGGTATTGAATGGACTCAAAAGACCTTTCCAATAGGTTTACTCGCCGAAATAAGCGGAGCAATATGGGTTCATGGATAGCGTAGACACAGTTCAGATGAGAGACCACTAACTGTGAATCATGGTAGATAACGATGTAGTCCACACCAAGGGAAAAGCATTGGTCAATAATCCAATCACCGCGTGATACTCGGTGGCGTTATTGGTTGCAGCACCTAGGAAAATTCCTCCTGAGCTTGTTAGTTCACCGACAGGGTAATATAGTACCCATGCAACCGAAGTGAGGTTGCGGGCGTGTCGGCTAGTGTTTTCCGTGAATCCATATCATGTTGACATCTGCACATCCAGGTTGAACACGGTATAAGCGCAAAATCGAGATAAGATTGTAACACACTAAAAGAAAGTGTCACACAAAAAACACATGTCATGTATAGTATATACAAAGTACTAATGAAAAATAACTTAAGAATGGTACCACTTTAGGTAGAGCCTATTGTGAGGCTCCCCTAGGGGTATTCCGTCATAATCGACTAATTCATAGGCTCCCTTTTCCAAAATGAGTTTACTACATATGGACCATACCACATGGACTAAAGTTTTCCTTCCCCCATATTATCGTGTTTTTGGTCGTAAGGACCAAATCACCCTTGTTGAAGATACAGGGTTTTACGGATTTATCGTAATGGGCCTTGATGCATTTCTTATGTGCTTCGTTAGCTAGATCTGCATCACGGTGGGTTTGGTCGGGTTTTTCCAAGTATAAGAATGGTTCTTCCTCAACAATTATCTTTGGTAGGAGTTCGACAACTAGTTTTAGAGATGGAATCTTGCACTCAATAGGAAATACTGCCTCTAGTCCATACACCAGCTGGAAGGCTGTGAAACCAGTGGCATTTTTGATGGAATTCTATATGTCCAAAGCGCTAAAAAAAGCATCACATGCCAATTTGACTTTTGTGTACCCACCATGCATTGAATCATGGTTTTCAAGACCTTGTTAATGGCCTGTACTTGTTCATTTGATTGAGGATAGTAGGGGGTTGAGTTTTCATGCTGAAAACCCAACTTAGCATTTAGTTCATCCACCATCTTGTTTCGTAAATGTGATCCATGATCGGTGACGATGGCTTGAGGGTCTCCGGATCTCGCATTGATATGCTAAAACATAAAGAGTGCGACAGTTTAAATGTCTTCCTTGTATGTAGGCATAGCCTCGTCCCATTTGGTAAAGTAGTCAACTGCGACAATGAAATAACCATGACCCCCTGTTGAGGTAAGTTTACAGTGCATGAAATCTATGCCCCATTTTGCAAAGGGACCAATGGCGATAACTAGATGAAATGGGGTTGGGTGTGAGCACTTTTTATAATGATCAATTTGGAAAGGAGGACACTTCTTTACCACCTCTATATAATATTTGAAAATGGATGGCCAATAGTATCCAACGCGTAATATTTTTTGGGCTGTAGCCATTCTAAAAACATGACCACCACATGCCCTTGAGTGGCAATCATTTAGGACATGCTCGGCCTCCTCATGAGTTAAACATCGTAGAAGAATGGAATCAATGCCATGACAGTATAGTGTATCACCACTTATTAGGTAATATTTTTTCATGGTGATGGGTATGGTGGCGTTCATTATGGGATAAGTGAGGACCAAATCGTTGGGTTTGGAGATACAATGTGATATATCCATACCAAGGGTCAGAAGTACTAATAAAAAACAAGGACTCATCGGCGAGAGAATAAAAGGGATCAGATTCTTAATCAATATGGGGAATATCGAAAATGAGCTCCGCAAATACCAAAGACTTTTTGGATTTGGCCTTCTCAAACTGAAGATCGAATTCTTGGAGAATTGCGATCCAACATGAATGATTGCCTCCTAATACCTGACGCATAAGAATGTGGTACGTAGGGTTAGAGTTAGCAATAATGGTAGTAGTGCGGAGTAGGATATAGTGATGAAACTTATGAACAACAATGACTGCTTCTAGAGCTAACTTCTCTACATGCCAATAACGGGCTTTAGAGTCGATGAGAACCTTACTAAGGTAGTATATCACATGTTCCTGCGCGTTTCTATCTTCATGTACTAAAACCATAGAAATAGTTGAAGTAGAGGAGGAAAGATAAAGTATGTAATCCTTGGTGTAATCTGATGGTTGCAAAACGGGCATGCGAGTATTCTCATATTTGATATTGTTGAAGCCCTGTTGGGTGTAGTCTTCCCAAATAAAGGACGTCCTTCTTCAACAATTGCATGTGTGTATTTTCCACAAAATTGTACATGAAACAACATAGGTAGTTTTCCTCCCCTTGCAAAATTTGAAGCTCCATAATATCTGTGGGGTTTGGTAGCGAAACAATGGCCTCTACCTTGAGAGGATCAATGTGGATCCCATATTTGGAAATAATGAAGCTTAGGAGGAATCCAAACTCTACACAGAATATGCACTTATGAGGATGTAAACGGATATTAAATCATTGATATATGAGGAATACAACCTTCATATGTTCGATGTGGAAGTCACGATGATGTGAATGAGCAGGAAGATCGTCAAGATAAGGTTCCAAAAAATCCTTGACATCATGAAAGGAATACAACATGGCTCGTTGGAACGTAGCACCATCATTTTTAAGGCCAAAGGGGAGTTTGCGATATGCAAATGTATGCCATGGAAAGATGAAAGCATTTTTATGTTGGTCAGCTGGGTGGATTTCAATCTGATTATAGCCAGAGAATCCATCCATTAATGAAAATATGACACTTTAGACACAATTGTCAATGATTTGGTCGATAAATGAGTTAGGGTAATTGTCCTCAGAACAAGCCTTATTCAGATCCTTGTAATCAATGTAAACTATAATGGTTACCTATTTCTTGGAAACCGGGACAACATTGGAGATCCAATCCATTAATGTAACAGGATAAATAAACCCATCTTTCAACATATTTTCGATTTCTGATTTAATAGCTACAGTCTTCCTAGGGTGCACTAGACAAAGTTTTTTCCGAACAGTTTTTGTGTTGGGATATGTTTGAATCTCATGCATAACAATAGCAGGATAAATCCAGGGCATTTCCTTGTAGCTCCATGCAAATACATCATGAAAATTTTTAAACAAGGCTATAAAAGTTTTAATTTAATCGGGAGAACAAGTTTGTCCTATGTGAATATTTTCCAAGATGCCTGGTTTTACCGAGATGCCTATAGTAATGGTAGGCATGATGTTTTCCATATTCCCCTCGGTTACCATATTCTGGGTAAGAATAGGAGATTGAGGGTGAAAAGAAACATATGGTGAAATGATAGTACCATTCCAAGAGGTAGAAGGAAGGACAATCGATGATGACGTTATTCCCATGGGGGCTCATCCAAGCTCATAATCTCCATGATTGACTCATCAGAATGAAACGTATGGAGTAGAGGATCAAGTGATGCTAGGGATGATTTCCACCGTGGTGGCAGAGAAATTGCAGTAGATTCCACTATAGAGTGGACATCTGGTAAATCGGGTGCTGATTGGATGGCCTCGGCGGGGCTATGAGGAATCATGTCTCCAATCAAATACACATGATTAGGATCGGGCACAACCCATTGGTCTATTGAGTTGAAAGAGGTTGGGATCATATATGAGATCATGTTCACCGTGGAAACATGGTTTGGGGGATATGGTGTTGTAAAAACTCCCATTAGAGATGATTCTTTGAGGAGTCCTACTCCCACACTCTCATATATTTGTGAAGAATGGCCCAAAAGAGGGACATTATCCGTAGGATAAGTAGTGGTTTCTGGTGTAAAAAAATCTAATTGGTCATTGTGACAATTTTCCCGTGATGGGGAAATTGCACGATGCAAAAGATAGATGATGTGACCACGGTCATGGCATAAAACCAATTTTGACCTAATAGAAAATTATAATCCAACGGGGTGGCAACTACCTCCACATTAATGGAAACATTCTTACCTCCCAAATCTATGGCTAATGATTGTAACAGCCTATGCAGGGGTTGAAATCCATGTCCATCGAATGCTTTCAATGTGGTGGGGGTACGGTTCAACTCAAGAGAGCCAATGGCTCTCTAGCAGGATAGTGACATAACAGAAGTAGAGACTCCTTAGTCCAAAATAGTATGATGGATACTTTTCCCAGAAACATTGGTAACAATTTGAAACGCTAGTTGGTGGGAAAGCCTTGGGTTGAAATACTCTAATTTGAACATGATGGTGTTGGAGGAATCGGGATCTACAGTGCCTATAGAAGATAACAAGGTCTTATGCTGATTGGGGTAGTTTTGTAAGAATTCTAGTGCCGACATAGCACAAGGAGTGTGGGCTAGATCCTCTACAATGTTGTAGTTTTGAGCGGCCCTAGAGTTGGGATTGAAAACTTATTTTCTAATTATGCTTTTTGGCAGACACAATATTGAATCTGGTAAAGGTTTCTCTATGACCAGATGTCATGTCCCAAATTTGGAATTGGGTCACAATGGCCTAATCACATTAGCCATATTCATTAGAGTTTGTAAAATTGATGTTAAGGGTGAAATAATTGCCAAGGAGGAAAATTACTAGTTTCCTAGGTTTGGGGTGGAAGCTTTGGGATTTGGAATAAGGGGGATAATAAATGATGTTTAGACATTAGAAGGGTTCAAGTATTTAATAAATAGAGTGAATAAAGAAATTCAAGAGAAATCGTAGGTGACAAATGGTTTTGGAGACATATGGAGGATGTGGGACCCACACTAGCTTGATTTTTCATAATACATGGTATCTCTCTTTTGCAAATTTGAATTAATGGGAATGTGAACACTCTTGGGTGAGTTGGTAAGTCATAAAACATGTCATTGAGCATCTTAGGTCGAATTGGGCAGGATTGGTAACCTCCATGGAAGATAAAGAGTCAAAGTGGAAGTTTGTGGACACTTGGGCTAGATTCCCTAGCCCCTATGACACCAATGATGGAGCATCTATGACAACTATGATAAATTGTAGACCTGACCTCTGACATCTGACCACTATGACATGTCATCCCCAAAAATAGGCTCAAGGAAGGTGAATTTGGGAGTTGGAGAAGCCAAAGAGACTCAAAATCGAATTTGGGAGAAGATGGAAGGTTGGAACTAGGAGACAAGTGGCAAATGTGGAATATTTCCTAAATGGAAATCTATTGAATCTATTGAGAGGATTTCGACCATTAGAAGGCTAATATTGGTTATAAAATGTAGAAATGAAGTATGATAATATCTTTTGATCATTTGTAGAATTTGCAATTGCATTTGTGAAGAGGGAGAGCTAGTGGATGACTAGTTTCTTGCCTTAGCCAATTTCGAGGGTGAAAGATTCCTATCCAAGTTGGTAATTGGAAAGGCCATTCAGACCTTTCATTTGACACTTTAATGGAGTCTTTATTTGAAGTTTTAAGCTACAGGGCAGCTCATGGTTTCTTCTATTGTAGCTCACTCCAACCATTTCCAGTTTTGATGGCATATTCTTGATCCTTGAGGGAGGGCATTTTTGGTGAGCTATTGTACTCTTTGGGGAAGCTTTTAATGCCCCATTTATTTTTTAATATGAATTAAATACTCTTTTATTCATCTCCAAAAATTTTCAGGTCGAAATTCCAAGTAGAAATGTATAAATCTCATTTTTAATGGAAGAACAATGCCATTTCTCCACTACCTTGTTATGAGCCAATGTATTGATGATGATTTCGAATGAATGGATGATTCTCTGATATATTTGTGATAAATATACTGAAATGGATGTCTTCTAAAAGTTTCATGTACTGTACTTGAGAATTTGAAGCATTTTTACTCAGTTTAGTTGTATTGGGAGGTGAAATAGTGCCATTCCCCCAAGGGTCGAATTGGGGATTTTTGCAGTTGAATGGGAGAGGGTGAGAACAGTTGTAATAATCCATTAATGGTGCATATGAGACTTTAATAAAATAATTAACACATTACATACCTCTATTCATAAATTTGAGTGGGTTTGGAGGCATTTGGGAAGCCATTTTCAGTACTTACCCCAGGGGATTTGAACCCCAAATTACTAGTAAAATTGCATAATTGGTCCAGAATCTTAAGAGAGTTTGCAGAGGTATTTTGGTGGACATATGTCATCCATAAAAATCATATTCAAGTTCTAATATCATTCATACACCTTACTTGAATATTTGAAGGCATTTGGAGTCAATTTGAGACCTAGAGACCAATACTAGTCAAAGGAAAATCACTAGTAAAGTTACCTACATTGATCAGAATTGAAAGAGGATTTGTAGAATTATTTTAAAGGTCTAAAGGAATCCCTAAAACACATATTTATGTTCTAATATCATTCATATACCTTCTCAGAATATTTGGGATCATTTGGGGCAAATTTGGGACCTAGAGATCAAAACTAGTCAAAGGTCGAACTAGGGAAAAAAAGTGGAAAATTGCAATTTTAATAAAATTCCTAATAAGGGACATTACACCAGAGGACCTTGAGGTGAAGGAATATGGGATGTAGATGTGGAGGATTTTTCATTATTACCTCTATTGGATTCCTTGTCCCACATAGAGTCATATGTGCGTGACCTGGTGGATAAGTTGACCGTTTTGCTTTGCATCATGAGAACATGAGCGATTGTGGATGGTTCTCCTTGAGAAGGAGGTGGTGGTTGTGCAATAATTTGTTGTTGTTGAGTCAGGAAGGGATCAATTAAAATTGCGGGTGTGGGGTTTCCCTTAAAAAAAAATTGCACTTCTTCACAATGTGGACATTCTTTTGTGAAGTGATCGCCACTTCACAGCAAACAAGTATATTTTACCTTCCGCTTTTGTTTCACATCCTTGGGATTATTTTGGGCTCCCGCTGATGAGAATATTTCTTGGATTTACCCTTCTTATTTTTTCCATTGAATTTTAGAGGTGAAGCAGATTGAACTGAATTCACTTCCTTAGTGGAAGTAGGGTTGGGTGATTGATTGGTGTTCATACCAGCCTATGGCGAGGATGGAGTCAAACTATGGTGGTTTTGTGATCCACCTGATTGGGTAGCAGGATGGGAATGAAAAGAACCAATGATTCCATCGGTGTGTGATCCCGTAGGGGGTTTTGTTGGTTCGTGTGTATGGTGTGGGGAATTAGGGATAATGTCATATAATGTGCTAGATTAAGCATATGCTAAGTCTAGATATTGGGCACATGAAATAAATTCTTCTTTTGTAACGTATAGTCCCATAGCCACATCTTTAGCTATGATAGGTAGTAAGGACTTCGTGAACCAATCAGCGAGTAACTGGCCTGGAATGGGAGATTTAATAAGACAACGTATTCTTCTCCACTCATGAATATGATCTGAAATGTGAGTGGAGGTTGATTGTCAGAGGAAGGTCAAAAAATCCGTGTCGGTTTCATAGTAGACCGGTAGTTGAAAATGAGTCAAAAAGGCCATAGCTAAAGATCGAAAGTAGGTGAAAGAGTGTGGTGGTAACTCAATTTACCACTTTGCAGCAGTACTGGTGAGGGTTCGTTGAAACAGCCTCAGATGGATAGAATCGTTCATTAAGAAGTTAAAGGAGCACCACAAATGATAAGTCATTACGTGGTTTTTAGGGTCCTCACTAGGTTTGTCGTCGAATTTCGGTATGTCTGATGGTAACTTCACAGGAATAGTTGGACAATTTATACCATGTTGGATGGGATCGTTGGTCAAAAGGGATAGATCCGACATATCTAACGTAGCCAGGAATGGTAATCATTGGTTTGGCTGTGGATACTAGTAATATTTATAAGGCATCTGGGTACTAGTAGGACCATGAATCGAATGATTGTAAGGTCCTCCCATAAAGTGTTAGTCATATGGAGGTGGGCCTACTGGATTAGGAGGTGTACCTGAAGGTGGTCCTCCTCTGGAGTAAGGGGGTCTTCCACCGGATTACAGGGGCCCTCCGTGTGGAGGTGTTGGAAGTGGGACATGTGGTGGGGGAGGATGTGGGATAGGTGGTGGGAGTGGAGGGGGTAGGGGGGTGGTCTTCTAGTTGTAGGTCCAGTAGGAAAAACATTATGATAACCCCACGGGGTGTTCATGTTTCTGGGATAGGGTAATCCAAGAAAAATATTCCCTTGATATTTTTGACCTATATAAATGTTATGATTGCCTGGGTATGTATGCCCCCATGGGGTTTGGGTCCAAGTATATGGGCCCCCCATTTGATGTGTTAACGTAGGTTTTCCCATGGCTGGGAGTGAACTTCCAACCATATTATAGTTCATGTGTGAATAATATCCTCCCCTCACATTTTGTCCCCTAACTGGATGATGCTCCCTAGTTAGGTTTTGTCCACTGACTAGGAGTTGTCCCCCAATTGAAAGTTGTTCACTCATAGGAGTATTCCCAGTAAGCATATGTTGACCACTAACTATAGGTTGACCCATACTCATATGTTGACTACTAACTAGGGGATTACCTCCGCTCAATTTTTGAGGTGGAGGTGGTCCGCTAGTCATGAAATTAATAGTAGCTGAAAGTTTCCCTCCATTTGTTGGGGTCAAGTGCGGTGTGGAACCGACCAAATTTTCTAGAGATGTACCAGATGAAAAATATGGTTGGCATGGTTCATAAGTGGTCATAATAGTTGTGGATATTCCTGGTGAATAAAAAGAAAAAGAATGTATGTGGGAATGTTGTTCGAAGACTGGTACTTCTGGATCGGGTCTTGGAAGAAAAATCTAGTGCCTAATATGGTCACCGAATGTACGTAAACAATCAATGGTCTCGTAAACTGATGTGACAAATGCGTTGTTAGGAATGCATTGGGGATGGAAATGGCACGGTGGATTTCCACCATCGGAAGTGAACCAAAATAAAAAATATCATGGCCTAGGGAAGTTCCCCAGAATGATGTGGTTGGACCAAAAGCGGTCTTTATCGGGTAGTCTGGTGGTCGATTGAAAATCCAATTAGTAGCTCTGGGGATACCGTCAAGCGAGTGATGAAAATATGTGTCATGCAGAGGAGGTTGTTCCAATAACAAAGGTCCCATAGGATCAGTGATAGGTGGATTTATAGGAGGAGAATAGTTTACTCTTATTTCAATATTAGGATTTTCTTCTCCCCGTGATTATGATGTCATCGTTTGATCCATACTTTCTCCTGAGTTCTCCTCTGGTTAAGGGGATATTCAAGTGGAAAATTTAGTATCATGCGGGACCTTCTCAGGGGATGATGAACCAGGGCGGCTGATGTACATGGAAAGAAGGTTGTTCGATATACCGACTGGTACATGAAAGAACTACAATTCCCCAGGATGCAGTGCAGGAAAATAATGACAGCTGCTACGTTTTAAGACGTCAAAACACGTCTCTAACCTAGCATACAATTTTCTATACAATTTCAACCTAGGCTACCGCTTGATTTTATCTTGTACGGTTAGGTGAATGCATGAAGTATAGACTTGGAATTTAAACAAGATAAAAAACTAATCTATATGAGATGCAAGTCCTCGTTTTTTCTTTTGATGAAAACTAATTAAGTTAAGGAGAAGTATTTTCTTTCCCGATAGAAAAATGAAAAAAGTACCCCTACTTTCTTTCTCCAAATTAACCAAAAGACTCAAAAGTACTCTTTCAAGTAATCCAACAAAAAAAGAAAATAACACACCAAATCGAAAATATTTTTCTCTTTTTCTTTTCAAGTTAAGAAAACCTATGAGCAAAAAATGAAAAGATGAATTTCTGTTTCGATTACAATAACTCTAATTCCGAAATGAAAATTAAAAGAAGAGAGAAAATAGAAAATCTAAGAGCTTTCACTAACTTTTGGAATACTTTGAGGAGGCCTAAATGTGCTCAAAACTTCCAAGGAAATTAAAAAAAAAAAAAATTAAACCAAGAAGCCATAAGCATTAATAATTTTTAGCTTTTTCAAAGATTGTTAAACGATTATTTCCAAAACATGGAAAAATATTTGCAACAATTCCAAGCAATGTGTTTGAAACAAAGATAATAAGGAAAAAAATTTACTTTCATGCTGATGTACTCAATGAATCTAAGAATTACACCACTCTTTTAACCTTAAATCCATACAACTACAGAATGTGTCCTACTGCAATCTTCAACCAATTGGAAATTCTCAAGAAATATTAATCACCCCAGATCTCGAGACAATCACACAAAATCACACCAAACTTGCAAAAATATTAACAACTGACTATTAGAGGGATGAAAAATAAGAGTGAACAAATCAGATAACCTGAGAGGGATTCACAAGACTGAACATACTCGTGATGGATTGAAATTTCCCAAAACCAGAGTAACACTCACTTGACTAGCTAGGACTCCAATCAAACTTTAAACTTCAACAAAAAACTAAAGACAAAGAACATTGTGTCTAGGAGACTCTGGGACTCTTAAGGACAACATACAAACCTCAACAAACCAAGAAAAAATCAATTTGAGGGATTTTTCAAACTTGTGCACCAGGTTTTGAAAAGCGTCGCACTCTGTAAGGGTACACGAGGCATCCGTGATGCAAGCTTCCTGAAGGTAAGGTGTGCCAGATTCACAACGATGCATGCATAAAATTGCCTAGGTGTGTCGGGCGGGATCCAGGTATGAAAAATGAAAAAATGTCAATAATCCAAAAGATAAAATACTTGAAAAAGATCCCAAACAGATTCTAGATCACCTAGAAGCTCTCTGATAATCAGATCCAATAAAGAAAGAGGCAATTAAGAGGCTAATCAGAAGGAAATAAAAAACCAAGAATCACAAGCAAATCAAAACTTATGGGCTATTCTCCCTAGAGGAGTCTCCAATTTTTTTTACGTACAATCAGTAAATGCAAACATAAACGAATCTCCCTAGTCAGAATGGTTCAGATCTAGAACAAAATAGGTACATAACATAGATAAATTCCCTAGATTGATCAAATTGCAAAGCAAGTTAAGAGATAACTCACCTTATAAACACAATTCCTTTCTCCTTGCTCGATTCAACCCCTTGATATCCAAACCTTCAACTGCAAAACATGAAACAAGTGGAAACAAACAAGCAGTGATGGCATATGATCATGAATCAATCTAGATTAGCAATCAAAGAATCCAATCCTAAAATCTATAATGACAAGAAGTTTTTGTGATGTATTTGTATTAATGTAATTATAGAAAGTACAAGGATATATTATTACAACGGAGCTTTAACGTCGTAACACCATGTGAATGATATTAGCATCAAATATCAAAGCTTTTCCTCCTATGGATGAAAGGGATCTCCTAGCAGAATTTCACCAGCATGTAGGTACTCTATCCTTCCTCTCTTAACCATGGAGAGGGGGTTCATATTTATAGGCCTAAAAGGATAGGATAGGTTGAGGATTTGTGGGATAAGCTTAAGGGATCATCCAACTAGGTAAGGGTATCGAGTGCCACCTTTCCTAAACAATAGGGAGAAGCCTCCACGCAACCAAAGGTTCAAGAAGTCGCTCGAAGCTTCTCTTTTTCCATTTTAACCAACAATGATGCACCTTGCACACTAGAAAATTGCATCATTAAAGGGTTAAACCTTTTGTTCAAGGGAAAATTGTGTCACTGACACGATCTATCAATGTGCAGAGCATGTCACATAAGTTCTGATGCACCTTTCTAATGAGCAGGGCGCGTCGGGGTGACAACAAAAAGTTGGAAGGTTAATATCAACTCTCCATTTGATCATTATCCCAAGTTCTTGAGGAATTAGGGAACATAAAGGACACATAACTCAACATGACTCAATTTTGGTGTAACACTCCTTTTGTCCCTCCTTCTCTCTATCCCTCAAAAACTATCTCTCCCTATCCGTCCTTCCCTATATATCCATCCCTCCCTAACCATCACAATTCCCTTCTCTCTCTCTCTCTCTCTCTCTCTCTCTCTCTCTCTCTCTCCGCTACTCCTCCACCTACACCTAGCCCCTATCCATCTCTCTCTTCCCCAACCACCTAACACCCCCACCTCTCTCTCTCTCATGCACTCTCACTACCCCTAACCCCCCTCATACTCTCCCTACCCATAGCCACACCCTCAAACTCTCTTTCTCTTTCTCTCCCCTACTCCCCCTACCCCTACCCCCCCTTTCTCTCTTTATGTATCACCTAATACCCCTCTAACACTTACCAACCCCCCATATCTCTCTTCTTTGCTTTCTCTCTTCCCCCACCCTTGTCTCTAATTTCCCTAATGATCCCTAAACCCCTACTCCCCCACCCTAATCTCTATCTATTTCTCTCTCCCAACCCCCCTCCTTCCCCTCGCCCCCATCTCTCTCTCTCTCTCTCACACACACACACACACACACACACTCAACCACCCATCTAATCCTCCACCTACCCCTAACCCCCACCCCTCTCTCTCATCCCCAACCCCCTATTCTCTCTCTCTCTCTCTCCCAACCCCATATTCTCTCTCTCACTCTCTCCCAACTCTCTTACCCCCTCTCCCTCTCTCCTTTTCTCCCTCTCTCTCTCTATCCCTCAATAACTATCTCTCCCTATCCCTCCCTAACCATCATTATCCCCCTCTCACTCACTCTCTCCCCTACTTCTCCACCTACACCTAACCCCCCATCCCTCTCACTCCACCAACCCCCTCCCCACCTCTCTATCTCCCTCACTCTCACTACCCCTAACCCCCCTCATACTCTCCCTACCCATAATCACCCCTTCCACCTCTCTCTCTCTCTCCCCCTAATCCTAAACTCCTCTCTACCTCTCTATATAACCTAACACCCCCCCTACCACTTACCAATCCCCTATGTGTCCCTCCCTCTCTCCCTAAGGTAAATTTGATGTCTATAACATCACACATACATTTTAGATCTAGAAAATGCATGCACATTTTGTAGAGCTAAAACATGCATGCATTTTGTAAAGCTAATACACGCATGCATTTTAGTTTTCACGGCACCCAAATAGGAGGAAAAGGGAAATTTGAATTTAAACAAAACACATTCATGTTTATTACCACCTAAATCGAGCCTCATCATGTGTTTGTGTGTCATCCTTGTTCCTATGTGTTTGCTTCGATGTTAGTTTCACGCTAACCAAACCTGTGCTATGGAATATGGTAAACCATAGTTAATTGGATATTTCATCCATTTTCTCAATATGTCTGTGTTTTACTTCTCATTACAGTATGCTACAAACAATCATTTTTAATGAAATTTTAGACCCAGATAACATTTTTTCTACAGATTCAAAATGTAATTAAAAATATATATATATATATATATATATATATATATATATATATATATATATATATATATATATATATTTTCTAATTTTATGTTTTTTTATTTTTTCTTGTGTCATAACTCCTTAACTCAAAAACACACAGTTAGTGTTTCTGACATAACTTTTTAGTTTCCCAAGAATTTTAAAAAAATGGTATGATGCACTACTCTACACCGACCTATACATGCTATAAAAAAACCATTCCATGATCATTTCATTGAGACCTTGAAAAGTTTCACCCACACTTGGCATACTCTTTTCAAGTTTTGATGAATTAAATAATTATAAATAATTATAAAATTATAAAATTTATTTTGGAAAAATAGTGCCACACTAGTACTATTTGTTCTCTATATGTCTATCAGTTTTTGTAGTTTGATTCCATCATTTAGGCACTTTAAGGTTGCACCCACAAGGACATATACCTTATCATTTTCCAACAAAAAAGTACCTATTTTAAAATATCAAACTTGAGATATTTATGAACATTTTCAATGGATAAAATCTATATATTCGGAAACATGATTCATTTTCCTACATTTCATTATTTTTACTGAAACAAAGATTCATTGTGTATGTATCTCAAAATATCTATGTAAGTTGAGGGATGCATGTTTTTTAAGTTTTTTATTGCATCTAATGCATCAAAATAGACCCTCATTAGCTTGCACTCATTATCCTGCACCAACTAATGTGCATTTCTAATTTTTAAAAAATTGGCGTGAATTACTTTTTCCACCTATGTGGTGGATTAGTTGTCCACTTTGGTTGTATGTTTATATTTTCAAACCTATAGGTTGGGCCCACAACTAACAAAACACATCCATTGTTTCATTTCCATGTTTTCCAACCTCGAACCTACATGTGCTTTACGTGTTTGTAGTTAATAAAATTTCACACACTTATAGAGATATGTGTGTAGATTTCAAATATATATATATTTTTTAGGAAAACAATATTGTTTTATATTTTTCTAATCATTTTTATTTGGTCATATGTCAAATTTCTAAAAAACATAGGTCTCTTATTCTCTTTGTAACTTTTGATTGGTTCACCTATTTTGAAAATGAAAAAGAACTCATACAAGTACAAATGAAGACCTGCACATTAAAATAATGTTCATTGATTTTGTTAAGCCCTCATAGTGGGGCCTAATGCTCCACCTTCTCATTCTAGAGCTTCACTGAATTTTTTTAATTTAAATGAATATATAAAATCAACATTAAAAATTATGGAAAATAGTGTTGCACAAGAACTACATGTTATCTATAACTCTACAAAAAAAATTCAAAAATTTTAGTGTTTACATACCTAAACTAGGGCCTAATGCGAACATATGCATTATGTTTTAGAAAAAAAGTAACATACCAATCTTAGGAGAACACCATTTTCTTGTATTTATATTAATTTTTCATAAATAAAAGGTATTTATTATGGAGGGTGATTGTTTATGTTTCATATTCTTACACCTTGTATTCATGTACTTCCAATATATATATATATATTAGTGATCATATTTCCGTTTTTTATTTATGTTTTTCTAGGTTTCTATTGCAATTAACATATCATAATTAGACAACATTACCTTCCAGCCACCCAATTAGTTGTTCGATTGTTTATTTGTTCTATAATTATTAATATTTGATTATTATGAATGCTTTTTTAATTAAATTATGATTGTAATTTATCGAGGGAGTTGTGGAAACTGAATATGTGGAGTGCATTCTTATACTTTAACTATGTGTGTATAATGCAATGATGAATAATTCATAAAAAAAATGTTATTCTTAGGATGTTTCAAGGAAAGAAAACCCCCATTCCCTCGTAAGAAAGAAGAAACATCAATAGGATCAGAGGATATGCTTGATCAAGGAGAGAGATATAGATATTATACACGTAATTATTGATAATAAAATGGTGAGGAAGAAGAATCAGCGGACATGGTAACCCTAGATGGAAGCGAACCTAGTAAAACACCTACACCACCCCTTAGGCATTTTGATCATAGTGAGGTAATTATAAATCCTATTAATTTAGATACTAGTATACATCATTGTTGCTAAGGTAGAGAAGGAAATATATAAAAAATTTCCTACAAAAAAGAATGAACCTTTCTCCATGAGGGAATCAAGATGTCTTGGGGCATCCATCCATATGTCCTAAAGATACTTGTTCAACTAAGCCACAAAAATCATAAACGTCCTTCATGGATAACATAAATTTGTCATACCAGAAACACAGGTATTGCATATGCATAGGGTCATTTTAGGAGTCATACTTTAGTACTTTTTCAAATTCCTTACTTTAGTGCATTCTTATACCTTGTTTGTGTGTATAATGAAATGATGAATACTTCATAAAATTGTTTTGTTTTGGCAAGGCATACCAAATGTTCATACATGGAAGTTGAAAAGTAAAGAAAGACTAATTGGAGTTGATCATGGATATTTTCAGGTTAATGACCTTGAATTAAGAAACTTGAGAATATATTTGTAGCTTCATGATGTCTTCTTTAAAAATTATATGTTATTTAAAATTGTGATTTGTGATAGGTTTTGGTTTCAAAGGTGCTATTGAGTTTAGCTAAGGGAAATTTATTTAGGAATGTTATTTACTTAATCAATTAAATTGAGTAAGTAAAAGCTTAATGTTTTATCCTAACATTTACCTTACTTTTTACTTTTGATTATTGTGTCAAGAGGGTCTTTCTATCAGTATGAGGGGAGAAGGGCCCTCGCACAAAGTTGAGGGACTTTTAGATTCAATCATAGATGTAAAAAAACTCGCTTAATTTTTTGAAAACCAAAACACGTACTTTTTTATTACACCTAGCAATATGCAATCCTAAGGCTTCCACGGTGAAGGCCACATAGGATAGGAAAAGGAAACGCAAACGCTTTTTTTCTAACTAAAATGTGTATGCAAATTACAAAACATGTTATATTTCCCAATTCGATGCACATTCCTCATTTCCTCCATTGTAGAAAAAACAATCGACTTTCAGGAATCCAATTGGTTGAATCACGAATGCAATTAGGGAGCATAGAAGCATCATATTCCACTAAAGGCATCCATCTCCTCCATCTCAAGTAATTTCATCAAAAACCTTCCTTCTAAAATATCTAATTCCATTCATTTGTTTTCCCTAAAAAAATTTAAACCCTAGTTTGTTAACTAAAAAAATCCCAATACTCATAAAATTTAAATCATTTTCACTCTACATATATATTCTTGAGAATCCTTATGAATCCAAACCACTGTACACAAATATGCAAAGTTGCTCATGTATATAGAAAGGGTGCATACAACTTAAAAAACATCAATTGGAATCCATATATGCTCCAAAATACATAAACAAAGAGGCTAAATGGCCTATAGAGTCCAAACAAATTCATGCTACAACAAATAACTACATATAAAAATCCTTGCATATATTGGGATTTTATTCATCAATAGCACCTTGCGCCCCATCCTCTAGGATCTAGCCCTTGCCTCTACTCAGAATCTTGAAGTTGGTCCTCTAAGGACATTACTCAACGCCCAAAAATATGGTAGTTGACATATGCCAATAATACAAATATAGAGTATTTTATATTATCACGACTTCGAAGTCTTTTAAAATACAAATCTCACATTAATTAGGATGCTAGCAGACTAATTTTGAAATAATAAATATACTTGAACTAATAAATATATAGTACTTTATACTATCACTAGTTCTAAATTCTTTAAAATAGAAAGCTCGCATTAATTATGATGATAGTGGAGTAATTTTGAAATAATAAAATCATTTATATAATTAATCTGAAATAAAATATATATATATATATATATATATATATATATATATTTTAAAAAATATCATAAACAAAAGAAGAGATATAAAATAAGTTTTTCGTCATTTTTGCGATAAATTTCTCCTCCAAACTCGGAATTTGATGCTTTTGGTATCATGTGAATGGTCTCGTCGAGACCTTTCTAATGGTACCAAAAGCGTCAAAGTTTAAGTTCTGATGAGAAAGTTATAGAAAAAATAGCGAAAGCTGATTTCATCTCTCTTATATTTTTTTATTTATGATATTTTTAAAAATTTTATTTATTTTTATTTATAAGATATTTATTTTAAAACTATTTTTATTATTTCAAAATTACTCCACTAGCATCCTAATTAATGTGAGATTTGTATTTTAAAAGACTTCGAAGTAGTGATAATATAAAATAAAATAGTGATTGTTTATTTTTAGTATTATTGTAATTATAATTTTTCATTATAATTTTAGTTTTTTTTCAAGTTTTAGATTTTATTAAATATATAAAAAGAAGTAGTGGTACATTTATTAAAAAATTAAAAAAATTATAATATAAATTAAAATTTTTACCACTATATCATTTATTGTGTATGCGCAAGAATCTAAACCTTTCATTATTATTTTCGACCATCATCTCTTAACTCTACACCAACCCAACATACTTGTCAACTACCATTAATGAGATATTATAGGCTGACCTTCACTGGATAACACCTTTAACTTAGTGTGACATGGCATATTTGTAGTGTGGCGTGGGTTTTTTTATTATTTTCCTTAGGAGGCCCATTTTAGACTACGGCACACTACAGATATGTCATGTGACAAATATGCCAATAATAGAAAAATGCATGTCACACTACAAATATGTCATGTCACACTATGTTAAAGGTGTTATCTAGTAAATGCCAACCTATAATATCTCATTAATGGTAGTTGACAAGTATGTTGGGTTGGTGTAGAGTTAAGAGATGATGGTTGAAACTAATAATGAAAGGCTTAGATTCTTGTACATACACAATAAATGATATAGTGGTAAATTTTTCGAATTTATATTATAATTTATTTAACTTTTAAAAAATGTACCACTACTTATTCTAAGATATTTAATAAAATCTAAAACTTAAA
Source organism: Larix kaempferi (assembly GCA_027924585.1). NCBI lineage: Eukaryota > Viridiplantae > Streptophyta > Pinopsida > Pinales > Pinaceae > Larix > Larix kaempferi. The sequence continues at coordinate 1,556,488 of BSBM01000010.1, forward strand.
AAAAAACTAAAATTATAAAGAAAAGTTATAATTACAATAATACTAAAAATAAACAATCAATATTTTATTTTATTTTATATTATTACTACTTCGAAGTCTTTTAAAATACAAATCTCACAATAATTAGGATACTTGTGGAGTAATTTGAAATAATAGAAACATTTATAAAATAAATATCTTATAAATAAAATTAAAAAATATCATAAATAAAAAAAATAGGAGAGAGATAAAATAAGCTTTCGTTATTTTTTCCATAACTTTCTCCTCTGAACTCGAAATTTGACTCTTTTAGTACCATTGGAAAGGTCTTGGCGAGGCATTTCCAATGGTACCAAATGTGTCAAATTTCGAGTTCGGAGGAGAAAGTTATAAAAAAAATAGCGAAAGCTTATTTTATCTCTCTCCTATTTTTTTTATTTATGATATTTTAAAAAAAAAATTAATTTTATTTATAAGATATTTATTTTATAAATGTTTCTATTATTTCAAATTAGTTCAGAAGAGAAATTTAACACAAAAATAGAGAAATATTATTTTATCTCTCTTCTTTTTTATGATATTTTTTAAAATATTTTTTCTTTTTATTAGAGATTAATTATATAAATGTTTTTATTATTTCAAAATTATTCCACTATCATCATAATTAATGCGAACTTTATATTTTAAAGAATTTAAAAGTAGTGATAATATAAAGTATTTTAGATTTATCATTTCAAATATATTTATTATTTCAAAATTACTCCACTATCATCTTAATTAATGTGAGATATATATTTTAAAGAAATTAGAAGTAGTGATAATATAAAATAATCTATATTTATTATTTCAAGTATATTTATCATATTTCGATATAAAATTTCCAAAATCTTAACCAAGGTGGGGGTTATATGAAGTTAGCTATTTTCAAATAAAATTATGACACATAACCATCTTTGACTTCTTATGTCCAACTCAACCATAATGGTTGACAAAAGTTATTGAAATTCTATTCCTTTGAGAAATCCAACCCATCCATGAGAAATCCAACTCATCCATGGCACATTTTTTTATAATACCCATTTTAGACCCCAAATTTCCTCTAATAATTAGAGAAAATTTGGGGTCTAAAATGGGCCTCCTAAGGAAAATGATAAAAAAAAGCCACATCATACTACAAATATGCCATGTCACATTAAGTTAAATGTGTTATCTAGTGAAGGTCAATCTATAATATCTCATTAATGGTAGTTGGCAAGTTTGTTGGGTTAGTGTAAAGTTAAGAGATTATTGTTGAAAATAATAATAAAAGGTTTAGACTCTTGTGCATACACAATAAATGATATAGCGATAATTTTTTTAAATTTATATTATAATTGATTTAATTTTTAATAAATGTACCACTACTTCTTTTTACATATTTAATGAAATTTAAAACTTAAAAATAAATTAAAATTACAATGAGAAAATATAATTACAATAATACTAAAAATAAACAATCAATATTTTTATTTTATTTTATATTATCATTACTTTCAAATCCTTTAAAATGAAAATCTTACATTAATTAAGATGATAGTGGAGTAATTTTGAAATAATAAAAACATTTATATAATTAATCTCTTAAAAATAAAAATTAATAAATTTAAAAAAGTATCATAAAAAAATGAGAGAGATAAAATAAGTTTTCTCTATTTTTGCGATAACTTTCTCGTCTGAATTTGGAATTTGATGAGATCTACAACTTTCGTGTTTTTTGTTTTCTGATATTATGCACCGATTTTTTTGGAGTGGACATTTTAATACACTCATACTAAAATGTCCATCCTGAAAAATCGGTGCAGAATCTCGGAAAACTCAAAACACAAAAGTTGTAGCTCTCATCGAGTGATTTCAAATTATACAAAAAGAGTCAAATTCCGAGTTTGGACAAGAAAGTTATCACAAAAATAACGAAAGCTTATTTTATATCTCTCCTATTTTTTATGATACTTTTTTAAATTTATTTATTTTTATTTTTAAGATATTAATTATATAAATATTTTTATTATTTCAAAATTACTCCACTATAATATTAATTAATGTGAAATTTATATTTTAAATAACCTAGAAATGGTGATAATATAAAATACTATATATGTATTATTTCAAAATTACGCCATTATCATCTTAATTAATGTGAGATTTATATTTTAAAGAACTTAGAAGTAGTGGCAACATAAAATACTTGATATTTATCATTTCAAGTATATTTATCATATTTCGATATGAACTTTTAAAAATCCTATCCAAGGTGAGGCTTATATGAAGTTAGCTAGTGTCAAATAAAATTATGAAACATAAGCATCTTTGACTTCTATATGTCCAACTCAACCATAATGGTTGACCAAAGTTATTGAAACTCTCAGTTGGTTTGATAAATCCAACTCATCCATCGAACATTTTTTTATAAGGCCCATTTTAGACCCCAAATTTCCTATAATGGGAAATAGATCAGGGTGACCAAGGTCAATCATCAAAGAGGGCCAAAACAGGGGAAGGACAATCTGAAGAGGAGCAAGATATAAAACCCTCATAAAGGGACATGTTCAGTAGTTAGTTTTTCTCACTACCCTTCTCTAAGCTTTACAGAACCAAGGATGTTGCAAATAGCACCCTCTGAATCTCCTTCAGAAAGCTTGCTTCTAGTACAAACAGATCTGCAAACTAAATATCAAAACTTAAAAGAGAGAAATGAGAAGTTGGTAGATGAAGCCAAGCAACAAATAGGGGTCTCGAGAAAAAGGTTGATTACAGTTGCAGATAACAAGAATGATATATTAAGATGGTCAATAGTGTAGCCCACAATTCCAACTCCTACCAGTTTAAATGATTTTAGAGATGATGAATCTAAAATTGACTTTAGTAAGCTTGAAAATATGGATAAAGTAGACTTTTATAAGTAAACAAGTGGTATGATATGCCATGAAGTGGAAAAATTAGAGAAGAAAGAAAGAAAACTGAGGAAAAATCTCAAGATATTTGAATATATTTGGAAAGAGGAGAAAGTATCAATTAGAACTAACAAGTGGCCATCAAGTGTCTATAAGTCAAGGTGATGGCATTAAGTGCCAATCCTAGTGACAGTTCTCATGTTGCAGCTATCCTTAAGGAGAAATACAATGAAATAGAAATATTGAAAAGACAATTAAAAATACCAACTGGGGAGCTAGTTCAGACTCCAGAGTTAAGAAAAGCTCAGGAGGAAAATGAAAATATATATCCCAACATGCTACAATTTAAAAAATTGTCCAAGGATAGAGGAGATGAGATAGATGATATTAAACTACAGATTACCTCAATGAATATGAAAAATACTTCTATAACAATAGAATAGGATATCCATGATTCATCTTCTATTTCTTAGAGGATAGAACAACCAACTGAAACAACAGGGCCTCAGTAGCAAGATGCTCAGGTATAAATGGTGGATGTGGACAGTATGGAAGAAGACCCTCAAAGCCAATAAATAGAAAAGGACCTGACTGGTAAAGATTACAAGATCACATAAATAGAATCTCAGTTGACCCAAAAAGATGAAAAGATAGTTCATCTTGAAGGGGGCATATCAAAGCAAGAAGATGAAATTCATGTCGAACTAAAGAATAAAATAGATGACCTTAAGAGTCAAGTAGACATTTTAGAGCTTGATGTATAATCAAAATACCTAATCAGAAGGACTAATATATATCTGTGGGACACAATAACTCAACTAATAGCATATGAATGGGACAGATTCAAAGTTGTCCAAGAATAAATTGGCACCTTCAAATCCATAAAAGAGGAGATAGAGAGGGTAAAAAAGGAGCTAGGGAAAATTCCAAGAACAACAAAACAATTCCTATATTATTTAAATGGCATGAGCAATATTGAATTGCAATGACTGCAAATTCCAAGAAGAATTGCAATCATAAAGGTAGAAAAACAAATGATATTCAAACAAGTCTTGATGAAGATATCAGAGACCGGTATGCAGATGCTTGATTCTGATATTGGAAAATTTAAGAGATTGTTTGACAAGGTGACTAAGATAGGTTTATCCCATCCTTGGGATGGAAATGGAGATATACTATCTAGATATGTATTTAGAAATAACTTGGAGCAGAAAAGGAAAGAAATACCTTCAGTAGAGCAACTGGAAGAGGTTATCTCAGGAGAACAAGTTATTGAAATACTGAAACCTTAGTTTCAGATATGGATAAATTTGAAGAGAATATTCAAAGAGAAAGATCCTATATCCTACACCAAAAATATAGATCCAAAACTTTCACTAGATGTTTTTAAATATCATAGGATTCCAATAGGAAGAGAATGGTATTTAGTGACACAATATGCACCTTGAACAACACCATAAAAGCAGTAGACTCCGGGACAAACTTCTAGCACAACAGGTACCTCTTCAAGTAGTCAACAATGCTCAAATCATCTAGAAGGAACCATGGTTTACCCTACCCCTTTGGCCTCTATACCACTATCTAGACAAAACAATATGCCTACTATGCCACAAATGCAATCACCAAGGGCAACAACTAGCCATCCATGTGTTCCAACACAAGTATATGTAAGAGAGCAAATGTCACCAGACAAAGGAAAAAGAAAAGGGACGAGTGAGAAGAAGAATCAAGTACAATATTTATGAAAAGTTTAATGTAAAATCATATTTGTAAAAAAGTAACAAGTCAAAATAATGTTATTATTTCTTGTTACAGGTCAAATAAAGTCTAACTACTTTCAGTTAGTTTGAATGGTTATATAATGTAAGCCCAGCCGTGAAATAGAGGCTGGAAATTTTAGAATATTGATGCGCTGTCTATGGTTGTGGAGTCGATGAAATTTTTTCCCAGTAATATTTTATTTGGTTGGGATTAAATATACATAAGTGTACAGAGAATTTGTTCCTCTGTTAGTAGCTCTTTTGTTATACTGATTATGTTTGTATGAGAAGACTCATGAGATGATAGTATATTGATGTTTTTGTTCCATCTGTTAATGTCTGAATTATTTTCTTTTGTTCCATCTGTTACTATCTAAATGCATATCATTAAATTCCTATGAATTAATATTTTGTATCAAATATTCCTCCAATAGTTATCACATTTGAGATTTGTTAAAGAAGATCGAATCTTCATCTCATCTCAGTCGATTAAGCTCTAAATCGTTAATATTGAGCCTCACCATGCCATGGGTGTCCTAAATTCATCCTAAGACATCTCAAGGGTTAAAACATACTATTTATGGAATTTATCAACAAAAATATTTATATTAAAACATGGAATCATGTGAACCTCTTATGACGCAAAGGTTCCAGAAAATGTAAGCTAGTTCACCGGCATAGACATGCTGGTATGGATTGTTGGAATCTATTTAATACTGAGAGGGGGAATGATTCAGTACTAGCGTATTTATGAACATTTTCTAACTCTTAACTGATTAATATTTATCTTTAATTATACATCCAACACAAATAAAGCATTCATACACAGATGCGCAAAAACATAAAACACACGAAATTTTTACGTGGAAACCGAAATGGGGAAAAAACACAGAATGCTCTTTATAATAAAATATTACATTCAGGGATGAAACAAATTCCTAAGTTCTATAGCACCAACTGAAAGGAGGAAGTGTCCCCCTGGTTTTATAGGCATCGACATGAAGGAAGCACCAACTCCCTGATTTACCAACACCAACTACAAGGAGGCTACGACCCCCTACTCCTTGCCCTGTCCTACCACCTAGATATACAAGAATAGGATATTTCTCTACTGAACTTATGATCCATGCACACTTTTGATAATATTTTTTTCTTTATACTTCGTGCACCTTCTACAACCTTGAGATTTTGGAATTGTTGTTATGTACCACAAACTCCACTTCAACACTTCACAACATTACAAATGGCTTTGCACTCCACAAACTGTTTGTTGCATCATCATACTTTGCATTCTGCACCCAGGTTTTGTATGTCATTCTATCTCTACACTGCTGCAACTCCAACTGATACTTTTCATCAACTGATATCCTATTGTTCTGACTTTGCGCATTAGTATTAAATGGAACTATGCGCCTTCTAAAATGTGTCCATTATGTATTGGTGCAATAGCCTTCAGATAATCTGTGACCTTCTGTGTATCACATGATTCATCCTTTCTATTTAACGCACTTGTCTCAGATCATCCTTATCATAATGTGCATCTCTCACTATGTTGCAATTTTGTCTTGGCACATCATATAAACTTCTTCACTCCGTGCATCATAAGATATAATTCAAATATATCTATGTGCTTCTGTCTTAGATCATTTGTGACTTTCTATGTGTTTTCTGTGATATTTTCATTCAGTCTTCACACACTTTCGCATCTTCAGTATTTCTTCCTTTCTATCTTCGCTCAACTATCATATATTCATAGCATCATTCTGTGCACCTTCAGCTATTCCACTCCTCTGATTGTGCACACTCGGCTCTTCGCTAGATCATGTTGTTCTAGTTCCATGATCCCTTGATGCCTCGAGTATTAGAATCTTGATAAATATGTATCTTACAATTTTCCTTACTCACAATATTACTTCAAATCTCCAACTTCCTTCTTATTTATACTAGTACTGCACGGATTGTATGTCCACAAGTTGGTTAGGGATTTCCTTCTTCTTTGCTTCATGGTTCATGCTTCCACTTCTTTTCATATTCTTCGTCGTTGGGGTGTTATCTCTTATGGGTATTATGCATACTTGGTACTCGCCTTAGTGGAATTTTCACCCTTTTGATGTGGTCTTGTACCCTTGATGTACCATTGCCTGTGGGATTTGTGCATTTGACATCTCCAACTGCTACATTCTTCTTGGTACTTGTGCATGCTTCAACATCTAAAAGCTTCCTCCGATTGGTGAGTGTTGCACATTTTCAGGTCTTGCTTCATTTTTCAACCATTTCTTGTTCCAAGTTGCTTGCGCACTCCTGAACCTTGTCCAATAAAATCTTTGGCTTGCTTGCGCACTCCTGAACTTTTTCCACCCAACTCTTTGAATTTCACCTTGAAGGAGTATGAGTGGGTGGACTTGAGACTTGCACCTATACCACATTTATTCAGGATGGGTGAAATTCTAGATATACTTCCTCATATTGGCATCCATATACTTCTTCAAACTATCTTTCATGTACTTATTTAAATTGGCACATAAATATAATTCTTCAAAGTGGCTTTCATATATTTCGTCAAACTGGCATAGGAATTCTAAATCCTCTTTGACATCCGTTGACGTCAATGAAAACCAAATGTACAACAATATCCCCCTTTGGAATTGATGTCAACACCTCATGAAGTTGTAATTAATCATCTCCCAAAGTTTGCATGCATCATCTATGCTTGTCGCAGTACTCCCACTATGTTCTTTATGAGTTTGAGCCGTTGACATCTATACATTCTTCTATCAATGTTTTTTTCTTCTTTCCACTACTTATGTGCATATCGCATGCTTTATGATCATTCTCATAATGATTTTGCATGCTTCATGATCAGCTTCATGATCTTTATCTCCCTTTGGCATCAATAGCAAAGAGGTTCCATCAATGCGCGATTATTGGTTTTCCTTTATTATGTTTTGCACTGGCCTTCATTTGTCTTCTTACTTTGATAACTCCCCCTGTCTTCATACCTCATTATTTTGTTGGGTTTTATGTGCCAATGTCATGCAATTTGTACATTTTTTTCATAGTCATTACAGATACACTCCCCCTGTACAGTTGCTATCTTCCTTCTTATATTGATCTTATGTTCCTGTCATAACAATTAACAATACTTCGTCACTCCTTATGAAAATATTCGTGCAATCCTCCTATTGAATCAACTGTGCAGTTCCAAATTCCAATTGCTTCTCGTTTTTCACTGTCTTTCTCGTTGATTTCTTTCTGCATCTAAATGTTCCTTAAGTCACAATTATTGCACTGTGAATACCTTTGTTACATTTTATGGCGTTGCATCGCTTTCCATGCCAACCAAATATTTGGCACATTCTTCCACCTCCCATCCAGATTGACATGACAATTAGTTCATGTAGAAATTTTTACGTGTCGCATTCATACTTCAACCTATTCTGGCCGCACGGAAGAATGAATTAGATTTCTACTTTTTTTACTTTTCCCAAATTCATTAACTCGTGCATTTAATTTTGGTGACTCCATAACTAGCTTCAGATCGTGCATACTTGAATGCAATTTACTGCACATCTCTTTGATTTAATTTCATGCATGCAAAAAAGTACCATCTGATTCTAACTACGAAATGCTTAGTTCATAACCTTTGTTCTTTTGCCATCTTGATCTACGTCACATTTCCTCCTTGTCTTTCATCTTCTCTAATTATGGCTTCCTTCTTCAAGAAGTTCAATGATTCTCTTGGCAGTGTGTGCCTCGTTGTTCAATTGCAGCAATCAGAGTTTACTCGTTTGAGAGTCGACATGATCATTTGGCAGGGCCAGATGAAGGAGTCTAAATTCAATCATTTGTATGATCAGTCGCAGGTGAATCATAGCCATGTAGAAGGATTAACTAATCTAAGCAAATGGATCGACTTCCTGGAGTACCAACAACAGCAAATTATTGACATGCTGAGAACAAGATGGGTAAGGTAATTTTTAGGGGCGAAATTTCACCAATTGGCTATTTTTGGGGTTTTTTTAAATAAACAAATTCGCTATTTGGTCATTTTTAGTCTATAATATCACCTATATTTACATAAAATATGTTTTTTTATGATAATATTTGCCAAAATTTACACATTTTAGTAGTAAATTGTACATTTCATATTTAATATTCACCTACATATCTATATACATGTTTTTTTCAATCCAAAATAATCGCGTTGGATACTATACTTAAGTATAATATAAGAATCCTTAAAAATTACCTTCAATATGAGCAAAGCATTCTTATGATGGTGTGTCATCCGCAACACTTCAATTGTATCCTCTGTAGTCAAGATTTGACTTCATTGAAATATTTGGAACTTCGGCTCACACAACAACCGACTGACTAAGACGTGGATATAGACCTTGAATTGCAGCTTTGAATTTTGCGTGATATGGCCTTAATTATCTTTTTGAACTCACCTCACACATTTTGAATATAATACAATATGTCTATGCATCTACACAGACTCGTGTGTTATTTTAGCAATGCTCATTTGAAATTTTCTTCATCTTGTAATATGTATGTGAAAACTAACTTTAACATACCACGACAACTAACTGAATACATGTACCTTTTCTCATCAAAAATACTGAAGATATTTTCAATGACAATCCAAGTCAACAAACATAAATTTTATAGCATTAAATTTTATGCGACAGACATCTTCAAACTGTGACCTTTACTAACATACTTCTTGAATTCTTAATATGAATCGTGTTGAATTCAAGGGTCTAACTCAATCTCTTGGAAATCAGCAAGAGGGGCATCAATCACTTGCTGCTTTGCATGTACTTGGATTGTCAGCTTCTTCTGTGCATTTTTTAGGAGATTTCCTTACCCAAGTTTTCATGTGTGCACTTCCATTCTGATTTTGTGCATGATTGTCTCCCCTTTTGGTCCTTGAATTACGATAGATGATAGGTAGAATGTATTCATCTAGAAATTTCACTATTTTTCGACAATACATAGCCTTGTGTCGAAAGCCATCACAAGCATAACATCTTATCATTTGACAATACTTAGCAATATGACCAACAAAATTGCACATTGCACACTTCATTTTGTTTGTCCTTCTTTGGTAGTGTAATAGAAAGATTTGTAATCATTGAAGGAATTTTCATACCTAAGAGACTTCACTTGATTTGAATGATGTTGATTGTCACAAAACTTCCCAGATGTTCTTTCATAACCAAGTCCTGACTTGTCCTCTAGTGATCTCTAATCATTCATATTTTTTTTTAGAATTGACGTGATTCCTTTGAACTTGTTCTTCACTTTATCTTCAAGACCATTCTTGTCACTTCCAGGATGTGCACAATTTGGAGTATTACTTATGATGTGATATTGAAATTGTTTTCTTCCCTTTATCTCAATCAACTTGTCTTCTAAGCGAGAGATATTTGTATCTTTTAGTTCAATCTAACTTCCAGCATCTTATTTTTTTGTGCTAACTCTTCCAAAGAATCCTCGAATATAGTTTTTTCTTCTTCAAGTGATTTGACCTTTTCGACTACGCAATTCAGTTGTTTCTTACAGTTCATCACTTTTTCACGGACCTGTTTATTAAGTGACTCTTGAACCTATTTATCTTTCTTGACCTATTCTTCATGTTTTGAAAGTTGGTCATGCAAGAGTCTATGCTTCTTTCTTAACTTATTCAATTCATCTAAGGCACTGACCAGTTAACCTTCCCAATCAATATCTTCAGCTTCTTATTCTTCAGATTGATTGTCATATTTATGTTAGAAAAACAGGATCACAGAGCAATAACAATAAACAAGATGCAAATATAAATTACACAGACACATTACAAGAGAGACACCAATATATCATGGTTCACCCAAGATGGGCTACGTCGACACTGAAATTTCCAGTCCTTATTATTATACCATCCAACAAATTGAATGGATACAACCCGCAGCACAACCACTGCAACTTCCTTTTCACACTCTCTCAGTCTCTCTTACATGATCTCAGAGATCTTTACAATGCATAATACCGAATACATCAACCCTAGCCGTATTAGAATGTCTTTCTTATAAAGGGGAAATACAATGGGAAAATACCATGGGTTAGCCCAAACCATGGGCTTGTAAAACAATAACAAAAACCCCCAAACCCCCATAGGGGGCCCACTGGCCCCCGGACCCCAATGGGGGGAGGCTTCGCCCCACCCCCCCCTGCCCCCACTGGGGTGAGTGTACAGTCCTTTTTCATATCATATAAAGATGGGGTACAAAAATGGATGAATAATAATATCTCTGAATCTGGGAGATCAAGCTCCACAACCAACAATTTAATTTATGCAATAGGTTTTGAAGGTGTATTGAATAACCCACTAAAGAAGTACTTATCGAGTGATCCTGGTTTGTTTTTTGCAATTGGTGTGTTATTCTTGATTGATGGACAACTCTTCTTCTTTTCCTCACTACTTTCTTCTTCCCCAAAAGCCATAAATAGTACCTATTTTGGCTTCTCATCGCAGTCACTTCCTTTGGATACATTGATTTCATCCTTAGTATATGGACTCTTCTTCTACTTTGGAACTTTATTTCTAGACTCTGTTCTTTCCTAAGTGCACGCCGTTCTTCATTCATTTGAAATGGCTTCTTCCTTGTTGTATCTCTCTCCATATTCCCCGTAAGGACACTTAGAATCAAATTGGCCTATTCCTCCACATTTGAGAAATTTGAAAGGAAATTTGTTTGTATAATTACCGCATCCTTTTGAATCCTCTTCATCTGATTTCTTGCAAGAGTCCTTGGCATGCTCATGCTTAGCCTTTCCAATGGCTTTAAAGGCCTCTTCTTTTCTAAAGGTATTTTATTTCTCGATTCTCATCTCATATGCAATTAAGATCCCTTGAAGCTCATCCTTTTTCAAGTCTGCAAGATTGGATCTATCTTCTAACACAGATACCTTTGCATCAAATCTTGAAGGAATAGTTATTAGTATCTTTTTTACTACTGATTCTTCTTCTAGAGTAACTGCAAGACTCTTTATAGCATTAACTATCTCATCAACTCACAAGAAGTAAGAAGCAATGTTCCCTTTGTCTTTCATTTTCAATAATTCATATAACCCAGATTACTTATCCAGCATTGCCTTCTTTACTTTCTCCTCACCTTCATGGATAAATATGAGCTTATCCCATGCATCCTTAGTTGAGGCACAATGCATGACCTTAACAAATTCATTTTCCATTAGCCTGCATAGCAATGTGTTTCTGGCTCTAGCATTGCATTCATATAGTATCTTCTCACTTGGATCAACTGGTACGGCTGCTGGAACATTGTAACCATCCATAATGGACTGATAGACATCAGCTACGAGAGACTACAAATATGCTTTTATCCCAACCTTCCTGAAAGTGTATTTGGTGCCATCAAAACTTGGTTCTCTATTGGTGGAAATACATTCCTTCGTGTCCATATCTACGTACAGACTATCTTCTAGATGTTAATTTGTTACTGAAGAAACCCACTCTGATACTAATTGTTGGAATCTATATAATATTGAGAGGAGGGTGAATCCGTATTAGCTCAGTTATGAATAGGTTTTAACTTCTTAACTGATTAGTATTGATCTTTAATTATGAATCCACCATAAATAAAACATTCATCCACATATGCGCAAAAACAAAAAACACAAAGAATTTTTATGTGGAAACTCAAATGCAGGGATAAAACCATGAAATTCTCTTTATAATAAAATATTACATTCGAGGAAAAACCAACTTTGTAAGTTATCCAGCACCAACTGGAAGGAGGCACTAACCCCCTAGATTTGAAGTCACTGACCTGAAGGAAGAACCAAATCCCTGATTTACCAGCACCAACTGGAAGGAGGCTACAACCCCCTACTCCTTGCCCCATCATGCTGCCCAGATATATAAGAATAGGATATTTATCTATTGAACTTATTATGTGTGCACACTTCTGATAAAATGTTGTTCTTTATATTGTGCACATTTTCTACAACCTTGAGATATTTCAATCGTTGTTCTGTACCACAAACTCCACTTGAACACTTCACAACATTACAAATGACATCACACTCCACAAACTGTGTGCTGCATCATCATATTCTGCATTATGCGCTCAGGTTCTATATATCGTTCTGTCTCTGCGCTACTGCAACTTCAACTGATAATGTGCATCAAATGATAGCCTACTATTCTGACTCCATTCATCGGTATCATATGGAACTATGCACCTTCTGAAATGTGACCATTCTATCTTGGTGCAACACCCTTTAGATAATCTACGACCTTATGTTCATCATGTGATTCATCCTCTATGTTTAACACACTTGTCTTAGATAATCCTTATCATAATGTGCATCTCTCCCTGTGCTGCAATTCTCTCTTAGCGCATCATAAGATATGATTCAAATTTGTCTCTACACTTCTATCTTAGATCATCTGTGATTGTTTACATGTTTTCTACGATATTATCATTCAGTCTTCACACACTTTACGATATTATAATTCGTGCGCACTTGGCTCTTCGCTAGATCATGTTATTCTAGTTCCATGATCCCTTGTTTCCCCAGTATTAGAATCTTGATAAATCTGTATCTTCCAGCTTTCCTTTCTCACAAGCTTACTTCAAATCTCCAACTTGCTTCTTATTTAAACTAGTCCTTCGTAGAACGTATGTCCACAAGTTGGTTGTGGCATTCCTTCTTCTTTGCTTCACGTTTCATGCTTCCGCCACTTTTCATGTTCTGTTCCACTGAGGTGTCATCTCTTGTGGGTCTTTCACATGCTTGGTCATCGCCTTGGTTGTATTATCACCCTTGATGTACCTTCTTCTATAGGTCTTGCGCATATGACATCTCCAACCACTACATTTTTATTGGTACTTGTGCGCGCTTCAACATTTGAAAACTTCCTCCGATTGGTGAGTCTTGTTCCTTTTCAGGACTTACTTTCTTGTTCAATTGTTTCTTGTTCCAAGCTACTTGTGCACTCTCAAACCTTTTCCAATCAACTCTTTGGCTTGCTTGCGCACTCCCAAACTTTGTCCAACCAACTCTTTGGATTTCACCTTTAAGGAGTATGACTGGGTGGACTTGATACCTGCACCTGTACCACATTTCTTCAGGATGGATGCACTTCTTGATATACTTATTCATACTGGCATCATATACTTATTCAAACTATATTTCATGTACTTCTTTAAATTGAAAAATAAATATACTTCTTCAAAGTGGCTTTCATATATTTACTCAAACTAGCACGGGAATTTTGAATCCTCTTTAACATCAGTTGACATCAATGACAACCAAATTTTCAACATGGAGAAAGAAACAGACATAAAATAACACATACAACCAAATAGTGCAAATTGATCATGTAATAGTTACATTATATTCATCCGATAAATTTCATAAGGGATGCGTCTGAACAGGACAACGACATAAATCAGTTGAACTATCCTTCATCCCAATTATACAAAATGAATGGAAGACCCTTTGCAAAATAGGATAGTTTGATCCTATCCTTCCTTACTTCCATTCTTCTACTATCCCTTTTAAAGTACAACCCTTACAAAAGAAATGCCTATTGTTGTAGTCCCACGGTTCATGTAGTTACCAGAGATACATTATATATTATAAGCATGCATGAACAATGATACAAATACAAGAGACAAGACCAATAGAGAGAAACAAAATCCTTTATTAACCAGCAAGAGCAGTATACAACATAGAACATATCTAACTAGTACATTGGCTCAACAGCCTATATATATATGTCTTTCAATACAGTTACATAACTGTCTGTCAGTCTAACCGACCGTACCGACCTATGCTAGTCGATGCAACCTGTCAACATATACTTCAAATGGTTGGGCGGAGAGCCTAGTCGACAGGCCAACCTAGGCCCCTCCAACATCTCCCCACCTCAAAATATTTCTTCGTCTTGAAGAATTGGAGAGATCAAAATTAGACTGTGTAACAAAAAAGAGCTACTTAGATGGTTATGACGATGGTAGGCTGGAGCTAGTAGCATCAAGTAGTTGTAAGCATGCTTTGGCAGAGACAGAGAGATGGTGCTGGAAGTGTTCCCATGTATGCAGCAAAGTTTGGATATCCACAGTCAATGTCGTGAGCTTCGACAAGTTTTCCATCTTCTCATGAGTGGATATATTTTGTGAATTAATCATTTCAAGGCCTAACACTGTAATTTTTTCTTGAGTAGCAGCAAGTAACTGTTGGATACGGGGCTGGATTTCTTCAAGTTTGGAGAGGCCACATCGTGCTTGTGAGATCCATTGAGCTTCTTGTTTTTCTAGTTTGTCCAGCTTTCTATTTTCCATAATGATTTGATTGTCGAGGCTTTCAGTAAGTGCTTCCTCCGTGTTCAGACACTGATGATGAAGTGTGCCCAAAAATGTTCGTGTCTTTTGAAGTTCCTTGTAAACCTCGCCATAATGTACATACCAATTATTCAAAACTTCAGCAAGTTTGACTGCTTGAGTATCATATTGCTTGAGTAAGCTGAGAGCTTTTGTAAAGGCTGTAAACTAGTTTTCCATTAAGGAAGATACTTCGACAACCTGGTCCTGTTGTTTCTTTAGAAGCTCATATTGTAGAGTCGACACGACAGATTCAAATAACTTATATGCTTTTTCAAGGGGTGATGTCATGTCAGTACTTGATGGAAGTGATATGACTTGCTGGGCTAAGTCTTCACACTTAGCTAGAAATGTATTCCTTTCTTCCTGTAGCTGCTAGATCCAGTCTTCTATTTCCTATCGGCAATGTCTTTGCTCTCGGAAGACTACATCATTAAGTCGATCAAGATCTATTTGAGAAGATAATTCTGGCCGATAAGTAGCAATAGGCCCAAATTGGTCCAAATAGACTGAGAGGCGGCTTTTTTATTGGATTTGTTGCGCTTGTTGCTTTTTCTTTTGCTGCTGAAGTTCTCTCTCTTTTCGCTTCTTGTCTTTGTGTTTCTTCCTGTTGTTTTTCTCTTGTACCTTTTATTTATTTGTAGTTGGTTTCTCTGGGCCCTTTTCTTTATCGGTTGTTGCTGGATGGATCTAGACAACTGCTTTTATATTGGCAACATCTTGTTCTATCTGGATCTGTATGATATGCTCTGCTTCTGTGGCAACTGGAACTTTGTGCTCAAGTTTTTTGACACTTAATTGAATATATGTTGGTGTGTTGGATATGTCGACTATGATTATACTAATATCTGGTATGATGGCTTGCTTAGGTGCTTCTGTCGTGTCAGCTTCATTATCTTGAATTGTGGTTGTATCAATTTCTTGAACTGTGGCAACTTCAATTGCTTCTGTCACTATTGCTTCTTCATTTTGTTGATGTATCATAGGACTGGACTTGGATCCAGGGAGACTCGAATGACTTTTCGGGATGGATGGAGGGTCGACTTCTGTCATAAGTAGACTCGACTGGATGGTACATCCAGACGGACTCGGACCGACTAGACTTGACTCAATTTCTTGGACTGAAGACTCATTTTGACGACTGACTGGGGGGTGAGGTGGACTTAATGTTTTCTCTAAATGTCCAACTGGAAAGGGGATGTAGATGGATGTTTGTTGCATAGAAATTATACTTGTCAGATCACGGTTTCTCTTAAGATGAATCATCTTATGACCGAAAACTTCTGCTACTGTAGACTGTGAAGATAAACTAGTGTTGATTCTAATAGTGTTAGGGGCATCCAAATTAAGAGGAGCATTTGGTGAGGCAAAGATTGGCTGCTCAGTGAGTACTTCTCGCCATTGGGGAAAAAGTACTTGAAGGTTGGCGAGGAGCCGACTCAGGTCAGCATCTGTTTGGATAATAGGAGCAGGTAGTGCTAAAGGGGAAGGATCTTCTTCTACTATGGTCGGGAAAGAAGGTGGAGTGGTAGCAGTCAAGTCGACATGTGGTTCGACCGGTATTTTGGATTTCTTGATAGAAATTCTTTGGGTCTTGCGCTGGTCCGTGTCCAGAAACTTCTTAAACTGCTCTTCTACCGGCAACTTGTTCAGGGCTGCATCTGCTAGTATTTGAGTGGCACTATCATATAGTTCAATTTTGTCTTCTTTCGTTGGCTCCTAAAAGGTTATTTTCCGTTTTCCTTTCCCTTGTGTCGGTACTAGCTTGTTCTATCATGTTGTAAGCAGTTCACCTGCTACCCTTTGGATATTTTCATCTGTCAAGAGACGCTTTGTATTGTCAAACTTTGTACTGCTGTTTGAATGCTCCATAGATTCTATTGAATCTTTGTGTGGAGTGAGTGTAAGCGCCAGTACATTGGGATCAGGTACCAGTTTAGGCTGATAAGTGAAAGTGTTCACATATAACCGACTTTCATACTCTTCTTCCTTTTTTGCGTCTGTCAATGGATCAACACTAGTGAAGTCGACTTTTCTTGCTTGAGGTGGAATTACCAATATTTCATTTGACTGTCGAACTAACTCCATGAAAATTTCATCTACTGAGGGATAGTAGTCGAGGGGTTTTGCTTTACCTGTTGCTTCTTGCAAATACCAGACCACTGTATGATCTAAAGAAAGTTGGATGTGTGTTGTCGGAGGTAAACTCGGTCGGATGTTCTGAGGTAATCTCCATCTTGTCGCCTCTGTTTTGAAATATATAAACCATGCTTCCAACAAGATTTTAACTGTAATCGGTCCATGTCTACTTCCTCCTGGTGAGAAACATCAAAAATTCTCCATAAGAACATTTCGCTCTTGAGAAAAATCCTTATTTCCTAGCGGACATATGTGGGTCATGGAAATCCATATAATTACAGATGGATATCAGATGTTGGTCCCTTCCTCTTGGTACTTATAACATGTATGTTTGATTATGTCGGCCAATAAGTCTTCCCATTTGTAAACTTTTCCACGCATTGACATATTTTTAACAGCTTCCAGCATGTCGGTTTTCAAGTCGGACCCTCTTCATGTTCGTGATAGTGCATGCGACACGATTTTAGCAGCAGTTTTGTAATTGGCATATCTGATCTGGCTCACGGCCAGACCTTGTGAGTTCTTTCCAGTAGCGGTATTTACAAATTCGTCGACCAAATCCACACTTGAAATTGTCGGTACAACATCTCGTTTTAGTGACAGACCAGTGATTTTATGGATAAGTGCACCATTAATTTCGACTGGAACGTCAAAATAGAACTTACCGTTGTGATAGTGGCTAATAATGAACTGTGCAATAATTTATTTGAGTCCTCCGAAACTTTCCAAAATAGGTGCCTTCATATAATGTAAAATTGTAGTAGTCTGCAGCCTTTGTGCTTCCTCCCTCCAGCAGCCATTTGGTTCCTTCCCCCAATCTTCAATTTCTCTCCATGCTCACTTCCAAATTGTTTCCAGAACCTTCGCATTCTGAATAATTTGTAATCTTGTTTCTAGAGGAGATTGTTCTTTTTCGAACTCTCTAACTATTGTCGTAGCGACCCTGGTTTTCGTTAGGGTTTTCCTTGGAGCCATGGTGGATTCAGGGTTTGAAAATGCGGAATTTGCTTCAATAGGGTTAGGGAGATCTGTATCTTGGAGTTCAAGTTCTTGGAAAAAGAGTGCCCAAGAATCCTCGAGCTCAGGAGTTATGGTGGAGCTGCTCGGCATGCGAGAACGAGACATAGAGGCCTGTATTAATGGCTGATTTGACGAGGGTATTAAATTGAGATGACGGGCTATTGGTGCCCTGTCAGGTGCATTTCCTTTAAGGTCGCGACTACTTTTGTCCTTTGCCTCTTTATCGTCATGATGGTGCGGCGCATCTCTTGATGTGTTGTGTCGGCAAACTTCCCATGTTAGGTTTTGTCGTTCTATGTTCCATTGTTTCTATCGTGTTTGGTCTTCCTCAGTAACTTGTCAGTGTCTATAGTACTGATGGTTGTGCATCAAAATTTTCTCATTGCTTTGTCCAACCTTACTCTGCCAATCTCTCGTCATTCTGCATCTGAATTTCCTTGTTGTGTGATTGATTGCTTATAGTATTTTCTCTCAGTCAGTTATTTCTAACCGCTTTTTTGTTTTTGAATTTTCATGACTTGTATCGTTTTAGTCGAGCGCCATTTACCACTTTCTTGAAAACACTTCCTTGTGACGTTTTTAGTCGGACTAAACTGTCGGCATTTATTATTTCAAAAATATAAAGCCCCATCCACTCTGTGTGCAACTTCTTTAGTTTCCCTTTTACACGGCTATTATATAGTAGTGCCAAGTCTCCAACTGACAGATTCTTCTGTTTTATATTTCTATCGTGCCAAGCTTTCTGTTGTTGTTTTCGGACTTGTTGATGTTCTATTTCCATCTGTCAACTTTCATCTAGTTTCAACAGTTGTAATGGCCATTCTTGTCATGCATCTTCGACATCAATGTGTAATATTGCTGCAATAGTTGGTGCTTGTCGTCGAAAATGTAATGGAACGACTGCTTCTTTCCCATAGACAAGTGAAAAAGGTGTTTGTCCTATTGTTCTTTTGTACGTTGTTCTGTATGCCCAAAGAAAAACAGGTACTTTATCATCCCAGTCATCCTTATCTGTGTTGCATACTTTTTTCAGTCCTCTTGTGAGTGTTTTATTGAATGATTATACGATGCCATTAGATTGAGGATGGTATGTTGTGCTTATTATGTGATCAACTGCAAATTCCCTACTTAGTGCTTCAATGGTTTTGCAAACAAAATGCATACCTTAGTCGCTTATCAATGTTAATGGGCATCCAAAACATGTTATGATATTTTCATAGATAAACTTTGCAGCGACTTCGCTTGAACATGTTTCAACCAGCTCTGCTTCTACCCACTTGGTGACATATTCCACAGCGGTGATAAGATATCGTGCACCTGTCCGTCTGCCAATTACTGGAAATGTTCTAATAAAATCAATTGCCCAAATTTCAAACGTTCGGATAGGATTAATTGGAACCAAAGGCATTTCTGTTCTGGGCAGTTGTCAACCCATACGCTAGCATCTATCGCACTTAGATACAAACTCTCGACAGTATTTATGAACTGTCAACCACCAAATTTCAGCTTGCAGAATCTTCCTTGTTGTTATGTATGCATGATAATGTCCTCTCGCCGGTCCAAAATGAGCTTCCGAAAGTATATTCTGTCGTTCATGCTCAAGTGCACACTGACGTAATATATCATCCAAGCCAAGTTTATAGAGGAATCCGTTGATCAAAGTGTAAGGTGTTGCTTTCATAGCAAGGATCTTCCTCTTTTTCTCAGTCATTCCTTCAGGAGCTTTCCCATCCTCGAGAAATTGTGCAATTTTCCCAAGTTCTAAAGGGACTGCTTCAATACGAAACAAATTTGCATCCGACAATTCATCTTCTATTCCTGTCGGTTCCTCTCCGGTGTCAACTCTCGACAGGTGGTCTGGCTCGACATTAGCCTTTCGAGGTCATATTATTACTTCAAATTCGAATTCCTGAAATAGTAGAAGCCAACGACACAACCTCCCATGGTGCAATGGTTTATCGACTAAGTATTTCAAATCCTGATGATCTGTATAAAATACGAAAGGATTAGGAAATAAATAATGACGGTATTTCTGCAGTGCAAATACCATACCTAATGCTTCTCTTTCTATCGTGGAATAATTTCTTTCAACCTTGTTCAGTTTCCGACTGGTGAATGCATTAGGATAATCCATTCCATATTCCCCTGGTTGTGTTAAAATAGAGCCGACTACTATTCCAGATGCATCAATATGCACATGAAATTTTATCGACCACTTTGGAAATCTGAGGATAGGTGCTTCGACCATTTTTATCTTCAATGTGTTGAATGAAATATCACATTCCTCTGTCCACATGTAATCCTAATCTTCTTTTAACAGCTCTTCGAGAGGATAAGTCATATCGGATTAATGTCTGATGAACTTCCTGTAATACCCCGTATGACCCAACAGGATCTGCACTTGCTTTGGATTGAATGGAGGCTTTAGGTCGAGAATAATTTTTATCTTTGCATAATTGACCTTGATTCCATCTTTGCATACTACATGGCCTAGCAATACGCCAATAGGTGTCACAAAAATGCACTTTTTAATGTTCAGCAATAATTGAATCTGCTGACAACATTCCAACATCAGTCGAAGCCATTTGCAATGATCTCTTAACATTATGTATATTTTCCAGTCATCAAAGTAGATAGCCATAGTTTTGTAGATATACTCCTGAAATGCCTTGACGATATTCCAGGAAAAGACCGCTAGTGCGTTCTTCAGACTGAAGGGCATGACTTTAAACGCAAACGACCCAAATTCGCACACGAATGTAGTCTTTTTTTGGTCTTCTTTAGCAATAGGCACTTGATTGTACCCAGAAAATCCATCCGTGAAGGAATAACACTCGTGCCCTGTAACTTCATTAATAATTTCATCTGCAAAAGGAGATGGAAACGGGTTTGTAAGTGTTACCTTGCTCAGTTTGCAAAAGTCAACATAGATTCTCAGTCGTGTCAGATATTTTTTCTTTGGCTAAATAACCATCAGGCTTGCCCTCTCTAACTGGTCAATAGGATATATAATTCCTGCTTTGAGCATGCTATCGATCTCCTTTTTGACAATATCTTTGTACTTGTGAGAAAGCTTGTAGGGTCTTTTCTTTACTGGTCTGGTGTCTAGCTTGATATCAATTTTCATTTTGTCCATCTCCTGCACAAGTCCTTTCAAGTCTTTGTAATCCCAAGCAAATACATCTTGAAATTCCTTGAGGAGACTAGTGATTTCGGTCGTTTGTTCTTCCTTCCAATAATCGCCAATTTTTGCCATTTTTGGTCGGTCGTCGTTTGAAATATCTACTTTTTTTTTTTGGCATCCATCTATTCTGGAGCACGATTGTCACTTATCGGTCTTTCACCTTCCTTAATTTGTGTAAATGCTGGTGGAAAGTCTTTTTCCAACAACCTTTCTGGTTCGTCTTTCTCGACAATCTCTGTGCTAAAGATTGTTTTGACATGCTTCGATGTGCTGGGGTGATCCTGTCTCCATTGAAAACTCTTCCTGACCGATTTCTCCATTTCTAGGCTTAATCTTGTCTAATGATGGCTTTCTGTCGACATTATGCTATAGCTGGTAGTAGGTCGGCGAGTAATCTGCTACTTTTCTGTGAGTAGTCGGCCTTGCTCTCCGACAAGTTTTAATACCTGTTTGACATGTATAGTAGGGGAATCACATTCCTTGTATCTCAATGTCGGATTACATGTCTGTGAATTTCTGTCTGGAACAAGAGTTGGATATACTTGCATTTTCCACTCAAATATATTTGGTGTATATGATATTGAGAGACACTTCTTCATTTACTTCTTTGAGATGGCTTCCATCGTCCATCATTCTTTCGTATGAAGATCATAATTCTTTATCTGCCAGTCATAGAGTTCTGCATCGAAATTATATCTGAGTGAAACATGATCTCCAAGGTGAAGCTCTCCTTGGGAATTTGGTTTAATATGGTCTTTAGTATTGTCTATTCGATAAAGTTGTCGAATATCATTGTCTACTTCTACAGGTTCTGACCATGGTTCTCCCTGAGATGGGAAGATTGGTACAATAACCTCCTACCCGTTGCCTTTCAACTTGATGTGACTTTTGTCTAACGAAATTGAAGCCTTCATCTTTCGTCCCCAAGGTCGACCGACCAAGGTTGGGAAAGAACTTGCATCATATTTGGGATTAATGATTTCAAAATAAAATTTTGTTGTGATGCCCTTGATGGATGTTTAGACTCCTTTCCATAATCCAATCGGCTATATTAATCCTCGATCTGCGAGCTTTAGATAAATGCTTGATTCCTACAATTGTGGTCGACCAAGTTGATCCCAAGTATCACGAGTCATGATATTCACTTGGGAACCAAAATCCAATACGACTTGTCATACATGATATCCATTTATGTCGAGGTCGACCAATGGGTCAGCATAATTTTTTTCTTTTTGATTTAATCGGCAAATGCTTTTTGTTTGTCTTTGCTCGATGTTTTTATACTTCAATTTATGCAACATGTCAATCAATTTTCCTATAGCTTCATCATTTGAAATTAATTTGAACAATTCATGGAGAACTTCCTGTCGATTTTCTTCAATATCCTCGTGGGATGCCAATTCACAAAATACTTCAGATGCATTTTTGTACACAGATTTTTGTTTCATAGGATTTGGATAATCCTCTTTGTTTACAATTTTACTTATCTATGGCTTATCTTGACCAACATGGGTACCTTGCCTAGTAACAATTTCCAATTTCTTAGTATGAAGCACATCATTTTTAGGTACAAAAGATAAGACATGAACATTCTTTTTATTATTTATTTTCTCAATCATGGTAGAGCAATCCTCTAAAAACTAATCGCCTACCCCACACTTTGTACAAAATTTAAAATCAGTTATTTCCTTGTAAGGGAATTCTACATGCCGATGATCTTAACTAAGACATGTAAACATAAACCAGGTCGATTAGGTCGAACAACGTGACCTCCACCACCACGACCACGACCCTGATATCCTCCGCGCTTGTTGTAGCCGTCATATCGTCAATCATATATGCAGTCATTATATCTCGGATATTTGTCATTCTTGTTCCGATTGTACTGGTCATATCTTCCATCATTTCTATCAAACCTGTTGTTTCCCATGTTTCTATCGTGATGTTGCTCGACAAAGTTTGTCTGATATACTGCATGGTAGTTTTGTCAATTTTTCAAATTCAAATGACATTCTTCAATCGAATGGGTATTGACTTCGCATATTTGACACCATTTTTCTTTCTTGTTTTTCAGATTGTATGGACAATCATTTGTGGTATACAAGTCATATTCTTTACACAGATCACAAAAGCATCTAGTTTGAATAAGTTTGACTTCTTGTCTTCGATCCTCAATTCGACAAGAATCTTTAGTGTGTCCTGCAGTTCGACATGTAGTACACCATAGCTCTAGCCCTTTCAAATTCATGCTTTGAATTGCTTGCTCCATACTCTCAAGGCATTCGTCGACATGTCTGTCCATGGAGACTAAAGGATATGCGTCGTCCATTTCAATCTGCAGTGTTTCCTTTAATGCTTCTGCATAAGTATTGACACTCTAACGATGTACATGTATTTTAATTTTTCTTATGAGACCGGCAATGAACCATTTAATTAATAAATTTTCTTCGATCTCATATTCAAGTTTTCTCAGGAGGTCTTTGAACCTCTTGTCATATTCCTTGATAGTTTATGTCATCTTCTGGAATGTTGTCTTCAGTCGTTTGACTTACATATATGTTGCATCTTCTATCATGAAAAAGGCCAGAAAAAATTGTTTAATTTGTGCATTAGTTGCATTTGGTGTCTTTGCAATATATCCCATATACCATGTCAATGCTCGTTTTCTCAATGAGCCTGCAAACTGGGAAACCTATCTTTCTTCACTAGAGATTTGGTTGGACGTCCATATCGCTTCTCACATGAACCAATGTCTTGTCAGATCTTCATCGCCTTCGTAAAATGGAAGGTGTTCTGTCGAGTGCGACATGTTTGCTAGTGTATTGACTTGAGAAATAGATGGTGGTGTAGGTGGATTATTTCCGTAACCAGAACTTGGTGCTTCTTTGACTTCAACTAGCTATCTATCAGGGATGGGTTCTCTTTCTTTAGAACTAGTATCTAGAATTTCTTATGTTTCGCCAGGTCTATCTTCTTCTACTACTTCTGTTGAAATCCAAGTAAAGTTCTGCTCGAACAGGATTTCGCTAAATCTCAGGTTCTCCAACATACTCGGTGAGTCACTTAATTCTAGTATTGGCAGGGGGGGCGCTTCTTCATGTCCTGAGTACACTAGATGAAAGCTTCTATTCGAAAATTCGGGTTGAAATGACACCCAATTTCCTTCCTCCGGTCGATGAATCAATAATCTATTGATGTCATCGCCTTCTTCACTTGGACAACTCCAGATTCCCGACTAACCAGCATGGAGACCAAGGTTTTCCTCGACAATTTATTGCACCCGGACACTTTGTGTTAAATGAAATGGAGAAGGAGGTGTTACCGTCTCAGGTATCTGAACTTGGAGAGCTCTACCACGCTCTATCCACAATTCTTCATCCATCAGCGATAGGTCTTCTTCGACGCCCCGATCATCATGGGCTCGGCTTGAATCTGGAAGATTTCCTTCTGCATCTATCGTGACACTTGATCCTCGTGTCCTCTAGAGCGCAATTGCTTGCTCCCTCATCTCTTCATGTCGCTGTCTCCTTTCTCTCTTTCAATTTTCTGGATATCCAGCGTGCTTTTATGACTCATAAGTCTGTCTTTGTCGGATTTACATCCACCGCTAATCATGTCACCTTATTATATGTCATTTTTCATCAAACTCGAAACATCAGAACATGCTTTGTCACCCCTTCAATGTCAGTCCGAAGCTCTATAGACCACTAGGGAAGTACATACCATCATTTGCTAAAAAATAATTCCCATTCGGGATCCTTCAAAAATATTTCTCACTGTCATTCTTTCTCCTCCCAATTAGAGTTTGGAAGGGGTGGGAGAAGCAACGGTCGTGTCTTGACAATATGCACAATGCTTTTGTCGATCAAAAACTTGAACAATAAGGTTGGCAGAGAACATAGGAATTGATTAGCTAGTTTGGTGAAGAACTTTCTTCTAACTTCATCGACAAAGACACAGTATTCAATTGCTTGCTCTTCACAGAAGTCGTCTGCAATATTTTCACACCACTCTGACAGATCCGTGTGTCCTCCGTTGATCAACTTCAACAACAACTTCCGCTATGCTTCATCAACTAGTCTATTCATCCAGAAGCTTCTTCAAGGTGGTCGGCATGGACTCTATGAATTTCTCATGGGTCTCAGAGAAGAATCGTTCCCTTTCTTGGATAATCGTCAGCTTTTTATGTCGCGCATAGTTTTGCAGATAATTCGCTATTTTCTTCTCCCACCAATACTTAATCTCTTGCTCTGAAATCATATGTCATGCTGCTATTTCTGAATGCATCAACTGGCAACGGAACCAGATGTTGTAGTTCCACCGGTCATGTAGTTACCAGAGATACATTATATATTATAAGCATGCATGCATAATGATACAGATACAAGAGGCAAGACAAATAGAGAGAAACACAAGCCTTTATTAACCAGCAAGAGAAGTATACAACATAGAACAAATCTAACTAGTACATCGTCTCAACAGCCTATACATATATATGTCTTTCAATGCAGTTACATAACCATTTGTCGGTATAACCGACCGAACCGACCTATGCTAATCGACGCAACCTATCGACATATACTTCAAGTGGTTGGGCAGAGGGCCTAGTCGACAGGCTAACCTAGGCCCCTCCAACACCTATAAAAAGTGAGAAGAAAGGCCTTTGCAAAATAGGACACGGTCCTCCCCTTCTATTCTTATATTTCCCTTAAAAAAATAGAACTAACAAACAAGGAAAACTAATAGAAAATGAAAAACTAATAATGATAATGAAAATAGAAAGAAGAAAGCATGGTGGGTATGTCGCGTGGTTCCCTCAATCAATATTCATTTATTTTTCCCCTAAGGGAGGCCTTTCATCTGGATTGGAATGTCTGGATCCTACCAAATTCGATGGGATTCTCTCGGCGTCAGGTTGAGCTTGGCTGGTTGTGGTGTGTTCAATAAGGAGCACTTGTATCCATTTAATCAGTGCATAATTATTTCATGTTAACTTGCAGTTGGTGTATCGGGTCAATTATTCACTATGGAATGCTCAATTTGTGTCTATGTTGTCCCCAATTCTCTTCTCCATGGATTCCATGTCATGTTTGTCGCCTTTTCCCTTGATCTTCTATCAAAATTATGCTATCTACTTTTCCAACTCCTCCACTCTTCGGTTATTCCCATCACTGTCGCTAGCCCTTCCAACAAGGTGACGACTCCTACCATATGTCATTATATAATAACAATATGGGATTGAATAACTTGAGTAACAAAGCTTCTCATATGGTAGCTTGCCACTTAGTAGAGCACTAGTCGGAATCTGCTGCCTTCCCTTATCTGTGTAAATTTCCTTAAAATCCACACTAGAGTTAATGTATGCTAGATTAATTAATTAAACCCAATTAACATAGTTAACCACACATGGATTTGTTCACTATGCAACGGGAAATAAATACTAAAAGAAATATATCATCAATCACATCAATGGAGACAACACACTCTTTTTGGGTATAAACCCCCGGACAAAACCCAAGATGGGAAAACCAGTGCAACAGTCTGAGAAGAAATTTTATTATGAAGATATGAAACAAATACAATTCAGAAAATCGATTTATCCAACCTGGAAAAATAAAACCTATGCAAATCACTGAGAAAATCAAAACCGATCAGTATGGCCCCTCTACGCAATTTTACAACCCTTTGCGTCAGCTGTACGGAATCCGTACATCCCTCACACATGCAGACTATTGTACAGATGATGTACGGCCTGATGTACGACCTGTTGTTGTACGGCATCTGCAATTCGGTACGACCTCCTTCTTTGCTGATCCGTATGGCCCTGTCTCTCTGCCTAAATTCTTTGTCAATCTCTGAATGATTGCTCCTCCATCTTCTTCTCCACAAACTTCTCTCTCAAACTTTCCTGTCTCTCTTTTTCTCAATGTGTCCTCTCAACCAAATCGATCATCCTTTTAACTCAATGGCCAAGTGAGAAACCTAAAATTTCACTATAGATCTATGGGTGAGGTCCTCTGGTGAGATCAATGGCCAATATTAGATTAGCCATCACTTAAATTATTTTCACTGGCACTTTATAAAAGTGACTCCAAAAAGTCAATTAATAATTAGATCACTTAATGTACTTTTCCTAAGTCTAAACTTTGGAAAAGACATCAAATACATTTGGCTTCTTGATTTAAGTCTTCTTGCATGCAAGGACACATGCAAACCAAGAATATCTTCCTTGTTTCCAATTTCTAACACCCACTCTCAACGAAAAGGGATTCGGCAGCAACCCCAACTTGTCTATGAACTTCACAAACTTAAGTTTGCAAAGTTCCTTGGTGAATATGTCTGCCACCTGCTCATTTGTCTGAATGTACTCCAACCAAATGGTTCCTCTCTGAACACAATCTCTAAGGAAGTGATATTGGATGACAATGTGTTTACTCCTATCAGGGAACACTGGATTCTCGGAAAGGTTGATACCACTCTAATTATCACAGTGAACTATAGTAGTCTCCAACTCACTCTTGAACAATCCTGAGAGAAAATTCCTCAGCCAAATCCACTCACATGCTATTATGCTGGATTCCATGTACTCAGCCTATGCAGAGATCAATGCAAATGAATTTTTGTTTCTACTAAACCAAGAGACAACCCCTGATACAATGCTGAAGAAGCAACCTATAGTGCTCTTCACATCCTCTACACATCCTGCCCAGTCATCATCCATGAAACCTACCAACTGTATACTCCCATTGTGCTCATAAACCAAACCATAATCCATTGTGCCTCTGATGTAGCGAATTATGTGCTTCGCATCTATCCAATGTACTCTTCAAGGGTTCACCATGAACTGAATCAAAGAGTTAATTTCAAAACTAATGTCTGGTCGAGTGTTGACCAGATACATAAGAGACCCGATCAACTTTCTATACAATGTAGGATCAAACTCCTCTGATCATGATACATCAATATTCCTCCAGTTGGTAACTAGAGATGTGGCCATAGATCTACAGTACTCCATCCTGAATCTCCTCAATATCTCTACTGCATACTTCCCCCGTCCAATGAAGAAGCATCCATCTCTCTGCCAAACCTATAGACCTAGGAAGTAATGCATCAACCCAAGGTATTTCATCTCAAAATCCACTACAAGATTGGAATTGCAGTCCCTGATCAGCCTCTCATATCTTGTAATAAATAGATCATCGACATATAGTACTAGTATGAGAGGTACCTCACCTGACAAGAATTATAGGTTATGGTATGCCTCACTCCAATGGAAACCCATCTCTCGTATATAGCTATCAATCTTCGAGTACCATTCTTGAGGTGCCTTCTTGAGCCCATAAAGAGCTCTCTGCAACCTGCACACATGTGACTCCTTTCTCTCCACCTCAAACCCATTTGGCTTCTCAATATACACCTATTCCTCAATAAATCCATTGAGGAAGGAAGTCTTCACGTCCATCTGATGAATGTGCCAACCCATATCTACTTCCAATGATAGGATAGTCCGAATAGAAGAATACCTGGCGACATGGGAGAAGGTTTCCTCATAGTCAATACCTTCCTTCTGTTAATACCCCTTAGCCACGAAGCGTGCCTTGTACTCCTCCACACTTATGTCTATTGCATGCTTTACTTTGTAGATCCATATGGATACCACCACCTTTTCACCTTCAGGCCTCGACACAACCTCCCATGCCTGGTTCTTCATGATTGAGTCATACTCCTCAACCATGGTGTCTTTACACACATCATGTTGTGCAGCCTCCTTGAAACTAGTTCAGAGTCAATAAAATCTGTCATCAGTTCCATATAGCTCAATATATCTAGTGGTTTACTCTGCCTCATGGAGATCTGTGGAAGACTCACCTCCCTGGAATCCTGAACAGTGGACCTGTACCACCTAGGTCATAGCTTAGTGTCTAACTGTTGCGAATGTTGGATATCCTCCTATTACTGCTGCTCATCCTCCACATCAATGATAGGAGGATCCTGTCCACCTGAATCTCTCTGAATACCAAAACCTGTGCTCTGTGTTTGTACCTGTAACTCCTCCAACTCGACTCCCGAGTCCTCTACTGGCTGCTCCTGTGCTTGTAAGTCCATATATCTTCTCAAGGCTCTATCCTCATCAAAATGGACATCCTTTCTCACAATGATCCTCTTACGAGCTGGGACATATACTCTATAAGCCTTGGAAGTCTCACCGTAACCAAATAGAAGCCCCTTCTCTCTAGAAGGATCCAGCTTCTTCCTAGTGTTAGCATGAATGTGACAATAGCAGATACTCCCAAATATGTGTAAGTGAATCACATCTAGTCTAGTACCTATGAATACCTCCTCAGGTGTCTTCCTCCCCAATTTTGTGTGGCGACACTTGTTCTGGACATATACTGTAGTCTGAAATGCCTCGGCCCATAGGAATAGTGGTAATCCCCGATCAAATAGCATGGCCTTGGCTACACTCACTAGTGTCCTATTCTTCCTCTCTGCCACTCCATTCTGGTACGGGGTGTGAGGAGTAGTGTGTTCCTTCTTGATCCCCTTCGATGCATAGTACTCCATGAACTCTCTACTGGTGTACTCACCACCATTTTCATTCCTCAATATATGAATCTTCCTCCCTTTCTGGTTCTCCACGGGAGTCTTAAACTCTTGAAAATGCTCGAAGACCTCTGACTTGGCCTTTAAGAAATAGATCCAGGTCTTCCTGGAATAGTCATCAATTAAAGTGACACAATAATTGTAACCATTGAAAGAGTTGTTGAGATATTGTAACTTCTAAGAATATTATATTTGTACTTCCAAAGATGTTTCATTCCTCTGTGAAGATCTTATTGTATATCCGAAGATGTTTATTCCTCCGTCGGAATGTGGTAACTTGGGTTATTAGACTTCCCTAGTGGGGGTCAGCCATGTATGTGTTATGTGGGTCAAAGGGTTGTTAGACCACCCTAGTGGGGTCGGCCCAGTCAATTGTAGTGGGGTGTTTAACCCAGTGGTAAAGTTGGGCCCGACCTAGTTAATATAAAGTACAAGTCAGAGATGTGTATAAATAGAGGAGGTGTGTTCCTCATTATACACACACTTCCCTCACTTGAAATGTAGCGCACTTGTGAGAGAGAGGTATGCTATGGAGGAGGAGGAGATCATGTCTTTGGTTTGCATCTTTGTATATTGCTGGTCATCTATATTGAGGAAGCTTTGCTGGGTTTTCTACCCCATGAGGGTTTCCCAAGATAAATCTGCGTCTCTTGTGTTTATGTTGTGCTTGTTGTTTCTTCAGTAATCCTGTATATGCTATTATCTAGAAATGGAATGTAATGTTGATATTTTCTATCTTAGCATATTGAATCTTAACATGGTATCAGAGCTAACCAGAAGGAAGGCAATGTATGGCACTTACAACACTTGCTTCACTTGCGACAATTTGAAGGTTTGGGTTTTATATAGAAAAAACCAGTCATCGTGGAAATTTCACTATAAATCCATTTTTGCGAAGGTTCAGGATTAGAAACATTTACAAGTCGTAGATAACATCCCCATGTACCTTGTGTCCAAAGGGCACCCTCAGATTCGTTGCACTTTGTGAGTTATGATCAGTACAGGTTAGGGTTTTTGCCTCTTCTAGATCTCAGTCATAATCAGGTGACCTAGGAAAAAAGGTCATAACTTGGGATAGGAAGATCCAAATGAAATTTCATAAAAAGTGGCAGTTATTACATAGACTGTAGTATCTCAAAAAACGTTTTCAGAGGCCGAAGTTGAACCAGTAACACATGGCATGCCGTACAAGTTCGCTCTCCTGTTTTATCCCATAAACAGGTCACGTTGCAACACTTGGCATAACTTTCTCTCAGAGAATCCAATTGAGGTCAGACCTATCAGGATGGAAATATGACAGGTCAAGATACCATATAAAAGTTTTTCAGACCCTGTGGATCAAAACATTCAGATTTATAGCAGAAACAATCAGGTACATATTTATGTCAAAACATAATTATTTTTGGAGCACCTTCATTCATGGCTTCCGGAATTTAGGATTTCGGAGAAAGTTGGAATTTTTGGAATCGGAGTCCATGGCTGAATGCTACTCAGGAAAATTGAAATTTAGAGACCAAGATCGAATTTTTTGTTTGGGTAGAAGACCAGGTTTGATCAAACCCCAGTTCGGGATTTTGATCGGAAAGATGGAAAATTACGGATTCAGCAAAAGTTGGAATTTTTGAAGTTTGTGACCATGGCTGGAAGCTCCTTAGAAAAATAAGAGTTTAGAGCCTTGGATCGAACCTTTTGATTGGGCAGAAGGGTGGGCTTCATCAAACCCTATTTTGGGATCCTTTCCAGAAGATCCAGCTGTTTCGAAGGCAATTTTGAGGGGTCAAATTTTGGAGATTTCAAAATTGAATTTCAAGGGGAAATGAGGCTAAGGCCTTACATAAGAAGACTACAAGAAGTCTCGACAGGTATGACTTAAGGATATACAGGCATGTCTTGAAATATGATTCTTGATTAAGTTCATAATATGTTTGTCTTCATATTATTTACGTTAGTACAATCTCGATTAATGTTAGAATTGTCTTATCACCCTAATAAAAGTATGAAGGCATGTGAATGATAGAAGACATTCATCGATTAGGGTTATATGATTGTACTAATGCACTGTGGTGTTGTATGAGGTTGATGTTGTCTGCTAACAAGATACAGGTACATCATGAAAGACAAATCAAGTTCCATGACCATGACAACATGAAGACAAAGACTCATCCATAATATTTGATCACATAGAAGTTCTACTTACAAGGTATGTATGACTTTGTTCTATTATGCTTAACCTATGAGATATGCAGGTTCTAGCATAGGATATCTAAATCATTGAAGAGAACAAAGAAGATATTGTTTAGGTATGTTAGACATAACTAAGTAGGTATACTAATCCAAGTATGTTTTCCTATGTTAAGTTAGAATCCTACTTTGTGCTAGGATCTTAGTATACCCATGTATTGAATGATCATGACCATACATATTCAAGATTATTTAGAATTATAATGTTTTGATAATATTGAGATTATACTAATGAATGTATGTTTGTGTATGAGATCATGAGGATGACACTAGTGCACACTTGAGCATGTACAGTGGTACAGAATGAATAGAAGTTCAAAAGACATATAGAAGATCAAGCGGGAGGCAACCACACAAACATAAAAGATAAGTATTTGAATTGTTATTTGAATTACTGAATAGTCTATGATATTGCTTGTAATAGTTGTATGCATACTTGTATTCCTAGAACATATCTTGCTGAGTGTAAACATTCATATAGCATTGAACAATATACTACTAATATGCTATGATTGGTAAGTTGGACAAACATTCCATTGTTGCTTGTCTAGAATGAAACCTCTTTGTTGACATGCTGAGAGCTGTGCACACTCTCGATAGTATGTTCTGGTAGAGATGGAAGGCATCTAAATAGCCACTGTATGCATATAGGATATGGAAAAGTGTTGTGCCAAAGTATTGGTCAAGATAGTAGCATAACTATGTAAATCATATCTGTATGCATAATAGGTTATCATGTCAACATGATTTGATGATTATGAAGTATTACTAATCATGTACTTAATTTTGATTTGTAGGAAAGATCATGAAGAATGATGAACACTGAACAAGTGATGGATGTTCAACAAGAAGATTTACAAATCAAACATAATATAGAAGGCCCGTGGCTAGAATATTCTCTTAGAAAGAGGAAGAGAATCATGACGAGATGTTTGCTCCAAGTGGCTAGATAACACCATTATCTTAATAATGTAATTGAAGAAGAAGTGCGAATCAAGGATTCAATTGAAGAAAGCTCTGTTCGGGAACCCAGGATCAATAGTCAATTGATGAGCTTAATGATCATCATGGGTGATGTGGATCTCAACCTTTGCTACAAGGTTGAATATAGTTTCTATACATAGATGGCATGGATGCAAGAAGGAACTCACCACAAAGTTCGTATGATATTGAGGCTCATATCAGTAGACCCATCTGACGAAAGATGGAACAGATAGATATACTATTACTGTATGTGGATGATCTATTTTTCCAAACAGATCATGAAAAGCAAGAAGAAGATGGCTACAGAATTGAAAATGAAAGATATTAGATTGATGCATTACTTCCTACGTCTGGAAGTATGCCAAGGCTCAGAAGGAATCTTTCTCATCCCGGGAAAGTATGTTGTGGAAATCTTGAGAAGAACTGATATGTTGGAATGTGAAGCCATGGCCACTCTGATGGGTTCTTACTTGAATTTGTTAGCTGATGACTCCTCATAGTTAGTTGATGTGACTCTGTACAGACATATTATTGGGTCGTTGATGTATCTGACGAATACCAGGCCAGATATATGCCTTGCTGTGAACACCTTGAGTCAGTATCTAGTGGAAACTAGATGTGTTCACCTGATAGTTGCAAAGCATGTGATGAGGTACCTAAAGGGTACGATAGACTTTGATCTATGTTATCTTGGAGATCATGACTTCAGATAGATACACAGATGCTGATTAGGCAGGAAGTGTATCAGACAGGAAGAGCACATCGAGAGGAAGTTTTTGTCTAGGATCGGCCACGATCTCGTGGTTTAGCAAGAAGCAGTCTAGTGTGGCTCTCAGCACAAGCAGAATATATGGCTGCTTGCTCTGCTAGTTGTGAAGCGGTATGGCTTCAGGATTGTTTGACTTAGAGATAGACCCAACTGTGATCCTGTGTGACAAACAGAGTTGTATCAAGATGGCAGAGAATCCAGTGTTCCATGATAAGTCAAAGCAAATAGAGATCTGATATTTCTATATACGAGATATGGTGCAGAAAGGAACTATAAAGATCGAATTTGTAGGCATTGATGAACAAGTTACCAATGTACTAACCAAACCTCTACCTCAAGTAAAGTTTAAGTATTTCCGAGACAATCTTGGTAGGACCCTCCTCGAAAGGGGGAGTGATGTAGACATTAATGATGCGATTGCCCACATCGACAGTGAAAGTCGATGATGAGGGTACCTATATTGGTGATGCCGACAGAAAGGTTGGTGGATGGTCCTTAGACAGGGTCTAATTTGGCAAGGGGATTGCATCATCCTTGAACAGATGTTCTAAAAGGATTCGTAGACATATGTCTCTAAGAAAGAAGAGGGATTGCATCATCCTTGAACACATGTTCTAAAAGGATCCGTAGACATGTGTCTCTGAGAATGAATTCCTTAGTGGACAGGTGGGGATTGTATCATCCCCGAACTTCGGTCCCTTGAATTGATCCGTAGACATGTGTCTCTGAGAATGAAGTCCTTAGTGGACAAGTGGGGATTGTATCGTCCCCGAACTTCAGTCCCTTGAATTGATCCGTAGACATATGTCTTTGAGAATGAAGTCCCTAGTGGACGTGATAGGACTACATCGTCCCTGAGCACTTAGTTCAAAATGAGATTGTGAGTGGATTAATCATCCTTAAACAGTAGATCCAGCAATTCTGAAAGGAATGATAGTCTTAAATGAGATTGTGAGTGGATTAATCATCCTTAGACAGTAAATCCAATAATTCCGAAAGGAAGGATAGTCTTAAATGAGATTAAGAGTGGATTGATCATCCTTAGACAGTAAATCCAGTAATTTCAAAAGGAAGGATAGTCTTAAATGAGATTGAGAGTGGATTGATCATCCTTAGACAGTAAATCCAGTAATTCCAAAAGGAAGGATAGTCTTAAATGAGATTGAGAGTGGATTGATCATCCTTAGACAGTAAATCCAGTAATTCCGAAAGGAAGGATAGTCTTAAAATGAGATTGAGAGTGGATTGATCATCCTTAGACAGTAAATCCAGTAATCCCGAAAGGAAGGATAGTCTTAAAATGAGATTGAGAGTGGATTGATCATCCTTAGACAGTAAATCCAGTAATCCCGAAAGGAAGGATAGTCTTAAATGAGATTGAGAGTGGATTGATCATCCTTAGACAGTAAATCCAGTAATTCTGAAAGGAAGGATAGTCTTAAATGAGATTGTGAGTGGATTAATCATCCTTAGACAGTAAATCCAGTAATTCTGAAAGGAAGGATAGTCTTAAATAAGATTGAGATTGGATTAATCATCCTTAGACAGTAAATCCAGTAATTCCGAAAGGAAGGATAGTCTTGTTGTTGCAGCAACACCCCCCCCCCCAAATTTTGTACATATTGGGGCCCCTCCTTTAATTTTTAGAAAGGTTTCCTTAAGAGGCCATTCCCAGCTTTTATCTTTGTTTTTTAACAAAAAATCTTGCCATGAAAAAACTCCAAGTCTGCCAGAAAATCTTGTTTCTCAACAGAAATTTTTTATTTTTTTCATGAAGTCTCCCTGGAAGTCGCGGAACGATTTGCTAAAGCCCCGCAGTGGTGGAATCCTTCTGTTTAAACTCCTGAAAAAAGACTTAGAAACTTTCGTCTGAAAGCCGCGGAAGCCATTGAACATTTCTTTCCGAAACGGCGGAACTATTCGTCAAAACCTTCCGTAACTGTGGAGGGATTCGGGTTTTCCTCCCGAAACGGCGGAAGCCATTTAGCACAAGACTTCCGAAAATTACTTAGATTTTTTAGAAGTTGCGGAACGTGCCAAGGAACTATGCGGAATCATTCATATTTTGCTCCCGAAGCCGCGGAAGCTTTCGGGCTATCCTTCCGAAACGGCGGAAGCCAATCACATAAGCCGCTCGGAAAAGGTTTTCGAAATAATTATGAGAAGGTTGCGGAAGCACTCGACTTTTGTTCCCGAAACGACGGGCGCCATGCGCCAAGACTCCCCGAAGCTTTGAAAAAGGACTTAGAAAATTTTTGATTTTTGCGGAGAGATCCAGGTTTTCCTCCCGAAACGGTGGAAACCATTCGTCTAAGCTTTCCGCGGAGCAACCAAAGACTTAGTTTCTTTTCTGAAAGTTCTTAAGTCCCGAAGTTGCGGAAGTTTTTCGCGAAGCTTTCTGCAACACCCAGCAAGAAGGTTTACGGAGCCATCCATTTTATCTTTCCGCGATTGTGGAAGCCCTTTGCGGAAGGTTTCACCATATCTTTCCGAAACCGCACGGGGACTTAGAATTTTTTTGAAAGTTGCCCAGCGAGAGAATATTTCGAAACCATTCGCTCATGCCTCCTGAAACAGCGGAAGCGTCTGCGTTATCCTTCCGAAAGGTTTGAGCTTTACGGAACATTTTTTGGATTTCCCTTCAGCGATGCGAGGGGCCTTTTCGAGAGTCGTTCTCCATTTCCCTCCGAAATGGCAGAAGTTGCGGAACATTTTAGTTTTCCCTCCCGCGACGCGGAGCCTTTGGCGGGAGCTATTCGTCGTGGTCTCCCGAAACGGCGGGAGCTTTCACCATGTCTTCCCGCAATGGCGGATGGGATTCACAAGTCGGTCCCGCGAGTGGCGGTCATGCACGCAAATTGAGACGGATTGATTAGACGTCGACGTACCAGTATTAAAGCCGGTTGTTAATGCGCCACCCACCGTATTAAAACCTCGCACGTGTTAGACTTATTTAAATATACGGTGGGGGATCGAACCGACCCCATTGCTGTTTGTATCGATTAAACAATGGTTGGACGTCGCGCGACAGATCCAGCTCGGCTCGCTCATCCACGTTCACGGCCACCTCGCTCAGCTATCCTTACGGAGCCAAGTAGGATTTTAACCATTAATTTTGTCCCCTCTACGCGTCAAATTGCTATTGGGTTGTCTTTTTTTGAAAACGATAGGCATTGGTTGGATGTCGACGGGAAAAATGTCCGTCATAGGCTATTTTGCCCGTCAAACGATCTAAATTGCATATTTCCCATCATAAAAATCAAAGGAATCGTAAAACATTTGCATAATGGGTCAAGACCGTAAATTTTGACAAATGAATTGTTTCCAAACTTTCCTCCCAGGCCACGTACTTCGTTTTTTTTTTTTTTAAAAACCCGAGGCCCCGTGGACTTTCCATGTCCCCAGCCGAAAGCTAAAACCGTAGCCCCCCGGTCTTTTTCATAAGCCGCATTCCCGGTGTATCCACTACCCTTTTAAATTCTAAGACAGGCGCCATCGCCCCTGTTCAAACCTACCATATAGCACCTCGGCAAGTGGCATAAATGACAAAGGCGTTCGAAACCCTCGCCTGGTCGTAAATATGAAAACGGCTCCCTATTTCGTCACAGGGTCATTTCACCCCAGACTTCCTCGCCACTAGCCTTTTAAAAGCACAATTACGAAAGTTACCCTTTCCCCCAGATCTAAACCGAAAGCAGGTTGCTTCCGCAACACGCTTATCCTTACAGGAGCATTCCAAACCTGCCCCTTTAAAATAATTAGGATGACTAAAATTTATAATTATGTTCCTGTTGAAATGATGTATTTTGCTTCCTAAACATACAGCTTCACATTGCATTTATCTCAGTGACATGTTAGAATGGTGATGCTCTTGAAATCTCACAGTATGTTGCTCATGTTTATAATGACGGATATTTGGTTGCTACCAGGGATAAGTCAAAATGCCAAAAGGTGGGAAGAAGAAGGCTAAGATGACAGAGAAAAAGCCTGCACCACTTAAAACTGAAACCTCACTCCAGGATACTAGGTGCACCACCGGTGTCCCTCCTGAAATCAGATGGGGTGACATCTACAGAATGATTTGAGACCAAGAGATCCCGGATATGTTGCTGGAAGAGGGGCCGATTTTTCTCAATATCAGAGCCTCAGGCATAACTAGAGCCGCTACCCCGCCCTGAGCTGTTCCCCTGTTCTGAAGTAATCGGATGGATACTCTAGCATGCCGATGTGGAAGGAAGAGTAATCCATGACAGCGGGAAGATAGCCATTGCTTCATTTCAACCAGCATACCTGGCCGCAGCCTACAAATTTCCCCGTGTCCAACAATCTCTTACTGATGAATGGCTGAGCCAGATGAACAACGTCGAGATGGCCAAGAAGCTACTAATAGCAGGCAAACATTTGAGAAAGAAAGGAAATGATGAATATGACGTACAGAATCTGAGACCTCCTTTCAGATTGATCGCCTTGATGCTGTGCAGAATCTTCGGCATGCCCGATGGCACCGTGTATAAGATTCATTGGGTCCCTATTATTCACTTCGTGGCATTTAAAGGAACCGTGTGTGACTGGGCCACTCTCCTGTCAGATAGTTTGGCCTCGATGATAGTTGCTGCTAGAGAAGGACTAGCCTTGAAGAAGGCTGAATTTTTCATGTCCTCATATCTGATTGATTGTATTTTGGCCAAGATAGACTTCCCCAAATTGGGCTGCACATGGGATAAGGCCACCACACCGGTCTATATCGCTTTCAGGATGTTGTGGGCTCATAATTACAAGCCCAGCTACAAACTCATCTGTGAGGGGTTCATCATGCCCCTATATGAGAAGATATTCAAGGAGAAACCCAACTGCTTGTCAGAGAATGCTTTGGAAGTCCTTGAGAATTACGGGGATTTTTACTTTTCAGAGCAAGGCACCTACCTCAGAATGTTTGGAGGGACTAAGCCCCCATACATTTTGCCGCAGTATGCCACAGA
The DNA here is from genome assembly GCA_027924585.1 of Larix kaempferi. Taxonomy (NCBI): domain Eukaryota; kingdom Viridiplantae; phylum Streptophyta; class Pinopsida; order Pinales; family Pinaceae; genus Larix; species Larix kaempferi. The sequence continues at coordinate 1,595,471 of BSBM01000010.1, forward strand.
TTATGTGTTCCTCAAAGAAGCAGTAAGACAAATCTTCCTGGATGGAATTGGAGCAATGCTCCACAAACAACATAAGGCTTCCTTTCCCCCTATACCTTTCTGCATAGGTGCTTACAAGTTCTCGGGGGTTGCCTCAGCCGAAGAGTTTGTTCATGAGCTGAAAGCCTTCCACTTCGGTGAGGTAATCTTCCACAGGAATGACAGAAAGGGAAAATTTGCTGAGCACTGTAAGGAGATTTATGCTCACTTCGAGTACTCTCACTATCCTGATGCCGAGGAAGAGGCATTCAGAGGCATCAGCAACATGGCTGAGCTACGGGTCTGTCGCCAAGGCACTGGAGCAAGATCTAGCTCAACCAAGGTCCAAAAGACCAGCCAGCAGAAGGATAAAGAAGCTGAGGATGCCCGAGCTCAGGGAGAGATCAGATTAAGAGAAGAAGCAAGGCTACTCCAGGAAGCTGAGGAAGCCAGATTGCAGCGGGATGCGGAGGAATCCAGGTGGCAGCAGGAAGCTAAAATGGCGAGAATGCAACAAGAAGCTGAAAATGAAAGGCTCCATAAAGAGGCTGAGGATGCCCACCAGCAGAAAGAGGCTGAAGATGAAAGGCTACGAAAAGGAGAACAGGAAGCTGAGGCAGAACGAAAAGCGGAAGAAGAGCTGAAAGCAGGGGAAGATGCTCAAGCAAGTGGGTCCGGTGTCCAAGACATGGAAATAGACACATCTCAAGCAGGTGGCTCTGGTACCCAAAATAAGGGTGTAGATCCAGCTCAGGAAGTCCGTACCCCACCTGCTGAAGAAGAAATAGACATTATGGACCGCCCAATTGTCCCGTACACTCCATCGGGAAAACACACGGTGTCCAGGTGGAATGAGTTTGTCTATGACAAGAAAAGGAAAGCAATGGTCCTCAAATCGGAAGAGAGGATCAAAACTCCCTTCCATGAAGACATCGTTACCCACTGAGAGGTCACTATAATGCAGAATACAGATCAAGATCCCTTTGCTATGGCATCCACAGCTGTAGAAACAGCAAAAGCATCACTGGACAATGTAGGGGTTATAGTTAAAGAAAATATATTGACAAAGAAGAGAGCTCATACGCTACAACAGACTGTGGCTAATGAGCAGGCCCACAGGGATCTGGTGGTGAACAAATATAATTTCCTATATGCCGAGCATAAAGAGCTATCAGGCAAGTATAACCAGCTGGAGGAGGAAAAGGACCAACTAACACTTCAAATGATGATTGTGGAAGAAGAGAAGAATGGAGCGGAAGAAAAAGCATCCCAACTAGAAGCAGACAAGTGGGCATTAGCTGAGAAATTAGATCAAGCTGAGAGCAGAACGATGGACATATCTCCCTTCCATGAGCTGTCCTGCAACATCCTGAAGCAAGTGCATGACACTCAGGAGCTAATCACTAATGAGGTTTGCAAGCTCAAGGCAATGGTGGTCAAGTTAAAAGAAATTAATGCGGAGGCCCATAGGCTCAAAGCCAAGCATACCCGTGTCAAGGAAAATATCATGAGTGAGATAAAATGGCGAGAAGGGAAGGGGGATTTCCCCGCACATCTCCCATTTAAGTCTGTGGAGGGCTTTGATGAAGATGTGGCCCTTTTGGACTTCTGCAGAAACTATGGCAGCAAGCTTATAGCCAGTGTGCAAGGAACAAGGGATAAGATCAACGGTCTGTATCAAAGAATCCTGGAAGTGCATGACAGGTGCAAATTGAATTTCCCACAATCCCTCGATGACTTCCCGGATTCAGAGCAGCGCTTGGCTGAGCTAAAGGAAGAACTAGGCATCCAAACTGAATATGTTAAGAAAATTGGTGTCCTAGCAATTGATGACCTCCAACATTATATCGGAATGTCATCAGTCCATAGCCACTTGCTCAAAGAAGTGCATCAAGCTGCAGTAGCAGAAGTTCAAGGCATCGGAGCAAAGCTTAGGAAGAATGTGACTTCTCAGAAAATCTTGTTCCGTGCTGCAGCAAACATAGTCATAAAGGACACGGGCATATGGTATAATTACATAGCGGAGGAGGAGAAGAAAGCATCAGCAGTAGCAAAAGCAACAGCAAACCCAGGATCTTCTCTCCCAACAGCCATTCCATCAACAACAGTGGGCTCGATTCCCTCTCCCCCATCAGTGACAGAAATTCCAGCCAGCTCTATCCCTTCTTCCCAAGTAGAGGCAACAGCGACAATGGGTTCGAGTGTCTCTTCCCAGGCAGCATCAGCAACATCAATTGACTTGGGCGATCCTCTGCCAGCAGAAGCTCACGCATAGGAGTGAAATCGCTGATTTCAAAGCATTATTTCTGTTATTTTTGTATTTGACTCTCAAATGTGTAAAGCGTAGGAACTATGGGACAACTGTCCCTATTTTCTTTTAAATAATTTCTGTAAAAGAAAGGAATCACAATTTTGTCTATTATAGGAAATAATTTTCTGTAGATGACAAGTGGAAAGTGCTAGGTGGCAGCCCAAAGGGCGATTTTGTAATTATAAATAGAAGGTAGGAAAGATTAGAGAGGATTTTTGGCAGGGAACTATTTTTTCCAACCTGTACGAGCTATCTTGTATACGTTCCAAGAAAATACAGTTTTCTAATAAAAGCCTGGAGATGGACGTTTTGCATAAGAATGATGGATGGATGTATGTTGTACTAATCTAATGACTTCCGTACTGTAATGTGAGATCATTCCTACTATCTGAATTATTTCTTTGTATTAATTATTTTTGCTCCTTCCTGTGCAAACGATTTTCTCTATTTTGTGAACAATGAATGCGTTTCATAGTAAATCGGGAGCTATCTGTTGATATCTTTATCATTGCTGTAGAGTTCAACTCAACCATAATGGTTGAAAAAAGTTATTGAAATTCTATTGGTTTGAGAAATCCAACCCATCCATGAGAAATCTAACTCATCCATGGCACATTTTTTTCTAAGGCTCATTTTAGACCCCAAATTTCCTCTAATCATTAGAGAAAATTTGGGGTCTAAAATGGCCCTCCTAAGGAAAATGATAATAATAAAAAGCCACATCACACTACAAATATGCCATGTCACATTAAGTTAAATGTGTTATCTAGTGAAGGTCAATCTATAATATCTCATTAATGGTAGTTGACAAGTATCTTGGGTTAGTTTAAAGTTAAGAGATAATGGTTTAAAATAATAATGAAATGTTTAGACTCTTGTGCATACACAATAAATGATATAGTGGTAATTTTTTTAATTTTTTAATAAATGTACCACTACTTCTTCTTATATATTTAATCAAATTTAAAACTTAAAAAAAAAACTAAAGTTACAATGAGAAAATATAATTACAGTAATACTAAAAATAAACAATCACTATTTTTATTTTATTTTATATTATCACTACTTCCAAACCCTTTAAAATATAAATCTCATATTAATTAAGATGATAGTGGAGTAATTTTGAAATAATAAAAGCATTTACATAATTAATCTCTTAAAAATAAAAATAATTTTTTTAAAAAAAAATATCATAAAAAAAATGAGAGAGATAAAATATGTTTTCTCTGTTTTGCGATAACTTTCTCATCCGAACTTGGAATTTGATGCTTTCAGTATCATTAGAAATATCTTGATGAGAGCTACAAGTTCTGTGTTTTGCGTTTTTTGAGATTCCACACCGATTTTTTTGGAGTAGACATTTTAATACCCTGGTACTAAATTTTCCATCCTGAAAAAACGGTGTAGAATCTTAGAAAACTCAAAACATGAAATTTATAGCTCTCATCAAGTGATTTCCAATTGTACAAAAAGAGTCAAATTCCGAGTTTGGACAAGAAAGTTATCGCAAAAATAACGAAAGCTTATTTTATATCTCTCCTATTTTTTTTTATTTTTTTTTTCTGATACTTTTTAAAATTTATTTTTTTTTATTTTTAAGATATTAATTATACAAATGTTTTTATTGTTTCAAAATTACTCCACTATCATCTTAATTAATATAAAATTTATATTTTAAATAACTTAGAAGTGGTGATAATATAAAATATTATAACTTATTATTTCAAAATTACTTCACTATCATCTTAATTAATGTGAGATTTATATTTTAAATAACTTAGAAGTAGTGATAACATAAAATACTCTATATTTATTATCTCAAGTATATTTATCATATTTCGAGTTGAACTTTTCGAAATCCTATCGAAGGTGAGGTTTATATGAAGTTAGCTAGTGTCAAATAAAATTATGACACATAAGCATCTTTGACTTCTATATGTCCAAGTCAACCATAATGGTTGACCAAAGTTATTGAAACTCTATTGGTTTGAGAAATCCAGCTCATCCATGGCACATTTTTTTATAAGGCCCATTTTCGACCTCAAATTTCCTATAATGGGAAATAGATGAGGGTGACCAAGGCCAGTCATCAAAGAGGGACAAAACATGGGGAAGGAAAATCTAAAGAGGAGCAACAGATAAAACTTCCCGAAGAAATATTAGACATGATACCACCCTCTCCTCATAAAGGGACATGTTCAGTAGTTAGTTTTTCTCACTACCCTTCTTTGAGCTTTACAGAACCAAGGATGCTTTAAATAGCACCCTCTGAATCTTCATCATCAAGCTTGCTGATAGTATAGACAGATCTGCAAACTAAATATCAAAACTTAGAAGACTTAAATGAGAAGTTGGCAGATGAAGCCAAGCAGCGGATAGGGGTCTTCGGAAAAAGGTTGATTACAGTTGCATATAACAAGAATGATATATTGAGATGGTCAATAGTGTAGCCCACAATTCCAACTCCTACCAGTTTAAATGATTTTAGAGATGATGAATATAAAATTGAATTTAGTAAACTTGAAAAGATGGATAAAGTAGACTTTTATAAGCAAACAAGTGGGATGATATGCCATGAAGTGGAAAAATCAGAGAAGACTGAAAGAAAACTGAGACAAACTCTCAAGATATTTGAAGAGATTTGGAAAGAGGAGAAAGTATTAGTTAGATCCAAACAAGTGGCCATCAAGAGTCTAGAAGTAAATGTGATGGCATTAAGTACTAATCCTTGTGATATTTCTCATGCTGTAGTTGTCCTTAAGGAGAAAGACAATGAAATAGCAATATTGAAAAAACTGTGGAGCCAATTCAGACTCCATAGTTAAGAAAATCTCAAGAGGAAAATGAAAATATATATGCCAACATGCTACAGTTTAAAAAATTTCCTGAGGATAGAGGAGATGAGATAAATGAGCTTAAACTACAAATTCTCTCATTGAATATGAAAAAGACTTCTATAACAACAGAATAGGATATTCAGGATTCATCTTCTATTTATCAGAGGACAGAAGAACCAACTGAAACAACAGGGCCTTGGGATCAGGATGCTTAGGTAGAAATGGTGGATGTGGATAGTATGGAAGAAGACCCCCAAATCCAGCAAATAGAAAAGGACCTGAATGATAAAGATGACAAGATCACATAAATAGAAGCTCGGTTGACCCCAAAAGATGAAAGGATAGTTGAGCTAGAAGTGGACATATCAAATCAAGAAGATGAAATCCATGTTGAACTAAAGAATAAAATAGATGATCTTAAGAGTCAACTAGACATTTTAGATCTTGATGTAGAATCAAGATACCTAATTAGAAGGACTAATATATCTCTGTGGGACACAATAACTCAACTAATAGCATATGAATGGGACATATTCAAAGTTGTCCAAGAATAAATTTCCACCTTCAAATCCATAAAAGAGGAGACAGAGAGGGTAAAAAAGGAGCTAGGGAAAATGCCAAGAACAACAAAACAATTCCTATATTATTTAAATGGCATGAACAATATTGAATTGCAATGACTGCAAATTCCAAGAAGAATTGCAATCATAAAGGTAGAAAAACAAATGACATTCAAACAAGTCTTGATGAAGATATCAGAGACTAGTATGCAGATGCTTGATTCTGATATTGGAAAATTTAAGAGATTGTTTGACAAGGTGACTAAGATAGGTTTACCCCATCCTTGGGATGGAAATGGAGATATACTATCTAGAGATGTATTCAGAAAGAAATTGGAGTAGAAAATGAATGAAATACCTTTAGTAGAGCAGCTAGAAGGGGTTATCTTAGGAGAACAAGTTATTAAAAGACTGAACCTCAGTTTCAGATATGGATAAATTTAAAGGGAATATACAATGACAATGACCTTATATCCTATGCCAAAAATACAAATGCATAACATTCACTAGATGTTTTGAAATCTCATAGGATGCCAATAGGAAGAGAATGGTAGTTAGTGGCACTATATGCACCATCAAAGCAACAGACTCCAGGACAAACTTCTTGCACATCAGGTGCCTCTTCAAGCAGTCAACAACGCTCAAATCATCTAGAAGGAACCATGGGTTACCCTACCCTTTTGGCATTTATACCACCAACTAGACAAACAAATATGCCTACTATGCCACAAATGCAATCGCCAAGGGAAACAACTAGCCATCCATGTGTTCCAACACAAGTATAAGTAAGAGATAAAAGGTCACCGGACAAAGGAAAAATAAAAGGGACGAGTGAGAAGAAGAATCGAGGACAAGATTTATGAAAATTTTAGTGTAAAATCATATTTTTAAAAAAGTAACAAGTCAAAATAACGTTATCATTTCTTGTTACAGGTCAAATCAAGTATAACTACTTTCAGATAGTTTGAAAGGTTATATAATGTGAGCCAAGCCGTGAAATAGAGGCTGGAAATTTTAGAATAGTGATGCTATGTCTATGGTTGTGGAGTCGATGAAATTTTTTCCCTGTAATATTTTCTTTGGTTTAGATTAAAGATACAAAAGTGTATAGAGAAGTTGTTCCTCTGTTAGTAGCTCCATTGTTATACCGCTTATGTATGTATGAGAAGACTCATGAGATAATAATATATTGATGTTGTTGTTCCATCTGTTAATGTCCGAATTATTCTCTTTTGTTCCATCTGTTAATTTCTAAATGCATATCATTAAATTCTTCTGAAGTAAGATTTTGTATCAAATATTCCTCCAATAGTTATCACATTTTAGATTTGTTAAAGAAGATCAAATCTTCATCTCATCTCAGCCGATTAAGCTCTAAATTGTTAATATTGAGCCTCACCATGCCATGGGTGTCCTAAATTCATCCTAATACATCTCAGGGGTTAAAACATAATATTTATGGAAGATATCAACAAAAATATTTATATTAAAACATGGAATCATGTGAAACTCTTATGACGCAAAGGTTCCAGAAACTGTAAGCTAGTTCACAAGCATAGACATGCTAGTATGTAGTATTGGAATCTATTTAATACCGAGAGGGGGGTATTGTAGGTACAACAGATCCCATGTTTTATTAAAACATGGGATCCCCAAATTTTTTTATGCAAAGGTAATGATCTAATTCCAGGGTCGTTTTCGGGGTCTTATTGTGTTTTTATAGCTTTTCTTCGGTTTGATTGAGTTGGTAATAATTTTCCTTTGAGAATTTTTTTCATGTTTTGAGTATTTTTATAAGTTGTGGAATGCACTAATTTTTGGAAAAAAAATCTGGACTTCCCGCAACCCGCAATTCCGCAATGCGCAATTGTGGGTTGCTGGAACATGGTTGTTTGTTGTTAGAATGTTCTCTTTCCGCAATCCGCAACCCGCAATGTAGATTTTGGGATGTGGAAATGATCTTTCAATAATTGTGGTTATTGATTTCCTGCAATTGCGGATTGCGGGAAAAACTCACTTATGATTTTGGCACCTTGCGTTTTTGCAACCCACAACCCGCATTTGCGGATTGCGGATTGCGGAAACACAGATTTAGTCATTACTATGAATTGCAATCCCGCATCCCACATTCCACAATTGCGGATTACAGATTGCGGGATGAATGTATGTATTGCCTAAAATAAAACCCCGCAACCTTTTTTCTTCGCATCCCGCAAGAGCGCCTATCCGCCTTCAATCCGTTTTAATCTAACGGCTAAGATTTTTCCCAGCGAAATTAATAAATATGTTCGTTTTTCTTGTTTTCCTTTATCATTCCTATTTTCGGAGATTTACCTGTTGCTTGGATTTTACTGTGAATTTTTTCCAGAGGTCATTCTCGCCGTTTGCAGTTTGCACAGGTTTGGTTTCGTGTCACTCTCTTATTTGATTGCTTACGGTTTTTGTTGGTTTGAATTATTATTGATTTGTGTTTATTCATTTATCAATATTTACCATTTTTTCAAACATGTCTCATAACACTCACTCTAAAACTACACAAAAAGACTCTTTGAACAAGGACCCAAACTTCGACATCTTTGCTGACACCAATGATAAGGCTTCAGAAACTTACCAGCTCGATTGGTCCAAGTTTTACTCTATTTTTTATAATGACGACCAGCTAGCCTATGAAAGAATTAGGGATTCCCAACTCCATGCCATAGTATCCAGGCCTGCTATACTTCCCTATACTGACGCGGTCAAGTGGATTATCAATCATGCCAACCCTAAGGACCGGTATTTTAATGATAGCGCAGGGTCCCAACTAACCACATTCCCCCTTAGGTTTTTATCAGAAAGTACGCCCTAAAACCTGTTGTTCAACCCCTTAATCCTGCATTCATAAATTCAGCAATAACCAGGTATAATTTCAATGAAATGTTAAAGTCTTGGATGCACAAACCAGATATGTTCATGCCTAGGGCTGACAATTCGTATCCTGTTTCATGGTTTAAGGAACCTTACTCCCTGTTGGAAGCCATGCTTAGCAGGCTTTATGGCCTTCCAAACTGCTCAGTGTTTACAGCTGAATGGGCACTTGTGGCTCATCATATCTTAACAACCAGGGATTCATTTCCCTGCGCTTCAATTTTGTCAGCAGATCTGAAAACGATCATTGAAAAATACCATAAATCACCAGCTTCAAGGAAGCCGCACTTCTTTTTCTCGGCCTATGTGATCGATGTCTTTTGCGCAGAGTTCCAATATCCCAACATGGGATGGAATTGGACTCCATCAGCCCCTCCTATTCATATTTACTGTTCAACACTCTGGGAAAATAATTATGTGCCCTTGTTATATGACATTTGTGACCACTTCTTTGGAGCTGTCTATTTTTGGATATTTAGAGAAGAAGCACCTTCTTTCTCAGTTGATGCCAGAAATTTTATTTATACAATTGGTAATTGGTATGTGGGAGAGTCTTTCTCATATATCATAGTGTGGGGAAGCATCACTATTCACCTACTACCCAGAATAGTTCCAGACAGGTTGGTTATTGAGGAAGCTTCTTATCAAACTGCTACTGATGGGGTTTACCCCAAGCTTACTGGTCCCAAAAGGAAGGGATGGTCTAAGTTTCCTTTAAATCTAGGACCGTGGGTTATCCCAACTTCAACTTGGGCTTTAGTCCTGGGAGATAAGATTGTTTCTTGAAATTGGAGTATGCTCCTAAAAGGATGCATGATCCTAAAAGTTTTCTCGATGCTCATTTCAAGCAGAATCATACGAAAATTGGTTATGTTCGTGAAGATCTTCCAGATGACTCTATTTACTAGGGGGTCAATACTTTCTCTGAAGTCGTGGAAAAGGACAAAAGCAAAGATGAACAGAATCTCATAATTCAGTACCAATGGGACCTAAAAACCAAGGTTTTCCGCTATAGAAGAATGGAACTCAATCTAGATGAGCAAATAAGAAAAGACAGGGAAGCAAAAAAAGCTCAAAAAGAAAACACTCCACTAATGCTCACTTATCCAGATGAGGTGTTCTAGAGGAAGAATCACCAAAAGAGACTCGAGATGCTCTATTATTGCAGACTATGTAATTTCTTGTAGGCCTTTAATATACAATTAGTCTTTCTTTAGCTTCTTCTTTTTTTATAATTTACCGAATGTCTTTGATGGGTTGTGATTTCACTCTAATTCATTACTCAACAATATTTATCATTTGCAATCAATAATCTGCATTGATCTATAGTTCATATTTGTCTTAATTCATGATCTATGTGTATTAAATCTTTTAATTGAATTTCTTTAATTGAAATCTTTATCTATTTATGCAAAAAATTCACACTAATTATTAAGTTCATGTTAATTTTTAAATTGACAAAAGAACAACAGGATAAGCTTGGATACGCTTAATCTTTGAATTATTATCAGTAATTTTCATTATTTTATTGTACTTTGAAGTAATGAGTTAATGATTCAATTTTACATTTCTGTCAAGTTGATGAGATAAATTGTTGAAACACATACCAAGTTACCCTGCATACAAACAATACACTCTCTTTAGGTTAGATCTGACTTAACTTAGATTTATTTTAAGGTAGAGTTGTTGTAGGTTTAGATCCATTTTAGAATCAGGACACTTTTGTACTTCCATCTCAGGAAGATAGATCCTTCTAGGATCAAACCCTATAAGTGCTAGCGGAGGCCTTTGTATCTGTGGGAGATTAATATTCCAAACGGGCTGGGGATAGAACTGTTCTTATGTAGGACCTTTTGAAGCCTTTCAGCCTGGGTTTTCCCCCTCTGTTGTTAGCCTTAGAAGGTCCATTCCAGCACCTACTCATCCAAGGCTTCAACAAATGGCGCTAGAAGGAGGGCATGAACCGGCTCATTTCCCATAATAAGAGATAGCTTTTATTTATTATGCTTTTATGGCTCTTTCCCAAATTTCTGCATGGGAATCTGACACTGCGTTAAGCCTACAAGGGCCTTTACATGAACTCCCTAAAAAGGTAGTTAATATCTTGCCGAAGTTCGATGGTGAAGGTAATGTTTCTGTTACCGAGCATATTAGAAGGTATAAATCTATTTTGTGTTTATTTAATGTCATACATGAAGTTGTTTCTTGCAGATTATTCCCATTTACCTTTGAAGGTAAGGCTTCTCTTTGGTTTTATTTTCTACCGTTGAATTCAATTTCTAGTTGGTTAGAATTTAAAAATGTTTTTAGAGATTCTTTTGAAGATTATGATATAACTGAGATTCATCAAAATCTGAGTCAAATGCAAGTGCATGATGGAGAGCCAATTGGTGATTTTAATACACGTTTTTGACAAGTGTATTATGGCTTACACGAAGAACATAGGCCTTCAGCACAACTTAGATTTTGTTGGTATGTTAGATCTCTTCCCAAGACTATGGCTTTGTTCTTATTATGTGAAGGGATTACAGATTTCAATGAAGCATGTAAAGAGGTTTTGAATCTCTTGAGAAATACTTGAAGAGGCATCCTTTAGATTTTTTCATCCTTCCGTGTTATGTGATGTTGAATCTGTTAAAGAATAATCAAAGTTTTCACAAATGATTCAATCAACTAAACAAATTAATGATTTTTACAATGAAGTTATGTCCATTGAAAATGAGATAAATATTCAAAATGCTTTACATGATTTGGAACATCTGGTTTATGCATCGAAAACTCCAACTTCCTCATATACAAAAGGAAAAATCAGTTGCAAACCCTGATCCTGGTTTTTCTCTTTCAAATGAATGTAAGTACAATGAGTGTTTCACATCTTCCCTTCATTGCTTGGAATCTCAATTTGAAAATGTTGAAGAAAATCTTGATCCTGACACTTCCAATCTATGTAATGAACAATGTGTTCAATCAAATTTTGAATAGCTGCCTATTCCACAATTTCACCATAGTGATCCAACTATCAATGAAAATCAAAATTTTGAGAATTATGAAGAGGAGTTTTCATCTATTTCTAATTATTTTAAAATTCGTTCTTTTATAAGTGATAGCCATTCTTCATCATTTAATCAAACAATGGATCCTAGAATAGAAAGGTTTGAAGATGCTGGTTACACTTCAGATTTCGCTGAACATGTTGGTTCTATTTGTCTTCTGAAATCTAAAAATTCTCTTACCTTCAATCCTGATTGTTATGAAAAGAATGAGAATAATAAATCTTTAGAAGATCAATTGGCTGAAATTGAAATTGAGTTTCAAACTATTTGTTCCAAATATACTTCTTCTATAAACCAAATTTTAAATGAAAAGTTAATTCAGTCAAATAATTTGAGACCAAACAACTTTGATGCACTTGACCAGAATGAACATCTAAATGAAAATCAAGAAGAAGAAGTTAATCGTCCACAAGATTCAATATCCGGTGTTTCCCTTCAGTATAATGATACTTTAAAAAAGGAAATACCCTCCACTCTCAATTTTGATGAAGTCATTTTGAATCATAATTCTAATAATTTCCAACCTACCTTCTATGATCCAATTTATATGGGGTTGGAACAATCATTCTTCAACCATTTTCCATGTCATTTTCATATCTTTGTAAATAAGAACCTTAGATTAATTTTCCCAATTTTTGAATCTACATTCTTAAGATTTTTATTGTTGATGCATCATTTGTTTTTTCTTGCAGGTTTAAAGTTACTAGATTGGATCCATTGGAAATTTGACTTCACTTAATTTTGTCACTTCTAGAGTAGTGTAGGAGTAGGTGTAGAATGGATTAGTTTTGATTAGCTTACGTTTTCTTCAATAAAGTATTAGCAGTGTCAAACCGAGTCCAAATTCAAAAGCTTGGTCCTAGTTCTGTCAGATTGCAGACACTGGAGGGTTTTTCACAAACCTATCCAGTGAATGTTTCACTACTTTAAAAGTAATTTGTTTAGAGGGATGTTTGGGCTCTTTTGTATTTAAGTGTGGTTTTTTTTCGCCTTTTCTCTTTATTTTGAATTGATTTTTATCTTTATTTTAGGAATGTTGTCCACACATTTGGTAAAGGGTTGTTGATCAGTCTGTCTCAATGTTAATACAGTCTGAAGTTTAAGGTAACAATGTCAGTTTAACATTCTCAGCCTATGTTTGGAAACTGTTTTTCATGAATGAATAGCCAAAGTATGCAGGGTTTTGATTGATACCTTCCCACCTACATCAAATATCTTTATGGATATTTTGTATGGTTAATTGTAGTGGAGGGAGAAATTAGTTTCTTGCCTTATGTTTCATTAGTGAATGGTAGCATATATTTATAGCCTGGTCAGCCTTAACCATTCTGGATCTCACTCGGATCACCTTAAGATAATTTACCTTAATAATTATAGATTGCAAGATGGGGGTTCTTATCACAAGCCATCCCATTATGTCCATAGATGTTTAAGTAGAATGACATCTCCACATCAAGCCACCAAACTTGGGGGATGACTTTCAGCTATTACTGTAAGGTGGAATGTCCTATCACAGGTTGGTCCATTCATGATCTGCAAAACATCGGTGAGTAACACTGTTGTCATATGGTCACCAAGCCATGGTAGTGTCTTGAGATCTATGCACTAATAAAAATTTTCTTTCCAGTGTTAGACACTTTGTTGTATATAAGGACAAGGGAGGTCTTATTACAATCCATCCCTACCATGATCATGGGTCTGATTTTGGACCGAAATTACCACTTATGGTCACCAAGCCATGGTAATTGCTTTTAGCATCAGAGATGGAAGAAAGGGAGTCTCCTTACCGAGCTAGCTTGTTCAGTTTCCAGATTAGGTCTGTGAATGGTGTTGCCAATTTCTGATCACCAAGTTAAGGTAATGGCCTTGTATCAGCAAAATGTCTTGTTTGTATATTTTCATTCTCTTTCAAAAAAAGAAAAAAAAAAGGTGAGAGAAAATGTATATATTTCTGTACTTAAGTAAATAATCAATAAAGTCAAGGTGATTTAAGATTTGGTAACCCAGAATGGCTCTAGGTCTGTTCTAAGGCTCATCATAAACTGCCTTCCTATGATTGCATAATGGTAAAGGATTTATGTTTACTTCTTAGACTTCTTTGTCATATGAACATCATCATTAATTGGTTTTGGAAGGGGATATATCAATCATACGACTAACTTTGCTATTTTGATTGTGTTTTATGATAACATTTTGTAAATCACAGGTTAAAATATCAAGCTTGCTGACATATATTCCTTGAATTACAGGTTTCATTTTCAGAGATAATTGGTTCTTCCTAGCCAGTCGCCATTTGTTGTAGGTACAATAGATCCCATGTTTTATTAAAACATGGGAGCCCCAAATTTTTTTCTGCAAAGGTAATTATCTAATTCCAGGGTCGTTTTCGGGGTCTTATCATGTTTTTATAGCTTTGCTTTGGTTTGATTGAGTTGGTAATAATTTTCCTTTGAGAATTTTTTGCGTGTTTTGAGTATTTTTATAAGTTGTGGAATGCACTAATTTTTGGAAAAAAAATCAGTTCTTCCCACAACCCGCAATTCCACAATGCGCGATTGCAGGTTGCGGGAACTTGGTTGTTTGTTGTTAGAATGTTCTCTTTCCGCAATCTGCAATCCACAATGCGGATTGCGAGATGCGGAAATGATCTTTCAATAATTGTGGTTATTGATTGCTCGCAATTGCTGATTGTGGGAAGAACTCACTTATGATTTTGGCACCTTGCATTTCCGTAACCTGCAACCTGAATTTGCGGATTGCGGAAACACGGATTTAGTCGTTACTATGAATTGCAATCCCGCATTCCGCAATTGAGGATTGCAGATTGCGGGATGAAAGTATGTATTGACTAAAATAAAACCCCGCAACCTTTTTTCTCTGCATCCCGCAAGATCCAATATCCATCGTCGATCCGTTTTAATCTAACGGCTAACATTTTGCCCGGCGAAATTAATAAATATGTTCATTTTTCTTGTTTTCCTTTATCATTCCTATTTTCAGAGATTTACCTGCTGCTTGGATTTTACTATGAGTTTTTACTAGAGGTCATTCTCGTCGTTTGTACAGGTTTGGTTTCATATCACTCTCGTATTTGATTCCTTACGGTTATTGTTGGTTTGAATTGTTACTGATTTGTGTTTATTTGTTTATAAGCATTTACTGGTTTTTCAAACATGTCTCGCAACACTCGCTCTAAAACTACACAGAAAGACTCTCTGAACAAGGACCCAAACTTCGACATCTTTGCCGACACCAATGATAAGGTTTCAGAAACTTACCACCTCGATTGGTCCAAGGTTTACTCTATTTTTTATAATGACGACCGATATGACATTCAGGACGATCGGCTAGCCTATGAAAGAATTAGGGATTCCCAAATCCATTCCATAGCATCCAGGCCTGCTATAATTCCCTATATTAATGCGTTCAAGTGGATTATCAATCATGCCAACCCTAAGGACCGGCATTTTAATGATAGCGCAGGGTCTCAAATAACCACATTCCTCCCTGAGGTTTTTATCAGAGCGTATGCCCTAAAACCTGTTGTTCAACCCCTTAATCCTGCATTCATAAATTCGGCAATAACCAGGTATGATTTCAATGAAATGCTGAAGTCTTGGATGCACAAACTGGCTATGTTCATGCCTAGGGCTGACAATTCATATCTTGTTTCATGGTTTAAGGAACCTTACTCCCTACTAGCAGCCATGCTTAGCAAGCTTTATGGAATTCCAAATTTCTCAGTGTTTAAGGCTCAATGGGAACCCATGGCTCATCATATCTTAACAACCGGGGATTTATTTCCCTGGGCTTCAATTTTGTCAGTAGAACTGAAAACAACCATTGAAAAATACCAAAAATCACCAGCTTCAAAGAAGCCACACTTCTTTTTCTCGGTCTATGTGATCGATGTCTTTTGCACAGAGTTCCAATATCCCAACATGGGATGGAATTGGACTCCATCAGCCCCTTCTGTTCATATTTATTGTTCAACACTCTGGGAAAATAATTATGTTCCCTTATTATATGACATTTGTGACCAATTCTTTGGAGCTGTCTATTTTCAGATATTTAGAGAAGAAGCACCTTCTTTCCCAACTGATGCTAGAAATTTTATTGATACAATTGGTAATTGGTATGTGGGAAATTCTTTCTCATATATCAAAGTGTGGGGAAGCAGCACTATTCACCTACTACCCAGAATAGTTCCAGACAGGTTGGTTATTGAGTAAGTTTCTTATCAAAGTGCTACTGATGGGGTTTACCCCAATATTATTGGTCCCAAAAGGAAGGGATGGCCTAAGTTTCCTTTAAATCTAGGACAGTGGGATATCCCAACTTCAACCTAGGATTTAGTCTTGGGAGATAAGATTGTTTCTTTGAAATTGGGGTATGCTCCCAAAAGGATGCATGATCCTAAAGGTTTACTCGATGCTCATTTCAAGTAGAATCATACGAAAATTGGTTATGTTCATGAATATCTTCTAGATGAATCTATTTACCAGGGGGTCAATACTTTCTCTGAAGTCTTGGAAAAGGACAAAAGAAGAGATGAACAGAATCTCATAATTCAATACCAACAGGACCTAAAAACCAAGGTTTTCAGCTATAGAAGAATGCAACTCAAGCTATATGAGAAAACAAGAAAAGATAGGGAAGCAAAAGAATCTCAGAAAGCAAACACTTCACTAATGCTCGCTTATCCAGATGAGGTGTTCTGGAGGAAGAATCACCAAAAGAGACTGGAGATGCTCTGTTATTGCAGACTATGTAATTTCTTGTATGCCTTTAATATACAATTAGTCTTTCTTCAGCTTCTTCTTTCGTTATAATTTATCAAATGTCTTTGATGGGTTGTGTTTTCACATTAATTTGCTAGTCAACACTGTTTATCATTTGCAATCAATAATCTGCATTGATCTATAGTTCAGATTTGTCTTAATTCATAATCTATGCGTATTAAATGTTTTAATTTAATTTCTTTAATTGAAATCTTTATCTATCTATGCAAATGATTCACAGTAATTATTAAGTTCATGTTAATTTTTCAATTGAAAAAAGAACAATAAGATAATCTTGGATACGCTTAATCTTTGAATTATTATCAGTAATTTTCATTTTTTGATTGTACTTCGAAGTAATGAGTTAATGATTCAATTTCACATTTCTGTCAAGTTGATGAGATAACTTGTTGAAACACATAACAAGTTACCATGCATACAAACAATACACTCTCTTTAGGTTAGATCTAACTTAACTTAAATTTCTTTTAAGGTAGATTTGTTGTAGGTTTAGATCCATTTTAGAATCAGGACACTTTTGTACTTCCATCTCAGGAAGACAGATCCTTCTAGGATCAAACCCCATAAGTGCCAGTGGAGGCCCTTGTATCCATGGAAGATTACTATTCCAAATAGGATGGGGATAGAACTGTTCTTGCATAGGACCTTTTGAAGCCTTTCAGTGTGGGTTTTCCCCCTCTGTTGTTAGCCTTAAAGCCCATTCCAGCACCTACTCATTCGAGGCTTCAACAGGGGGATGAATCAGTATTAGCTTAGTTACGAATTTTTTTTAAATTCTTAACTGATTAATATTAATCTTTAATTATGCATCCAACATAAATAAAGAATTCATCCACATATGCGAAAAAACATAGAACACACAAAAATTTTACGTGGAAACCCAAAGGGGAGAAAACCACAGAATGCTCTTTATATTAAAAGATTACATTCAAGGAAGAAACAACTTCCTAAGTTCTATAGCACCAACTGAAAGGAGGAACTGACCCCCTAGTTTTATAGGTATCGACCTGAAGGAAACACCAACTCCCTGATTTACCAGCACCAACTGGAAGGAGGCTACGACCCCCTACTCATTGCCTTGTCCTACCACCTAGATATATAAGAATAGGATATTTTTCTACTGAACTTCTGATCCATGCACACTTTTGATAATATATTGTTCTTTATACTTCACGCACCTTCTACAACCTTGGTATATTGTAATTTTTGTTCTATACCACAAACTCCACTTGAACACTTCAAAACATTACAAATGACTTTGCACTCCAGAAACTGTCTGCTGCATCATCATAGTCTGCATTATGCACTCAGGTTTTGTATGTCATTCTGTCTCTACGATACTACAACTTCAACTTATATTTTGCATCAACTGATAGCCTACTGTTCTGACTTCACGCATCGGTATTAGATGTAACTATGCACATTCTAAAATGTGTGTTTTTTGTCTTGGTGCAACAGCCTTCAAATAATATGCGACCTTTTGTGCATCAGATGATTCGTCCTTTTTGTTTAACGCACTTGTCTCAGATCATCCTTATCATAATGTGCATCTCTCATTGTGCTGCAATTTTTTCTTGGCGCATCATCTAAACTTCTTCACTTCATGCATCATAAGATATACTTCAAATCTATTTATGTGCTTCTGCCTTAGATCATTTCTGACTATCTACGTGTTTTCTGCAATATTGTCATTCAGTCTTCACACACTTTTTCATCTTCTGTATTTCTTCCTTTATATCTTCACACAACTATCATAGATTCATAGCATCATTCTGCACACCTTCGACTATTCCACTCATCTGCTTGTGCATACTCGGCTTTCCGCTAGATCATGTTGTTCTAGTTCTATAATCTCTTGAGTCCTCGAGTATAAGAAGCTTGATAAATCTATATCTTAAAACTTTCCTTAGTCAAAATTATACTTCAAATATCCAACTTGCTTCTTATTTATACTAGTCCTGCGCGGATTGTATGTCCACAAGTTGGTTAGGGATTTTCTTCTTCTTTGCTTCACGGTTCATGCTTCCACCACTTGCCATATTCTTCGTCATTAGGGTGTCATCTCTTGTGGGTCTTGCGCATACTTGGTACTCGTCTTAGTGGAATTTTCACCCTTGTGATGTGGTCGTGTACCCTTGATGTACCATCTCCTATGGTACTTGTGCATTTGACACCTCCAACCGCTACATTCTTCTCGGTACTTGTGCCCGCTTCAACATCTGAAAGCTTCCCCCGATTGGTGATTGTTGCATGTTTTGAGTACCTACTTCATTGTTCAACCATTTCTTGTTCCAAGTTTCTTGTGCACTCCTGAACCTTATCCAATCAAATATTTGGCTTTCCTGCGCACTCCAAAACTTTTTCCACCCAACTCTTTGAGTTTCACCTTGAAGGAGTATGACTGGGTGGACTTGAGACCTACACCTATACCACATTTCTTCAGGATGGGTGAACTTCTATATATATTTCTTCATATTGGCATCCATATACTTCGTCAAACTATCTTTCATGTACTTATTTAAACTAACATAGAAATATAATTCTTCAAAGTGGCTTTCATATATTTCTTCAAACTAGCACAAGAATTCTGAATCCTCTTTGACATCAGTTGACATCAATGAAAACCAAATTTTCAACAATCTCCCCCTTTGGCATTGATGTCAACACCTCATGAAGTTGTAATTAATCATCTCCTGAAGTTTGTATGCTTCATCTATGCTTGTCGCAGTATTCCCGCTATGTGTGCCCCCACTATGTTCTTTGTGAGATTGAGCCTTCGACATATATGCATTATGCTGTCAATGTTTTTTTTCTTCTTTCCACTACTTATGTTTGGATCGCATGCTTTATGATCATTCTCATAATGATGTTGCATGTTTCATGATCAGCGTCCTGATAATTCTCTCTCTTTGGCATCAATAGCAAAGAGGTTCCATCACTGCTCGATTATTGGTTTTCCTTTCTTCTATTTTGCAATGGCCTTCATTCATATTCTTACTTTTATAACCCCCCCTTTCTTCATGCGTCATTCTTTTGTTGGGGTTTATGTGCCACTATCATGCAATTTGTACATTATTTTTATAGTCATTACAAATACACTCCCCCTGTATAGTTTCTATCTTCCTTATTATCTTGATATTATGTTCCTATCATAAAAATTAACAATACTTCATCACTCCTTGCGCAAATCTTCATGCAATCCTCCTATTGTATCAACTTTGCAGTTCCAAATTCCAATTTCTTCTAGTTTTGCACTGTCTTTCTCGTTGATTTCTTTCTGTATCTAAATGTTCCTTATGTCGCAATTATTGCACTATGACTACCTTTGTTACATTTTATGACATCGCATCCCTTGCCACAACAACCAAATATTTGGCACGTTCTTCCACCTGTCAGCCAGCTTGATATGGCAATCAGTTCATGTAGAAACTTTTGTGTGTCGCATTCGTACTTCAACCTTTTGACCAAGATTATTCTAGTCGCATGGAAAATGAATTATATTTTTTATTTTTGTACTTTTTCCCAAATTCATTAACTCGTGCATTTACTTTTGGTGACTCCATAACTAGATTCATATCACGCAGACTTGAATGCAATTTACTACACATCTCTTTGATTTAATTTCATGCATGCAAAAAAACACCATCTGAGTCTAACTATGAAATGCCTAGTTCATAACCTTTGTTCTTTTTCCATCTTGCTCTGCATCACATTGCCTCCTTGTCTTTCATCTTCTCTAATCATGGCTTCCTTCTTCAAGAATTTCAATGATTCTCTTGACAGTGTGTGCCTAGTTCTTCAGTTGTAGCAATCAGAGTTTACTCGTTTGAGAGTCGACATGAGCATTTGGCAGGGCCAAATGAAGGAGTCAAAATTCAATCATTTGTATGCTCAGTCCAGGTGAACCATAGCCATGCAGAAGGATTAACTAATCTAAGAAAATGGATTCACTTCCTGGAGTACCAACAGCAGTGAATTATCGACATGCTGAGCACAAAACGGGAAGGGTAATTTTTAGGGGCGAAATTTCACCAATTAGCTATTTTGGGGATTTTTTTTCAAAAAATAAATTCGCTATTTGGTAATTTTTAGTCTCTAATATCGCCTATATTTACGTAAAATATGTTTTTTTATGATAATATTTGACAAAATTTACACATATTAGTAGTAAATTGTATGTTTCATATTTAATATTCCCCTGCCTATCTATATACATGTTTTTCTCAATACAAAATAATTGCCTAGGATACTATACTTAAGTATAATATTAGAATCCTTAAAAATTACGCTGAATACGGACCGAGCATTCTTATGATGGTGTGTCATCTGCAACACTTCAATTGTATCCTCCGTAGTCAAGCTTTGACTTCATTGAAATATTTGGAACTCCAGCTCACACAACAACTGGTTGACCGAGACGTGGATATAGACCTTGAATTGCAGCTTTGAATTTTGCGTGATATGGCCTTAATTATATTTTTTAACTCGCCTTTGGACCTCGGCATTGTTGACGTCCATTTCTGTCACCATTTTTTTAACATTAAATATACTCTGAGTGGCGTTATTTTTACTATTTTGATATAATAAAGCACTATTTCTGCCATTTAGACCATGAAAAAGACCAGGAATGCATATATTTACTTATCATATGAATTTTTGTCAAATGTCACCATATTATGATTTATTAATGTTTAATTGACATTTTTGTGGCTTGTTTGGTATTTAGTTTTGATTATACAGGCTGTGGTTTCTCAAACAACCCTTCATTCAGACCGTGTGTTTATATTACTTAAGCTCATCTGCGTTCAGCTCATCGTTCCTCCTTGCATTCAGCTCGCAAGATCCACTGTTGGTATGCTACGGGTCATTAAAGTAAAAAATGGGCAAGTTGGTTCTATTAGCCACATGGTGGTGATGGTTAATGAGCCATTGTTCTAGAAGATCCATTCCTATGCTCTCCAAGCTCGACAGCAGATCCCACGTCCATGTCAACACTCCAACACATCGATTCTCCTGTGCATTCAGCCTGGAATCACGCTTCCTGTTCACGACGGTGTTTTGGAAGAATTCCAGGTCACATGTTTAGTCTGCTATCACAACACCTTGCCCACGTCGACGCTCCAGCAACTTCATCCTTCCACGCTCAGTCTGCCAACATGTGTTTCTGCCCACGGTTGAAGGAAACGAACACGCAACTGTTCGTGTTGGGTAGGATCGTCCCCGTAAAGCCTGGTGGATGCCCTCTGTGATGTCACACATGACTTTAAGCAGTCGTTTGCAATCTTAAAAGACCTCTATTTTTAGATAGGTGGACTCTGTCGACCTTCTCTCCCATTGTAACTTATAAATAGATGCCTCTTATGAAGAAAATGGGGATCATGTAGCATAGTGAATAAACAGGAGATAGCAGTTAATTCTGCATAATTTTTGTGTAATTTTCTCAGAATTAATGGAAGTTTCAGTACGTTGATGCTCTGCTGATAGTGTTTAAGAAATTTTAGTTTCCATCTTTGATTGCTGGGAAGGGCCCCTCATCAACCAGAGGTTTATTTCATTTTGTATTTTCTTTCTGTAAGTAGATAGTTTATTTCTTAGTTGTTTAAATTATTCTTGTTTACTGTAGATGTTATTTCCTTGCTTCTCTTGTAAATCATATTCTACTACTAACACAATCTCTTTTTCAAGATTAGGAATGGTCGACCAAGCTTAAGTATGTTAGGATGTTCCTAGACTCCATCCTAGTCCCACCAGTATTTTGATCCTTTACATTTTCAGTCATGCATGCACTTCTAGGGTTTGCATGCATCTCAGTCATCAGTACAGCACCTAGCTCTCAGTTAGCCATCCCCCAAGAGCTTCTCACTATTCATTTTTATCCCTCCAGTTACTTAATGCACCCTTCTTCCTTTATTTTAGGGAGAAACTCGCCCTTCTTCACCTACCAGTCCAGTTGTCTTCGATTTATACTCAGTTACAGTCAGTTACACTCAGTTACACCTACCAGACTCAGTTTGATTGATGGTTGACAGTTACTTGAGCATTGATGACTCCACTGATGATGATGAAGACTTCCAGTTGTGCTTCGATGATCATGAGGACACCTATTTTTGCTCCGATGACACTCTATTGATCTTATGATCACTCTGAGAGGCTAATTCGAATTGTCACCTTGGGCATTCGGATCCTCTCTACCATTGTACTATTTATTTGTCCATATTGTGATTAATTAATTAGTGTGTGTGAATTATTATTGCTTCTATCCGAGTTCTATTGTACCATATTATTTTGTTTCTCATTATATTGTATTGATCACTCTTCTTCTATTTTCCTGCTTAATCATAATTACTCTTGTGAGGTATACATCATCTCTTAGATTTGTTGTGAGGATTTTCACATGGTATTAGAGCATGTTGAGAGTATTGTTTATCTCCATTCCTGAGAGTTTTTTGCAGGTTATTATCAAGATTTCGAGTGCAACAGTTTCTGCATTTTTGCAGCAGTAGCAGTTGCAGATATTCTCTATTTTTTTTGCAGGTCTTCTACAGCTTCAATGTTTTCAGAAGATCCTCCTCTTTATCTATTCAACTATGTTGAATGGAAACCAAAAATGATAGCATATTTGAAGAGACATGATCTTTTTAATTATTGTTTTGAAAGAGAGTTTGAATCCTCTGAAGAAGAGAACGACTGGTTAGATGAAGGTGGAAGAGCTATTGCAGCCATGATGTTTGCTCTATCTCGAAGCTTGGCATTCTACTCCCTTGATGAATATGTTAAATCTCCAAAAGAGCTATGGGCCCACCTGGATAAAAATTTTGGCAAGCAGAATGAAGGGATTGGTCCAAACCCTTTCGAGAGAAAGCAAAGTGATGCATTCGCCCTCCTTGATGATCTCATTGATCATGAATCAGTATCAAACATATCTCATATTGAAGTTGTCCACAAAGAAGAAGAACTTGCAGATTCTACACTCATGCTCCAAATTTCTTCTATTTCGAATTATGTGCCAGCTCACACTCTAGATATTGCATAAGGTCCTAAATCCTCTCTTGCACCAGACTCTGTTGGTTTGCATCATGATCACATGATTATTTCGGAGGTCAAAACAACTATTGAAGGTAATGCATTCACTCCTCTCAAGCTATCTCCTCTTTTATACTACTATGTGATCATAATTCCATGCTTTCAGAAGGTCATTGAAGAATATGGCCATTGCCATTCACTTGGGATAATTTCTCATGCATCTACTGGTTTTGATCTCACCTCTCATGGTTCAAAGGAGATCTCAAGAAACCATGATTCAAGTCTTGTATCTAATTTGGGTTCTAAGCAATTACTGCTTGGGATAATTTCTCATGCATATGATAGTTTTGATCTCACCCCTGCTGGTTCAAAGGAGATCTCAAGAAACTGTTTTTTAAGTCTTAAATATGATTTTGATTTCAAGCAAACATGTAATAGTTCTTTTTGGCATAATCTCACCCATGATGGTTCGAAGGAGAAGACAAAAGACTATATGCACATTCAAAATTTTGATCCTACCTCAGCTGATTCAAATCACATGTTCAAGGATCATTCTCATATTGTTGGATTTTTTCTCATCACATTCGAACGGAAGAGCAAGTACAAACACATGTTTTTTGAGCATGATCCACTTCTTCCCAAGAAGAAGATACCTCCAGATATATGACCAAGCATCACACCTACTTGATTTTGGAGCATTTATTTTTGTGTGTGCCTTACAGTCTGTTTTTTAGGAGGGGATATGTTTCCCATGAAATTTTCCCACTTCCTTGGTTTATTGACTGTTATTATTCATTGTATTGGGTGACCTTTGGTCTTAGTTACCAGGGCCCAGGATGGATTAAGGGGGGGTGTTAGGATATTCGTATACTCCATCCTAGTCCCACCAGTATTTTGATCCTTTACATTTTCAGTCATGCATGCACTTCTAGGGTTTGCATGCATCCCAGTCATCAGTCCAGCACCTAACTCTCAGTTAACCAGCCCCCAGGAGCTTCTCACTATTCATTTTTAGCCCTCTAGTTGCTTAATGCGCCATTCTTCCTTGATTTTAGGGAGAAACTCGCCCTTCTTCACCTACTAGTCCAGTTGCCTTCAGTTTATACTCAGTTACACTTAGTTACACTCAGTTACACCTACCAGACTCAGTTTGACTGATGGTTGACAGTTATTTGACCATTGATGACTCCACTGATGATGATGAAGACTTCCAGTTGTGCTCCGATGATCATGAGGACACCTAGTTGTGCTCCGATGACACTCTATTGATCTTATGATCACTCTGAGAGGCTAATTCGAATTGCCACCTTGGGCATTCGAATCCTCTCTACCATTGTACTATTTATTTGTCCATATTGTGATTAATTAATTAGTGTGTGTGAAGTATTATTGCTTCTATCCGAGTTCTACTGTACCATATTATTCTGTTGCTCATTATACTGTATTGATCATTCTTCTATTTTCCTCTTAATCATAATTACTCTTGTGAGGTATACACCATCTCTTAGATCTACTGCGAGGATTTTCACAAAGTATTATGTAGTTGCTTTCAGTTTTCCTCCATAATTTGTCATAGATTTTATTTCAGTTTCTTCCATCAGTTTCTTCTTCCTGTAGCTGTAAGTTAATTCCATTAGTTAATCAGCCTTCCTCTCTAGCTGTAGGTTACTTCTATCCTCCATGCTAAATCCTCTTTTCACATATCATAGAAATAGTTTATCTCCTCTAGACAATCATTAGAATAGGTTGCTTTATATTAACATAGCTTCTCAACAAGTCTTCTCACTGATTTCTCTGCATTATAGGTTCATCTGCATTCACCAGCTGACGTTAAGATCATCAAAACTACTCCTTTTCCTTAGTTTAGTTCATTTTTCCTCATTTGGACTGGCATTCGGATCGTCATTCAGACCTTTACACTTTCTGCACTGTTTTAGGTTTTTTTTAGAATTTGATTTCTTCTGCCTTTCAACCATAATTCTTCTTGCTTCTAATTAACAGTTTTTAGTGTAATTTAGATCTTGTTTTATGTTATATAGAATTTTAATTAAGTTTTGTCATTCTTCTTAGTTTCCTTACTATTTCTTCTAATCTTCTTTTCAACTAATTTTCATAATTATGTCTTTTATGTTAGATTTGCTAATAAGTTACTGTTTTAGAATGTATAAGTTTTATTTTTAAGTGCAGTTTATTATAAGTTTTCAATATTTGCTTCAGATAAGATTTAATAATTCTATTTTCTAAGTTATTTTAGCTTTAATAGTTTATTCATTAATCATAAGATTAGTTTCCCATTTCATATAATTAATGAAGATGATCGTAACATAAGATTTGGATCAGAAATAAATATCCTTATCAAGTTTTCTACTTATTTCTATATTAAACATCTTTATCAAGTTTTCTACTTGCTTCCAAATCAATGAAGTTCAATTAAACATCTTTATTAAATTTCCTACTCGCCTCATTCGTTAATCAGTTTCCTGTTTTCATAGATAGAATAAATTCTTGCATTTGAATTATGAAAGTCATGCAAGTAGTTTAAAATCATATAGTTGCATCTTTAGTCATCTTAGGTTAGTTCAAGCCTTCAATACTACACATATAGTGATTGCATCTCATAAGCTCCCTTCTCGGGTTGACAATTAAATGTTGAATTAGAGTGCATATATTTTACCCAACATTTTGGCGTCGTTGTCGGGGAGATGCTAAAGGGATTGGAGTCTAGCTAGATAGGGGGTAAATAGGTTTCTTTTACATTACACAACAAGGGGGAGGGGAGAACGGTAAGATGAGAGGTAAGAACTTGCGCATCCACTATAGTGGGGTGCCCCAAAGCCTTGTTGTTCCTTTCCACATAAGTGTGATTTCCTCTCTGTTCGTTTGAGTGTTTAATTTTCTGCAATTTATTTCGTAAAGTTTGCTTTCCTTCTTTTCAAGTATGTTATTCTTTCAGCAAGTGTGGTGTGTTTTTTGCAAGTTTGTTTTAGTAATAGAAATTATTTTAAAAAACACATAAAAAAAAAATTGGTGCTGTAAGAACCCCAGGACTAACCCATGCTTATTAGTATGAGAGAACTCTCTCAAATCCTAGTAGCAGCTAGGATCTCAATATCTTCTTCTCAAGGAGAACACATATTGACAAAAGTCAAGAATTTATCTACCTCTCCAGAAATAATAGAAGAACCACAATCCCATGAGCTACAAACCGAATCTCCTTGCCAATCTACCAAGGAAACTGAAAACTTGGAGACTACATTGGATGGAGAGAGACTTGATGTTAAAGAGTTCTCCACATATCTATCGACATATCTTTCATGTACTCAAGCAATTGAACATTCAGAAGAAGAGGATCTGCATGGCATGAGGAAGGAAGGTGAGTATCAGGATTACATCGAAAGATGGTTCCAAGAGGTAATGAGGCCACAATACCATTCCTTCATTCGACACCTTCTGTTGCAAAAGCAAGTAAGTCAGTTGATTCTCCACATCCAGGTAACCACTTCTTTAACTTTTTCATATGTGGATATAGGTATGTTTTTCATTTTGCTTCGCACATGGTTACATTGAAAAAGTTCTTACACTTGAATAATGAGTTTTTCTTTCTTTTAGATAGCATTGAATACTATGTATATAAATAAAAAGTTGTATGTGGTTAGTTAGCTTTAGATATTCATACAACTTCACTTTTTGTTTTCCTTTAAAATAAAAGAACTAAGAATAAGATCATGTTAATGACTAAACCAAAATAATCTTACATCGTACATGCATATTTCTTATTATACAAGTTACTTTAATTATTATGATCTCCACAAAATTCAATCTTACACCTATGGACTCCTAGTTCATCCTGGACTCATTATCAAAACTTGTCTCTAAAGCACCTTTAAAAGGTATCCTAAAAGTGGGTGATATTTTATATTTTGGGGGGAACATTACTGACCTTTTATAAAGAAGATAGACTATGAAGTCAAAGAACAGCTTTAGGTTATTATCTTTTGACATGATCTGTAATTTAGGCCATAAAGTTACTCATAAGGTTTGTGCTAAAAATATTGAATTATGTGTTGAGCAGGCTTAGCACACTCTAGTTCCAACCAGCTTCCTTACAATATATATATATATATCATTATACGAATCAAACCCGACGGGGTATTGAACAGGCTCGCTGGCAGCGGGTCTATGCTAAGTAAAATTTTAAACAAGGAAGCTCAATAAATGCAAGTAAACCCATTGGGGTACTAAACAGGCTCGCTGGCAACAGGTCTATGCTAAGTAAAATCTTAAATAAGGAAGCTTGATAAATGCAAGTAAACCCATCGGGGTACTGAACAGGCTCACTGGCAATGGAGCTATGCTTGCATGGTACTAAGATAAACCCGTCGGGGTACTGAACAGGCCTACTGGCAATGGGTCAATATCGGGTAAAAGAGGTTTGGTTAATGCATTTCTATTCACATAGCTCATAAAAAAACTTGAGTATACAAACACATGTTTAGGCTGATTATTTATACTGTCATTAGATAATGGCTGTAAGTTGGACTTGGACCCTGTCATCTAATTCAAACAAGTACCTAGGATATGATTATCCTAGAAATGGGACCCATAATTATAATAGATCTCACCAACTTTACGGTGAACCTTATCTATATTCTTTGGATCACAAGAGATCTTTACAATGAGTCATGGATGACTAGTTTTTCCTATGGCATTTTTCGCATCTCTTACACTATTATTCTTTATGTGGTCTTCATGAGCATAAACTGATGAATTTGCATGTGTTGAAGAATCTGACTTATTATGATAGTGTTTTGGTGATATCATGCATACATATTTTTCTCAAAAAGTTCTAGTTTTTAGAATAATGATGTTTTTTTTAGGATTTCCTGCTAATTGATGTTGATCTAGAATATTTACATAAGAAGCATACAACCCAGTATTAATTTATTAATGGATCGAGAACATGCCATACCTTTGGTTTGGGGGAGGATTCAACATTATTTTTATTTTTTTTCTATTTACTAGGATTCAGAATTGCTTCTATTTTTCCATTTACTTATAATACAATTAGAGTGCTTATACAATGATCTGTTGTTTCAGGAATAATGCAAGTAACAGAAGAAAAAAAAACTGTTATGATCCATGTTGAACAAAGAAGAGCGACTGAAGATTTCAGAAAAGCAGGTTTACATCATCCTTTTGTGTGCTGGCAGCAGCAAAATTTTTCTGCATAATCAGATCCAGCAAGCACATCTTGTACAAACAAATGGTCTGTATGAAGGGTCGAATGAAGCAAATGAATGATGATCCAAACGAAACCATAGTTTATAACATCATGATTAAGTGTGCTAAGATATTTTTTTTTTTTAATTCTATTGATAAATCTAATTGACTAACCATATCAGGGATTAATCAAATTTCATCTCTGCACACGATCTCATTCCTTTAATTCATCTCGACTTCACCAAATGAATCAATTAATCATGCATTATTGCGATTTTTTGAATTATTATCTGGTTATCATATGGTTTTAACTTTTCATTAAGTTATATGCAAAAAAAATTAACATGTGAACCGTCATTTTATTAATTAAAGATCATCATGATTTTTAATGCACTATGTTATAATCCTATGATGAAAATTTTCTTTCAACCTATCCAAAGTTTAATTTGGACATGGTTAAATATTTCACAAACCATATGAATTCGTTAACGCACACATCTTTATTATGGTACACGTTTCAAAAATTCTGAATAATGGCATGATCGTTTAAACGTGCCAAATTTTTGTCTCATGATTTTTCAAAAATTCAATTGGACCTTGCTTTAAAACTGACCTCTGCTTGATCCTCACCATCATCCTGCTCGCTCTCATCCTTTTTAAGTCCATTCAACCACATCCACTTCTTCCTTATTTATTTTTCTCTTTGCTAAGTGGGACCTAGCATATCTTCAGTTTGGGGAGTGTTGACATCCATTTTTGTCACCATTTTTTTAACATTAAATATACTCTGAGTGGCGTTATTTTTACTATTTTGATATAATAAAGCACTATTTCCGCCATTCAAACCATCAAACAGACCAGAAATTCATATATTTACTTATCATATGAATTTTGGTCAAATATCATCATATTATGATTTATTAATGTTTAATTGACATTTTTATGGCTTGTTTGGTATTTAGTTTTGATTATACAGGCTGTAGTTTCTCAAACAACAGTTCATTCAGATCGCGTGTTTATATTGCTTAAGCTCAGCCGCGTTCTGCTCATCATTCAGCTTGCGAGATCGACGGTTGGTATGCTTCGGGTCATTAAAGTAAAAAATGGGCACGTGGGTTCTGTTAGCCACATGGTGGTGATGGTTAATGAGCCATTGTTTTGGAAGATCCATCCCTATGCTCTCCAAGCTTGACATCGCATCCCACGTCCACGTCAAAACTCCAACACGCCGATTCTCCTGCGCATTCAGCCTGGAATCACGCTGCCTTTTCACAACGGTGTTCTGTAAGAAGTCCAGGTCACACACGTTCAGCCTGCCAGCACAACACCTTGCCCACATCGACGCTCAGCAGCTTCATCCTTCCACGCTCAGTCCACCAGCATGTGTTTCTGCCCACGGTTGAAGGAAACGAACACACAGCTGTTCGTGTTGGGTACGATCGTCCCCATAAAGCCTGGTGGATGCCCTCTGTGCTGTCACACGTCACTTTAAGCAGTCGTTTGCAGTCTTAAAAGACCTTTATTTTTAAAGAGATCGACTCTGTCGACCTTCTCTCCCATTGTAACTTATAAATAGATGCCTCTTATGAAGAAAACGGGGATCATATAGCATAGAGAATAGACAGGAGATAGCAGTTACTTCTGCATAAGTTTTGTGTAATTTTCTCAGAATTAATGGAATTTTCAGTACGTTGATGTTCTGCTGATAGTGTTTAAGACAGTTTAGTTTCCATCTCTGATTGCTAGGAAGGGCCCCTCATCAACCATAGGTTTATTTCATTTTGTATTTTCTTTCTGCAAGTAGATAGTTTATTTCTTAGTTGTTTAAATTATTCTTGTTTACTGTAGATGTTATTTCCTTACTTCTCTTGTAAATCATATTCTGTTGCTAACACGATCTCTTTTTCAGGATTAGGAATGGTCGACCAAGCTTAAGTATTCTGTAGTTGCTTTCAATTTTCCTCCATAATTTTTCATAGATGTTATTTTAGTTTCTTCCATCAGTTTCTTCTTCATGTAGCTGTAATTTAATTCCATTAGTTAATCAACCTTCCTCTGTAGCTGTAGGTTACTTCTATCCTCCATGCTAAATCCTCTTTTCACATATCATAGAAATAGTTTATCTCCTTTAGACAATTATTAGAATAGGTTTCTTTCTATTAACATAGCTTCTCAACAAGTCTTCTCACTGATTTCTCTACATTATAGGTTCATCTGCATTCGTCAACTGACGTTAAGATCATCAAAACTACTCCTTTTCCTTAGTTTAGTTCGTTTTTCCTCATTCGTACTGGCATTCGGACTGTCATTCGGACTGGTATTCAGATCGTCATGCGTACCTTTACACTTTCTGCATTGTTTTAGGTTTTTTTTAGAACCTAATTTCTTCTGCCTTTCAACCATAATTCTTCTTGCTTCTAATTAATAGTTTTTCGTGTAATTTAGATCTTGTTTTATGTTATATAGAATTTTAATTAATTTTTTTCATTCTTCTTAGTTTCCTTACTATTTCTTCTAATCTTCTTTTCAACTAATTTTCAGAATTATGTCTTTTATGTTGGATTTGCTAATAAGTTACTGTTTTAGAATATATCAGTTTTATTTTTAAGTGCAGTTTATTATATGTTTTCAATATTTAATTGAGATAAGATTTAATAATTCTATTTTCTAAGTTATTTCAGTTTTAATAGTTTCTTCATTAATCATAGGATTAGTTTCCCATTTCATATAATTAATGAAGATGATCATAACATAAGATTTGGATCAGAAATAAATATCCTTATCAATTTTTCTACTTATTTCTATATTAAACATCTTTATCAAGTTTTCTACTTGCTTCCAAATCAATTCAGTTCAATTAAACATCTTTATTAAATTTCCTACTCGCCTCATTTGTTAATCAGTTTCCTGTTTTCATAGATAGAATAAATTCTTGCATTTGAATTATGAAAGTCATGCAAGTAGTTTAAAATCATATAGTTGCATCTTTAGTCATCTTAGGTTAGTTCAAGCCTTCAATCCTGCACATATAGTGATTGCATCTCATAAGCTCCCTTCCCAGGTTGACAATTAAATGTTGAATTAGAGTGCATATATTTTACCCAACATGCATGATGTCTCTTTTGTTCTTCAATTCTATTCTCAATCAACAGAAGACTCATGCATTTTGTGAAAGCACACATTTAGAATATAATACAATTTGTTTATGCATCTGCGCAAACTCATTGTGTTATTTTATCCATGCTCACTTGAAATTTTCTTCATCTTGTAATATGTATGTGAAAACTAACTTTAACATACCACGAAAACTAACTGAATACATGTACCTTTTCGCATCAACAATACTGAAGATCTTTTCTATGAAAATCCAGCTCAACACACATAATTTTTACAACATTAACTTTTATGCGACAGACATCTTCAAACTGTGACCTTTACTAACATACTTCTTGAATTATTAATATGCATCATGTTGAATTCAAGGGTTTAACTCAATCTCTTGGAGATCAGCAAGAGGGGCAGCAATTACTTGCTGCTTTGGATGTACTTGGATTGTCAGCTTCTTCTATGCATTTTTTAGGATATTTCCTTACCCAAGTTTTCATGTGCGCACTTCCATTCTGATTTTTCACATGATTGTATCCTCTTTTGTTCCTTGTATTGCGATAGTTGTTAGGTAGAATATATTCATCTAGAAATTTCACTGTTTTTTGAAAATACATAGCCTTGTGTCGAAATCCATCGCAAGCATAACATCTTATCGTTTGATAGTACTTAGCAATCTGACCAATAAAATTGCACCTTGCACACTTCTTTCTGTTAGTCCTTCTTTGGTAGTGTAATAGAAAGAGTTATAATCATTGAAGTAATTTTCATACCTGAAAGACTTCACTTGATTTGAATGATGTTGACTGTCGCAGACCTTCCCGGATGTTCTTTCATAACCAAGTCCCGACTTGTCCTCTAGTGATCTCTAATCATTCAGAATTTTGTTCAGAATTGATGTGATGCCTTTGAACTTGTTCTTCACTTTATATTCAAGACCAGTCTTGTCACTTCTAGGATGTGCGCAATTTGGATTATTACTTATGATGTGATATTGAACTTGTTTTTTCCCTTTATCTCAATCAACTTGTCTTCTAAGCAAGATACCTCTCTATCTTTTATTTCAATCTAACTTGCCAGCATCTTATTTTTCTATGCTAACTCTTCCAAAGAAGCCTCCAATATAGATTTTTATTCTTGAAGCACTTTGACCTTTTCGATCGCGTAATTCAGTTGTTTCTCATAGTTCATCACTTTTTCACAGACCTGTTTATTTAGTGACTCTTGAACCTCTTTAGCTTGCTTGACCTATTTTTCATATTTTGAAAGTTGGTCCTGCAAGTTTCTGCTCTTCTTTATTGACTTCTTCAATTAATCTAAGGCACTGACCAGTTCACCTTCCCAGTCAACATTTGCAGCTTCTTCTTCTTCAGATTGACTATCATATTTAATTTATGTAAAGGGTTTTGAAGGTGTATTGAAGGACCCACTAAAGAATTACTTATCCAATGATCATGGTTTTCTTTGTGCAATTGGTGTGTTATTCTTGATTGATAGAAATCTCTTCTTCTTTTCATCACTAATTTCTTCTTCCATAAAATACATAAATAGTACCTCTTTTGGCTTCTCGTCATGGTTACTTCCTTTGGATACATTGCTATCATCCTTAGTATATGGACTCTTCCTCTGCTTTGGAACTTTCTTTCCAGTCCCTGGTCTATCCTAAGTGCACGTCATTCTTCGTTCATGGGAATTTGCTTCTTCCTTGATGTAGCTCTCTCCATCTTCCCTGTAAGGACACTTAGAAGCAAAGTGTCCTATTCGTCCACATTTGAGACATTTGAAAGGAAATTTTTTTGTATACTTACCACGTCCTCTTGACTCCTCTTCATCTGATTCATTGCAAGAGTCCTTGGCATGGTCATGCTTATCCTTTCCAGTGGCTTTAAAGGTCGCTTCTTTTTTTAAGGTATTTCTTTCTCGATACTCATCTCATATGCAGTCAAGATCCCTTGAAGCTCGTCCTTTTTCAAGTCTACAATATTGGCTCTATCTTCTAAAACGGATAACTTTGCATCAAATATTGAAGGAAGAGTTATCAATATCTTTTGTACTACTAATTCTTCTTCTAGAGTAACTCCAAGACTCTTGATATCATTAACTATCTCATCAAATCACAAGAAGTAAGAAGCAATGTTCTCTTCGTCTTTCATTTTCAATAATTTATATAACCCAGAGTAATTATGCAGCTTTGCCTTCTTTACTTTATCCTCACCTTCATGGATAAATATGAGCTTATCCCATGCATCCTTAGTTGAGTCACAATGCATGACCTTAACAAATTCAGTTTCCATTAACCCGCATAGCAATGCGTTTATAGCTCTAACATTGCATTCATATACTCTCTTCTCAGTTGGATCAACTAGTGAGACCGCTGGAACATTGTAACCATCCACAATGGACTGCCAGACATCAGCTACAAGAGACTGCAAATATATTTTTTTCCTGACCTTACAGAAACTGTAGTTGGTGCCATCAAAACTCGGTGCTCTATTGGTGGAAAGACCTTCCTTCTTGTCCATATCTACGTATGGATCTATCTTCTAGATGTTAAGTTGTTACTGAAGACACCCACTCTGATACTAATTGTTGGAATATATTTAATATTGAGAGGAGGGTGAATCCGTATTAGCGCAGTTATGAACATTTTTTAACTTCTTAACTGATTAATATTGATATTTAATTATGCATCCACCATAAATAAAACATCCATCCACATATGTGCAAAAAAAAAAAACACAAATAATTTTTATGTGGAAACTCAAATGTGATCAAGCCACGGAATTCTCTTTATAATAAAATATTACATTCGAAAAAAAACCAACTTCCTAAGTTCTCCAGCACCAATGGGAAGGAGGCACCAACCCCTTGGTTTTGCAGGCACCGACCTGAAGGAAGAACCAAC
The DNA here is from genome assembly GCA_027924585.1 of Larix kaempferi. Classification (NCBI taxonomy): domain Eukaryota; kingdom Viridiplantae; phylum Streptophyta; class Pinopsida; order Pinales; family Pinaceae; genus Larix; species Larix kaempferi. The sequence goes on from BSBM01000010.1 coordinate 1,630,212, forward strand.
TCCCTGATTTACCAGCACCAACTGGAACGAGACTACAACCCCCTAATCCTTTCCCTATCATGCTTGCCAGATATATAAGAATATCATATTTCTCTATGGAACTTATTATCTGTGCACACTTCTAATAATATGTTGTTCTTTATACTGTGCACACCTTCTATAACCTTGAGATATTTCAATTTTTTTTTGTACCACAAACTCCATTTCAACACTTCACAACATTCCAAATGACTTCGCACTCCACAAACTGTGTGCTACATCATCATATTCTGCATTCTACACTCAGGTTCTGTATATCATTTTGTCTCTCCACTGATGCAACTTCAACTGATACTGTGCATCAACTAATAGCCTACTATTATGACTCCGTGCATCGGTATCATATGGAACTGTGCACCTTATGAAATGTGTCCATTCTATATTGGTGAAACACCCTTTAGATAATATGTGACCTTCTGTTCATCATACGATTCATCCTTTCTGTTTAACGCACTTGTCTCGGATCGTCCTTATCATAATGTGCATCTCTCATTGTGTTGCAATTCTCTCTTAGAGCATTAGATAAACTTCTTCACTTCGTGCATCATAAGATATGATTCAAATTTGTCTCTTCACTTTTGTCTTAGATCATATGTGATTGTTTACGTGTTGTCTACGATATTATCATTTATTCTTCACACAATTTACGATATTATCATTCAGTTTATGTTTTTCCTTTCTATCTTTGAAAAACTATCATAGATTCACAGCATCATTCAGCACACCTTCTGTTATTCCATTCCTCTGCTTGTGCGCACTTGGATCTTCACTAGATCATGCTATTCTGGTTCCATGATCCCTTGATGCCCCAAGTATTAGAAGCTTGATAAATCTGTATCTTCGAGCTTTCCTTGCTCACAAGCTTACTTCAAATCTCCAACTTGCTTCTTATTTAAACTAGTCCTGCGTAGATCGTGTGTCCACAATTTGGTTGTGGCATTCCTTCATCTTTGCTTCACATTTCATGCTTCCACCACTTGTCATGTTATGTGCCACTAAGGTGTCATCTCTTATGGGTATTTCACATGCTTAGTCATCACCTTAGTGGGATTTTCACCCTTTCGATGTGATATTGCACCCTTGATGTACCATCTCCTGTGGGTCTTGCACATATGACATTGCCAACCACTACATTCTTCTTGGTACTTATGCGTGCTTCAACATTTGAAAACTTCCTCTGATTGGTGAGTCTTGTGCGTTTTCGGGACTTACATTCTTGTTCAATCGTTTCTTGTTCCAAGCTGCTTGCGCACTCTTGAACCTTGTACAACCAACTCTTTGGCTTCCTTGTGGACTCCTGAACTTTTTCCAACCAACTCTTTTGATTTCACCTTGAAGGAGTATGACTGGGTGGACTTGAGACCTACACCTGTACCACATTTCTTCAGGTTGTATGCACTTCTGGATATACTTATTCATATCAGCATCCATATACTTCTTCAAACTATCTTTCATGTACTTCTTTAAACTAGAAAAGAAATATAATTCTTCAAAGTGGCTTTCATATATTTCTTCAAACTAGCATGGGAATTTTGAATCCTCTTTAACATCAATTGACATGAATGACAACCAAATGTTCAACATGGAGAAAGAAACAAACATAAAATAACACATACACCCAAATAGTGCAAATTGATCATGTAATAGTTACATTATATTCATCCGATAAATTTCATAAGGGATGCGGCTGAACTGAACAGCGAGATAAATCAGTTGAACTATCCTTCGTCCCAATTATACAAAATGAAATAGAAGACCCTTTGCAAAATAGGACAGTTTGATCCTATCCTTCCTTACTTCCATTCTTCTACTGTACCTTTGAAATTACAACCCTTACAAAATACATGCCTATACAAAATGGGCATAAAGGCCTTTTCAAAATAGGACACAGTCCTCCCCTTCTATTCTTATATTGTCCTTAAAAAACTAGAACTAACAGACAAGGAAAACTAATAGAAAACGAAAAAATAAAAACGATCCTAAAAATAGAAAGAAGAAAACATGGTGGGTGTGTCGCGTGGTTCCCTCAATCAATATTCATTTATTTTTCCCCTAAGGGAGGCTTGTCAGCTGGAGGGGAATTTCTGTATCCTACCAAATTCGATGGGATTCTCTCGGTGTCACGTTGAGCTTGGCTGGTTGTTGCATGTTCGATAAGGAGCACTCATATCCATTCAATCAGTTTGTAATTATTGCATGTTAACGTGTGGTCGATGTTGCAGGTCAATTATTCACTATGGGATGCTAACTTGGTCTCCATGTTGTCCCCAATTCTCTTCTCCATGGATTCTAAGTCATGTTTGTCACCTTTTCCATTGAGCTTCTATCAAAGTTCTACTATCTACTTTTCCAAATCCTCCACTCTTTGGCTATTCCCATCACTGTCGCTAGTCCATCCAACAGGGCGACGAATCCTACCATATGTCACTATATAATAATGAGATAGGCCTGAAGAACTTGAGTAAAAAATCTTCTCGTACAGGATCTCGCCACTTAGCAAAGCACTGGTCGGAATCCATTGCCTTCCCTTCTCTGAACCTTCAATACCCAAACGAGGAAGAGGGCCAGTGGAGGGAAAAACCGTTGAAGTTGGAAATACATTAGAAAACATTTTTGACAAGCACCAAGGAACATGGGAAGATCCGATACAAAAAACCGACACTAGTGAAAACGAACGAAAATCTAAACCCCCGGATATGAAGAAATATCCAACACCGCCGAAAATGAATTTGAAAGCACTTGAAAGATGGGTTATATCATATTACACATGAGATACCTTACCCTCACCGACCTTTGGATGGACAGATGGGACCAATTCACTGCTACGGTTCGCGCATATAATAATAATGTGATCGTGAATGGAAATTACAAATCTAGACTAAAACGTGTGCTCTGAAGATACCCTCCTGCATGAAATTGCTATTTGGTTAACTAAAATATGCAATTTCACCAATCTTTAGTTCGATGGATTCAGCAGAATGGCCGGAAATGAGGCATTCTGTGATGGCCAAATTATAACTTATAAAATTATAATTAAAGAATTAACTTAATCATTAAAAAAATTAAATTACACAATCTAAGTAGTAAACATTCTTATATCAGAAAAATTATGGTTCTAAGGAGATATGACTACAATTTACCAATATTGGTAAGACCAAGTTCAAGAAAGATGATTATTTGGAGATTTATCATTTCTATATGGCAATGCCTGGCCATTAACATCAAGCAGCAACTAGTTTCCAATTTAACAAAGACATTGTTTTTCTTTACCCATACTACCTGTTTTAAGAATTCCAGAGCATGACCATTTAAATTTCCATCTTGCAATTTCATCGGGATAAATTAGAGAGAGACGAGAGGAATACTTGGAAGTGGATATGTCTGAGAAACTCAATAATTTCACTTTCTTTGATTCCAAATATGAATCATAGATATCGTACGTGGTTGCAATTGCAAAGCACCCCAAATTAACTGTATCCATCAACAAGATACACAAGCAACCAACATCTGATAAACATGGAGTCCTCCCTGGGGACTCAAAACTACCCCGACATTGCTAAAGATCCCAAATAGAAATTGATTTTAGAGTGTGCAGGTCAATGACCTTGTTGTGGGTATATTATATTTTATTGATTGAATAAGTGGGATATTCACACATAAGTTCTTCATCTCTGGCAAGAGGTAATAACCGCATTCAAATTCACACACTCCCACTCCTATATCCCAATAGAGAGATTGAGTATGGGAAGGCTATGAACATTTATTGACTAGATGGTTTCACCCCTGCGCAGTTGAGGCATAGGCCCTAGCTTCCCCTTAATGGTCGAATCAACTTCACAAAGGCTCTAAGAAGGTCTAGATGACAAGGAATTACACACACAAGAATCAGGGAAGGTCTAAAGATGTGGGAACCTCACATTAGTGGCTCAACCAATTGGACATGAAATTACATTGCTATATTAATACTCCTATATGTTGACAAAAATTTTGAGAAATTTTGATGACATCATAGTTGTCCCATGGCCACGTGGCATCTCTTGACTGGTCCCCAAGGCGCTTACCAGTCTTTACAGGGCCTTGGTTTCACCTTGTCGGTGTGATGGTAGCAAAGGGGCAGATAAGTGGTTTTAGGGAGAATAAGAGGAACTGGATAATGGTTTAGGACATGAATTCTTACCGTCAAATTTATCTAGGATACTCTACCCTTTATCAGAATATGTATGTATGTATGTACTAGTCTACTAGGACCTTAAAATATGTATGTAGTAAAGCTTAGACATAAAGGGCATGGGACATTCACGCTGTAATAGCAAGACATGAGATCAAGATCGTCTTGCACGATTTTTCCCGACTCCAGCAACTGTTTGTAAATAATTGCACATAATTACAATGAAAGCGACATTAACATGACCGTGCAGAGGTGACTGTATATAAAACATCATTTAGATTATTGATAGGATGGATGATCATGTGTCACGGATTGGAGGCATGGACATGACGAGAGTGTTGCACCAATGACACTTCAATTTTTCTATGTCTGAACATACTATGAACACATTTAGGGTTTGGTATTATTATTGTAACATTTTGTTCTAGTTGTCATGTTTGTCTCTATCTCAAGAATCAGTCTCCCCTACGCCTCCACCTACCCCTAAACCCCACCTCGCTCTCTCTCTCTCTTCATTGTCCCCTTACCACCCCCGTATCCTCTCCCCTCTCGAGCCCTACCACTAAGCCTCCCTCTCCATCCAAGTATCCCCCCTCCTACAACTATGTTTATGTATTTGTAACTTCAGAAGATATCTTCTATGTATTACACTTGTACTTTGTTATATGTATGATGGAGATGTATTATTCCTCCAATCAGAAGTGTCATCATTTGTATTTGTAGGTGTCACAAGTGTCGCAAGTGTTGCAAGTGTCGCAACTTATATTTGATGGGTTATTAGACCACTAGTGTGGGGTTGGCCCTGATTATATTATGTGAGTGGGTTATTAGACTTCCTCAGGAGATCGGCCCAGTTAGTTTATTGGCAGGTCAAGTCAGTGTATAAATAGAGAGATTGTGTCTCTCATTCTATTCATTTCACTCACTTCTCAAACTCGCATAGTTGAGAGAGAGTGTTGCGCACAAGTGGAGGAGGAGGACTATTTGCTAGAGACATCTCTTTGGGTTTGATCATTGTGATCTTGTATTGTGGCTTATTCTATCTCTGAGGAAGTTGCGGGGTTTTTCACCTTCTTGGTTTTCCTCGAGGAAACTCTGTGTCTATTGTCTCTTTTGTTTTTTATTGATATGTTGTACATGTTATTCTCTTAGTGATACTAGATAATATGGAATGAAATTATCGAAAAACTAACATGGTATCAAAGCTGACCTAAGAAGAACGCACTGTGCAGCTGCGGAAGCTAGGGCTTCTTAGATTTTGGGTTTCTATCCACATATCATCAAAGGAAGGAGGCTAGATTGACTCTCCTAGCAAGGTCACATCTTTCTGTCGAGACATAATTCAATTCTGATCATTTTCAGTTTTTGGGCTGTCACTACTGCGGGAAATTAGGGTTTCGAAAAAAGTTGGAATTTTTGGAATCTGAATCCACAGCTGGATACTCCTCAAGAAAATCGAAGTTTAGAGCACTAGATCGAACTTTTTGGTTGGGCAGAAGACTGGGTTTCATCAAACCCTAATTCGGGATCCTATCCAGTAGATCCAGAAGTTTCGATGGCAATTTTGAGGGGTCAAATTTTACAGATCTCAAAATCAAAGTATACGAGCTTGACCAGCTCAGCAAGGCACATCTTTCTATCCTTTCAGAAGTTTGAATTTTTAGGGTTTCTCTAAGAAACCCTAATCTAGCTCCAAATCCAGTTTTCATCAAATCAAGTGGTAAGACCTAAAAATTTCTATTTCCACTTGAAGTACTCTTTAAGATGTCGCACCACACCAAGTTTGAGGATAAACTTGAAGGAGCTGATAACTTCTGACCCTGGAAGTATAGGATTGGGTCAATCCTAGAAGAGAATGAGTTGGACACTTATATAAGTGAAGAGGTTTTAGTCCCAGAGGGAGAAGATGCTAAGGCCTTACACAAGAAGAACTTGGTCAAAGCCAAGAGAATCATTTTTTATTCTATTAAGGACCATATCATACCCCATGTGTCTTCCCTAAAGACACCTAAGGATATGTTTGACTCTTTGAGTAAGTTGTTTGAAGTAAAGAACATAAATTGGAAGATGACTCTGCGGAACCAATTGAAAGGGGTAAAGATCCAGAATGGAGCGACCATACAATCCTACTTTTCCAAGGTCTCTCAAATCAAGGAACAACTTGAAGCTATGGATGAAGTGGTGGAGAATGGAGAAATTGTAATGACCACATTGAATGGCCTACCTAGGTCATGGGACTCCTTCATCCAAGGAATCTGTGTAAGAAATAAATTGATCTCTTTCAGTAGACTATGGGAGGAATGTTCACAAGAAGAAGCTAGGCTTGTGGCCCGAGAAGAAAAGATGGGAGGTGAAGATCAAGCTCTCACATATCACACCAAGAAAATCAAGTTCAAGAGGGAGCCATCTCACCACAAGAAATCTTCTCACCCCTATCACGGAGAGAAGAAAGATTTGAGATGCTTCAATTGTAATGTGAAAGGACACTTTGCCTCAGAATGTCCTAAGAAAATAAAAGAAGTTACCAAAAACAACAAGAAGACGAACATCAAGAAGAGGCATCATGCTCATGCTGTTGAGGATGATGAACCTCCCAAGAAGAAGAATAGGGAAGAAAGTGAAGACTCTCCAAGTGAGGAAGAATATGTGCTGATCTCTGCTCTCAAAGGTACTATCTCACATGGATGTGATGATTGGATTATTGATAGTGGGGCTTCCAAACACATGACAAGATTTAAAGAATCCTTTGCAGACCTATCTGAACATGAGTCACCTCACAAGGTGAAACTTGGGGATGACTATCAATATCCTATAAAAGGAAGTGGTGAAGCCTCCTACAAGTTAGACTCTGGGAATTCTTTGAAGATGAAAGATGTTCTATATGTACTTGGACTCAAGAAGAATATTCTCTCCATATCATCTTTGGATGCAAAGGGAATGAGAGTTTCATTTATAGATGGCCAAGTACTCATGTGGCCAAAGCATAAGACAATAGATGATTCAATGGTGATTGGAGAGCAAGAGGGAGGATTGCACAAATTAAAGGGACAACCTGAACATGCCATGGTACATGAATCCATGGAGCCAAGTGAACTTTGGCATGTAATGCTTGCTCATGTGCACTATAGGGCACTACCAATTGCAAGCAAAGCAGTAGAAGGTCTTCCTGAAATCCAGTCAAAGCATGAAGGTGTTTGCAAAGGATGTGCAAAAGGAAAGAACACAAAGAAGGAATTTCCAAGCAGTGAAAGAAAGGAAAAAGGAATCTTGGAAATTATCCACTCCGATGTATGTGTTCCGATGTCATCCAATTATCTGAGTGGGTATGTATACTATGTTTCCTTCATTGATGATTTCTCTAGGAAGACTTGGGTTTATTTCTTGAAGAATAAAGATGAAGTGTTTGATAAGTTCAAGGAATTCAAAGCCTTGATAGAAAATCAAATTGATAAGAATATCAAGATGTTTAGATCCAACAATGGTGGAGAAATTCACTTCAAAAGACTTCAAGAAGCTATGCAGTGATTCAGGGATTAAGAGGGAGTTGACCACTCCTTACAATCCACAACATAATGGAGTTGCAGAAAGGAAGCAAAGATTGAGAGGGAGTCAACCCAACAAACAAACAAAGATAAGTATTTGAATTATCCTTTCTTGTACGTCTGATTGTTTAAATAATATTGTTTAATGATGTATATACTTATCTTCCTAGACTTAGGTTGTGTATTATGCATATTAGAATAATTGCATTAATGAACAGTATACTACTAATATGCATGTGATGGGTAAGTAGCCTATGGCACTGTACAACATTCCATTGCTACTTATCTAGAATGAAACCTCTTTGCTGACATGTTGGGAGTAGTGCAAACTTTTAACAATGTTCTGGTAGAGATGGAAGACATCTAGAAAGTTACCGTATGAATACGGGATATGGATGAATGTTGTATTGAAGCATTGGCTAAGATAATTGCATGACTGTATGACATATTCCTTTATGTGTAAGAATTTGTTCTGTAAACTATGAGAAGTTTCTAATCATGCAATTGAATTTGACTTGTAGGAAAGATCGCGTACAATCACCTACAAAAGGAGGACTACAACATTTGTTCCAGCAACAAAGTTCAAAGAAAACTATCTATTGAAGATATTGAAGAATCTGAAGTTCCCAAGATCCGGGATGCAGTAATGGAATAATGCCATGGTCGAGGAATATCAGTTGATCATGCAGAATGATGTTTGGGATGTGGTCCCAAGACCGGATGGGAAGTTTGTTGTGACTTCCAAGTGGATCTACAAGATCAAGCATGCTGCAGATGGTAGCATAGAGAAATACAAGGCAAGATTTGTAGCTCATGGATTCTCCCAGAAAGAGGGGATAGATTATGAAGAGACTTTTGCACCTGTAGCTAGAGACACTTCCATCAGAACAACACTTGCTCTGGCTACAATGATGAAATGGAAGATACACCAGATGGATGTCAAGACAGCTTTCTTGAATGGTGTAGTCGAAGAGGAAGTGTATTTGGAGCAGCCACTTGGTTTTGAGACACATGATAGGGAGTCATATGTGTGCAGATTGAGGAAATCCTTGTATGGCTTGAAGCAAGCACCTAGGACATGGTATGGCAGGATAGACAGCTTCCTGTCCAGTTTGGGCTTTACCAAGAGTAAAGTGGATTCCAACCTTTACTACAAGGTTGAGGAAGGAAATCCAGTGATACTCCTTTTGTATGTGGATGACCTATTTTTGATAGGAGAGGATAGATTGATTGTCGACACGAAGAGGAAGCTTGCTGCCAAGTTCGAGATGAAAGACTTGGGCATGATGCATTACTTTCTAGGTATGGAGGTGTGGCAGAGTGTAGATGGAATATTCCTTGGACAAGGGAAGTATGCAGTAGATATCCTGAAGCGGTTCGGGATGATGGACTGCAAGGCCATGGCCACACCTATGGCATCGAACCTGAAGCTATTAAGTGATGCTTCATCAGAGTCGGTTGATGTCATAGTGTATTGTCAGATGATTGGGTCCTTGATGTACCTGACGAACACAAGACCAGATATTTGCTTTGTGGTGAACACCTTGATCCAGTTTCTGACAGATCCTAGACATGTTCACCTGATTGTTGTAAAGCATATTCTGAGGTACCTGAAGGGTATAGTTGATTATGGGCTCAAGTATGATTCGAATCAAAAGTTTAACCTAGAGGGTTATGTTGATTCTGATTGGGTAGGCAGTGCTGCAGATAGGAAGAGCACTTCAGGGTGCTGCTTCAGTATGGGATCAGGTGTGATCTCTTGGTTTAGCAGGAAGCAGTCCTGTGTAGCACTGAGTACAGCCGAAGCAGAGTATGTTGCAGCTTGTTCGGCCAGTTGTGAGATAGTATGGCTTAGGAAGCTACTATCTAAGTTATTTGATCTCCCGTTGGATGCTACCTGTATCTATTGTGACAACCAGATTTGTGTGAAGTTATCATAGAACCCGGTGTTCCATGACAGGTCGAAGCACATCGAGATCAAATATCACTATATCAGGGATATGGTGCAAAGAGGAGCAGTGAATCTCCTGTATGTTGCGATGGATGAGCAAATTGTAGATGTGTTGACCAAACCACTAGCCAGAGTGAAGTTCGAGTACTTCAGAGAGAGGCTTGGTTTTATTCAAATAGAAGATACTTTGAGGAAGAAGTGATGGGACACATTTGCAGGAGCCATTCCAAGAATGGTGGTAGGAGGATCCTCCAATGGTTGTGGATGCAAGCACTATGTGATGAGCATCAAGTTGATGCTTCAAATGATATGCATCAGGATGATGCTATGAAGATGATCAGGATGATCATGTGTGATGAGTATCAGGATGATGCTCTGGATGATATGCATCAGGACGATGCTATGATGATGATCAGGATGATGCTCTGGATGATATGCATCAGGATGATGCTCTGGATGATATGCATCAGGATGATGCTATGATGATGATCAGGATGATCATGTGATGATGATGTGCATCAGGTTGATGCACCATGCGATGATGATCAGTTGTATCATGAGTATCAGGATGATACTTCAAGGTCATGTATGATATGTGGCAGGTTGTGCAGTAGCATGTAAAAGATCCTGGGAGATCCGATAGGTTGAGTTGTGTGCTCGTAATCAGTCCTGGGATGCTCTTTCAAGGTTTTGCTAGGGAGGCATGTAATCAGTCCTGGAGATCCGATAGGTTGATCTGTGTGCTCGTAATAAGTCCTGGGATTCTCTTTAGATATCTTGTTGGTCGTGTTGTGGCACATAAAATGTTCTTGGGATAATCTTTTAAGGTATTTCCTATTCACATGTAATCAGTCCCGGAGATCTGATAGGTTGAGCTGTGTGCTCGTAATAAGTCTTGGGATGCTATTTAGAGATCCTTTTGGTCATGCTGCGACACATAAAATGTTCCTGGGATGCTCTTTAAAGGTATTGTGAAGGGATGCATGTAATCAGTCATGGGATATATTTCCAATCGTTCTTAGGCACATAAAATGTTCCTGGGATGCTCTTGTCAGGTATTGCATCAGCACATAATTAGTCCTAAGAGTCCACCTCTATCAGACCGTTCACGTAGATGATGAAGACCTACAGGAGGATAGGTCTACACCCATCATGAAAAAGGGTTGGCTCTGTAGAACTTCCTATGACGAGAAGAATTCAGAGATATCCTAGTGATCGAGATGTTGGGTACAACAGCAGTGATGATGATGATGCTTTGTGATCTAGTGACGATGATCCAGCTCCAGAATTGAAGACTTGTGGCGCTATGTATTGATGACCTGTGTCGAAAGAATTCCTTCCTAGTTATGAGGGAGTGTTGATGTATTTGTAACTTCGGAAGATATTCTTCTATGTATTACACTTGTACTTTGTTAGATGTATGATGGATATGTTGGCAATATGGCAGTAGCAGATGATGCAGATTGTCATTCATGGCAATCAAGGTGATGATATTCAAATTCAGGGTGATGACATTCAAATACCCTACACTAGTAATGGCAAAGCAAAATCTTGTGCAGGTAATGATGCTCAAAGCAGTAAGTCTTTCATGGATTCAAAGGCCAAGCAGGCACAAAAAAAAGAAGGTGTGAGGAGATGGAAAATGTTGGTGAGGTTGATGAAATTCACGTCAACACCAAATCTCAAGCAGCCCTCAAGAACCCTGAAGGAAATGAAACAAAGAACATGATGGAGAGAGGATAGAAAAGACTGAAGAAAAATTGCAGTGAAAAATATGTCAGAGAGAACTATAAAAGAGCAAGATTCCAGTATCAGAAACACACATTTCTAGTTAGTAGGTTTGTGGCTTGTGTGCTTCAACTCTAACTCAATGGATTCTCTGCTTTGGAGCATAGTCAACCATTTCAACAGGATACCCAAGGAAGAAGATATTTGGAAATACAATGAAGGTTTAGACAGAACACTGATAACAAAAAAAAGGAGAACCTGGAGTTGCAATTTGGATGTTCAAGCACATGGAGAAAATGAAGAAGTTTGTACACTACAGAAGACAAACATTGAAATTTGGGAATAAACAAAAGAGTGATGCAAGGGCTTGTGCAAGTTCTTATTTTTTTTATGGTAGATTCTTCAGTTGAAAGATTGAGACCAAGAAAATTGAACCAGAAATAAAAATGGAAGAGACAGAGCGCCTCGTGGGGTTGAACGACTTGCTAGAGAATTTTTTGATCGAAATATTGGCCTAGATTACTGGAAATTTTGTGCAGGTCCATTTTGCAATATATCACATTTGCTCCTTCACCATTTGTACGAATTCTGCAACTTAATAATACCATCTCTATGACAGAAGAAGAATCTTTTCATTTATTGGATATTATGCGTGCATCTTATAATTTTCTACATCTAGAGCCGAAAATCTTTTTTGAATGCTGGGATTGGAATCTTTTCTTAGCATTATTGCAATGGCCTTGCTATTCTAATAGAGTTGCAATCACTTCAGAAATAGTTTATGATATTAGATGGTGTGCAGTTCAAGTATTTTCAGTAGTACTGAGAATGAGTGATGAAGCGACTCAGGTTATGGGATATAAATTATCTGGTCTGACAGACGAAATGACCAGATTACACTAATATAGGGATGGTTCACAAACTCCAAAATATCTCATGTATCCGTTCATAGACTTGAAATAGTCAAATGTTAAAGCTGTGCGACATTAGGAGGTTAAGAAGAACCCACAGGAAGGAGATGATGGAGTTAGCAGGGCATTGGTCGATGATCATGATGTTACTTGTAGACTTTGAGAAACATATTATTGTAGATGACCAGGCCTTAAAAGAGCATTATTCCAAGTCACGACCCTATTCAGAATGGATAACGAGACAGAATTTTACCCTTAAAGCTATTGTCTATTTTGTTCCAGAAGCAGAAAGAGAACCTGAATAAATTATTGGATCAGTAAAGGTTGATGGTTCAGATGATATAATGGAAAACATGGGAATATATGGCTTGTTATCACCATTTAAGGCTTATGGGTATACAGTTGAGCCTTTGGAAATGTTGTTACTTCCAATGACAAAAGATGGAACAGAGTCTCTTCGTTCTATGGGGAATGATGAGCCTTTAGCTGTAATAATATTCGAGTACTTCAAGCAGCTATTTGCTCAAGTGACAAACCCTCCTATTGATCCAATTCGTGAAGCAATTGTCACCTTGATGGAATGCACGATTGGTCCAGAAGGTGATCTTACAGAATTTAAAGTCTGAGATTTAAAGAGGCATGAAGAAATAGTAAAGAAGTTAAATTAAATACAAACAGAATTAAATTTAAAAAAAGACAAAGAAATGAAAGGGTGCATTTGAAGGAAGGATGTCATCTCAGATATTTGAAGAGGTACGTTTTGGAAGAGGTGTGATGTTTTAAAAGATGAAGAATTATATATAAGTAGAAAATCGAAATAGAAGTAGTGTCTCTTGTAGTTGAATTATGAATATTTAAAAAGGAGGAACATGGCTCTGTAGTTGAGTTTGCTGAAGAAGGAAGAAATAATGAAGATCCCGAATTAAAGAGGGATTCTATGGAAGAATGATGATGCTGATATGAAGGTGTACAAAGATGAAAAAACTTGTCTGGGAATGATGAAGATCTGAAGCAGCATTGAAGAATAAGAAGACAGAAAACAATTTGTTGAGGTAGCATTGAAGACCATAAGACAGAGACCAGCAAAGTGGAAGAAAAAGGCAATGACAGAGTTAAAGGAAGATCTGAAAAACTAATAAGAAACATATTAGGGTGGTAGGGTGGTGCTAGGGTAGGCTTCATGCCTGCAAGGGGGTATTGAGCCTCCTTCCAGTAGTGGCTGGAAAATTAGGGTATTGGTGTATCCTTGTCTGTAGGTGTAGGCAAAAACTAGGGTGTGGGTGCATCCTTCAGTGGTATCTAAGAAACTCGGGGATTGGTGTCTCCAGCAAGTTGTTACTTGCAAAACATATTGTAAACACAATTTTGCAGCATAGAAAGTATTGGTGGTTTACCCAATTGGGGTTCCATGATAAATTTTGTTGTGTATCTTGTTGATTCCATGTTTTGATTAAATCTTGATAAGTGGTTAAAAGGTAAAAAGTTTACAATACTAATTCACCCCCCCTCTCAGTATTGACCAATATTCCATCAGGAGATGTATTATTCCTCCAATTAGAAGTGTCATCATTTGTATTTGTAAGTGTCGCAAGTGTTGCAAGTGTCGCAACTTATATTTGATGGGTTATTAGACCACTAGTGTGTGGTCAGCCCTGATTATATTATGCGAGTGGTTTATTAGACTTCCTTAGGAGGTCGTCCCAGTTAGTTTATTGGTAGGTCAAGTCAGTGTATAAATAGAGAGGTTGTGTCTCTCATTCTATTCATTTCACTCACTTCTCAAACTCGCATAGTTGAGAGAGAGAGTTGCGTGCAAGTGGAGGAGGAGGACTATCTACTAGATACATCTATTTGGGTTTGATCATTGTGATCTTGTATTGTGGCTTATTCTATCTCTGAGGAAGTTGTGGGGTTTTTCACCTTCTTGGTTTTCCCCGAGGAAACTCTGTGTCTATTGTCTCTTATGTTTTTTATTGATATTGTGTACATGTTATTCTCTTACTGATCCTAGATAATATGGAATGAAATTATCAAAAAATTAACAAACGCGAGGCCTAGCATGACCACCCGCTCTCCCCCTTCCCCTATAGTAACCTCTGGCCTTGTGTATGTCATGATTAATCTTTTAAATTAATAATGTGTGAACAGCTACTCGAAGATGCTATACGAAACTTGCAATCTAATTGGTTTGATGCTCCTCTATATGATCCCCCTATACTAGAACCTTAAAATATGAATGTAGGAAATATTAGGCATAAAGGGAACCAAAGTAATTTTTCGCGGCGAAATTTCGCCAATTGGCTATTTTTAGGGTTTTTTCAAAAAATAAATTTGCTATTTGGTCATTTTTAGTCTCTAATATAGCCTATATTTACATAAAATATGTTTTTTGTCATAATATTCGCCTACCTACCTATTTACATGTTTTTTTCAATCCAAAATAATCGCCTATGATACTCTACTTAAGTATAACATTAGAATTCTTAACAAATACCATGGAGGGAACGATACATTCACGGTGTAATAGAAATACATGGGATCAATATCGTCTTGTATGTTTGTTCCCAAGTCCAACAATTGTTTGTAAATAACTGTACATAATTACAATGAAAGCGACATTAACATGATTGTGGGGATCAAGTGTTTGTATAAAACATCATCAATATTATTGATAGGATGGACGATCATGTGTCACGGTTTAGAGGCGCGGGAATTACAAGAGTGGTGTACCAATTACACTTGAAGTGTGTAGTGTTTGAACATATTTTTGCCACATGGTGTATAATGTTTTCATATTGTGTCTAGTATTCAGGCACTAGTTGTTCTATGTCAAAATATGCAAAATAATTTGGGTTGTACTATCATATGTCTTTTTCTATAAAACTTTCGTAAGAACCCTCTGAAGTATGTCAGTTTTCATTTTGGGTTTGTTAGGGTCGAGTTGAAGTGGTTTTGGACAAGTTCGAGCAAGTTAGGAGGTCTTTGGAAAAGTGTGAATCTATGGGGTTTCAGTAAAAAAATTGAACTAGTTTCTCTCTCTGAGGTCAAGGGAAAGTTAATATCTCTAATTTTTTTAATTGGGGATATTAAAAACCCCCACCCCTCTTTCTCTATATTCATTGTCTCCCTGCCTCGCCCCCTCCCCTCTCTCTCCCTACCACTTATCCTCCCTCTCCATCCACGTAACCCCCTCCTACAACTCGATGCCTAGCATGATCCACCGCTCTCCCCCTTCCCCTATAGTAACCTCTGACCTTATGTATGGCATTCTTAATATTTTAAATTAATAATGTGTGAACAATTGCTCAAAGCTACTATAAGAAGTTTGAAATCTAATTGGTTTGATGCTCCTCCATATGATCCCTCTATACTGGTACCTTCAAATATGTATTTAGGAAAACTTAGCCATCGAAGGCCTGGTACATTCACGCTGCATTAGCAATACTTAGATCAATATCATCTTGCATGGTTGTTCCAAACTCCAATTTGTTTTTCTAAATTGCAAGGAATTAAAATGAAAGTGACATTAAGATGACCGTTTGCAGGTGTTTGTATAAAACGTCGTCGAAATTAGTGATAGGATGGATGATCATGTGTCACAATTTGGAGGCATAGACATGACGAGAGTGTTGCACCATGACACTTCAAGTGTGACCGAACATATTATTGTGACAACATTAAGGGTTTATTATTCTTATTCTAACATTTTACTCTAGTTGTTCTTTTTTCTCTCTCTCCAGGATCAGTCTCCCCTATGCCTCCACCTACCCCTAACCCCCACCCCTATATGCCTCTATGCTTAACCTTGTTATTAAATGTTGTGGTTGATGTCCTTAGGAAATGGGTTGTTATATTTTTACTCTCGTCTCATAAACTTATTTTACAAAATCGCATGGTAAGTTGTAGTGGTTGGATCTAACTATCATTTCAAAATTTGATCAACGACATGTGTTGAATTTTGTAGCCATTCATGGGCATGTTTTAATAATGAAGACATCCTTCAAAATGAACACATTGGTGACACTTGTCAAAAATAAAATGATTTGGAGCTATAGGAAAAGGTTGCAAAAGCTATTTTTTATCCCCCTAAACCAGTTATGAAACCCACCGGTAAAAAAGAAGAGTCGCATTGAAGGACGGGTCGGTGTTTTAATTCCCGCAATTTTGTCTGAATAAGAAAAGGACACGTCAAAAGGTTTGGTGAAATTTTTAATTTCAAATTGTATGGCTTTGTAAGGTGTAGTGGTTGGATCTGACTGTCGCTTCAAAATTTGATCAATGACATGCATGGTATTTTGGAGATTTTCCTGGGCACGTTTTAACAATTTACACATCCTCAAAATGAATACAATGGTGACACGTGTCACAAATCGTACGATTCAGAGCTATAGCAAATGTTTGTGAAGTTTTTTTTCCTCCTACTAAACCACTTATGAAACCCAGCCGTAAAAACGGGTTGTCGCATTAAAGGACGGGTAAATAGTCTCATTGGTCATTAATTACTGCATTTTTATCCGAATAAGAAAAGGAAACATTGGAAGGTTTTGGTAAATATTTTAATTTAAAAATTGAAAATTTGTTTTTGAGCTACATACCTAGAGTGTTTCTAATTCTTTTTTTCAAAATATCGGAGTTATGTCCATGTTGAGAGAAGATAACCAGTGGGTGAATCACTGAACTCCTTTTGAAATTTCATCGCGACAATACTGGTCATATTTCTCTACCTCAGCCACACTTGTATTTAAAGAGAAATTAAATATTTAAGGTCTCAATTTTGAGTTTCAGTAATTAAATTACCCAGTAATTAAATTACCCAGTAAAATACCACTTAGAAATATTTTAGAACATTCTAAGAAGATGGGTAACCTGGTCATAGATCCTAAAATCCTCATCAACTTGTTTGAAGATGTTTTCGACCCCAAAGTTACTTTTCCCGCTTTGTACCCTCAAAAAATTCCCTCCGACCAAACTAAACAGAGTTTTGACATTATGAAGGCTTCTTTGGAATGTAGTTTAAGCCAATGCATCCTCCCTCGGAATTTTCTAGTGCAAAATTTTATTTTTACCTGTTAAGAATTCTACAGCCCATTGAATCAATCTGTTTTTACCTCTGATGAAATGCAAGAACCATTTTATTTATCCCTCGCTACCATTACTAAAATGTTAAGCCTTCCTCAGCCCCAGCTTTGCAAATCATAAAAGGATTTGATACATTGGTTGAATATTTTATCCCCTAAACGACAAAGCCAATTGATACTTCAATGAAGCCCTAAATTTATGGAAAACCAAGAGATCAAGTTTCCCATGCAGAGCTGCATTTTTCCAACACATGGTTACTATGCAGCTTTCTTTGGATTTGGGTTATGATGATGACCCTATTGTGGATGAATTGATCATTAGCTTGATTGGGAAAATATTTTTTCTGGAGAAATACCAAGTAATAAGGTTTGATTTTGGTTTGTTCATGTTGAATGCTATCCATGTATATTTTATGGTTTTAGATCTTTAAAATTTTTCAGATATCAAATCATATTTGATTTACTTGATTATGTACTTTCAATACCCTCAATTTGAACATATTTATTTAGAGAGATTGACTGTTGAAGGTAATGCATCTCCTGTAACTAAATGGATTTAAATCATGATCCCTTTTGCTCAAAGTTTTAAGGCCTTCGTGGATACCTTTTTACTAGATGTCCATAAAATTATTCATAAAGTTTATCTAGAAAGGATGGCGGAAGAGTTTCGAGCCATGTTACATCCAAGAGACGGGTGCAAAGTAGGAAACTGGTTATTATATCTCGATCTCACTGTATTGAGGATTTATTGGTTTGAAGGGATACCTTACAGGTTACCATTTTATGTATTTCCAAGAGTATTTTCTCTGGAATATGCTAGACAAAGAATCGCCAACAATGAATTGCATTTCTCATCAAAAAAACAGAGAGCTAATTATTCTCTCCCTCAAGAAATTATGTCTTTTGTGATTAATAATAAGAAAGCTTTGGATATTGTGTATCAATTCCTAAAATCATTGGGTTCATAAATGGCATAAGGTTTTCCATACGATCCACACAAGGCTATCTCAAATTTGAGAGTTTCATTCAATTCCTTAGAATATGTAACAGCAATTGATTCGACCTTAGCATCATTAGCCAATAAGGAAAGCTGCAAAAATCACTCACCAGAGAAATAAAATGTTGAAGAAAAACAGATTGCAACAGAAGTAGATAATTCCCAAACTGCTACTAATTGTAAGGAGGATATTAGGAGTTATACAGATATGGATAATGAGAAAGGTATAACAGAAAAAGAAAATGGCAAAGATAATATAAAAATTGAGGAAGTGTTGAGGTTGAATGAAAACAAAAAGGCCAAAGTAGAGGAAGAATTTGTAATCCTGGGTGACGATAAGGAAGATGATGATGACATCTCCTGCAAATTACTCAAACAAGCAGTCTAGTTGGTAGAATAAACCACAAAATGATATTTACAAGATCATTTCTTAAAATTTATTGATCCATCTTCTACCCAAATAAAAACTATGGTAGAAAAAAGTTCAAATATGGAATTTTCTTTTGTGGAGAATACTTCTGCCAATTTTTTGGCAAATGAGATATTACAAACTAAAGAGCTGGGTCCTAGGTTTATTACAACCATGGATAAGTAAAATAAACACATGAGTATGATGTTCATGCATAGAAATAAATCCAAGGAGGTCTAGCTATACCAGAAGCCCAAATTGAAGGAGACTATGGTTCAAGTTTATTTGGACCAAATGAATGAAGTTGATATGATTCGATTACATAAATATACAGGAGAAATGGTTTCTCATCGACTATTATAAAAAACTACAAGAAGCCATCATCAAGCTTGAAAAAAAAATGAAGACTGAAAAGTGGGTAAATAAAACTAGATCTTTGAAGGCTAAAAATATTGAGTCCAAGCTAATTGATGTCTCAGTATCAAGCTCTGAAGAAAATTTAAGAACGTTTATCTTAAATAAGGAATATGAGTTTAATGTGTTAAGAAAACAGTTAAAACTACCAAACGTTGAGTTTGATCAGATGTAGAGATAATTGTTCTATCTGAGAATATGGAACAAATTGATCATGAAAATATATCTTTAAAGCAAAAATATGCTAATTGGGAATTCAGGTGCAAGCATTAGAAAACGAAAAATCGAAGATAATGGAGGAGTACACCTCTAAAATTAAGGAGTTGCAAAAAGAGGTTGTTTAGTAGGAACAAGTTGATTTCATTTTACCATATTTTCCAAAATATCTAGCTAATGATTCGAGCAACATTGAAGCAAATGTGGATGGATTATATGAGCACGTCATTCAATACAAATCCAAGGTGATTGAACTAAATCAAAGTATCCTGATATTGGAAATGTTGAACACATTTCAAGATGATAAATAAATTCAGTTGCAGATAAATATTCAAGAAAAATATAATCACATTGCATCTTTAGAGCACATTTCACAGAAAAGAGAAATTGGGTTACAAGCTCAGATAAAAGAGAAGGACATGTTGAGTGAAGAACTGAAAAGAGGCAAATTCTCCCAAATATTATTTAACATTAGGGAAAAGGGAATTATGGAGACACGGTCAAATGTTGATGCATAATTAATTTCCCTCTTTTGAGGTGCTACATCTATCGGAAGTTCTAATGTAATGTATTGATATAGAGATTACGAAGCACCAAAAAGATATAAAAGAAAAAAAGGAAATTGTAAAAAAAATTATTCCATATCTCGACTCATTGTTTGATGATGGATTAGAATCCTTACAAAGATGTGACAGAACGGAAGTGATTATGCAAGCAAAAAAGATATACATGATGAAAGACCTTCTATCATTAGCACAAGAAAAATGTTGCGTTGGGAGATCACGAGAAAAAGAGTTCAAGGAAAAATTTAACCCTCTTCTTCAAATTGGCCTTCCATCCCCGTGGAAGAAGGATGGTATTTTATACTCTTTTCAAGTTTACATGGATACATTCAAAACTAAGAAAAAGGAGGTTCTATATCTATTCCAAGACTTCCCATCGCTGGATGGAAAGATCATTAAAGAAAATTTATTATCTGATTTTGAGTTGTTAATTTCTCTAAAAAAATTATATGTGCAGGGAGAGTGTTTGAGTTTTTAGATGTATATTGAACTAGACATTTTCCTCGGGAAAATACAGGGATTCAATTATCCAAGAGGAGAGGATTGGAATCAAATTTCTCAACTCATAACACATCAGCAGTACACCATGCCTATATTGGATCCCACATCACCAAAACCTTCCACAACTAAACAAGGATCTAGTTCAAAGAAAAAGAAAATAAAGAAGTGATGGACTAAAGTGTTATTCAAATGTCAAATACCAAAAAAATTATGGCACAGTTTCGGATTTTTCTTATAAAGGAAGTCTTAAGAAATTGTTTTTCTTATTTCCATTTTTGGGACCCATTAACAAGTAGGTCAAATATTCCCACAATGAATCTCATCGGAAACATACACACTAAACAACTACTGGGAACATAGGCAAGCCCTAGATTGTATTGTTTCCCTTACGTGGACGAGTAGGTCAAATTCGCTCGTCTACAGTACCTTGATGTAATCAGCACTAGATCTTGCATCTTCATTTTTTTATCATGGAATTCTATCTAAAGTATATAGAAAATCATTCACGTTATTTGAACCCTTTCTTCAAATTGAGAATGTGCCCATCTCTTTATGGTTAATACAAGTATATTTCATTATTTCATAGACCTTATTTGACATAGTCATTAGTGTTATTGATTATTGCGATGAGATGCATGTTATTTTTATTAAGATATTTGTATATGAATTTTTGGCATAGAGGTACACCACTGTGATGTAATTTTTACTGATATTAGTCTTTGTTATAAAATCATTAATTGGAAATGAGAACAAATGGTTCATATGTAAGAATATCCTTCTCACTATTCTATTGGTTGTGATGTTCTTGGAAATTTTTTATTTCGATGCATTATAGTCTAAATGTTATACATGTTGTTAAGTATTTATGGATAACATTTTATTCTCCTTAAATTCTTATCTCTTTCATCTTTATTTCAATGAATGTTTTGGCTGTGGTGATATTGCTCCTTGTTTATGAGGTTAAGATGCAAATATTATCAGATTATTGAGGTCCCAATCCTTTTTCTGTTATTTGGTGCATGAATGAAACAAAACTAAGTATTTTTTTATGCATAGAATTGAAATGAAAACGACATTATTTATACCTACCCCTAAGCCCCCCTCTCCCTCTCACTAACCCCCCTCCCACAACCCTACCCCTATCCCTCTCTCCAATCCCCCTCCTACAACCCTACCCATATCCCTTTCACTAATCCCCCTCTTTTAACACTACCCCTAGCCCTCTCACTAATCCCCCTCCATCACAAATCTCACCCCTAGATAATCCTACCATAAAATTGATATATTTGCAAAGTTACTATTATTTAGATAATCAATAGTCTTTTGGATTGTGTTGGGTTATATGCCAGTGTTATTTCCACCTACTTCATTTATTCTTTAGTTGACTTGTAAGTTTCCATTTTTGCCTTGATCATCTCACATAAATCCCATTTGGTCATGAACAACTATGAAACCCTGTCCCATAGCTCCTGATTTACTCTTATGAGTAATTCTTCTCCTTGGGAATCCACTTGTAAAGAATCTACCTGAACTTTGAGGTCATCAATCTCTCTTTTTAAATATAAGGTGTCATCATCCTTCTTACTGATATCACCCTCTAGCATCATTGTTTTGATTGAGTTCATCCTCCAGCTCTTTTATTTTGGTATCCTTATATTCTTCTATTCTTGTAGGATTTGGAGTGATTTTATCTTCCTCTGTGTCATTGACATTTACCACCTCTACCTTTACTCTGGGATGTTCAGGCTCTCTATCACTTGGTTCGTCTTCTGTTGAACCTTTTTCTTCCTGTATAGGGGAAGATACAACCAGAATTCCTTTCTCAGTGGATATAGAGGTTATCTGCATCTTTAATGCAGCAATTTGGATTTGAATCTCTTTGATTTCCTATTTCCTTTTTACAACCATCTTCTGAAAGTACAACATGTTTGCATAGAATATTTCATTTTCTTCATGCTCTTTCCTTAGCTATGGAGTTTTCACAGGTTCTATTGTTGGAATTTTTAATTTCTTCTTCAAGGTTTCTATCTCATTGTCTTTTTCTTTCAAAATGCTTGTAGCAGGTGCACTATCCCATGGGTTTACACTTAAGGCCATTATATTTTCTTCAAGTATTTTAATTGTCACTTGCTTGGATTTCACAGTTACTTTCTCTGCCTTCCACAAATACTCAAATCTATGAAGAGCCACTCTAAAATTATTTTCTGTTTTGATGGATTGTATAAACTCATTGCATAGCATGTCATTGATCTGTTTGAAGAAGTCAACCTTGTTTATCTTCTGAAAACTTTTTAAATTCACTCGATATCCATCTGCTCTAAAATCACTCATGCTTGTTGGATTTGAGACTACAGGTTACACTATCGACCATCTTAATACATCATTTTGATTGTGATTTGTTGTAATCAATATCTTATCTGCTACTCATACTTCTTATCTATCCTCTTTTAACATTCTTACATTCCTTTCTCTTAATTATTTGTATTTGGCTTGTAATTTTGTAGGAACTTGTATTATACTTGATGATGAAAACTGGAGGATCTTGGACTCTATGAAATCTAGAGTAGGATAATAAGTGAATTTTATTTGTGGTCCTACTCCACTATATGGAAGAGGTGGAATTATGTCCATCAGGTCCTTGGGAAGCTTCTCTTGTGTCTCTTTGATACTTTTTCTTATTCCAATATGGATTTATTTGATGGGTTCTCCTGATCAGCTTCATCAATTTCCATATATGAAGACACTTCTTCAATTACCCTCTTATGTCTAGACTGTTGTGCTTTGGCCCTTTCTTCTTTCGTCCTTCTTAGAACCATCTGAACTTCTTCCCAACTCTGTAGGTTTTCTATACTCTGCCATTCTGGTCTGGGATTAGGTTCATAAGTAGAATTCTTGTTTCCAATTCTCATTTTTTAAATAACCCCATGGGGTTCATACTCAAAATATTTTTCTTTCTTCAGTTTTAAATCTATTAGATAACTTTCCAACTTCTACAGTGTTGCTAACCTCTTCACCTGGAAAGGTCCTATTTCTTGAGGAAGATTGAAATTTCGGTGGTGTATATAATTCTTGAAGTGTATCTCATCCACCTTGAACATATTCCTAGCATATTCTAATGCAAGAATTCTAAGTGTGATAAATGTTGGAAGTTGATAAGGTTCTTCTTCAAAGCCATAAACTCTGATCACTGTAAATTCCTCGAAGAGGAACCAATATCTTATTCTAGTTATTAGAATTTAGATTGCACAACAATCACAACACTAGGTTCTGATACATGTGACAATCCAACCTAGATCTAGATGGAAAAAACAATCTCACTTAGAATTATTTGCACAAAGAGATAGCAAGAATATAAAAGAAATATTGGACAAAACACTAGAGGAAAATCACTCCAGTGGGAAGTTTTCCAACCTGATATTATTCATCAACATGATACAATATATAGATTCTCTTAAGAGGAAATATTGAGAGACTTAGTGGCAGTTTGAGTAGATCACCATAATGAGGGTTTACCTAGACTTATTTCCCCACTAATTGACATTAATGCTATCCAAATCATACTTGGACCTCACAAATTGGTCAATAACTCCTATGAGATCCTTGAGTGGATAAGTATGAACCTATGTGTGGACCAAAGTAGTGGATAAGTGGTGGAGTGATGACTAGTGGCCATTAATTACCCAAAGATACCAAATCAAGATTGTATTGCACCAAGGTTCCTTAAAACATGGGTTGGGTGCCTTATCTCCATAAATAATTTAATGAGGTAACATTGACTCCCAAAATGTAGGATGGTGGATAAACTTGTGGAAAAAAAGGTCTAGATATGCTTTACCATAGTTCTAGGGTCAAATGTAGACAAACTATTAGTCCAAGACACCAAACTAGGCATTAGCAAGCAACACCGCCTGAACTAGACACTAGGGAACCAAATAATGGTTTTTCAACCTTGGTATAAACTACTTAGGAACAATTATAAGGTCCATGGCATGTCAATGATGGGAATATGTTCCAACACTAGTCTGAGGAGTGAACTAGAGCAATTTATGATTCTTTGGAAACATTCTAGGGGGCTCTGCACCATGAATGATAGTGCAGGCTATCTTCTTAACCTTATTTGTGAATTCATCAAAATGAGTCGCTTGTCATACCTTCTAAAGAATAATTCATGCCACCTAAAAACTGGAAGGGGATTACCTTTCTCATCGACCATATTTAAAATAAAACCCCTAAAATATTACCAATTTTGATGGACAAACATGTTGGAATATTTAAAAAACCCACTATGTCATTCTAGACTTAGGATAAATTAATTAATCATTT
Source organism: Larix kaempferi (assembly GCA_027924585.1). NCBI lineage: Eukaryota > Viridiplantae > Streptophyta > Pinopsida > Pinales > Pinaceae > Larix > Larix kaempferi. The sequence goes on from BSBM01000010.1 coordinate 1,655,052, forward strand.
ATGATTAATTTCCTGAGTTTTGACTAGGTAAAATAGGCTAGTTTTGTCTTTTAGTGGACCAATTGCCATCCTAAGTCACTAGGGAGACTTAGAGAAGATTCTGGATAAGATTTCATTGGATTCTATCTAATTTCTTTCCATTTCTGGTTTAGAAGGTGCTTTCCTGATTTAATTAGCTTTGTCCTATCTTTTCTGCTTTCTAGTGGAAAAGGTAAAGCTAGTTGACTTAGAATCTTTTGCCACTTGAACAATTCGACCTCGAAATCATATATAACCTTCTAAATCCATCAATACATTCTATTTACCTCACTCATTAGCTTCCATACCATACTTACTAAATTCGTGAGCCTCTAGAATAGTTTTGGAAACTGCTTTTGCCACCTAGGGGATTTTTTGACTTTTCTAAGCCTTTTATTTTTGCTCTTTCCAAATTGCCTTAAAGGAATTCGATTTTATCCATGTAGTATGTATTATATATTGTTATCATATCAATGAATAATATACAGAGTGATTTCCACAATTTATTCTCTCTATTCTTCTTCTCTCGTTGTATGAAATATTCCATGTGAAATTGTCTTATGAATCTAGTTCCTAGCAATTGAAAATCTCACATGGTATTAGAGATAGCTTGGTTCAAAGCAATTTCCATTAGTTTTTTCTGCAGGTATTTCCATCACCAGGAGTGCATCAGTATGGAGCAAAATCAATCCAAATATGTGACTCTCACTCCCTTCAATTTCTTTGACTGGAAGGCGCATATGATCATCCAGCTTAAGAGCAAAGGATTGTATAGAGTCACTATGGGGCTTGAAATTGAGCCAGGAGCTGTTGCATTAAAATCCAAATGGTTTAATAGGATTGATGAAGCTTATGGGTTACTTTGTCTCTCTGTATCTCCAGATCTTGTATTTCATATTGATTCTCTATCCACTCCAAATGAAGTATGGACAAAGCTAGAATCTCTCTTTGGAAAATAGGACGAGCTCAAAGGTCATTTATTGGAGATTGCGTTGATCTCTCTTAGTCCAAGTAATTTAGATTCTATGGAGGATTTCATCTCAAAATTCAAGAACCTATTGCTTCAACTCAAACAATGTGGCATCGGGAAGAAGGATGAGCAATTAATCCTGACCATTCTGTCAAAACTAAGTTTAGAATACTCAATATTTGTGTCTACTTTTCATTCTACAAGACTTGCAGTTCCCAAGTGGAATATGCCAACCTTGGATGCATTTATTGATTCGCTCACTCAGGAGAAGGACAAGCTGGTCCAAATGAGGGATCAATCACCCTCCAAATACTTTGCATATGTTGCTCATGGAGAAAAGAGTTTCAAGAATAAAAAATCCAAACAAAAGATATTGTCAGATGAAGAGGATTCTGATGGAGATTCCAAATCCAAGAAGATGAAGAAGGATAATCCCAAGTGTTCTTATTGCTACAAAGGCACTCATCCTAAGAAATCTTGCTTCAAGAATAAATTGGACATCATGGCCAAAATGCTTGAAGAACATAACATAGATGTTCCTAACTTTGCAAAGAAAGAACAAGGCAAGCTTGCTGTAGAACAAAAACTCTCTCTCCAAGCCTCTCCCAAAGGTAATCATGTTTATGCTTTGAGTGCTAGAGTGAAATATAATTATGATGCCTCTGATATATCAGAATCAGAAATCTCCAACTCTTCCTTGGAACAATCTTCAGTCATTTCATCCAAGTCTACTCTCAAAACTAGTCATTTTTTACTAGCTTCTGACTTGTCTTCTGAAAGGTCTTTCCACATCCATTAAAATATTTTAGATTCTGATTTAGAAGATGATTTACAGTCTGATATGCAGGTCATTACATCTCCCACAGCATTTTCCCAACCATTGGATGCACAAAAGACCCCACAACCCCCAAGTTCTCCAGTTAAGAAACTACACAATTCTATGTTTTCCTACACTGTGTCACTTGCCTCTGTTGCACTTTTGTCTTGCATATCTTTCATTGGTTGGGAAGCCATGTTTTTGGAATTCTTTGGAATTATATTCCACACATATGGACCTAACCCCATCACTCATGGTTCAAAAGTCAAGTCCTCACACTCTCTAGGCTCGCTTAGTTGTTAGGGTGATCTAGTTTCTCACACTTTTCCTACTGAAACTTTGTTCGATCATGGAGACTCCACATATTTACTGGTTACTGCACCATATGAATCACATTCTGATATTCCAGAGCTGCATGATCTCATTTTAAATATCAGAAAGGTACTACATTAGTTTGAGAAGAATATACAAGAACTAGTGCAACACATTGCAGCTACAGAAGAAATTGATCCTGTTGAGTTCATTGTTTCTCCTTGGGAAGGAGTATGCATAGATATTCTTTCCATCATTGATTATGTTTTCAGATATGATTATATATGTTACATCAGCAGGAAAAATTCATTTGATGCTCCTCCATCATCAGAAGATGAGCTTCATAGAGCTTCAACACATGGTTCTTTCCTACACAACATTGATGCACTAATGCATGATCATGACATCCACAGCCTCTTCATCAAGTATGTTACTTAGAAGCAGCCCATTCAGCTCATTCAGCTCATTTAAATGAGCAATATGACAGTATGAAGACACCAAGCATATCCATTTTTGAGGGAGGATTTTGTTCCCATGAGGTTTTCCCTGTTTCCTTAGTTTACATGGACTAGTTATTTTTGTATTGGGGTGACCATAAGCCTTGTTGCTTGGGCCCTATATTTATGATATTTTTTTTTATTACCATCACATAAAGTCGGGCTTAAGGGGTGTTGGAATATTTAAAAAACTAACTATGTCATTCTATACTTAGGATAAATTAATTAATCATTTATGATTAATTTCCTGAGTTTTGACTAGGTAAAATAGGCCAGTTTTGTATTTTAGTGGACCACTGTCCATCCTAAGTCACTAGGAAGCCTTAGAGAATATTCTGGATAAGATTTCATTGGATTCTATCTAATTTCTTTCCATTTTTGGTTTAGAAGGTGCTTTCCTGATTTAATTAGCTTTGTCCTGTTTTTTCTGCTTTCTAGTGGAAAAGGTAAAGCTAGTTGACTTAGAATCTTTTGCCACTTGACTAATTCAACCTCCATGTCATATATAACCTTCTAAATCCATCAATACATTCTATTTACCTCACTCATTAGCTTCCATACCATACTTACTAAATTTGTGAGCCTTTAGGACAGTTTTGGAAACTGCTTTTGCCACCTAGGGGGTTTTTTGTCTTTTCTAAGCCTTTTAGTTTTTCTCTTTCCAAATTGCCTCAAAGGAATTTGATTTTCTCCATGGAGGATGTATTATATATTTTTATCATATCAATTAATAATAAACAGAGTTATTTCCATAATTTATTCTCTCTATTCTTCTTCTCTCATTGTCTGAAATATTCCATGTGAAATTGTCTTATGAATCTAGTTCCTAGCAATTGAAAATCTCACTAAACAAATAGAAGAGGTGGGAAGGATATCTGAAAAGTGCTATGATAGGGAACTCATCTAACTTCTCATGAATGCTTCTAGCAAAGAGACTACAAAGGTCATACCTAGGGAAGTTATACAAGTAATTAATCACAGTAATTTCATTAATTTTGTTATATTTTTCCTCCCCTTTTGGCATTGTAAAATATTACCACAATTAGTCCCACTTTATGGGTGTAAATCATAATGGCATTGGGGACATATTAATAAGATTAATTTCATAATATGCGTTGCTTAATGACAATTTTGAAAAGGGTGTAAATCATAATGACATTGGGGACATACTAATAAGATTAATTGCATATATGTTGCTTAATGACAATTTTGAAAAGCAAATAATAAGCATTGAATGAACCCAACAAAAAGTGGATTTACACTTCTTTAAAAGCATCTAACATGTTGATTTATAGTCATTTTATTGCATTGGTAACACTATGTGTTTTTGTGTTAAAATTTATGATAATATGGTTACAATATTAAAAGCATTTAAAATGTTGATTTATAGCCATGGAGAAAATCAAGGAGATATGGAAGGTGGCTGAGTGCTAAAACCCAAGAGATAAAAGGAAAGGCACCTCAGCATGGAAGAAAATGAGAGCATAGGACCATTGGTAGAACCAAGAGCCCAAACGAAAATGGCGCTACAAGACAACCGATAAAATCGTGATGAATTCCCAACAGATCAGTGGTGGGTATGCACAGGGCATCTTGTTCATGTGCATTAAATGAACATTGGGTTTTTCACCTGGTCCTTTAATGAAGATTGGAATGCTCAATTAAATGTCACCCCTGTCCCCATGACATACCTTCAATGCAAATATGCATCCTTTCAATGCATATCTATAGGACTACAGACATTATTTTAGGTGTTGCATTCTAAGCTCTGTATCCATATACATCTTCCTCCGTATTTGTTTCTATTATGTGTTTTATTTGCAGTCGCATACCCTTCAAAATACAATTTATGTTCCTTGAATGCAACTTTGTAGCGGATAAACTAGCACTCCAATTCCAACCACTGCAATTAGCAGTCGCACAGCTTATTCTCCAGGCATGTTATGTTATTGTTTGTAGTTACTATGGATCATAGTCGATTTTAAAAAAAATTGATTATGTTTTGTTATTGTTTGTAGTTACTGTGGATCATAGTCGATTTAAAAAAAAAATGAAAGGTATTTAGCAAACAACATCCTTTTTTCATTTGAATTCCATAGCTGTGAACAAAAGCCCTTTTTTTCATTTATTTGAGAGTTCAAGGATCTATCTACCACATAAGGTATATCATAATCATGAGATGGTCCTCCAACATAACAATATCCTCCTTGTTCTCCCACAGGTTGTACATATACCATATTAGGTATTTATTTGAATTTCCATTCCAGCTATAACTTCAAATAACATACACAAGGGGTTTAGTCAAAATAAAAATTCCAAGGAGGTTCATGTAGATAGCAAGTCCTTTGCGCCATTTAAGGATGATGAGGCATTCATCAAACCAAGGGAGGGAACCTGAAAATGGGGGGGAATGATGAACAAGGGGTCAAATATATGGGACAACCCAGTTGTGAATGTGCAACTTCTAACCATAATAGTTTTAGTAGATAAATATAAAGTATATTAAATTAGTATTATTTCCCTGCATTTCCATTTTTCAAGTTAAGTTGTTTCTTCCTAAAAATGGAAATAGACATTTAACTCAACTATTTGTCCATAATTTAACTCCATGATTTTTCCAATCCGAATCTATACCCCTACTATCACAAATCTATCATGAAAAAGTATTCAGAAATAACCCTTCCATCCCTATTTCTTTATTATGTTGTTTCATCCTCCAAATAATATTTGCTTCCAAACAGACCATAGAAATCATTATGCAATATCATCCCCTAAACTGAGGCGTTGCTTGATCAATGGTGTTCCTTACTGCCACATCAGCTCTGTCATATTAGTTGTGCCACATAAAATCACTGCCACCTCAGGTATGTCCAATTGAAATTAATTACAACTCTTCAACAAATTGTCCACCTCTCATACATCTCCACGACCTTGATCGTATGATGGTAGTTGCTTTAATTCATCCTGTATTATAGAAATATCAAGAATACTGAGCATAAGAAGGGTTGGCCGCCCCTTCATTTATGAGTGAAATGTAAACATATTCAAACTACGAAGGCTATGATGACAACTCATATATATCCATAATGATGAAAACGAGAAGGAATGGCTGACCCTTCCTATATTGTAGGATTATTAGGAATAGTAAACACAACAAGGATCGAGCACCCCTTCTTATATCCTCCAAATATCAATAATATAATGGAGAGAAAGGATCGATCGCCCCTCTGTTTATTATAGAATTGTAAAACTATCAAAGTTAAAAATGGTCAGCCAACAATTCACCTATATCCATAATGGTGAACACAATAAGGAACTACCGACCCTTCCTGTATTATAGAACTATAATTAGGAAAAGAAAACTAAAGAAGGGTCGGGTGCCCCTTCTTATATTCTCCAAATATCAAGAATATCATGGAGAAAAAATTTCAAGCTATCACTACTATGATCACTATTCCAGTTATCTCTATGATACAAGAAGGGTCAATTCCCCTTTCTTGTACTAGAAAATATCAAGAATAGTGAACACCATACGGAGAAGGGTCAATGCCCCCTTCCTGTACTAGAGAAATAGTGTATCATGGAAGTTGCTCGACTTCATCTTGTATTATAGAAATATCAATAATGCTGAGCAAAAAAAGGGTTGGCTGACCCTTCATTTATGAGAGAAATGTAAAAATATTCAACCTATGAAAGCTAGGCCGACAATTCATCTATATCCAGAATGGTGAACACAAGAATGAACGTGCGACCCTTCCTATATTGTAGTATTTTTAGGAATAGTAAACACAAGAAGGATCGGGAGCCCCTTCTTATATCCCCCAAATATCAAGAATATCATGGAGAGAAAGGATTGGCCACCACTTCGTTTATTAGAGAATTGTAAAACTATCAAAGTTACAAATGGTCAACCAACAATTCACCTATACCCAAAATGGTGAACACAAGAAGGAACAAACAACCCTTCATGTATTATAGAACTATTAGGAAAAGAAAAGCCAAGAAGGATCGGGCACCCCTTCTTATATTGTCCAAATATCAAGAATATCATGGAGAAAAAATGTTGGGCTATTTCTACTGTGATCACTATTTCAGTTATCTATATGATACAAGAAGGGTCAATTCCCCCTTCCTGTACTAGAGAAATATCAATAATAGTGAACAACAGATGGAACATCCGAACCTTCCAGTATCTTAGTAGATATAACGATAATAGTGAACACAAGATGGGGTGGCTGACCCTTCCTTACTAATAGAAATATCAAGAATAGTGAACTCAAAAATAGATAGCTACCCCATCATTTTATGATATAAATAATTAGAATTTTGAACCTATGATAGGTCCGCCCACCCTTCTGGTATTGTATATATATAGACAATAGTGAACATAAGAAGGAAGGGCTTACTCCATTCATGTATTAAATAAATATCAAGAATAGTAAAAACAAGTGTCGAATACCCCTTCCATTACGATATAAATATAAAGAATATTAAACGTAGGAAGGCTTGGCTGACCCTTCCTATGATATAAAAGTGAAATATACTAAACATAGGAAGGGTCGGTCGACCCTTCTTTATTTGTATATATATAAAGAAAGGTGTACGCTGGAAGGAACGTCTGTCCATTCCTCTATTATGGAATTATAAAGAAAAGTGAACCACACAAATGTCTGCAGCCCCTTCCATTAAGATATAAATAAAAAGAATATTGAACATAGGATGTGTAGGCAGACCCTTCCTATATTTTAGATATATCGACTGCAACTTCCAATACTGGGGATGGGTTGGACGCCCCTTCTAGCACCAATGTATATATAACGAGAATCACAAACAAAAGAAATATGAATATATATGAATACTATTGAACAGAGGAGGGTCTTCCGACCCTTCATTTACTGTATATATAGAGAGATAAAAGTGTACACTAGAAGGATCGTCTCCCCATTCCTGTATTATGGAAATATCAATAAAAGTGAACAAACAAGTGTCGCCTACCCATTTTTTACAATAGAAATAAAAATAATATTTAATGTACAATGTGTAGGTAGATACTTTGTGTGTGTGTGTGTGTGAACACAAGAAGAGTTGGCCACCCCTTTTTGTATTATTGAAATATGAAGAATACTACACATATGAATGGTCCACCGACCCTTCATGTACTGTATATATATCGATAATAGTGGACCTAGGAAGGAACGTCTTTCCCTTCATGTATTATAAAATTATAATATTTTTCTCTGTCACAGGCATACTCCCTTGGTATCGTCTCCAACAAAGACTATAGTACCTTGTCTCATTGAGATTAGCTTCTTGGACTACATATACACATGAAATTTTTATGAAGGATCTGTCTAGATAAATGTAATGCCCGCCTCGGTACCTTAACTGTTTAGAATAATGAGGTACTAGTTTTGAAATGAACCGGCTAAGTAAAACACGAACCATTTGAATTTACTTTGAGAATGATTTAAAATGAAAATAAAGAATAGTGTATATGCTCGACTAACTGAGATACTAGAATGCATGATGTAAATATTTTATATCTAGTATGAAAGTTTGAATGGTATTCAAGATTCATATACTTTGATGAGGGGTTTTTCGTCAAGAATTTTATCGATTAGTTGTAAATGCTTATTTTCTGAAATCAAGGCAATGGCTTCGCAAGTATGCACTACTAGTTTGTAATCGTGCTTTGAATTGTGAAAAGAGAGAAGTTAAACTTACTTGAATTATAGAATCTCAACTGTACTTGAGTTAGGAAGAGAAGAAAACCTTACATGACCTTGTTTATAATAATAAAAAATTGAGATTATACTTTTAGCTATACTAAGTAAATAGCACTCCAATATTTAATTATACTTTGGATTATGAAAAGAGAGAGGTTGCATGTAAGATTAGTTTAGGAATGGATAAGGTATGTATTGAAGAACAGAATTCGGAAAGGTTAATTCTTATTTTGAAATTCAGATATTGTTTAAAATATATGATAGTTATACGTAACCATAGAAAAGGAAGAAATTGGGATTGAAGATTTTATTCCTTATGTGTAAATGTGTTAGTGCTTGAAGAATTTACATAAATGATATATTTTTGTTGAATTAAAGGAATTTGTTATGGATGATTTCAAATTCGGTTGCAATTAATGAGCCAATAGATGACTGTTGTGGGAATTGCTACACTATGAAGGTACGATTTAATTATATTGTCAAATATGAGATGTATACTTATATGATGGTAGAAAAGAGGAAATGAAATTCTATTATCAATTGTGATTACATTGAAGAAATGAATGTGGACAGAAAGAGAAAACTCACCGTGGAAGCACATGAGACTTAACTTCGGGATGAAGTTTTAATAAGAGGGGGTGTATGTAATGCCCGCCTCGGTACCTTAACTGTTTAGAATAATGAGGTACTAGTTTTGAAATGAACCGACTAAGTAAAACAGGAACCATTTGAATTTAATTTGAGAATGCTTTAAAATGAAAATAAAGAATAGTGTATATGCTCGACTGACTGAGATACTAGAATGCATGATGTAAATATTTTATATAGTGCAGCGCTACTAATGTGCGCTTGAGTGTGTGCAGTGGAAGGTAAGACGATATACCGATTGACCCACAATGAAAATTTAGGGGTCGTAAGAACGGAAAGAACACATAGGGGTACAACGACTGACTGTCGACCCTGGATTAGTAATCCACGCACGGGTGAAGCTGTTTCAGCTCACCCGAGGAAGCGTATGCCATACGGGCAAGGCCATAATGATTTGGTCGCGTACGATGAGTTGAGGGGTGCGCAATAAGGAGAGCATTATCCCTCAACATCCCTTAGTCTCCAAGAAGCGTAGTTGAGAGATCGCAGTAACGGTTCTCGGTCGCTACGCAGTACTCCCCATAAGAAGAAAGAAATGAAACTGTCAGAAGGGCCCGCCAAAGAGGTACCTAGACAAGAACGAGAGGAAGAAAATTAATCAATGGTATAAATGAAAATTTCACATAAGATTTAAGAAATACTTTATTTCATTTTGTTCTATTTTATTAATTTGAATAATTCTATTCAAGATTTTATTTTAATTGATTGCATTAATTTGAATTATTCATTTTAATTGATTTTATTAACTTGAAAAAGAATTGAAGAGATTGATTTTATTCAATATTAAATTTGATTAATTACAATGATTGAAAAAGATTAATAATAAGATAATTATTTTTTCAAAGATTTTAATTTAATGGATTTTATTATATTGAATTATCCTATACAAATTCTATTCTTGATTTCATTAATTAAATTTCTTATTTTAATTAATTTTATTTATTCAAAAGATTTTATTATTTTAAATCATTCTATTAAAGATTCTATTTAATTGACTTCATTATTTTGAAAAAGAATTGAAATAGGTCATTAATAAAATAATTGTTTTCTTTTATTATTGTTCAAGATTTTACTTTAATTAATTTTATTATTCATTTAAATTATTTTATAACGAAGAAATTTAAAATAGATTATACTTTTAGTAAAAGGAATTATCTTTTAATTCAATCTTAATATTAGGAAAAGAAACAAAAGTAGAAAGCAATAAGTCTAACTAAAAGATTGTTAAGTAAACTAAATGAGAACCAAAAGAGAAGTAGAACTCTTCTACAGCTAACTCCCACTGATCTAGGAATTTAGGTGCACATTAAAGACATTAAGAAGACACATGTGTTTGAGAATATTGGAAATTAAAATATTAAATTAAATTAAATATGTGCATGGACGGACACATGGCACACAGGCTTTTGTTATATAATGAGGGAGGAGAAGGAGAGAAGGACATCTCTTGCTCCCTAATGCTGGATGGTCATCATAATCTTGGATTATGTTATGATCCTTGAAGTTGGGATTAGCCGAAATAGGGATTGGGAGATTCTTTCGGGAGGCTAGCTTGTGTGTTCTTATGACTCCATTAGCTCGGGGGTTCGGGGTGAAGGAGAGTAACCCCGATACGGTAGGGAGGTCATCCGAGGGGTCACTCGGTACTTCGTTAGGAAATTGGATTGGATCGTGTGGAAACCACTTTGAGGACTCCATTGATTCGCTGGATCAACCGTCGAAAATAGGTTTGAAGTATTTAGTTTATTTATTTATTTTGCTAACTCTTGTGGTGGAATGAATCAATCTGGGTATATAGTTTTATTTATTGACATTCATGTATTGCAATAGATAGAACTAGATCTGTGGCCTCTATATCTTGTTCTGAAAAATCGTATTGGAAGTTCTGAAATTAATTATACTTATATGTTCAAATTCGGTGGAAGTTTTTAGTCATTTTGGGGAACCCAAAATGGGGGTCCCTACAATAAATTTGACATAAGTAGCTTTGAGAAAGGAATGGCCGCTCTTTCTTGCATCAATCTATTTTTGACAAACCACAATAAAGATCTATTTAAATGCTAAGGAGTAGCACTTGATTAAAATGTGACTTCTCATAATATCCTCGATCGGTTTCTTTCTAGTAAAAATACCAAATTAAAATGATAGTTAAGATTAAATAATGATCACTCCTTCTATAATAGATTCCTTCTCAAATGACTATATCAAATGTACATTCGTTCTCTCATGGATTATCCTAGCATATTTTTCTTTATCAATCAATTGATTTTAGAAAGGAGCGCTCGTTGCTTCTCCATCGATCATTCTCCTAAACATTTGCAAGTATACATCTCATATATAAACACTAATTGATAATTATAAACATTGTATGAATTCTTATATTAACTACAAAATATTTATTGTTCTGCAAATAAAATATGTCTGTGTTTTTTAGCCTTAGTCAATACCAGGAAATCTCATTTCTTGATTTGTTAAAGGATCAAAACCTTGGTTTATTCGAGCATGGATGGTATTTTGAGATGGATGAACCAGATAATTTGTACCCAGATTTATATATATTCTGCTTGGATGAGGAAGGAGTTATGGATCAAGCTGGAATAGTTACATCTATAGATCCCATTTCTGATGATTTATTACATGTTCAATTTGAAGTGATCGAGGGTGGCCGGTCTTTCCTTCTATAGAATGATCTTAAGGTTTGTAACTTTCAACCAGATCTAATGAAAAGTGGTCCTGATTCAGATCCAGTTTCCTGTATGAATCAAGGGTGTATTTTTCTCTCATATGATGATTGTGATCGGTCCGGAATAAATATCGCATCATCTTTGAATAAAGGAGTTTTGTCGGTATGGAAGAAAAGAATGCTAGCTGCAAAAACCTCATTTGCATTGCTTGAATATTGAAAAAATGTTGACAAATGTTGGGAATGAAAAAATTCTAATATACTTTATAAGATCATGTGTCGACCATATTGAAAAAAATGTGACCAAATCTTCCTTGAAAGCACTCAAAAAATTCCTTCTAAAGTGATGCTTCAAAAAGCGACTGAGAGCTTCGAAAGATGAAAATAATTTCAACAAGAGCATATCAAATCTTTTTTGTTCAATGAGAATGTTTTCTTATTGATTGTAACAATATGTGTTATTGTGCCTCTGCATCTACAATATCGAAAAGTTGATGACGATGTCATGGAAAACATGGTTTTATCCCTTGTCTCAACTTTTACAACAACATTGAGAGATGTTATTCTATTGCCTTTCAATAAGGAGACCAATGAGGGATTTTTTCCTAGAAATGAAGAGGAAATTAATTTTTCTTCAATAAATTTCTATATATTGGATGGGAAGCATACTATTTCATCGTAGAAAAAAACCATTGAAACTGATAAATATCAACCAGCCCATTCAAGGTATCGTCATCAAACAAATCATCTTCTACATAAATATGTTCCTCAAAAAGTTATTAGCAAATTATGCAAACAACAAAATTTATCAAACAAGGAATTTGCAGACACTCTCTTCATTTCTCAAGTTGTAAAAGCAAGGGAGAAATGGATAGCCCGCAGTAGGCCATCCCTCCCGGGAAAGGGAAACGCTTCTAGTGATGATTGGAAGGTATAATTTTTTTATTTTTAGTAATCCAAGTCCGTAAATTGATTCCTGTGTTCTGAAATTACTAAATTAAATATTATCTTTAATTTTATATGTTTATAGCTTTTCCAAGGTGAATGTATGAATATCTTTATTGTTTAAACAAAGGACAACCTTAAAGACAAGCTGACTCTTGTTTTGGCATCTAATCGGTTGTGGAACAAATGGATGTTTGTATTCCAACTTTCCAAAAGTGGTTCCTTCCAATGCTCACTCAAGAGCATCAATAAGGTTGATTTTGTTCAAAATAAAATAAAGAATCATGGATCTAATTTTTTTAGACCATTGCATGATCTTGATGAAGAGGAATTGACCATTGTGGCAGACAATATAATCAAATGATCAGTTTGGTTGAGCACATCAATTACAAAAATGTTCGTTCAGAGACTTTATCTCAATATTGCAAGCAGATCAAGGACAAGAGGTCAACTAGGCATTCGATTTGTGAATATTTCAAATTTCATGATGTTCATACTTCTCGTTCACAGGGAATCATTAACGATAATGTCATTGAAATATATAAAATTTCTCCAAATCATCTCCAGCAACTGTGCAGTATTTTATGCTTTGATAAGCAATCAAAATTTCCTGGAAAAAAGAGAAATAAAGAAGAAGAGGATAATGGTAACAAATTACCAAAGGATGCTAAGAAAATATTGAACATATATATCAATAAAGAGAAGATGGGTATGTCCATTGACTCTATCAAATATAGTTCATAATTTGCTTGTCTATGTTGTTATCCTGCATATTTGGTCAACACACTAAGATCCATTGCATTTTTTGGTGCTGCAATCAAATCTGAACTTGTTATTGTTGATATGTGTAATTGTGCTAGTGCTTGGATAGAATAAGATATGCTTGCATTGTTGTACTACCTATAAGCAAATGAAGCGGCTTGTACTTGTATTTTTTTAGATGATATGGAAAACTCCTGTATGGTTTATAAACCTTTCACACATTTCAACAAGAAATAAAAAAAAGTGGTAACGCGGAATCCTAACGTGGAATCCTACCAAGGGAGTTTATAGAGATTTCTCGAAGGAATTATTTATAGGATTATTTTTTTTACAGTATTGGTGGATTGGATTGGATGAGGATAATTTGTCTACTTTTCAAATGGATATGGATTGGAAGGATGAAAACCTAACAATGATTGATTTACCTTTGTCCAAGATTCCCAATGATAGTTCGAGAAGCCATGTTTTTGCAAAAGAAAGGACAGATGATTTATGGGATCACATGGTTTCCAGACTGGTCTCTTCTCAAGGTACAATTCTTTCGTTGTATACAGGAGGTAGAGTTTTTCGTTCATTGATCAGGTTTCGAGATAGAATAATTATTTCTATTGTGGAGACAATACAGGAAGAGTTGTTTATGAACAGTTTCTATCATGAATTGGATATAAAGAAAGGTATTTATATTAACATTTTCATATGTCTTATTTCATTGTATTTTAATTTTTCAGTTGGTTATGTTCAATAACTTCTTGAAATTCCTTTTCTACTAAATATTTAAATAAAGAGCACACTCAGATATCGTCCAATAAAATTATAATATCCGATGAAGAGAATGAATGTGATGAGGAATCCACAAAGACATACCAAAATGGTTTCCAAGATGGACAAGAAGGTAAAAAATTATTTTTCAAAGATCTTAGTTAAATTATCTAAATTATGAATGAGGATAGTGACCTTGAATACTTGCAAAAAGTTATAAAAAATGTGTACCTGCAAATTTATAGGTCAAGACGATTGGATCGTTTTTGAACATGTGGATCATCCACAATGAGAGTTGGGATTGACGATGTCCATAGATATTATCCAACCAAGAAAATTGGAGATGAGAGCCTTGTATAATAATGAACTAGGAGAGGACTTGGTGGAAAAATGCGTTAGCTCCAACACTGTTACTCACCACTCAAATGTTGGCCGATCATTGATAGGTAAGAGACAAAGATTATTTTCTACCTAATTTGGTAAAACAATATTATTCTAGAATATATTATGACAAGCAATATTTATGTGTATATCCCCATACAAAAATATTATTGATTTACAAATGGAAGGTTTTCTATTTCGCAAGAAAGTCACATAAAATTCCTCCAGAAAAGAAAAAAGGGGAATCGAAAAAGTACTTATGGAGACAAAAAAAGAAAAAGAGGGGGATGAAAGTGTTGATCTTGAATTTGAATTTAAACACAAAGAAACTTCATATGAATCACGAACAAATGTGATAACATTTTTGGGACTATGCCTTTCCAAATTCGATGTTGGGATGTGGTCATCTAAATGTGATGTCAATGACTGGAAGTCATTGTTTACCATATTTTTTAGGACAGGTAAAAAAGAAAAATCATTTGGGGACCGGATTTTTTTTTATGGTTTCAACAGAGATGTACCAAAGATAAAGAAGGATAGACATAAAAAATATGGAGAAAATGTGGGAGGATTTCCCAATGAAATCTTCAAAAAGTAATACATCAATGATTGTTTTGGAGGGTGATGATGTGAAAGCACATCCATCTGAAAACTATATTTTGAGTAAGCCCTTTACTACATCATCCTCTATGACAGATAGTGAATTGGTACATCGAATATGGCATGGTTTTAGTCAAATACATGAATCAATTGATATCATAACCTTGATTGCCTCCTTCTAGCTGAGTGACAGCCATTAAATGTAACCTATCATTGCCTCTTTCAAGAGAGGGAAACATTAGATGTAAACTATGGAGCTTTTAAAATATTTAATGTGTTTTCTATTTTTTTATGTGACTTTGCTATTTTCATCTAAATCTAACGTATTATTAGTTTAATGTATTATTAGTTTAGTGTGATGCTTTTATTAAATCATTTGAATATGAGAAATTTTGGGTGATGTTTGTATTAATCTTTGGAATTCAAAATCTTCATTTACAGCTACATGTTTGGGATCATTAACTTGATGAACTAAGTGTTGTTGTTCTGATTATATATGTATTCACGGTTTTTGTATGTAGTCTGGATATCACCGCAAAAGAAACTATTGGTCTTGGGAATAGAGGGATTTCTCTTTGGAGTTTTGATGTTATCCAACGTAGAATAATTTTCCAAACAACCTCATTATGTCCATAATTGATATCATTATTATGCAAAGATGTTCATCCCTGATATTATCAATGTTGGAAGAGAACATTTTGACATTGCTCTGTGGTTTTCCTCACTCAACAACATGGAAATTAAAAAATTCCTTGGTAGATTTGAATGGTTGAAGAATGAATACTTTGTATTTATTTGGGGTTGAGAGCAATGTAAGAATAGTACAATTTATAATTCCTCAATGTCTGCATATTATAATGTTGGTGAAGTACTGCACATATACAAAAAGTCGTTCAAGGATGTACTTATCCAATATGGAGATATATATAAAAAATCAGACATTCTATTTATAGATGAAGGACAATATCATTCAGAAGATAATAGAAAGGAAAACTACTTGAAACTTCCAACTAGTTAGACATTTGACAGTTCAGAAGAGAGAGAAATAACTATAAAAACAATGTTGTGTTCTTTGTTTAATCATCTCGGGTCTCGTTAAAAAATGGGGCGTTGGTTAAAAAATTCAAATTCAGATTACCGTCAGATTATACAGACAACAATTCATTTAGTGATTTGTATATTTTGACAACTTTGACAAATTGATGCAAAATTTTTTTGTATATTTATCTTGGACATTTCTCATATTATTTATGGACATCATATCATGTATCTAGTGATGTGTTTCAAAAATTTCAAATCATGCAAGCAATATACTTAGAAACATTGAAACACAATTTTTAATTGATTGGGTTGTGTGTGTTTTTTTTGTTTGAAGATACTAGAAGATTTGTTACTGGTAAACCATTGATTATTTTTTATTTCAATGGAGTTTTGTTACACGCAATTCATAAAAAAAAAATTCAGATTGCCATGAACACCTGATATCGAATCAAGCACAAAGTAATATTTTATACATCCAGGATTTAGGGAATTTTTTGAAAATGATTTAGTATATTTGAATTTGGTGTCTAGACATCCGCACAACAAAAAAACGTTGATGAGTTTTTGCCAACATTATTACAAAGAATAGGATTTAAAAGGGAACAATTTAGAGTAATTTTAACACAAGATGATTGTTTTTTAATAGCCAGAGCGGGTTATCATGGTGATGGGAATCCTTATGTATTTATCAAACCTTTAAAAAAAGGTTGGGACATTTTGATCCATGGTTACGATGCTACAAATACAGTGATTGTAGATGACTCAAAAGAAAAACATGTTTGTAACCGATAAGGGAACTGTATTATAACAAAAACGTATACTTTCCCAGATGTCACTGACACATTCTTGTTAGATTGATTATGGCCTTGCTTGTTGCACCTAAATGGTGTGAGTGATGTGAGGCCAATTGAAAAAACAATGGAAGTATTTTTTTAAATGAATACACTTGAATGTTAGTTTGTACTATGTCCAATTGCACTGTGATTGTAATACTTGTAAATTGTCGAGTTTGGTTTCCGAAAGTGCAAAATCAGAGCTTGAAAGTGACAAAATCGGTTTTCAAAATTGAAAATTTAATTATTGGAAGTGTCAAAAGTAGCCTTCCAAAAGGGAAAAATCAGGTTATAAAAGGGCAATTATCATATTTATCATATCGAAAAAGTGCAAAAACTAGTTTCAAAAGTGGTGATATCAAAAGAAAAAGTACACTTTTGGAACCTGGAATTGGCACTTTTGGAACCATATTTTTCACTTTAGAAACCTTGATTTTTGGGATCAAAAAGGTTTTTTTTACCAGTCTTCAAAGTAACTTGGACTAGAATATTTCCAAGTTAATGAAATAGGCATTATAAGACAGAATTGGTTACACCAATTATTCCAACCTTGTGCACATATTAATGAAATTTATTCAAACCAATTAAAGAACCTAGGTCTATCACAAAATCACTAAGATGATATGAATAAGAATTATAAATCCCATGGAAGAAGTCAACCAATAATGTGATTGAATGCATAATACCTACTTATCATGAAAGAATATGTATGAGAATTGAGTATACTTCAGGGTCCACGTAATAATCAAAGATCCAATTGGCTACAAAATTAAGCCAATTTATGATATCAACACAGATCATGCAGACAACGTGACCAAAACAATCCCTAAGCAATGTGCAAGCTTGACATGTCTTAGTACGACTAATTTAATGCAACAATGTAGGTTCTAAGAATAAGACTGTCCATAACATAGATAAGAAAATTATTTAAATTAAAAGATACTCATTCTTTATACTTAGAAATACCTCGAACTGAGCAATCTTAAAAATAATCATAAATTTCGATTTAAATAAGTGTTTTGAACCATTATTAACTTCCAAATTATATATATACTATTACAATACCAATTGGAAAACTTACATAGAAAATGGTGGTAAAAATCACTTTGAATTCCATGCTTCTAGACATGGAATTCGAAGTTGATTATGATCGAGTTTTATGACACAAATATCTAACAATCACCTCTGAGAAGAATGTCATCAACATACTCAAATAGATGAATGATGCTAGAAATATGACAAGAGAAAATCAAGGAAATTATCTTTTACCTGTACTCCATCCAGTTCAACCAAATGAACTAAAATATGAATTCAAAGATTATGATGTAGAAGTCAAACACCAATTCAAATCTATAATAGATTTGCAGTAGAAGATAATCATCGATTAAGCAATAAATTTGAAAATTGCAGCATGCTTCGGCATTTTATTAAAGGGGGACCCGTTCATTTTTTCAAATGAAAGGGTTACTATTGGAGGAGGCCAACACCCCCTAACACCCCCCTACCCCTAATAACCCATACCCTTTCCCCGCGAATCTATCTCTCTCCCCATCTCTCTCTTTCTCCCACCCTCCTACTCACCCCCTTCCACTAACCCCTCCCTCCTCTCCCTCTCCCCCCCCCCCCTTCCTCCTAAGCATTGCTAACCCCTCCCCCACTCTCTCTCTCTCTCTACTCCTCCACCTACACCTAATCCCTATCCCTCCCTCTCTCCTCCAACCCCCTAACACACCATCACCCCATTGGTTCTCTCTCTCTCTCTCTCTCTCTCTCTCTCACACACACACACACACACCCTTATTAAACCATTCTCTTAGTCTCTTTATCCCTTTCTCCACTTACCCCCAATATCCTAACACCCCCCTCTGTCTCTACCTCTAACCTCGTAACAACCCCCTTCTATCTATCTCTTTCATACTCCCCCTACCCCTAACCCACCCTCTATATGTCTCTCCTACTCCCCCTACCCTTAACTGCCCCTCTATCTTTATCTCTCATAATCCCCCACCCCTTACCACTAAGCACCCCCCATCTCTCTCTCTTTCTCTCTCTCTCTCTCACTCTCTAACCCTAGCACCCGCACTCCTCACTTATACCCCCCTTTCTCTCTAATCACTCTACTCCTCCCCAAATCCTTAACCCCCCCCCCCTCTCTCTATCTCACCTACTCCTCTCTTTCTCTATCTCCCCCTTTCCCCATAACTCTTACTAATCTTTAGTGTCATTCTATATACCTAGCCATCCAAATCTTCTTCATGTTATCACCACCAAGTCGTATTTGCTTTCTTCATGAAAGATGTTCATTCTATATACCTAGCCATCCAAATATTTTTAATGTTCTCATTTGTTATCATCATCAAGCCAAGTATAATGCACCAATTCATGTTCGTTCTATATATCTAGCCATCCAAATATTTTTAATGTTATTGTTTCCAAGTTAGGTCTAACGTGCCAAATATTTTTAATGGTATCATCACCAAGCCAAGTCTAATGCACCAAGTCACCAAGTGAAACACATCCAAAACATGTTCATTCTATATACCTAGCCATCCAAATCCATGTCGAAAGACGTTCATTTTATTTACATAGCCAACCAATTCTTTTTAATGTTATCATCAACAAACCATACAATGTAATTGTAGTGTTACTTGTTTTAGCATTATAAATTGTGTGCGCGTTTTGGCAATACATATCGTGTATGCATTTGTTCACCATGAAACCTTTATTAGTGGGCTCATCAATTTGAATTTAAAATAAAGGTGTACGCATTTCTTAGCATTGGGACCGACTCTCCACACGTGTTGGCGTGTCATCCGTGTGCCTATGTGTCTGCTTCGAATTTTGTTTCGGATTAACCAAACCTGTGCCATGGAATGTGGTAAGCCATGTGAGCATTTCATCCATTTTCTAGTATGCCCATGTTTTTTCATTGATTACAGTATGCTACACACCGTATTTTTTGATAAAAAGTTAGACCCAGATAGCATTTTTCCTTGCAGATTCCAAATATGTATTTTCTTTTAAATATGTGCTTCTATTTTTTTCTTATTTTTTCTTATGTCATGGCTCCTTAACTCAAAAGACACACTGTTAGTGTTTAGTCCATAACTTTTCCATTTCTCTAAAAAAAAATTGCATGTTGCACTACTAGACACCGACCTCTACATGCTATAAAAAAATCATTTCATGGTCATTGCATTAAGACCTTCAAAGGATGCACCCACACTTGCCGTATTGTTTTCGAGGTTTGATCAGTTAGATAATTATATATATATATATATATATATATATATATATATATATTATTAAATTTATTTTGGAAAAATAGCACCGCACTAGTAATAGTTGTTCTCTATATGTCTACCAGCTTTTGTAGGTTGATTACATCATTTAGGCACTCAAAGGATGCACCCACGAAAACATATACCTTATAATTTGTCCATAAAAAAGTGCTTGTTAAAAAATATAGAACTTTTGATAGTTATGAACATTATCAATATATAGAATTTAAATATTATGTTTTTTCAGTTTTGCATCTAACGAGTCAAAAGAGACCCTCATTAGCTTGTACACACCCATAAGTGTAATTCTCATGGTGACACATTAATAAAATAATAGAATATTAAGTGAGGGAGACATGTAATTCCATGGAGGTGACACATGGTACTTTAATAAATTAATAATGATAAAATATTAAATAAACAAAAATTTTACAATGTTGGTCCTAACCTAAACTTTAAAATCAAATATACACTACCTGAAACTAAAAGAATTAATTAAAATATATAAGATTACCTTTAATCAACTTCTAGCATTTTAAAAATGGTTTAAATAACTACAGTAACATAATAAATTAGAGTTAACCGTGGTTATTTTGGATTGAATGTTATACATACTAAGAATTTCCAAGGAGAATTTTTTTTATCCTATTTAATTAAGATTACATGAAAATACATTAAAACAGTAGTTATAATAACTCTTGAAATTTGACAGTCATTTTACATACTTCATAAAATTAAATATCATTAATCACAGCCTTGGTTATAGTTTTTATGAAAGATTGCAGTGGATTTTTTACATAGTCATAACACGTTATATGGTTCAACCATTTAAATTTTAAATATTACTTTTTTATTTTTTATTTGAATACATGTAATAAATATTTTAATTTAGTTTATTAATCAGAAAACATAAACTTGATCTTATAATAGCGATTAGCTATTTTACAACTATTATCCTTGTTTGACAAGAAAGCCAAATCCATGTTACATTTCAATATTAAAAATAATAAAATTAAATAAATGAATAAAATGTTGAAAAGTTGTTATTTTCAGAAAAACAAAATTCCAGGTTAATATCTCTAAATTTTAATTATTCCACCCAGCCCAAGAATTTGTTAAAAATCTCCTCCGTGACAGTTTTTTTGACACTAAATACAAACGTTATACAATTTTCTTTCATTTTTTCTGACAATTAGGATGAAAATCATTTTACCCGTCATCGAACATTTTGCCCATACCCTTTCCCACGTTTAGGGTCAAATTTAGCGATTCCTCACATAAAACTGCAACTTAAATTTTGAGAAAATTTAAAAAAAAACATTGAATTTGTAAACTATTTCATTTATTGCATATAGTATGACGTCCCACAGGTGATGTCATAAGAAATAAAAGTCCAGCTGGGTTTCTGGATCACTTTGAGGCTTCAGCTACCCACCAACGAGAAATTCCACCTGTGTCTGGGTACGTTTCATGCCATATTAAATGAATGTAGACAATGCGTTTCTCGTTTACTTCATTTTTCATCTACTAACAACGAGAAAAATCCATCGCTCTCAGAAGTCCTACCATCGAGATGTATTCAGAAGAAAACTCTTAAACCTATGTCGCTAATTTTAGGTGTAGGGTTGAATATAACTCCTTGGATGTGAAACATGTTAATTACATGAAACAGTGAAAACCATCAACATTATGTTATACAGCTATGTTGCATTTATTTTCATGGAAAGTTCAAGGACGAAAATAATCGTTGTTGGTTATAGAATTTGACGCAGGGCAACCATTTTTTCTTTTATTTTTCTTTTGGCATCGGATCGAGAACAGGAGCTTTAATTCTTACAATATGTCGAATGTGGGCAGCATGGAAGCTGGAATGGGAACATCATGGTTTTCTGAACAAGATTGGGATCATATATTCAATAATCCGCCGCATGCAGATAATACTAACGCTCATTCTGCAGCAGTAGAACTGTTGGAGGTGGATTTGGATGCGGCCGAATGGTCGTCATGGGATGATTTAATCTTCGACCACAGCAATGGCTACTCCGGCGCTAATAATACATCGCTGCCAGAAGACCTGCAAGCAGTCGACGAGTATTTAATTGATGCAGGGTTGCAAGATGACAATAATAATAATATAGAGAAAGATCCAGCTGCCAATATCTTCAAATGCCCAATAGACTGTACAGGCCCAGTCATTATTGAGCATCCTTCTCTAATCGCTGGGGATCAAGTTGTTTCTGAGTGTGCTGTGGTCACAAACAGCGGTAGCAAATCAAAATTAATGGAGATAGAAAATCCAGGATCGTCATCTTTCCATATTGTCGATCATGGAGCCCTTGAAGAAATGGAATACAAGGGATTGAGGCTCCTACATCTCTTGACAGCATGCGCAGAGGCAATGTCGCAGCAATCGCACGATCTTGTGGAGGTCTTACTCTGCAGGTTGCGAGAGCTTGTTTCACCCGTTGGCTCTACCATGGAGAGAGTGGCTTACTATCTCTTCCATGCTCTGCTTCACTCTAGTAATGCCAATAATTCCGGCCTCGCCCATTTGGAGCCCATTGATAAGAGCACTGAGGACCATTTTCTGGGAGCTCTGAAGCTGCTGCATGTAGCTTATCCTTACATACGAATACCTCACTTCACTGCTAACCAATGCATTTTAGAAGCAATAGCGGCCGCTGGCGGTGCTAATGTTGGAATCCATATTATCGACTTCGATATAATGGAGGGCATGCAATGGCCGCCATTAATTGAGGCCATGAAGAATGCTGGAAATCATGACGTTGGTTACATGAGAATCACTGCAATCAAATGGGCAGAGGACGAGTGTGTGCTCTATTCTGGCCACACCGGAAGAAGGCTGTCGGAGTACGCAACCTCTCTGGGGATCCCGTTTACGTTCGAGGAAACGGATTTGAAAGGCCTGAAAGAGGTGGAGGTTCAGGAGGGAGAGATTGTAATAGTGAACTGCATATGGCAATTGCCTCACATGTTCAATCTGCGAAATAAACCGCAGTTATTGGAATTCCTTGTGGGCTCACGCCACCTGAATCCAGCGGCTGTTACGCTAGCTACGGGTCCGCACGGTGCCGAGAGTAACACAGCCGATTTCTCCGAGGCCTTCGGTCGTTGTCTGGTGGAGCTGTGCACCATTTTCGACTCGCTTGAAGCTGGACTACCACAGCATGGGCTTGCAAGAGCGATGGTGGAGCGCATATTCTTTGGGCCGGCCATGTCCAGGAGAGTTATATTGAGTACTGTGTTGGATATTCAAGGCCCAGTGGATACCAGCGAATCCAGCATTGTTGACCTTCCGCTCAAGTGTGGTTATGGCGAAGGCAGTATAAGCAACGACAACGTTGTGTTTGCAAAATATAGTCTGCTAATGCTGTGCAACAGTAGCGGTGAAGCATATGTAGAGTTGGTGGGGCATCATCGATTGGTTCTCAAATGGGCTTCGACCCCTTTACTTTGGGTTGCTACATGGAAATCGACCTGAACACAGGTTATGTTTGTTGGTCATCATCGGGAATATTATTTTCTTTGCGTCTATAAAAACTACTGAAAATTAGGAGACTTGTTTAATGCAATATTATACCAAGTTATGTATGTTTGTTGGTCAAAAATATGTTTTTCACTACGTTTATACGGAGTTGTTTAACAATTTTACAATATATTTACGTCAGAGAACTCAAGAAAAATGCTGTTGATATTTATGAAAATGAATAATATTCATAAAAATGAATGAAAAAATTATATTTTCAATTTTGATATTATTTTTTTACATAACATAATTGTTACTTGAATAATATTCATTTTAAAAGATAAAAAAACCGTTACTCTCGTATTCATGAAAATGAATAATGTTCATAAAAATAAATCATTAGCTCTCACATATTTTCATCTTAACAAAAGCCGTATATTTGAAATTTCATTTAGGGGAGAGATGCCAGTAAGTGAGCATTTTTTTACTCATTTTTATGTAATTTAATTCTTCATGTTTTCGAGCTTGTTTTTCCTCTAAATTTTTATGACATATACTTTGGCCAGTTCTCCATCTAACCATATTAGTCTTGAGGTGTGAGAAATCCAAATGGATGCCATGTCAGCCACAAAATTTCAAATTGTCTAGTCCTAATGTCACCATAGTGTATTTTTGCTTGAGACCAATGGGTGAACATTGATGTGATTTAAAGTGGATATGACTTAAAATGAAATTTCTGATTTTAAATATTCATTTTATTTCAAAATATTTCAAAATGTAGAGAAAGTTTTTTCTTGAGTAATTTTAAAAACATGAAAATATTGACATTTACTTGTGCATAGAGTACTTTTATAAACAACAAATGGTACCAAGTATTTCCAAAATTGACGCTTCTTTCTCCACTACTAATACCCCATTCAACTATTGGCATCCCTCCCCTATTTGGATAAATTGTACACCCTTGAATTAAAATGCCTAAAAATATAACAAAACTATAAGAAAAATAAAAAGTGAAAAAAAAATTGTAACTCCATACAAAAGTCCAAAGTGACCATATAAAGATCAGATTTTCCTGCAACCCAATCCTAGATAGCCTTGGAGTCTCCAATAAAGTAAAGAAAAGTTTTTTTTTGAAGAAACAAACACCAACAACCCCAAAGAACCAAAACTAAGTATTGATACCAACTCTACATTATACCAATTTAATATCTTTTATTTTAAGAATGTTTTAACATATTCCAAATTCTTAATATCTATATTTGTATCTATATATAATCAATCCTTTATTTTAAAGATTTTGAATTTATTAATTTTTTAATATTTTAATTTAACATGAGTAAGTTATTTTGATTTCTATTAAAAATTAAAAATAAATTTAAAAAAAAAACTTTCTTTGAAAAATTAATTAATATGAAACAAGTTATACCCCAATTTTTAAGATTGAACATTTTGATAATCTTCAATATCAATTTTTAACTTTTGTGATTTGCTACCTTTTTAAGACCACACTTTATATTGTCACAAACCACGCTATATTATCACTTGAATGGTGTGGATGCCTTCAAAGATTTACGTAAACATAAAGTTCGTTCCTGTAGCATAGCTTGTTCTATTAAATGTTGCTTTAGGGTACTTTTTGTGATGATGCTAGTTAGTCAAAATAGTTGAGATTCTATTTTACATAATATTAATTTTATTTTGCATAATGTTTTTTTTTAATTTTTTATAATATTTAATTTTTTTATAATATTTAATTTTATCAGTTTTACGTTAATTAGAAACCATTTTAATATTTTTAAAGCCATTTATGTTTTAGATTATATTTTTAAAGAGGTAAATTTTAAGTAATTTTTTAATTGTATATGTAGAGAAGTGTTTTTTACAAAGAAAAATGTAATTAAAACATAAATTATACTTTAAAAAAAAAATAGCTTAACTTAAACTATATATAAAGAATTTTAATATAAATTCATTCATATATATATATATATATAATTTTTAGATATTATCTAAGATTTGGGACTTCCTTGGCTCAAATGCATCTTGATTAAGATTTAAATAAGTTTCAGTTAAGAGCTGGATAAGAAAAGGGGTATGATTATTAAATAACATTTGTTTTTATGTTTATATTAATTAGTTTAATGTTTAGTCTTTGTTTAACAACCAACTATCTCCACAAAATTAAGTGGTGAACACCTACCACTTTACTTGTGGTTGTGTTAGTAATATATATATATATATATGTAAATAATTTTAGAATAAATTCATATATATATATATATATATATATATATATATATATGAATTTATTCTAAAATTATTTACATATATATATATATATAGAAAAGATTAAATTGGACCGTGTGGATACACAATTTGAGACATATTAGAGAGATAACTTATGTTTAGTAGCTTTCAAGAGCATGTAGATAAAAATATCAAAAAATACCACAAGGATATCAATAATATCAAAAATTACCACAAGGACATCAAGTATGTAGACTTTGTTTTGATTAGTTTCTCGTTCCTAGTCTTTTTGGGTAGTTGATGCTAGATTGTATGCTCTATTTTCTCTCATTCATCCTTGTTATCACTTTCTATACCCTTCTATTGACAAAATATACTATGAGTTTAACCGGCCTGAAGCCATATCATACAACCATATAGAGAAAATAGAGAAAATAAGGAGATTAGTACTAGTCAACATGTTCAACCTTTGATCAATTGGATTTTATTATCATTAATTATGTCTATTCAGAGTAATGGATCATTTCATAAACAATAATAAAAGTATTGCTCACTTATGTATTTTTAACAATTTTATGTTTAATCATAAATGAATATCTAAATTTAAAAGTTTCTTATTATTAAAAAATTAAATCTTTATATAATAATTGTTTTATATATATATATATTCAAAATTTTAAATTTTAATTTCAAGACTGTACAATACAAATATAAATGTTTCAAATACCATTCATTACCAAATCCAATTCAAATACTCTTCAAAACTTACTTCTTAACATCACATTTTCTATAAATACACTTTTATGTAAAACAAAGTCACCACCAAAGAAATGCCAGTGCATAATCATACCCAAGTTTTGGACTCTCTCTTAATGTTCCCTTTTGAAATCTCAAAGAAAACTCATAAAGATAATAGTATCACACAGAATTGTATTATGCACTATTTCTATTAACTAAAACATTACAAATATAAAGTACAATAGAGGATAATAGCGTTTGATTGTGTGTATGGATTTAAAGTAATAGAATTTAAGAAATAAAATAATCATTATATTTTGATAACATTGAGAATTATTAGGTGTTGTATAACAATTTATCTCTCTTAATTTTATAAAGGTTGTATGTTCAATGGTAGAACAGGTGCGTTACAAAGAAAGTTGGTGGGTTAAATGATTGAAGATTACAAAAAAGGTTGGTGGGTTAAATGATTGAAGGTCTTTTATATATTGTTTCTAGGGAGAAAAAATTGAGAGACAAAAATTTAACGCACTTTATATTATTTTTACAAAGACAAAAGTGATATATATTGTAAAATCATTTTTTTAGAAAGATAATTTCTACAATATTTAAGATAATCAATGAATATTTTTTTTTTTTGTCTCAAGGTCATTTATAAAGACAATATGATTTAATTTACAATTTTTATTACAGTAATCAATTCAGTTTTATCAACTACTCCAAAGCATCTTAAATATGCAATTCCAACATTATAACACTGAAATTTCAATAATTCCAACTAAATTTTAACTAGAAAAATAACGAAGTATAAATTTTAACCCCAAAAAAATAGCCAAGAGAAGTAAAAAAAATTACAAATCACCCCTTTTTGGTGCCAAACGGCCCTCTGCAATTGCCCCTGCTGTACACCGAACTCTGGGTCATTATCATTTATTTTCCCTGCACAGGGTTCTGTGCCGTGAGCTGCGTGCACCTGCTATATGCCAAGTTGCATTTGCCCTATGCGTTATCATTTATTTCTTGCCAACCCCAGTTGAATGTCACTGGCTGCGCTTAAAAAATGGTGTGTCCTCCTTTTTATTGTGGGCTTGAATATCGTGAATGGAGTCTTAATGAAGATCGAAACTTCACTTGACTTACGTGCCTGCGTTTTTAATATCATCACCTGGGTGTGCAACCTCCTACGGCCTAATGCACCTCCCTTCACATTCATTTTGCAAAATTGGACACATAATAACCATGAGACCTCCCCCATTTTCAAAATTTAATTTTAATAGGTAATCGTCAACTTTAATGGAGAGGGGTCCACTCGCGAGGACTTCGTTGCAGTCCCTATCTTAATGATATCTAGTTCGTATGCTGAATCATTAATCATTAATATATTTCGTAAATGAGTTTATTATATCTCTCAATATGGCTCAAAGCTAAGCATTGAGCTGCAGAATCGTTGTATTTTAAAAATTTTCTTATAGAGAATAAAAAACATAATGAAAATGATATAAATTTAAGTAAAAAGAAGGTGAGCTTAAGGAATAAGAAATTTTGTGTAGGAAAGGTATTCCCTTTGGAAATATGGGATTTTCGGATAGGGAAGGCATTTTTTTTTTTAAATTCAAGGGGAGAAAAGGTACATGTAAAAAAGTGAAAAGGGATTTTTTTTAAAGGAGGAGTATAATTTTTTTCTCTTTTTAAAATGGGAGGTACAGGGTATTTTTGACTTTCTAGACATAGGCATAATGACAACCATGATGGACGGGTTTGTTATGTGAATTAATGGAGGATATGAATTTGTCAAAATTTTACTGTTGAGATTCAAAGGCTCTTTCGGGACAAACTTCAACTCAGTGTCAAAGGGGTCAAACAACAATGGATTTCACCAAATAAAATATGGGCATGACTAGTGTGAGGAATTGAACAGAATGACACTGAATCCGTGACATGATGATGGAATTGACAAAAAAATTATTAAATGTCAAAACCTGACTTGACCACGACATGACGACATGTGAGATGCAACTTGGCGAGTCTATCGAAGGGGTCAAATGAAAGCTAAAATAGTGAAATGAGATATGGATACAGTAGGCACATTTCACTTGACGCAATAGTGAAGATGGAATGGTGAAACAACAAAATTCAATATGTACGACCTAGTTGCTATGTTCTAACACTTTAGAAATTATCATATCGATATTGAGAATCAACATAACATTATTCCAACTTATCCTTGTTTGTTAATATATTATATTAAAAAATAAATTAAGTTAATTAATATATTCTATTTTGTTGGTTGTTAACATATTGTAATTATTATGAGTGTATCCCATGTTTTGAAAATGAGATCTAAAGACTCAATAGATTGTATTTGCAAGAGAGAATCAAAACTTGATGGAGAGGTTGTAACGTTGTCAGTAGTAATGTCTAGGGTCCATAATTGATTACCATGCCAACAATTGAAATCAACATTCTGTAGTTTGGTCTGTTCATGCCATGTATTACATCACCGTACAATCAGCCGTAAGCACTATACAAACTTTGCACCCATCCAAAGAGATTTTGTTTGTGTCATTTAATAGCCTCATCCAATGATAATAGACTTTTCCTTCATATAAGTGCATAGTCTGTTGAGCGCTTGAAGTCCCCTTGCCCCTTACATCTCATGTATTGTGTTCTTCATTCATTTGCAAATTGACACAAATAATGAATAATTGATGAATTCTAGCAATCAAATCGACTTGTCTCTATGAAGACGATTTATTTTAAATGTTTTTTTAATCTAGGGGAATTAGTAATTAGCTTAAATTACTTGGGCAAGGAACATGCTCAAATATGGTGTGCTACCACTATAAACCATAGGTTAGTTCCAATAGCTTGCAAGTCAATGCCTAGCAAGAAACTTATGACTTAGCAAGGGCCAAGACCCCTCGAGGCACACTCATGTGGACCTCTATACTAGGGGGTATCTACCCTGAAAGATTTGATCCAAAATGGATCAATATATAATTTGTCATCTATTTTGGTGCTTTCTGGGCGGAAATATTGGATGAATAGTCTTGTAGGGCCCATTTTAAGGGCAAGTCTCACTGTGCATATTTGGGGTCCAAAACCTTCTGGGGATTATTTGAGGGTTTAAACAATGTGTTTTGGGGTCAAAATTTCATCTCTTGTGTAATTCCCCTTGACACGATTCTACACATTGAAACCTTTTCAACGGCTCAAGAATCGCCTCAAACTGAGTTCGTATGAGGAAGTTATGCATCCCGCAAGTTGACCTATCTAGTTGACCACCATGATATTGAGTGGATTCCATGTCATCTCTCATTTCTCACACATGCAGAGCTAGTCACTTATGGACTTTCCAAAAAATTATAGAAGGTCCAAAACCCTAACCCTAATCGAGAATTGACACATGCAAAAGCCCTTAAATTAATCATATATGACTATTGAATTATGTTAAATATTGAACCATTATGAGAAGAGAGGGTTCCATTCTTATGATGTTATTATATTGTTCAATAGTTGAGCACCACCATAGGAGTGGATGTTAGATCGTCACAAAGGAAGTAGGAGATCTTGTAGTAGCCATTATGGTCGCAGAGTCATAGGTAACTCCATAGAGAGTACCACTTTCTTTGTAGTTGCATTCTATATAAAATAGCAAGGCATACTCCTCATTTTGGATGGGTTTTTCCAAATAATGGGTTTTCCCAAGGTAAATATTGTGTTGATGGTGTAGATTGTGTATTTCTTTGCTCTAGTTATTTTCTCTTTTAGTTCCAATTTATTTAGCATTAAATGAAAATAATCCAATAAAAAGAACTAAGTTGTAAGATCTGTTGTGATGAACTATTCTAGTGGAATATCCACAAAAAATTACAAATCATGTCGGTATTATAGTAGTTTTCTTATGGGTTTTGTGGGTAATTGTAGGATCCAATAGTTGGTGAAAAAAATTATTCAAACCCTATCCATGGAAGATGAGTCCGGTGAAGAAGCGGCAGGAGATTATGGGTAACGATTTACAAAGATGGAAATATAAGTTGTTGATATCTCACACAACATGTCAGTCCTCATGGCGGCTCTAGAGAGCAAGTTTGGAATTTTTAGTGATTTTGGAGGCTCTAAAATAGGGATCGGATCAAAGGGGAAATTATAAGATAAAAGTGACCCAGAAAATGAGCCAAGAAAGAGCCCAACACAAAGCAATCAAGTTCAAGTGCCATTACTCGTTCCTAGTCTTTATTTAAGATGGAAGTGAAAGTCAATATCAAGTCGTACCAAGGTGAGATTGATGCTTTAAAGTTGAATCATTGGTTGTAGTAATTAGAGTTTTATTTAGTATCCATCAAATAGATCAGGAGAATAAAATTTCATTTGCTTGACTGAAATTAGATGGCCATGCATTAACCTAGTGGGAAATCCACATAGAGGCACCTAGGGTTGAGGCTGATTCATCAGTAACTAAATGGGAGGATTCCAAAACCCTCATTAAGACCCAATTCTACCCTATCAAGTATGTATAGAACCAATGGATCTGTTGGCATTAATTCAAGCAAAGGCAAGGGTAGAGTGTGCAAGAGTACACCATCAGAGTCAAGAAGATGGATATCATGTTGGGTATCTCACCCAATAATCTAGATGTACTCCTCAAGTATCTGAGAGGTCTACATGGTAATTTATGAAATCAAGTGATGCTCTTCAAGCCCGAGACAATTGATGAGGCATATGTACAAGCACAATACCTAGAAAATATAGGCCACAAGAAAGGAAAACCAAGTGGTTCCAAACAGAAAGAGAACCAAGATACTTCCAAGGAGGGGAAGAAGAAGTGGAAGGGAAAAGATAAGAAGACTACAGCCACAACACATCAGTGCAAAGATCCAAAACACCGTTGTAACAATTGTAACATCAATAGTCACACCAAATAAAACTGTTGGATGCTACATTCATAGTTGAACCCTAATAACCGCGAGATGGATGCTAATAAGAAGAACCTTCTAACCATGGATTCAAGGAAAGAAGTAGAAATAAACTCATATTTTGATGAGAAGATTGTCTTCACTTTAGTGCAGAAGGAATTGAATTTGAGTAGCCTTCATCACAAGGAAGAGAAAGAGATGGAAAAACTCTTCCATATCAAGAATTGAATCAAGAAGACCATGAAAGATGTTCTATTTGATTCCAGTTCACATACCAACCTCATAGGAGAAGATCTAGTAAGTAAGCTTGGATTGGAAGTACATGGTCACCCTAGCACCTATCTAATTGGGATGGGTAAATAAGGATACATAACTTAGGGTCAAAAAATAGTGCAATATTAAATTTTCCATAAGTGTAGATTATATTGATGAAGTGGAGGTAGATGTAGTACCCCTTGATATTTGTGGTGTAGTGTGTGTAAGTATATACATGTATAAGAAGGATGTGATCTTCATGAGGAGAGAAAACCAATACTGCTTGATCAAGTATTATAAATCTTTCATCATCAATGCACACAAAGGTAAATCAAAGACCTCACTAGTAAGTTCCAACCAAGGAAAGAAGATGACTAGTTCAAGTAGAAAGTTTGTGTTTCTTTTCTGAAGACATAATAAAAAAGAAGGTCAATCAGTAAAAG
The DNA here is from genome assembly GCA_027924585.1 of Larix kaempferi. Taxonomy (NCBI): domain Eukaryota; kingdom Viridiplantae; phylum Streptophyta; class Pinopsida; order Pinales; family Pinaceae; genus Larix; species Larix kaempferi. The sequence continues at coordinate 1,687,411 of BSBM01000010.1, forward strand.
TAAAGGAATATATGGAGGGATGTACCAAAGAGAAAAACACCATTTGGAGAAACTTTTGCAAGCATACAAAGAAGTGTTCTAGGATCCTAGAGGGATACATCCTAAGAGGTAAGTGGAGCATGAGATACAACTACTACCAGTTTCTCCATTGTTGAACATCAAGCTATACAAATAGTCTATTATGGAGGCAGAAGAAGTGAAGAAGTAGTTGCAACAACTGTTAGAGCATGGAGTAATCCAACCAAGAACCTCACCTTGTGGGTCACATATTGTCATTGTACCCAATAAGGATGGGACTTGGAGGATGTGTATTGACTACAAAGCTCCAAATAAGATCACCCGCAAGAATCAATACCCTTTGCCCAGGATCTATGGTTTTCTAGATTAGTTGAAACATGCCAAGTAATTCACAAAGTTAGATCTCAAATACGGATACCACGAGGTATGAGTGAAAGAAGATGACACCTCAAAGACCGCCTTCAAGACTAGGCAAAGCCTATATGAATACTTAGTAATTCCTTTTGGTTTTTGCAATGCGCCGGCTACATTTATGCATTTGATGAGTGATGCATGATGCCCTTTCATAGATTCATTTGTAATAGTGTCTTTAGATGATATATTGGTTTATAGTTATACTTGGAAGGAGCATATATCCCATCTCAAATAGGTGTTCAATACATTGAAGAAACATCAATTGTTGGAAAACATTAAGAAATATGAATTTGCACAGTATTCTTTAGTGTATTTAGGGTATGTGATTGGTGGATGAGAACTTAAGATTGATCTTGAAAATATGGAGGCCATCACTAAGTGGCCTACTCCTACAAACGCCACTCAAGTTAGATGCTTTTTGGGGCATCAAAATACGTTTGGAATTTCATAGCTTCCTTTTCGGCTGTGGGTGCACCTCTACATTCCATAACAACTGGCAACAAGGGGTTCCTGTAGGGAAATAATCAACATAAATCATTTGAGGAGCTCAAGCAAAAGACCAGTCAGGCACCAATTTTCTCATTGCCTAACTTGCAGAATCCTTTCGAATTAGAGACATATGGAAGTGGGTATAGTATGGGAGTGGTTTTTATGCAAGGAGGGAGGCCAATATGCTATCATTATGAAATGTTCCATGGCATCATCCTGAACTAACCTACATATGGAAAGGAACTTTATGCCATGGTTCAAGCTATTAAAAATTCGAAGCATTATCTGATGGGAAAGGAGACCATAATTCACACTCATCACCAGTTGTTGTCGTATTTGTAGGCCCAGAGTAAGCTACAACAAAATCAACACTACAAGTGAATGTGATATTTACAACAAGTTCATCTAATCATCAAATATAATAAGGGAAGTACACACAACCTGGAATACATGATCTCAAGGCAACCTATAGCCAATATCATAGATTTGGGTACTCTTATGCATATGGATACTTTCACCCATGAGGCATACAAGTAGGAGTACACATAAGATGAGGACTTCAAGGAGGTATTTCAACAACTACAAGGACAATTCCATGTAGAATAAGGTGACAACAAGGTTGACTATCATATCTAGGATGGGTTACTCTATAAGCTGGACATACTTTATGTTCCTAAAGGTGAGAGATTACAATTCATGAGAGAGGGTCACACCTCCAAAGTTGCAGGCATTTTGGTGTTGGGAAGACAATTGGCAACTTACAAAGGTATGTTTATTGGCCTAGAATGCAAGAAGATGTAGCTTGGTTTATTAGAGGATGCATACTTTGTTGTACAAGAAAGCCCAGTAATAGAAAGCAAGGTCTATACCATCCCTTACATATTCCTACAAGACTATGGGAAAGAATCTCCATGGATTTTGTGGATGGCCTGGAAATCGCTAGGAAGGAACATGACTATTTATTTGTGGTAGTTGATAGATTCAACAAGATGTGCATTCTTATACCTTGTAAAATACCATCAAAGGACGAGAAGTAGCAAACATCTTCTTTGAGTAGGTCTGGGTGCACTTTGGGATACCAAGGAGCATCATCTCATACATGGATACTAGATTTCTTAGTGCATTTTGGACTACACTTTGGGAGAAGATGGATACTAAGTTGAAGAGATCTACAACATTCCATCCACAAACAGATGGGTAGACAGAAGTAGTCAATAGGACTTTGGTGCATCTTTTGAGGGGTTACAATTAGAATCATCTGAATACTTGGGATGAAAATATAATCTACATCCAACACTCTTATAATAGAGTAGTCCACACTTCCATTGCAAAGTCCCATTTTGAAACTTGTTTTGGGTATCTTCCACCTTCACCACTAGATGTTGTTTATGGAAAACAAGGGGGGCTGAGGGAAGACACCACATGTGAAGCATTAAGCTGAAAAATCCATTCATGAGATTAGGAAAATCCATTTACAAGTGTGAGAGGCACCGAAGAAGTCATAAGAAAAGTACAAGGCAAGATATGACCAACATAGGGTTGAGAAAACATTCAGGGTGGGAGGAAAATTTTGGTTGCACTTGAATAAGGAAATACTACAAGGCCATGGTAAAAAGACCAAGGCATTATGGTATGGTCTTTTTGAAGTGTTGGATAATGTAGGAGATGTTTCTACGAACTCATTCTACCCCCATATATGTGCATTTACTTAGTAGTAAATGTGGAAAATATGAAACTCTATGGACCTTCCATGTTGGACCAAGAATCTGCTGGCACCCCCAACACCCCCCAAAAAAAATTTACGATATTTTAGGGACCCCCATTCATAATTTTTGTAAATACATTGCTTTCATTTTCCTTTAGTTTGTTTTGTGTGTTTCATTCTTGGAATTGATGGCTTTTGCATGCTTAGGTCTTAGTGATTTGATCGATCAATGTCGAGTGGGTCCTTTTGCTTCTTGGTCATTATTCTCTTACTTGGGCTTCGTGAGTTGGTCTTGTGCCTTAATTTACAAATGATTCAACTTTAATGGTGCTTCGACAATTTTGCAAAGTTTGAGTTTTTGTTTGCTTCAATGGTTAAGAGGGCATTTTAACAGGTCCAAATAAATCAATCAATTGCTTATGTATAGACATTTTGATCCACATCTCAAAAGGCTATTTACTGATTTTCCATTCTCATATTTATGATTCATACTACTTGCATTAATTGAATAATTAATAAGCTCTTTAATCTTTAGTAAATGTGACAAAATCAATTAGAACAATATTTTACCAAATCACTCCATTTTGAATTATTTAGGGCGAAAATTTTGATGATAAATTATATTTTATTTTAAAATTCATTCATCATAAAATTTATTCCCTCTTTCCAAAAGTTATATTAAGATGGCTATGAAATCATTGGGATTATTTTTTAATTTTATTTTACTTTATTGTATTATATCCTACTTTACTTATATCAATGAGAATAAAGTTAAATGAAGAGGGACTAAAATATATTGATATTTATTTCGACTAAGTTAAAAACATTTTCTTAAGTCCTTTTTATTATCATATATATATCTTAAATTATCACTTATATTAAATAAAAACCTAATTATTGTGCATAAGAGATTGTCCTCTTATTATTATTTATTTATGTTGAAGTTGACACATGGATTACAAAATTGCAAATTGTTAAACTTGATAAAATTATTGTTTATGTTTTAATGAAACCCTTTTGGTATATCAATGTGGAAAAATATTATCATAAATTAATTTGAGGGTGTAATTTTATATATATATATATCTATATTTTTAGTGGAAAAATCATCTTCTTGTTATTCTGAGGGAATGAAGGAAATCTAGTCAATACATAAAATGACAATGTTCCGATCACATGTGATCTTGATTAATTAGCTTACATTGGTAGGTTTTAAGCAAGAAGATGCCAAAAGGGAGATCGCCAAAGTCACCACGTTTGACCAACTTGCTATGGAAATAGCATAACACCAAGGATCTGTCATTTACCTAAAGTCTACAATTTTGCAGCTGATTTCCAGGGATGATTTTAAGAACCCCCAAGTTTATATGTATAAAAATGGGTGAATCTTCCCGATATATAGAACAATTTGAAGGCGATTTTATCAATAATATAATATGTATATATAATTTTTTGGCGTATATTTCATTTTATTATATGATATTGTAAAATCTTGGCGAATCTTTCACTAAATTATAAGATATTGTAAAATATTGGCGAATATTTCACTGAATTATAAAATATTGTAAAAGCTTGGCGAATATTTTACTGAATTATAAAATTTGAAAAAATTTGGCGAATCTTTCGTTGATTTATAAAACACATTGAATGGCACTACCTGTTAATTATGAGTTCAAGGCTTCTTCAAATGTTGAGTGTAACGCCCCGTTTTGAAATTACTATCTAAACTACTATTATATGTTGTATTTGTTTGATTGTGAGACTTCGTCGGTTTGACGACACTATGGACATATGGTTCTATCATTTTGTTGATATATATATGTGTGTGTGTGATGTTAGTATTATGATCGATAGTCATGTTTAGATATGTATCATGTGTTAATTATATATGCAAATTACTGAATGATGGATACGTGGATACCGTTACAGTTATATGTTGAATAAATGAATGTTATGCCAGGTGCATGGCGAATAAATGAGTATATTGTTGTTATGTTATGATGAAATGTATGTGTACATGTTGAGGATTTATGCACGATATTCTATATTGTATGTTGAGGACTGGGTTACAGATTGGAAACGGCTAAGTGATAGCTGGATCCTACGAGGTGGGAGCCTCGGGGACATGGACTTCAATAGATAAATGGTATGCGAGTGATGCATTATTTACTTACGCATGATTATTATGATGTATATTATGATATGGGTGGGGTGGGGTTTCAGAAAACTGAACCGCCCAGATTGGTCATACGATGACAAACCGAGTACAAGTGCAACATTGTTATTATGTTGGGTAGACATAGTCCCTTGTTCCATTAGGGGGGGTGGAGGCTTTACCCAGTGTTTATCCCCGAAACCCAGAGTCATGGGAGGGATGTGCTACGGTGCACTCCCCAAGGTGTGTGATGATGACTGGTGGTTTCCTGTTGGGAAAGCTTGGTCGATGTAGTCAACACTTCCGCTTACGGGTTCTGCTGGAGCCGTTCATGGCTTGACACTTCAAGGTAGTCCAGCAAAGGAAATGATAGGATGTGGAAGTTAGTGATGATGTAGCTAGATAAGTGTAGCTCGAAGTCAGGATGGAAACAAGATCTAACTATGTGTGGGGGAAAAGGACCTTGATTGATTATGTGTCGTAACTCGGTAATGTATGAATGGGCGTAACTTAATAAAATGTAGTTAGGTAAAAGGAGACACCTTGCAAACTATATTAAAACATGTGTCAGTAAACAATAAGTTTCATGATTATGATTGATGTGTGTGATTTATTACTGTTGGTGTACTTACGTGAGGTATGTAAGTAGTAGCTGCGCTTACATAACTCGCCTACGTATTTATGATTTCGTGAAATACTGCTAAATAATAATGTTAATTAGTGTCATTTAATAATTAATTATTGTACATTAATGATTAATTATTGGTGATTAATAAACAAGTTACAGTTAAATTAGACAGTAAATAATGCATTTGGTCAGTAATGCTTAATTGAATGTTAATGAGTTTTATTAATAAAGACTAAGGGTTAACATGTTAAATGATTATTGTAATGTTAATTAAAGTAGTATTAAATTGATAAGTTAATATTAATTGCAAGGTTAGATAATTAAGTAAAATGTATGGATAAGAATTAATTTATATCTATTAAATTTTATGATGATCATAGGGGCTAATTAGAACATAGGATAATTTACGAATAGATATAATATGAAATTGATAAACAAGTATCGGATACACACTTGGGAATTGTTCATGAAAATGATAAATTAATTCTAAATTAATTATGAATTAATTATAAATTAATTGTGAACTAGTTATGAATTAATTATGAATTAGTTATAAATTAATTGTGAACTAATTATGAATTAATTATGAATTAGTTATAAATTAATTATGAATTAATTCTGAACTAATTGTGAACTAATTATGAATTAATTAAGAAGTATCTAATTATGAGGTCACCAAGGTTGACTGGTAATTAATAAGAAGAAACCTGTCTTGCTGCTAGTAGAAAACTGACCAAAAACTAAGACTATAATATATAACTTTTAATATTGATTAAATAAAATATTATATTTTGAATTAAGGAAGGAATATTAAAATATTGGAAACTAATGGGAATCAAAGTTGAGGGCTCGAGGATTGACATGGTGGTTGAGGGATTTATGATGAGGAGAGGGGTATTAATGGTGGAGGAGAAGAGTCGACAAAACATGGGGGATAAGGGAGAGAATGGAAGAAAAAGAGAGGATCTTTTACTTTAGAGAATTTTGAAAAATTTACCAAGTAGGGAGAAAAATTACAGAGAAGAGAAGAGAAGGAGGTTTTTGTTGGAGAAAATTCAGAAGGGAGAGCAGGTTGGCTTGTACTCGGTTTGGGCTCGGGGGTCCAAAGGGGTACCTTTGGAGCTGGGTGGTCGGCGAGACCTCGCCAGTTGGTAGGGTGGCATACTTGTTTGGGCTAGTTAAGTTTCATAAGGTTTGGGGAAGGTTTTGTTGCAGGGCACACAGCAAGCAGGAAAACAAAAAGGAGCAGCAACAGCAAAGGGGATCTACTAGCTATTGTGACATTATTTTGCATTCAGGAGTATAATCATTTCTACTTTGTCATATTTTTTTATTTCTACGTATGGGAACAAGACTTATATGTTGTTTACATCTGCACAAACAGAAATGGTTAGAAATAGATAGTTAGAAATAGGTATAACAGAAAACATATATATGTATATGTAGCAAACTGTAAGAATGGATGTTATTTTTTACAGACCTGAAATTTAACACAAACCAACAAATCAAAAACAGAAATTTTGACAAGGAGGTAAACAATGAAATATCCGATTATCTGATTTTATTAAGAGATAATGAAGACCCAGGTTGAGGTCTCTACACATGGTATCAGAGCCATGGTTCCAAATCTGAAACCAAAAGGCTCACTAAAAGGCTCACTACATTGATCAGAACAGTAAAAAAAAATTATTGCTGAAAAAAAATGACTACTTTGTAAACTACTTGCAAAAAATTATTGCTGAAAAAAATGACTACTTTGCAAGTAATTACTGCAATCATTTACTAATGTTGAAGTTTTAGACTTACAAAGCAAATGAAAGAAGATTACAAGATTACAAGTTAGTGAAAACCTGTGTGTAGAGTAGAAACATACTAAACACATAAATGCATAAATGCTTATTAAACACATAAATGCATATTAAACAAAATGGAATAGGGTTATATACTTCTAAAAAAAAGGGGGGCCTATGCAAAGTATAACAAAAATATTGTATACACTATGTTAGCTTTTTTTTTTATAAACACATAAATGCATATTAAACAAAATGGAATAGGGTTATATACTTCTAAAAAAAAGGGGGGCCTATGCAAAGTATAACAAAAATATTGTATACACTATGTTAGCTTTTTTTTTTAAAAACAAATATAGGGCAAACCATTTTAGCAAACAAAAAATGGGAAGGTTATGGGAAATACATGTGTAAATAATATATATTTTTAAATAAGAATTTCAAAAACCTTAAATATATATAATGTTAAACAAAAAAAATATTCAAAACATATATATGAAATATGGAGCATAAAAAAAAATATATATATATATATATATACATGTAGAGATAAACAAATACAGTACAAAAAAATTAATTAAAACAAATATATATATATGGTTTATATAAAATTTAAAAGGGCGAGAAGGATTTAAAAACAAAATATATTTATTAAAAACAAATTTTTTTTATATAAATAAATTAAAACTGAAATAAATAAATAAAAAACAAACAAAACAAATTTATAACATTGTCTAATATATATTTTTTTAAAACAAACAAAATATTTGGCCGCAGCCATGGCTGAGTGCAGCGGCCGGCAAGGCCGTGGGCCAGCCAACCCTGAGACGGCCTGTCTATGCGGAAGAGGAGGACGGGGGAGGCCGACCTGCACAGAAAGGGAGAGAGAGGGCCGACCTGCGCATAGGGGGAGAGAGACCTGCGGCGTCGTGGTGTGAGGGAGGAGTGGCTCAGTTCAGGGAGGAGCGGCATGCAGGGAGAAAAAAAAAAGGGAAAACATAGCGCCCTCAACTCAGGAAGGGCTCAGCAGCCAGCCGGCAGGAGGCCGCGGAACCAGCTGCGTCCTGGGCTTCTCTGAAGCCACAAACGCTGGGGGCGGGGTTCTGGAAGCTCGCCTGCCCTAAGAAAACAAAATATATATATAATAAGAGTGAAAACAAAAAAAACAGAGCTTAGCACCATATGAATGCAATGGGGAGGCCTACGCATGAGGGATTAGCTCTACCTGGTCGGCTGTAGAGCAGAGCTTAGGAAGCCCATCGCTCCCCATGGCCGCCGAAACCACTGAATTTGCAGAGCTGATCTCCTCGAAAGCAAAGAGCAAAATGGCCGACTGCCTTGGGTTCACCCTTTTTAGGGTTTAACAAATTAATTATTTATTCATTTTCTTTGCATGGCGGTGCGGTGTACGAGGTGGGGAGACCTCGTGGTCTTAGGAGGTGTAAGGCGTAAGGTAGGTTAAGTAAAAAAAAAAATATTATTATTATTATTATTATTATTATAACAAAATTAATAAGAAGTTAAAAAAAGAATGATATATATATATATTATTTTTTTATTTTAATATTATGTTTTATATTATAAATAACAATAATCTCATTTTTGTTATATATGGTTAGTATTAATTATCATTATTAATAAAGATAATTATAATTAGTTAAGTAGGGGGTTAATATTTAATGTTAATAGAGCAAGATTAACAAATTAATTAATTAATTACACAATTACACAATTGTTTAAATAATTAATTAATTTTTTTTTTCAGAGAAAAATTCAACTTACTATTAATATACGAAATAGTAAATAAGTCCAACTGTCAGTCCTAAACAAAGTCATGTTACCCTGTCAAGTGTATACCAGCCACAACAGTATCATATGCCAGCCAAGCTAGCTCAGAAAATACCAATAATAAGTACCACATGTCCCAATATGACAATACATAAAGGTATCTAGTAACCATAACCGTGGCCAACTACCACATCATACATAATAAACCGATCCAAAAATAGGCCTAAAATATAGATTAACACAAAAGACATCAGCTGAAATGATGATGCAAAGCAACCACAAAAACCATCATCCCGAAGCGAAGTGTAATGCAGAGATTACACCCCATCTGTATATGTCGAGCAGCATCTGTACGAGGCTGTAATATAGGCCGCAAAAAATATAAGAGTATGTAGAAGAGCCCAACAAGTGGTTGGGCGCAGAGTTTTTTAAGTATCTGCACAATAGAAGCTAAAGTCATATAAGATAATAATGCCGCATAAATCATGGAAGGAAAAACAAAGGTGAGTGAACATATATCATCCAGTCCAATGTAACTGATAAGAACCATGTGAAAAAAGTATATCATCCCTCCGTTCTTGCCACATGATGACCCCCTCCTGAGAGTGAAGAGCCTGCTTAGAGAGCATATCCGCCTCCACATTAACCTCTATAGATATGTTCAAAGTGAATGTGCTCAAATTCAAGAATAAGCTTTCTGGCCTCTTCCAACCAATGAGAAAGCAGAAGAACATTGAGGGCAGAAGTGCCCCGAGCCCAAGAGATAACTGCTAATGAGTCACCAAAAATAACCAAAGAAGAGATCTTTATCAGGCGAGCCCAGAATAGTAAAAGCCAAAGAGCACAAATCTCACACCTAGTATTTGATCCATTTCCCAGATTTAACCAAATGTGTATAGAGATATTGTTGGAAATGTGTATAGTTGCGCCCGCCCCACCCAGTCCAAAGTGACTCACAGCCGCCCCATCAAAGAACCCACAAGGGTATACCAGGATTGGAGGAGCCAATCGATATTTCAGATTCCGATCCTTCCTACTTACACCAGTAACACAAGTAGCTATATATTCCTTATGTGTAGCTAAGGTTCTATAGCAAATGGCATCACGGTGAGGATTTAAGTTTTCAAAAATAGAAGCATTGCGAGCACGCCATACCTCCCAGATCATAAAGTATGGTAGCTCAACATAACCCGTAGAAAGACGAGACCAAGCCTCCAAACATTCCACAAGAGTATGGAATCCCCATCGGAATTTTACACTAATTAATTACATAATTGTTTAAATAATTAATTAATTAATTGAATCAAGGTAAGTTGGAAATACCACTAATTAGTTTATCACTGTATCTTCTTAGCCAAGTCTTGGGTTCCTCCTGCCTAGGCCACTAACAAAACTTTGATTCACTGTTTCTTCTTCATCTTGAAGGGAAATGACCATTCAAGGAATTAGGATCCTTAATCCAACTTGAAGAGGTAATATATTAGAAATAGGAGGTCTCTTATCAGAATGGGAATGAAAAATACTTAAGCACTTGTTGCACTGTTCCGCCAATGTGAGGGTTGAATAATGATGTGATGCCCCTTCCCCGCCTCGATGCCTCAATTTATTCATGGAGAAAGTGGTTCAGGAAGTTGCTATGGGCCTTAATCATGTCTAAGTGTATATGCAATGAAAACATGTTCAAGAGCATGCAATTAATGCATATTTAATATTTTTTTACAAATTTGGCAATACCCTTGGGAGCTTCTACTAATACCTTTAGTTTTTAGGAAGAATATCTGGTTCTTTTTATGGTTAGGAAAAATAGAAAACTAATACCTTCACAACCTTCATTCTTGTTACTTATTTTGATCCAATATTTACTCCACCAGGATTTCCTAGAAGGAAATTAGTAGTTGGGATCTCCCTACCTACATTGGAGCAAAATCTAGTAATGATTTCCTTAGAGGTTTTATGGTAAAGAATGGAAAGGTCCAACTTCCGTTATGTATGATTGTGAGAAGATATTTTCATGGTTGATTGATCACTAAATGAGGTGCTTGGAATGTTACTTAGAGAGAAGCTTGTTTGAATCATAAGAGCAATGAGTTTTGTTGAGCTTGACATAAGCTTATAGTTAGTTTATTTTATATGGTGGCTTCATAGCTTGGCTTAATCAAGGTTGAAACGGCTTATGGTTGGGCACTTAATTTATTTTACAAAGCTTATTTCTTGGACCACTCTTGTTAAAAGACAAACTTGTATATTATTTTTCTACATTTTGAAAGTTTAGCTCTTGAATTTGTGTATGATTTGTTGTGCGATTGTACTTAACATTTAATATATGCATACCTTTCCATTTTTTAACCAATATATGTTTAAATCCTTTTTTGCATCTTTAACTATGCACTTAGCATGCAATAGTAGTTTGTTGGGTCATTTTGGATGTTGAATTGTTCGCAAATGGTGAAAATCACCAATTGATGGGTTAAAAAGTTGAATATAAGCTCAAGTGGGAACCTTTTTGTTAGATGGGAAGGCATGGATAGGTACACCACGTTGATTAAAAACCCAACTCCTTCATATGAAGTAAGTGATAGAGACGTTGGTGTGTACAAATACATAACAGATTTTTAAAATAAATTATAAATTTGTTTGTAATGTCATTAACCTCATGTTTGAGTTATTAATGAATCATCACTAAGTTAGTTGACAATTGTTAGATATTGCATTAATGAGTCATCATTAGTCTATTTCAAAGTTATTAATTACACACAATAGTGACTCGACACTAAATTAGTTGTTACTTTTTAAGAGTTGTATTTAATGGGTCCCCCTCTTCACAGTTTATTCAATATATCAAATATGGTTACTTTTTTAGTACCATCTTCACATAGATAACTTCCTCTATATTTGGGTATTTGATCCCATCATTTTTATGCTTTAATCTCTTTGTTGTTATTCCATTTTTATTTATTATAAGCAATGCTTAATGTATTCGTAGTGCCTATTTTAGCTAGAGGGACACCACATGTTGTATTAGAGCTTCAATTGATTTTAATTCTCTTTATTTTATTTTATTTTTTAGAAAGTAAAAAAAAATTCGGATAGACTTTGGATTCTATTCGGATTTTATATTTGTTTTTCCTAACATATTCGTGTTTATATTTGGATTACTGCCTTACCATATTTGTTACCATATTTTTTCGGGGAGGGACACCACATGTTGTATTAGAGCTTCAATTGATTTTAATTCTCTTTATTTTATTTTATGTTTTAGAAAGTAAAAAAAAATTAGTGTGGTGCTTTTACATTTGAGGGTTGCAACATTTAAATGGAGTTTGAATTTTTTTTAACTTTAATAACATAATTACAGATCTAGAATATACGGGAAGAAATATGTGATTTAAAAAATAATCATTAAAATTGGATCCAAGGGAATCATGATAGTTTAGATTAAAAACTATCATGTTTCACATATTAATGTTATGCTTACAACTATAAATTATAATTTTTTAAGTAGTTTAGTAATAAATAATCTATCAACTTTGACTTACACTCATAAGTGCACATTGTTAATTTTGAATTGATACATTATTTACTTGATTTGGGTTTGATTTGGGTTTGACTTACACTCATAAGTGCATACTGTTAATTTTAATTGATACATTATTTACTTGATTTGGGTTTAAGTGAAGAAGATATGATCATTTCAAAATAGACCAAATATATGAATTTATTGTAGAAGAAGTATATTCAACAAGAGAGGAAGATATGAGCTGAGCGAATATGGATCATCATAGAGAAGGACTTTATGGGACAAGATTAGTACCAAAAATAGATGCATTTTCCCCAAGAATTGCAAGAATGGTCTTAAGAAATTTTTGGATAATTACAACACCAATGCTTGCAATGCTTGCAACTATCAATGGTACAAATGGATCAATAACAAAAATGTAAAGAAGAGAGAATATATAGTTGCAAAAACTGAATCTTTTCCTATATCTTCTTGTGAAGAGGGTTTATAAGTAAAATCTAGAAGACTTGTTATTGCACCTAGTGAAACGAGGTGTTCTACAGCCCAGTATGGGAGAGATCCTGTAGAGATCCTGTAACGTGATATAACGGTAATAACGCTATAATGCGGCAAAAGTGTTGGTTCGCTCGGTTCATAAAATAAAAAATTATGGAAAATATTTTAAAAAAATCTATGTTGGTTCATAAATAAAATATTATGAAAAGTAATTAAAAAATAGATGTTCATTTATAAAATAAAAACTTAAAACTTAAACCCGAATCTATCCATCAAAAGAGATCAAATTTATTGAGTTTAAATTTAAAAAAAAAAATACATCTCAAAAAATTAGATCCTCTCGGTACTTGATAGATATAGATTTAAGATGAATCCATACTTATTTTTAACAAAACAATATTCCAATTTTGTTATTGTAAATTATAATTATCCTAATTAAAATTTTATTGAATTTGTAAAAACTTATTCAATTATGGGATCGAAAAACTTCAATGCCATAAATATAGGATGACGTCCCACACGTAATGTGCTAGGAAAGGAAAGTCCACCTATTTTTGTGGATCACTTTGAGTGACCCGCCAACGAGAAAACTCCAACTATCACGATCTATTCAGCTACTCACCAATCAGAAAACTCCACCACGTGTTTCTCGATTAACATTTTCAACGACCCACAACGAATCTTAAATTGGAAAATTCAAAACGATAATTGATCGCTGTCAATGACGTTGATGTTAATGATCGTTGTCAATGACGTTGTTGTTAACTCTTCATTGTTATAGAATTTCACGGAGGTCGAATATTTATTTATTTATTTTTCTTTTGGCATTAGATAGAAAAATAGAACGCGGGTTGAAGGCCCGAACGCCTTAGCATAGCAAGCAAGACAGAAGCAACGCGTCGGCAAGTGCGGCAAGAGTCGGGTTGGAGCATGTCAAGTGACTGCGCACCCGGCAGAGAAACCAAGTGGCATGTCAAGCAGACCGACGTGGGTTGTAAGTGGGTTGCAAGCAGTGATCAAATTTGAAGGGTGGGTATTAATTTTTATTGAAAGGGCATTTGTTTTTGGAGCTTTTAAGGGCAATTTAAATAATTGTACTTCAATCGACAAGGATAAATTAACTAAACCCTTCCCCTTAAAAAATGCAAAACACAAATGTTTTTCATACAAATCCTTACAATCTTAAATAATTGAGCACTCCTGAATATTTACATGATAAAATGGTATCTTTTCAATAAAACCAAATTTGAACACATTAATTTGACATATATGTAACATTAATTTTACAGTTCATTAAAATAACAACTATTTTGTTGTATTTTTCTGGGTTAGATCACATTTCATTATACAAAAAAACTACTTAAACAATGCAATAACCATATTGGGGCATCTACATGATGTTATGCATACTACAAGAAGTTGTAACTAGATATAATCTTAAAATAAAACTAAAACCATTAGAAAATTACTTACTGTTAACTATGTACAAAAAGAAGCCACAAAGCAAAATGAGGCTATAATAAACCTACAACCAAAATCTACATATAAAACCAACCAAAACCTTTTAATTCAAACTGGAGAGAGGGAAACCATCCAAGCTTGAGAGATGTAAGAATGATGGACATTAGGCGCCTAAGAAAAAACAATGCATAGCTCAAAAAAACATTAAAAAATAATCCTCCATACCAAAAGTTAGCAACACTAGCATCATAAGGGCTTGGACATCAAATTTTGTTGTTCAACACTTGTCGCGACAACATATAGGTATGGGATGGAGGGAAATGGAATCAATCCTAAGTCAACTGGAGCCTTGTGACTCACTACATTTTTTAGTCTCGACAATCTACCTTTTAAATTGAACCAGAACAACAAAAGAAGTTTGTTAATGGCTCGATTTGCAAAAAATCTAGATTCATGAGTAATTAAGAGCTCGAGGCTCTAAAATTTGATGTGTTTTTTACCAATCCACAATTCGGTGAATTCATAGTCACTGGCATGAAATTTAAGTTATTTAATGAAAGAATTAATGTATCTAGCTCTATGTCGAAACTATTTTCCATGCTAATGCAGGCCACTTCCCTCCTTACTGTCTTACCAAAAGGCATGATAATGAGGAAGAAGACTTAAAATTATGGACTTCACCATCAAAGAAGCCTTACAATCGCATTGGTAAGGAGTTATAAGAAGATCACAAGAATCCAACGTGTCAAACCTCATATGATAGTGCAAATTAAAGACTTATATGGTTTAAATTTAATATAAGACTTACTTATAGTTGTCTCTTGCTCTTTGCATCTTGACACATTTGATAATTTATGGTTGTCTCTGCGCCTTGAACCAATTGATATTATAAGGTGAGGATGTGCATGCATAATAATCCTTGGTCATGACTATGCGATGAGGATTTAAATGGAAGAGGATGTAAAGACATGTAATTTTTATACGTATTTTGGTGGCGAGTGTCGAAGAGAAACGTGGTGAGAAACCACATATTTTTAGAATGATAGAAGGGAGATTACATGATCGTGATCATGCCACCCATCAAATTGAAGACAATTCCTGAGCCAAAAATTGTTTTTTTTTTTAATTTTATTAATAATCATTGTGGTACTTTGGTCCAAATGTTTTCTCTAACTCATTGTTTCTCCATATTGTGTGCCTAGTGCCACCTCTCTATATCAATGCATAAATCAACCTTAGCTTGGTTTGTGGTTCTAGTTGCATGCCATTGAGTGTTGTTTAGAGTTGTCGTGAGTCTAAGACATTCATGCAATAAATGAAGTCTTGTAGAGGAGGACTCATCAAAGGGGAAATTTGAATTTCATTTTGACGAAAAACTAGTGGACATTGGTATCCAGGTTCACATAGGTAGTAGACACAATGTTTCGGCCTTGTTTTGGGCCTAGTAGTGGTTCTATTATTACAACCATAGTCATTGACACATTGTCACACCTTAGATCTCAGCTCGAAGTGAGTCGGGATTCAGAGTCAAATCCCAGTGGCTATTACCTCGTAGTCACCAGTCATCACTCGTCACCTTGCAAAGCTAAGCAGTGAATGCATGACATGAGTGAGTGAATGATTATAATTTATGATATTTCCAATATTTTGAATGACGAGTCAAATTTTATAGAATAGGAATTTCAACATATAAATTGAAATTTGATTATAATTTATGATATTTCCAATATTTTGAATCACGAGTCAAATTTTATAGAATAGGAATTTCAACATATAAATTGAAATTTATATGGATGGGTAATTTCAAATATTGCCCTTCTTTTGAAATGTTGATATAAATTGTGTCATTCCTATTGAAAGGATAAAATTCGAATTTTAATTGTTTTTTGAAGGGCAATTTTAACTTTACCCTTTTAGGAAGGGTTAGAACCCTTTGGAAGGGCCGAGAAGGGTTCAAATTTGAACGCTGGTTGCAAGTATCAAGGGAAGCACGTCAAGCGATAACGTGCAGATGAAGCAAAGGCTGACACATTTAGAACGTCGGCTAAGGGGCGCCACAAGGCTTGCCTTGGGCACACCCGTAGTCTGTAGGCCGTGGACACGTATAAGTAAGGCAAGCGAGTTTGGCAAGAGGCTTCTAAGGTTGGACAAGGAACCATGTGGCAAGGAACGCCCAAGTAGCGCTGAGGCAGAGTGCTACCCATCCGCAGGAGCAGGCTTCACGGGCGTGGACCTAGCTTAAGGGGAGCACGCACTCTTGGGCAGAACAAAATTCTGACAGAAGAAGGTGCGGCAAGCACAGTAATCTTGCAGGTTCTTCTTTGGAGTTGCTAGTTGGGCGCTACCTGGTTGGGTAGGCTGCGGCCCCTTCCATTGTCTTGATGTAATTTGATTTAGGTTATATAATATATATATAAAAGCTTAAGGGCTCACCGGTTTTGGGCGCCCACCTTTATACTTGTGTTACTTGTTCTTTGTGGCATGCATGTTTGTTTGATTATTGCAGAGGTGGCTAAGTGTTAAACAATATAACTATAACCACGTAACAATGGTAATAAAGAGTTAAGGTGTTAAGAGTTAGTCGTAGTTTTCTTGTTGGCTGCCTACTGGGCTGGTCACGCCCCGGCAAGGCACTAAGTAGTGTTGTACGGACCCTTGCGATGGCTAAGTAAGTTGGGTGGCAGGCGTGCCCGTGACAGTTGGTATCAGATCACAGTTGGTGTAGATTGACACTAATGGACCTGTGACAGTTGAGCAAAACGGTTCAAGTTGCAGAAGTTGGACTTGTGACAAGTGAGTGCATATTGGATTTGGCTCTTTGCCACTCTCCCGGCCGGGAGGTGGTAGAAGAGTCAGTAGGTAGAAAATCGTTGAAGTCTTCGCTATGGACAAGTCACCCAGATGCTAGAGCAGAGGTCAAAGCATGCTTCCAGGTCATGGGAAGGTGCACTTTGTAAAGTGTGCCCGTCTCCACAGCTGATGCTGAGATAATGTAGATGGCCAAAAACGAGGGATGGTCACCAGGTGACTTGCAAAAGGTAAAGTGAGGGTTGAGAGTTCTTGTGGAAGTGCACCGAGGGTGCCAAGGTTTCCAACGACAACAACAAGTGCACGACGAAGTAGTACAGAAGAAGAGAATGCTCGAGTTGCAATGAAGAAAAGCTTGTGGACAAGTGAAGTTGGCACAAAAAGTGCTAAGCCGTGCATAAGGTACACAACAGCCAGGAAGCGAGTTAAGGAAATTGGCTAAGTGTTCAAGACAGAACAAAGTGGAGCACTTGGTAGAGTCTATCCAAGAGAGACAAGTTCGGTTAGACATGATGGACACCTCGAGGAGGCACGATGAGGATAAGTCATGGAAGGCTATGTTGGAATCATCAAAGACGAGCTTACATGAGGTAACTTGTGGAATGCGGAAGGTGTTCCAAGAACACGAAGAAAGAATGGAATAGGCAGTTGCACTAGGGAAATTGGAGATGCAGATATTGTGAAAGTTGTCAGACCCAGTAGAGGCTTGGAAGGCAGCAAGGCGAGAGTCGCTCCGCGGAGTGGAGGATGTCCTCGAGGCAACGTATCGTGCGACATCCCAGAAGTCGAGTGAAACAACCAGTCTTTATGTTGGTCAATGTGACCATCCCACGGAAACAAGTCCAAGGGAGGAAAGTTTGGAAGCTTGCTTCGGTGTAGACCAAGATGATCCAACCATGATGCAGATAGCCATGGGTGTAGTCTAGGGGAAGCCACCTTCGAAGGAGGTTTCACATGCAGTAGAGGCAATGATGGCATGCCTAAACATCTTGGCAATGGGTCAAGGTGTGGGTTTGCAAGAGAAATATCAACAAAGTCTAAGCTTTGTGAACGTAACGGTGAGTGGAGTAAAGGTGGTAGCATTGGTGGACACCGGTGTCGCTCACAGCTTGGTGAGCAGCATAATGACGACGTCACTTCACAGTCAAATTGAGCTCAGTGAGGCCGAATTCAAGGTGGTGAATTCAGTCATGAAGCCAGTGGCAGGGAAGGTTTGTGCAACTCTGGTAAGAGTTGGAGAATGGCATGGTAAGATGGACTTAGAAGTTGCTCCTTTGGACGATCATGCGATGATATTTGGGCAATACTTTTTGTGGATGACCAAGGTCATTCCAGTCATGTTTGCGGATCACTTGGTGTTCTTAGATAAGTCCGGAGTTTGGAGCTTTCGATGACGCATAAGAGAAAGTTGGGGCGTTGAACAAGGATGTCTTCGATACAATTGATTGGATCTCTTAGCAAGCCTATGGATGTGCCTCAAGGAGTCATGCGGCGGCAGCAGGATTTGGCCAAGGAGAACAAGGAAAATGTAACAAAGGATGTTGATCAGTCGGTTGAGAGGTTGACTTCGTTGAAAATAAGGGCATACTTAGTGATATAAAAGATTAAGTCATTGTCCGCTCCAGTGGACTTTCTGTAGTAGTATGGTGGCAAGGTGTAGCTTGCACCAGCAAAGACAACCAAATTCGTAGACATAAGCACTTCCAACAAGTCATCAAACAACCAAGGTGATGACAGCCTATACCAAGAATCTTGTAAGGAGAGCTCACTTGGGAAAGACGAGTCAAGTCTTGATGTGGACCAATGCGAGGAAGTGTTGGAGCAAGATTGTGAATAATGGGTATCGGGTTTGGTAAACAATGCAGAGGAATCTGAAGTGGCAAAGGTGCTTTTAGCAAGCACAAGTGCGGATCAAGATGTCGATGAATGTGAGGAATTCTTGACACGAGACACAGTAGACATTGTGGCTTTATGCATCCATGCCATAGGAATCCTAGAGTCCTAGCTGATGCAATACAAGTTGGCAGAGGTAGGGTTCCAGCCACAAGAGGTGGACGATTCCCTAGCCCACTTAGAAGCTAAGAGTTGCATGCCCGAGGAGTCGAAAGAAGGGCAGGCCAAGGAGGTCGAAGCCATGCTAGGCACCCTTCGGATGTATGACAAACGACAAGAGAAGCTACATGCCAAGAAGAAGCTGCGAAACCATAGAGAGGGCATGGACAAGACTTGCGCTGAGTTCAAAGGAACGAGCAAGGGAGTAAAGTGGTGGGACAGAAAGAGGCAATAACAAGAGAAGGTAGAGGTAATATCTTTGAAAGACGTGGAATATTGTTGTGCGGAGGTAGAATCCTTGAGTGAGTTAACGTTTGGGATTGTAGAATCCAAGTTAACAAAGGGCCAATTGGAAGGATTGGGGTGGAGATCCACGGGAGCTGAGGCAGCTTTGAAATACTTGTGCAGCTGGCATTAGGAGGACAGTTTTGGAAGCTTTGGGGGTGGTGGCCTTCGACACCACTTTCCCTTCTGTCTAGGATGAAAAGTGAGCTTACCGGCTCACTACCTTTGGCGCAAGAAGTGAGGCCATAGGCACCTTGAGGAGGTAACCTTAGACAAAATTCAGCCAAGGATATGCAAAGCATGCAACGAACCAAGTAGGGGATGTTGTGAAGTGTCGGAGTTGCAAGTAGGAATTTCAATAGCAAAGAGGAAGAGGTGAGGACTTTTCCTGGTTTCAACAACTATCTTGGGGCAAACCAAAACACAGTAGGGAAAGCGAATGTGGCTAGATGAAGTCCGTTCTGATAATGAAAGGCGCGATGGTTGGATTAGCTACCCAACCAGTTTGGCACATGATGCACGTAGCGGATGGAGGCTTGTCAGAGTTTGCGAAGTACTAATAGAAGAATAGGTGGGGCAGAAGCAAGAAATAGAAGAGATTCAATGAGGCTCTAAGCTGCAAAAATAGTTGCAGATCGAACAAGGATAAGTGGTGCGATGATGATTTACAAAGGCAACGGTTGCAACATTTTCCAAGTGACAGAGAAGTCTCATGGAGACTTTTCCGAGGACAGCAAGTACTTGAGGTGTGGTAGGATGTCACGACTTTGGTTAGCCGCCTCACTCACCCAAGCTCAGACTTGCTTGGAAGCTCGTCTAAGGGGCTCAAGTGGTGTGTGGACACCAGCTTGACTTGGGAGAACCATGCACATGGGCGCACTTTACTTTAGTGTAGGGTGAGTACGACAAGATATGTGGGAGAAAGTGACCAAAGGCATGGGGTTTAAGAAATGCACCAAAGAGGAGTGCGGTGCCAGCAAGCCAAGTTCGGGCACATACCCACACCACAACGTCCATGTAGAACGCAGGTTGAAGGCACATACGCCTTATCATAGTAAGAAAGGCAAAATCAATGCATTGGAAAGTGCGACAATTGTCGGGTTGGAGCACGACAAGTGGCCGCACGCTCGACAAAGAGACCAAGTGGCATGTCAACCAGACTGACGTGGGTTGCAAGTATCAAATAGAATCATGTTAAGAGGATAATGTGTGGATGAAGCAAAGGCTGGAACACTTAGCACGTCGGCTAAGGGGCACCACAAGGCTTTCCTTGGGTGCACTCTTAGGTCGTGGACGCGTATAAGTAAGGCAAGCGAGTTTGGTCAGAGGAATCCAAGGTTGGACAAGGAACCATGTGGCAAGACACACCCAAGTCGGGTTGAGGCAGAGTGCTACACATCTGCAGGAGCAGGAAACTAGCTTAAGAGAAGCGTGCACTCTTGGGAAGAGTTGTGGCAGAACAAAAGTTTGACAAAAGCATGTGTGGAAAGCACAATAGTCTTGTAAGTTCTTCTTTGGAGCTACTAGTTGGGCGCTCTATGGTTGGGCAAGTTGTGGTCCCCTCCACTGTCTTGATGTAATCTAATTTCTTATATATATATAAAATCTTAAGGGCGCAATGGTTTTGGATGGAGCCCACCTTTATATTTGTGTTTTTCTTTGTGGCATGCATGTTTGTTTGATTATTGCAAATGTGGCTAAGTGTTAAACAAGATAAGTGTAACCAAGTAACAAGTGTAATAAAGAGTTAAAGTGTTAAGAGTTAGGTGTTGTCTGTTGGCTGCCTACTAGGATGGCCATGCATTCGACAAGGTACCAAGAAGTGCCACATAGACCCTTGGGACGGCTAAGCGAGCTAGGCACCAAGCATGCCCGTGACACAAATTACTTATGGAAAGCATGTTTTATCTTAATTTACCACATGTTGCATGGAATATTTGCTTAGGACTTCCCTCAATTTTTGAAAGATTTAGTCGATATTGAGTGAAGAAGGGAACATGCTTCAATAACTCATTCACCAACGTGGTTAGTGAGTGTAGTAGCACTTCCAAGATTGAACCCTGCAGTGATATATATGCATCGGTCTCATCTCTGCAGCCGCTACAAAAAAGTGTGAATCGCTTAACTCTTAAGTTATTCATTTCCCTAACAATTATTATTTAAGCAGGCTATGGATGTAATTGGATATGATAGAGTAAGTACACTTGTGCCACGAATAACAACCATTCTAGCCATGATGATTTTCACTCCAAAAGGGTTTAATAAATATGTAAAATCAATGTATGGGTTTATTAAGTTCAAAACAACTTATGAGTAATGGTTGTCACCTAATGTCTCTTAATATACTTTGTATAATTAAAATAATATGTTAACTTTTTTTAATAATTTGATCATTTAATTAGAGAACTCCAAACAAATTATATTTACAATTTTAATATCTTTTACCTATTTTAAGAATGTTTTAATTTATTAGATATTACATTTTTTAAGTTTTAAAATATTTTTATTATAACTATATATTTTTTCATTAATAAATTAAACCAGTGAGGTAAGTTATTCAAAATTTTAAGTTAAATTGAGTAATCTATTTATTATTTAATATTTTTTTTAAATTAATTAAATAATTTGAAAAAAATCAATAAATTATTTTGATTTTTATTCAAATTTAGAAATAGTTCACTATTAAAATTTAGGTATAGTTCATTTTTACAAAATTTAGAGTTAATTACTTAAATAAGTGATTGATATAAAGCCAAGTTATACTCCATTTTTCTCATTTTGGTAACATTCAATAATTCTAGCTTTGTGATTTCCTACATTTTTAAAGTCTCACTTGTCACTTGAGAAAACATAAAACTTGTTCTCCTATCATAGTTCCAATCTTTTTATATTGATATTAAATGTTGCTTTAGGTTTTTTTTAATGATGATACTAGTTAATCAAAATAGTTTAGGTTTTCTTTTAAATAATTTATATATATTTTTGGATTTTATTTTAGATGAAAAAATTTATTTTTAATAGCTCTTTAATATGTTTATTAGGAACAATTTTAATTTTTTTTTAGCAATTTTACATTTTATATCATAATTTTGTAAAGAAGAATATTTTAAATAATTTTTTTATATAAATTCTTAATTTTGTTATTTTTCATATCAAAGTTAAACAATTCTTATAAATCATTAACAAAATAGGAAGCTTGTCTCTTATTCAAGAAAACTTGATTACTCTCATTATACATAGTGATTTTCTTGAGGACCATATCATAATGGAATTGAGGTATAGATCAAATTCATTATTCACTTTTATTTCAACATTAGTAATTTTATTTAACAAAAGAATAAATTACATATCAATAACATGGACATCCCTCCTATGAATATAAGTCATAAAATGAGAGAGGTCAACGACCAACCAATTACAAATGATCTAGGCATGGAAATGGTAATCCTAAAAAGATCATTTCCTTATGAATTCATTTTAGAATTTTTAGAGCTTATTTTTTCAATTAAATGTTATACTAGGAATTTATTGTATTCATAAAGGGTTAATTAGATTATAATTTTAAGTTAATGTATTATTATCTATTCATTTCTCCAAGGGAGTCCTTGAAAATTCAATGTTAAGATTCTAAGTTTTATATTCTTGTTATGTCTATTTGTATGAACTTTCCTATCGTCTTTGACTTTTTGAACTTTCATTCCTAGTTTAGCTTGGTTTTATGGGACAAAGTCTCCAACTATGAATATGCAATATCCTTTTAAAGTTTAAAGTTTTCTTATAATGTTTAATTTCTATTTCATTTATTCTACCTATATTCAAATTAAAATTAGATGCCTCCTACTTCAATGTTTTAAGCAATTATCTCTAATCCCATAATCCTTTGATTTTAAATTCTTATTTTGTATAGTATTTAAGGATTTAGTTGCATTAATTATTGTGTTTAAGAGAATTTTGCATTTCTTCCCTCATTAGTTGGGTATCAATGTTTGTTTTCAACTCTAGTGAGGAATGAATTGTCTCCTCAAATTTTTTTAATTGTTTTAATATTGTGATAACATTATGACTTTGAGAGTTAGAATATTAGTTTTGGTTTCTTACAAGTCTGGTTCTAATTTTCAAACCCTTCTTTCAATTCTTTTTCTTTCTCTATTTTTTATTTTAATTTTCTTTTCCAAACTATTCTTTCAATTTTTGTTTTTTTTCTCCACAAATAGAAAGCTATACTTGTTATTATTTTAGAATCAAAGTATACATATATGGGTGCAATCCATACTATCCATCAAGACTAAAGGCTGTTACAACATCACCAAAAAACCAAGAAATTACAACATCGCACAAATCCAAGAACAAGCCTGTAAAACAAAGGATTACCACTGGAATGTTGTCATCAATCTGCACATAGGGTGAAACATAATACCAAAACGATATGATAGGATGAGCACAAAAGTTAACAGAGCTAAAAAAAGGGGAGCTCGCCCCGACAAATGATAAGACCATCCAAATATTCTTCATAATGCATTGAGCCAACGTCACAAGCCAGGGCCCTTTTTGAAAGGGAATCTACCTCAAGATTGTATTCACAGTAAACGTGAATGAAATAAATCTGCGTGAAAATGGAAATCATGGCTCTAATATTTTCTTTCCACCTGTGAAGATTGAGGACGTTGATATTACCCAAATGATTTTCCCACTGTATAATGATTTTCGTATCTCCCATCACCTATAAGGTAGTGATTTTTTTTAATGGAGAAAAGAAAAGAAGACCCACCAATGCTAAGAGCTCACTGCGTGTATTGGTTCCCTTCCCGCAGCATAACCACAACTTAAAATGATTATTTTGGTTGATGATTAAATTTATCCCTTCTCCAGATATGGATCCTTCTTGCTACGACGCTCCATCAAAAACACCATAATGCAAGGCGATGTCTATAGTGGGAGCTTGTTGAGGTCTCCTTTTAGTGCACAACCCACACTTAATTGATTCTTTGAAAGAAACCACAACACTAACATCTACCTTGTTTATATCAAGTTTTTTTTTTTTTTATCTTGAAAGATAATGAAGTTCCTTTGTTTCCATATTGACTAGGCCATAAATATTGGTAGTGCGTCCTTCGTATTTTCCACTTGTGTCCATTGAAATGGACAATGCTAAAAAGGTTTGGAGTTCCACCTCAAGTGACAATTTAGTATTATCTCAACCTCTTCCCATATCTTCTTTTCCACCCTACAATCACACATTAAGTGATCGCATGTTTCTTCCTCCTGTCTACACAAAACATAAAGTCCTGGGCCGCTCCAACCTCTTTTAATGAGATTCTCCCAAGTGAGAAGCTTCCCTTCAAGCAACAACCAAGCAAAGCATTTTAATTTTAACGGGCATTTCCATTTCTAGATTAAAGGATGCCACCATTTAATTTCTCCATCCCATTTTCCTTCTTATATCGATGCATAGGTTGTTTTAACCGTGACTACACCTTCAACATGATTCCTAGACCAGTAGATGGCGTCTCCCTCATTTGTGAGATGAATTCCAACATGGTATAAGCCATTTTTTTAATGCTCCCATGCTTGCTTCAAGTGAGAAGGTATGTTCAATTCTTCTGCAGGTTTCCAGTGAGGTGAAGTGCCATTTTCTCCTGCTGAGAAGACTTGAGAGAGGAAATCTATACCTTTTGATCGCAAATCCTGTACCATATCCTGTGAGGCAAAGGATAAATTTGCACCCCCAAGGATTGGATCCATCCCCACCTTAATATTTAAGCCATTCCATAGATTTCAAGCGAGCCATGCTTTAATCAACGAGAGATATTTTATCATGCAGGTCCACAAGTTTGAAACATTACTTGTAAGGATATTTGTATTTTTTTTTTAACAAGAACAGGGGAAATAGATATATTTATAAAGGCTGTGCACAGCCATTCATTACAAGTTTTCACAAAATTTTGACAGAGTAACCAGTACTTGAGAATTTAAAACTGAAGTTTCTATCTGTCTACCTGCATGAGTTCTAAACAAAACCTGGCTAAAACTGTTCCAAATAGAGCAGGGATAAACCCTGACGAACTGCTGATTTAGGAATATACAGAAAAACATAGAGTCTCAAGCATCAAAAAAGAGGAACCTAAACTGAAACTGCAAACTATCCATATTTTTTGAGGTAGACAGAAGCCGCATCTGGCTTTTCCTGCTTAATCTCCTGGTTAACCGTCAGGCTGCCATGGACGCAGCTTCCCTGCGATTTCCCGGTGAGCACTGCAATATCTTCCTGCATATTATCCACCTTGCCCATCAATTCGAACAGGTTTCGCTCCAGGTCATCAATTCTGGAGTCCTGGCAAGCGAGCTGGTTCACCGTGTAGCTCAAATCCTTGGCCATTTCCACGTTTTGGTTGACGTTGGTGCAGACTTCATTGTAGGTGTTATGCACAGACAGCTTAATGTCGACCATGGTGCGACTCAACGCGGCAATGGCCGCCATAATATTCTGCATATTGCCCACCCTGTGGTGGAATAACAGTCCGGGACGGGAGGATGGAGAGCCTAAGTCGCCGAGGGAAAGCCTGTTCATCGCACTGGAGAGAGATCGATCCATTACGCTATACAACAAGGGAGGGGCAGTTGGCCCATTTAAGTGCAGTTCGTGGGAGCTGACAGCACCACGAGGGCCCAAGTGCCATGCGCCGTGGAGAGGAGGGCGTGTGGCAGGGGCACGCATACCGTCGACTACGGAGGAGGACGGGGATGGGGGGAGGGGGACCCTCAATCCACAAAGCCCCTTTAAACCCAAAACCATAAGTTTTTTAACCTTTGAAAAAATATTAAGGGATAAATTGAAAATCCAAGGCACCATTTGAATTCTCCATGTGCCCGATGTCTAGCAAAGTTCCTTTGTTGGCCGCTTCATCTGCTAATTTGTTGTTTGCTCGGCAGATGTGGAAGAAAGAAGTCTGAGAAAAGTGAGGATTAGATTTTATTCTTTACATGTACCTGTAAGCTCTAGATCCATGTGGGGCGACGCCCCTTCTTATTGTTTGAATGACATGTCTGGAGTCCCCATAGACTCTGAGGTTATCGATGTTGAGGGAGGATATCATATTGAAAGATAAGACGAGAGCAAGCCATTCAGCTTCATTGTTTGTCTTGATTCCTAATCCCCACGAGATAGATTCAATTTTATTTCCTCCGGGATCAAATAAGACCCCACTCGCACCTGCCACCCCGGGGTTCCCTTTGGATGCCCCGTCGAAGAAAATACTGTAAGAATTCTGCTCTTTCCACCACCTGGTGAAAGCCTCGGATTCCTTCCGGATTTCCCAGTCAAGGAAGGAGTGTTTCTTTTTGGACTGAAGGGAGCCTGCCCTTACGAAGGCATTGCACCATTGAAACTCAGATAGGGTGAGTGGTTCCTGGGCAGGGATAGTGACACCTTTAGCGGATAAAGACTCATCAATCATTGTAGTGGCTTTGATGGCTGCTCTGTAGCTATTGGGGTTCTTTCCTTCAAAAAGACTTTTGTTTCTATGTATCCAGATCTGCCAGCAGACATTCATTGGGACTATATTCCAAATTCTTCTCATCGTTTTCTTGCTTTTTCCTGGAAAGGAGCGTCCCCAGTGATCGCTGAGGTCTTTAAAAGTTTTAGGAAGAATAGATATACTCCATTGATTCCCCAAAACCTGTGCCCAGACTTGCTTGGCAAAGGGGAAGGCCAAAAAGATGTGAAAGGTAGTTTCTTCAGCTTGCTTGCACAGTGTGCATCTTGAAGGCCCTTCTATTCCTCTAATTTTAAGATTTTCAGCTGTTAAGAGCTTATTATGATTCAAAAGCTAGAAGAAGATGCTAACTTTAGGTATGCCATCCGGATTCCAGACTTTCCCCCAGTTTTTGAGCACCGGAGTATTAGAGAGAGTGAGCTTCTCATATCCTGCTTTGACTGAGTAGTCCCCTGCTTTCCCCCAGCCCCTTCGGTCTTTCTCTCTTATATTCACCGGAGCCTTTCCATGCAAAGTATTGAGGAATAATTGATAGGCATTCATGAGATTATCAGGAGGTCTCCATTTTTTCCATCCTTTCCAATCTCCATTATCCTTCCAATCCACTAGATCTATGAGTTTAGTAATTCCCATATTTTGCAGCCAGGTTCGAATAGGATCTATGCATCTTATTTGCCCCAAGGGCATTTCTCCATTGATTTTGTCCATCCAAATATTTATTCTTTTCCCGTTACCTGGGATCCAATAGAGATCTTCAGTAATCAATGTCGAGGAAGAGGAGATGAGTTTCCAGATAGCCGTTCCTTTTTTGTTATTATTCTTTTCCAGACATCTTAATCTTGAGCTTCTGGAGTATTTTTTCCTGACTACTTCTTTCCACCATTCTTTCTTTCCAGAGACAATTCTCCAGGCAAGCTTGGCTCCTAATGCTTTGCTTACCAATATAGGTTCTCGGATTCCTAACCCTCCTCTATTTTTCTTTTCTTTGACCACCTTCCAACTGATCAGATGAAATTTTTTATTTTGAATCTTTCCCCCTTGCCACAGGAACTTTCTTATCTCTTTGCTAAAGGCATTCTGAATTGAAACCAGGGCTGCCATTATTGCAGAGGTAAAAATGGGCAGAGAAGACAAAACTGATTTGATCAGAGTGGTTTTCCCTGCTAAATTCAGCCAACGGGTACCCCACGAATTTATTTTTGATCTAAATTTCTCAAGTATAGGCCGCCAAACAGAGGAGGAAGGAAATTTAAGACAAATGGGTGTGCCAAGATATTTAAAGGAAGTCCAATCGAGACAGGGTTTAAAGTTTAAGATAGCAGAGATGAGCCTGATGATGGCAGGTCGGCAGTTCCAAGTGTACAAGTTGCATTTATTATCATTTGTTTTGCCTCCTGAGGCTCTGAGGAAGAGATCTATGGCAGTTTTGAAGCGGGCTGCTATTTGGGGTGAGGCACTACCCAAAAGGATGGTGTCATCAGCAAACTGAGCATGGTTTATAGGTTGGACATTTCGAGCGAAGGCTATACCAGGGAGTGATTCTGAGGCCAAGAGGGAGTTAAGCTTTCTGCTGAGAGAGTCGGCCATTATAACAAAAAGGAAGGGTGAAAGGGGACATCCTTGTCTCAGACCCCGAGAGAGTCGAAAGAAGGAAGTGGGTCTGCCATTTAGAAGAGGAGATATCCATGGAGCTCCAATGCAGGCTTTCACCCATCTAATGAAGTTTCTGTCAAATCCAAATTTTTCCAGGATATTAAAAATGAAATCATGCCTTACTCTATCAAAGGCATTGGCCATATCAAGCTTAATTGCCATACCTGCATCTTTGTTCATCTGGCTGGAATGAATTGCTTCCTGCACTAAGAGGATATTGTCATAAATTTGCCTGCCCGGAACAAATCCGCCCTGGTTAGGTGAGATGATTCTTGGAAGCATATTCTTGATTCTATTAGCTATGATCTTAGTAATGATTTTATAAGAGGAGTTGCACAAAGATATGGGTCTGAACCTCCCAATCAAAGTGGCTTTTTTCTCCTTAGGAATTAATGCTATGAACGATGTATTGGTGCCTCCTCCTATCTGCTCTCGGTTCCTTGTCCAGTTTATCATTCTGAGTAGATCCTTTTTCAGTAGATGCCAGCATTTACTGTAGAAGTGGATGGTGAAGCCATCAGGTCCTGGGGATTTTTCAGGGTGGAGGGCCCACACGGCTTTTCTAACTTCTTCTTCCGTAACCACATCTGCGAGCATGCTGTTGTCTTCTGCTGTTATAAGCTTAGGTATCTCCTGGCCCATTATCTCAATTTCCTCGACTGGTGGATCCCCTTCCTCACTGTAGAGTGACTCAAAGTGATTTTTGATTTCCCTCTTGATTTCCTCAGTATCCTCTATTTTGGTTCCGTCTTCCTTCGTTAGGCTAAAAATGTTGTTTTTCCTGTATCTTTCCTTACATTGTGCATGAAAGAACTTGGTGTTTCTGTCCCCCGACTTTAGCCATAAACATCTTGAGCGTAGCCTCCATTCCTCCTCCTCTCTTCTAGCCGCTTGTCTAATTTGGGTTTCCAATTCATTTTCTTTTCTCAGAATGTGCTCAGTTATCTGCTCGGTTTCCATTTGGCTTTGCAAAATTTTGAGTTCCTCTTGCAGAGAGTTTATCTCTTCTCCCGATTTCTTTTTGTTCTCCTTAGCCCATCTCTTTAAAACAGTCTTAGTATTTTTGAGTTTGCTTTCCCATATGTAGCCTGGTGATCCTGGGATAAACTGATTCCAAATAGTTTTGACCTCTTCATAACAGTCTTCGTTCTCCAACCAAGACGGGTTGTATCTGAAAGGCAGAGGCCCAAGGTTTCCAGGGGATGAGAAATAGAGGGCGATAGGTCGACGGTCTGAAGCAGCTGAAGCTAGAATTTTTGAATCGGGCAGGAGGGGCCTACTTAGGAAGGCAGAGCTGAGAAGAAATATATCAAGTCTTGCCGCTATATGCCCGGGTCCGACTCTCTTATTATTCCAGGTATAGTTCCCTTGCCTAGGTTTTATATCCACCAGATTCCAAGATGCCTGAAGATCCTCCAGACTTTCTCCAAACTGATCTCTCACCTTCGAGCCTCCTCTTCGCTCATTAACACTTACTGTGACGTTAAAGTCTCCAGCTAAAAGGCAGGGAGATAGATTCCTTCCAGATTGAAGGTCAATAAGGTCTTTCCAGAATTTTTCCTTAAGGCTGTGAAGCATAGGTCCATAGATGTTGCCTACCCAGTAAATTTCATTGCTTGACAAATCTTCTATTTCCGTAAAAAGCCAATTTCTATTGCTAAATGAAGAGATGCATTTGTACTTACCTTTGTCCCACCAAGTAAGGAGCCCTCCCGAGGCTCCAGTAGAGTTGACTGCAATGCCTTCTCCATTGGGCCAGATTTGGTTTAGGGCTTTGAGACAGTCTGGTTCTTGCATCTTAGTCTCCTGGAGCATGAGGATTGCGGGTGTTTCTAACTTTCTTATTCTCTTAAGTGCTTCTATCTTTTGCTTGCCTCCTAAACCTCGACAATTCCAGGAGACTATCTTCATTATTTTCTAGAGAGGATGGAGCCTGCTTTTTCCTTCTTTTCTTCTGCTGTCCCTGTTGTTTGCTTTGAGCTGGATAGGATTCTTACATGCTGGTCTAAGCTGGTTTGCTTACCCGCCGTTTTCTCGCGGATCGTTTCTTGCTCTCTTACCACTTTATTTAATTTTCTACCCTTTTTTGTCTGGGGTTCCACATCTTCTTCTCTGCTTTCTGAGGTTTCTTCTTGGAATAATTTTGCCTTTGCTCTTGTGACGGATCCACCCCGTGCTTTAGGTAGCTCGCTCTCAAGCTCTTCCTGTTGTGTTGTTTCTGTAATCTGAATTTCTCCTTCCTCAAGTTTCTTTTCTGCTATTTTTTGCATTTCTTCTTCCCTTACTTGTTCTGTTGCTTCCTCCGGAGCTGTTTCCATCCTCTGTTCCTGCTCTTCCTCAGTCGCTGCAGAAGATAACAGTTGAAATTTGTTAACTTCTCTAGGGCTTTGCTGTCTGGCTGCCGTTTCTTTTCTCTTTGGGGTTGCATGCGGTTGGTGTGTGTTTGGGGCTTTCCCATTCTTCTTTCTCACCTCATTCCACTCTCCCTCTTGATTTTCTTCCATTTCCTGCGTTTTTCTCTTAGGGCATAGCTTGGCAAAGTGCCCATATTCATGACATACCTTGCATTTAAAAGGTATCTGCTCATAATCAACAGGTTGCAAATGATTCCAGCCATCCATTGACAAACTTATAGCTTCTGGGAGCCCTTTTTCTAGATCCACCTCTACACATATTCGAGCACAGGAAAACATCGGGGGTTTTGGTTCAGATTTGTCAATATATTTCCCCAGCGAGTTGCCAATAGCCTTCAGATCTTCATCATTCCAGCAGTGCAACGGTAGATGGGGTAGCTTGACCCAAACTGGAACGGCTGAGGGAATGTCCTTTTCCGGGTCAAACGAGAGGTCCCATTTGTTGATATACATTCCTCTTAGTCCCATAAAGTATGGGCCGTTCCTGAAAATTAAGTCCCTATCCTCCTTTTTTTCAAAAAAGAATACGAAGAATCCCTTACCGCAGAAGATCTGCTGGACTTCTCCTTTGATGAGGGGGCGCCAGTTTTTATTTAGCCAAAGCTCGATCGATCTCGGGGAGGGCCACAATCCTGTAAAGTGCCCTACCAGTCCTTTTTCAGAAAGCGCAAGGGCTTTACATTTTGAAGCAGTAGAACCCAACTTAACCTCAGGAATGGCAGATTTTTTAACGAATCTTGAGTCCGCGGAATCAGCCGTCTTTGTGGGCTGAGATTGCGCTGCTACCAGGGAACGGAAAAGGGTGTCGAGGGGCGCCCATCCCGGATCAGGAGGAGGGTCCATGGCGACGGAACCCGATTCATAAGCCTCAGCCGCCTGTCCAAAGGTGAACCAGCTAGGGTTCGCTCACGAGCTCCCGATTTTTCGACAACGATATTTGTATTTATTAACCAATCCACTAAGTGACAATTGTTTATATACTTTTCTCGCACAAGATGACCGTAAACCATCATCGAACATAACTCTCTAGAGACTTTTGGCGGCTAGGGCCCTTCCAAAGTCAAATATGTTCTTAATGCCCCATCCTCCCATTGCCTTGGGTCTTGCTAGAATCTCCCAATGGGCAATATGGAAACTCGCTTTTGTTTGACTACCCCTCCACAAGAAGGAAATTTGTTTTTTAGGAACTTGGTCGAGGACATAAATATGCATGTTTTCCAATGCTTTCCAATACACCGTAATGTTAGTTAGGACCTCCCTTATCAGAATGATATGAATGCCTAGTGAAAGCCGTAGATGAGTCTAGTTGCTAAGTTTTTTGTCTGTTTTTTTCATAACCAGTCCCAGTCTTTACGAAGGTAATGATTTGGTTTTAAGTGGTAGCCTAAATAAGTCATCCCTATATCCATATAATCAAATCTGTAGGGGAGAATCGACTTAAGCTATGCCGAAAAAGCATCATCCATGCCTGTAACAAGGAAGGTAGATTTCTCACAATTTATTTCCATTCCCAATGATTGAGACAAAGTAGTAAGACATTCAACAAAACATTGCTAATCACTACGTACCCCTCTTCCAAAGGTCAACACATCATTAATGAAGAGTATATGTGTTCATCGAATGAGATATGTGATATTAAGGCCCATAAAAGCTCCAAATATCATCTTCTTCTTTAAAAGGAGACTCAATCCTTCAATTACTAGTATAAAGAGCAAAGGCGATAAGGGGCACCCTTGTCGTAGGTCCCTGGAGAAATTAAAGAACTGATAAGATACGCCATTTACCAAAACCGAGAAATTGGTTGCGGTAATACATCCCATAATCCATGGAACATCTTCCACACTGAGACCAATCTGTAGCAACAAGAGTCTTAAAAATCCCCAATCAACCTGATTATAGGATTTCACAAGTTCTTGTTTTAATACCATCGCATTCATTTTATTTGTCTTAGATGAGTAGAGGCCTTCTTGTGCAATCCCAATGGCATCCCAAATTCGGCGGTCTTCCAAAAAAGCAAACTGCTCCTGTGAAACAAAGCTGGAGAGAGCAGGTTTTAACCTACCTGCAATAATTTTTGTTATGACTTTGTGAAGAAGGTTTCATAATGAGATAGGCTTGAAGTCATTGAAGGATTGAGGATTGGAAGCCTTTGGAACAAGGTTCAAGAATATTTCATTTGTATCCCCATTTATGAAACCCTTTAACTAAGATTCCTCAACCATCTCAAGCAGGATCGGGCCCATCATATCTATAAATTCCAAAAATAACTCTACAGTACAGCCGTCCAGGCCTGGGATTTTATCATTTGTGAAGCTATTTAAAACCCCCAACATTTCCTGGTAAGAGACCATATCTGCAACCCTTTTACCTTCCTCCTCCGATAAAAAACGAGGAAAGCATCTGATAATTTCAAGTTGTTGGAAGATGTTATTTTTACTTGGATATTTTAGAAGGTTTTGGAAATGGCTTCTAGCATCTGCTTCCAAATCTGATTGATTTTTCATTATAATGCAATCGCCATCCTTCAATTTCCAAATAGTTTTTCTCAACCTTCTATGATTCACAACCTTATGGAAGTACATTGTATTTTAGTCCCCATGTGCCAGCCACAAGGCATGAATCTTCAAACGCCACTCCTCTTCTTCACTGATAAGAATCAACTGTCTTTTATTTTCAAGCTCCTCTACTTGAGTTTTATCTGAAAGTGATAAGATGCCTGTGCCATTTGTCGAGTATATGGCTCGAGTCTCACTTTCTATTTCCAACAATTCCTTCTTTTGATCCATTTTCTTTTGTTTTACCCGTGCAATAACAACCCCTTTAATCTCTTTTAATTTAAAATTAAGAAATTCCATTTTTGAGACAGGATGAAAAGAGATATCATATTTCCAAATATTTTCAATAACCAGCTTTAGGTCAAGATCCTGTAGCCAATTATGATAAAATTTGTAGGGGAAATTTGGTTTATCCATACCTGAATCCAGTTCGATTTGGATTGACATATGATCTAATATGGGAATTCCAACTATCTAGGATCAAAATTGCGAGACAATGACTATGAGTTCCACCACCATCATGAACCTATCCATCCTTTTTGCAATCCCCAAAGGCTCAATTCTACAGTTTCTCCAAGTTGGACCAATTGGGATCAGTATAACGTCCACCAAGCTTGTGTCGTGGAAGAGAGAGTTGAATAAATATGAAAGAGGATCAGAGAGGACACGAGACCCCCAAATATCGTTGGATGCCAAAGTTAAGTTTAAGTCTACTACTAGAATAAGATTTCTTTCCTCCAGAATGTCGGATTCTACTAGCTTTTCCCAAAATAATTTCCTATTCTGATAAGGATCTAAACCTCCATGAACAACTCCTTTTTGTGCTTGTTTGGATTTTTAGCTACTCTTCCCAATCCCCACCTAAGCAACCTACATATTCAGATTGACCACAGATATTGTTGAGCTCTCAGTCTCTTTTTTCATCTTCGCCAAAAAAACTTGGATGAGGGTTTTATGCAGGATTTATTTATAGGATGGGATAAAAGAGGATATGTGCTCTAGGTCCTCCTCTTGAATCTTTGAAAGTTGGTTTGGTTGATATAATGAATCGCCAAGAAAACTAGAGTTTCCAAAAGGAGTATTCACTTCTGATTTAAGGGGAGAAATTTTAATCTCCTGTACAAGGGCTTCTTCATGCTATGCTAATATAGGCGGCTCTCCTTGCGACGAGGAGCCAAAATTCCCCATCCCGGAGAGATTTCCACAAATATGTTCGGACCTCACCTCATCAGATGTGATGGGATATTTTACAAGTTTCTCTTGGGAGCTGCCTGGAATGATAACTTCCTCAAAAAAGGTTTTGTCCAAGGGAGGTGGTTTACCCGAATGAGTCTTCTCCTCAGCTAAAATCAAAGCTCTATGTTTCCCCTAAGAAAGGTGATTATCAGGATTTCGAACGATCTCATTGGCATAACAAGATGGATATTTTAGCTTTTGGCCTCCGTCATCATCCAAAAAAGGAACCCCAATATCTTTTTGGCCATGAGTAACAAAGGGAGTACCAGAAGGATTTGGAAGAGCCCGCATCATGTCATGGTTTCTCTCTGTTCTGTATAGAACCCTCTTAAATCCCGATTGTTCTCGATTCCGTTCGGTACAAGTGTCACATCCCCTTCCATCTATCCGTCTCAAGGAAGGGAACATGACAATAGATCCGGGATTTTCAAAACTCAGACCCATTCATCAAATTCATA
Organism: Larix kaempferi; assembly: GCA_027924585.1. Taxonomy (NCBI): domain Eukaryota; kingdom Viridiplantae; phylum Streptophyta; class Pinopsida; order Pinales; family Pinaceae; genus Larix; species Larix kaempferi. The sequence continues at coordinate 1,722,825 of BSBM01000010.1, forward strand.
CAAATAAAAATACATCTGCAGATGTATAATTCAAATTAGCATAGCAAAATAAAAGCTATATCCACACACATTTCACCTACATTCATCATCATAATCATAATCATAACAGTCAATAATTAAATTTGTTACAGAATTTAAAATTCATAGAGAATACTTATCTTGATGGAGAAGTTATCCTGAGCAACTAGCTATGCAACTGCAACATTCCACCCAGCCATAGGCCAACCGTGCTCATCAATCTGTCAGCACAATTTCCACCCCCGATCTGGGCATGATTTCTACAAGGAATGGGAACACTCAAGCTTAATCCCAAACTCAAACCCCAAAATTATCTCCCATACACATCAAGCACATATGTTGGGCATAGAAAAATGTTTTTAACTATGGGATTCACAATAACATGATTTCCATGGATTTCCCAAATCGTGGAACCCAAAAATGAATTGTGGGAAGGGAAAATCGACCACAGGGAAGAAAATGTCCCCCCCCCCACACATATAAGAGCATTCAGATGTCCAAAAATGACCTCTATGGACCCCAAAATCGAATTCATCTTCCTCCCCACTGTTATATATGACAAAAATACCCTTCTCCCAGTTGAGAATGAAGGGAAACACATAAATTCCATGGATAAAAATTCCCAGTAAGCTCATAACTCGTGAGAGAGAAAAACTCATGCATGAAGAATGGCTTGGGGAGAAAATTGTGGCTCTTTTCTTGCCAAAGAATCCAAATATGATTTTCCAAAATGGCGGCTTTCCCATACACGAAATTGGACAGTCATACCTCTCTATTTCCCAAAATAAAAACTCCTTCAACCAACTCTTGGAAGAAATAAAAGATTGGGTACAAAATTCAACATGGGTAGTTGATGGTTCATGGGTTCTCTTATTGACACTTGGATTGACACTATTAGCTTCAAGGGTTTGAATATTTCCCTCCCTATTACTTGTAGAAATCATGCCCCCATACTCTTGTTGCATTGCATAGCTAGTTGTGGGTATTTTATTAAAATGCATATTTACATGATATTTACGATTTCGATTGTTCCTGGCAAGCATGGAAACCATATGCATCGATTTTTAACACTAAATAGATGGCGGGGCATTAGCCTTGAGCTCCTCACCACGATTTTATAACGATATTACATCATTAACATTTTAATGCGATGGGGTCAAAATTGGGATATTGCAATCCCCCCCCTTGGAATAACACCATCCTTGGTGTTCTCTTGATTTTCTTCTTAGCGAGGTAACGTGTCCTTCTTTCCAGCTGCAATTGTAATTCCTTTCTCTCTCTTCATCGACATCCATTGTATCTCTTTCCAATCTTTAGCTGCTCATACTAATCCTTTTAGGAAAACCACATGTACATTGCATCCTTAAAATGCCTTCAAGGTCCTTGCATCTAGCAATACCTATACTCAAACAATGATTCAATTCACATGTCAAATTCGTTCTCATAGGATTCATCTCTTAACGACAGTTTCAAAACCATAGTTGAATCATATACACATGTATATTCACATTAAATAATCAAGAATATGCAAGATAACCCAAATACTTATCTTCAAAAACATCTTCCTTTATCTCCACAGGTATCCCGCATTGACTTCAGACAACTATGGCAGCCACAAGACCTTCCCCATGAAACACAATGATGGTACCTCTTCTCTGCTACAAAGTCCCTTAAGTGTACCCGCCCCTTCCAATGCTCTTCAAGGTGTGCATTGAAAGGTAACCAAGTTTCTGCAAGCCTCGGATCACCTGTGCATATGTATACAACAAATTTTATGCTAGCACACTGGCTGTACCACATCATTCAAATAACGAATGCCAAGCCAATATGCCAAATGGGTTTATCAGGCATTCCATTAACCAGTATGCCAAGCCAGTTCTTTGACTGGGTTTGTCAAGCATAAAAAAAACATTTCCAAGCCATCATCTCTACTGGGTTTATCAGGTAATAAAACAAAAGAGTACAATTACATGTCTCCTTCTCCTATGCAAACCAATAGTTCCCTCCAGGAACTCCATAGGTAACTCACTTGACTGCAGGCTAGCATGGACCCACAATACCCACTCGCACAACACAAGGATGGTACCCCTTATCTGCTACACAATCCCTCAGGCATACCCATCCCTCCAGTGCTCTTCAGTGTGAGTGTAGAAAGGTTACCAATGGCCATGCAAGCCTATTGAGTACCCATGCTCTTACTGGGTTTAACGACACTGTGGAGAGACAAGAACATGTAAGGAATTTTTATAGGGTTTCTCAAACCCAAGGAAATTTTGGCATTTCCTTTGTGTTTTTAGCTCCAATAGCCAACATTTTCCCCAATGGCATATTTTTCAGTATCTCACCTGCATTACATACAAGCATGCAATTCACATGAGATGTTATCATAACAATTTCAATCATAAATTTTCAAATTTGTTTCATACGGAGACTAGATTTCCAAAACATGAGGTTCTTATCATGATGTTTAGCTCTTGCAAGCCATAACAGATAGTCTTCCTGCAATGTGTCCTCCTAACACAATTCATAAATAGTCCACCAATCAATGACATTAATAATCAAATTTGAATTTGAATTTACAATTCTGTCTCCTACAAAAATTAGATTTATTTAACAATGCGGCCATCCTCATATTGTTTGGCTCCTGTAAGTGGTAGAACTCTGTCCATTATAGTTTTACACTTGCTCCCATAACATAGACATCCACCTACATTATTTCCTATTGTCACAATTCTAGATAATCCAGAAGATCATTAGTAATTATTAGCAAAATTTCAAATCTGAAATTTACAATACATTCCGTACATAAATTACGTTTCACAATCATGAGATTATTCTCATAATTTTTGGCTTTTGCACATGGTAGATTCCAGTCTTTATTATGGACTTACACACATTTCCATATCCAAGACAATTCTACCTATAATCTAGAATTTTCAATTAGTCAAACACTTTTTGAGTATCCATGCATATGATATTTTCATTGTAGACATTACAACCATCATTGAAGTGATCTCAGAATTATAATACTCGATAATTCAAACACTATCAATTGTTAATATCTCAAAGAAAATGAAATACTTTTACTTTATGTGCATCACTATCACAATAAAATTGCAAGATACCATCACTTTATTTATGCAATTTAAATAAAACTTCGAATTCTTATGGTTACACAATCGTATCCATTCAGGGAACTCTGTCCTCCCAACAAAGAATTCTTGGTATACCATCAAACATGACTACCTTGTTCATGCAATCATTTTCCTACATCCATAGCAGCTCATGAAATGATCTCATAATTGCCAATAATTCTATTATTTCAGTTATTAATGAATTGCAATGAAATATATATCACAACCATGCATTCACACGATGCCTCTCAACATATGTACCCACACATATGCATAAACAATCACAAGGTTTACATAATATTTTAATGTATATCCACTCAATTCCGCCTTGCATTGACTCATGAATACCATAATGCTATTTCATGCATTCCACCATGATGTGTTGGAAGGTCTAGCTAATGCCTTGATACATTACGCAACCATCTCCCCAATCACTTGGTTAACTTTTCTGGGTGCCTTCTTTCTCCACCTGAATAACACGTTTGGAGTTTACTCACTCCTTGGTTGTTGGCAAAGAGGTTTCATCCCAAATTAACACCAATATGGGGTTAATGTGATACTTGTGTAGCACTATAGCATTATCATTCCAACCACATTATGGCACTGATGTTGATAGAGAAACAAAGAAATCAAAGCGAAGCCGCCACACTGAACACGACCTGCTCATAAATTGTGGAGAAATCGTGGAGTCTTTGATAGCTGCGATCTGTGAGAGAAATTTCAAGTTAAATTTTGAGTGTTGCATTGAGCTTGAGGCGGAGTAAAGCTTAGTAAAAGAAGTTCTTTGATCTTGAGGAAGAAGTAATGCTACATGTTTGTAAGTAAGAGAAGCCGAATTTTTATTGTATATTTAAAAAAAAAAGATTTTACTTGTGTTTTCTGAGGAGATTTATTTTAAAAGAAAAGGAGATATAAGTAGTCTTTAATTTGTAAAATCAATTTTGCATATTTCTTTTAAAAGGAGTTATAAGAAGTTTTTTTTTAATTTGCAATTTGTAAAAATCAAGTAATTGTGCTTCTCTTCACATTGTAAAATTTGAAATTTCTAGAATTGATTAAAGCACAATAAAGCTCAATCAACTTCTTTTTATGAGACTATAAGAGGGTCAAGGCCAAGCCCCTATAGTTCTCTTATTTTGCGGTGTTTGGTGTCTGGTATTTGTATTTGGTGCATGGTTTCTCTTCATGGTGGTTTTGGTGATGGTGCAGTGCTTGATTTTTTTTTAATATTTTGGTGAAATAAGGTGCTATGGTTTTGGACTTATAATTTGTTTATTACTTCTTGCTTATTTGGAGTTATAAGGTTTTTTTATCATACCTATTTTTGGTCATTTGTTTAAGTGCTTCACAATTTCCAAAGTAGTTTGTTTATTTAATGACTCTGACAAGTTGGAAGGGTCCAAAAATTATAAAGCTTGGAATCGTTATATTCAAAGCACTTTAAATTATAATGAGTTGTGGAAGGGTATTTCTAATTCACAACCGACCAAACCTACTGATGTTGATCAATTAGCACTATAGCATTACCATTCCTCAATGGATTTAATCTTTTCTGGGTCTACCGCTATCCCTTCTCCTAAAATGATGTGACCTAGGTACTGTATCTGTGGTTTGTAGAAATCACACTTGCTAAACTTAGTGTAAAGTTGGTGTTCTCATAACACTCGTAACATGATGCGGAGATTTTCTTCATGTTCCTCCTTACTTTTGGAGTAAATGAGTATGTCGTCAATGAAGACTAGTACGAACTTGTCTAGGTATTGGATAAAGATATTGTTCATCATGAAAATACAATTTGCGGGTGCATTCGTGAATCTGAAAGGCATTACCACAAACTAGTACTGACCGTATCGGGTTCAAAAGGAGGTCTTGTTGATGTCTTTGTCACAGATTCTTACTTGGTGATATCCGGATCACAGGATGATATTTAAAAAGATCTTTGCTCCTCCGACTTGATCAAACAAGTCATTGATCCTAGGGAGTGGGTAATGGTTCTTGATGGTCAACGTGTTGAGTTGACGGTAATCGATGTGCATACACATCGTCCCATCCTTATTCTTGACAAAGAGTAGCGGTGCTCCCCAAGGAGACACACTCGGTCGAATGTATCCTTTTTCGATTAACTCTTGTAACTGTAGCTTGAGATCCACTAACTTTGGTGCACTCATGCAGTAAGGGGATTTAGAAGCTGGTACCGACCCGGGTGTTAGTTCTATGGAGAAGTCTAGGTATCATTTGGGTGGTAGTCCTAGTATTTACTCGAGAAATAAATCTTTGAATTCTATAAGAACTGGGAAGTCCTTGATCTTTTGTTCCCTATTAGCTTCTACGTTTTGAATGTTAACTACAAAGAGTTTACAACCCTTTCTTATGCACTTCTTTGCCTATAAAGTAGATATCTGTCTGACGGAAACCTTCTTAGGTATTCCTTGGATCTTCTTTTGATTCCTTTGGCTATCCATGCATAAAATTGACTTGTTCAAACAGTCGAGCATGGCATGGTGTTGTTCCAACCAGTCCATGCCGATAAGTACGTCATAAGAGCCTAGGGGTAAGATATTTAAATCTACCTTTGTTGGAAACCTATTCAAATCTATCTAGCAAACCTTAAATAGCTCAGAGACTTTCCATTTGGTGCCAGTGGCTGGTTGTACCAACCATGGTTTCTCGTGTTTCTCTCGGTTTAACTTACAAGTATCGACAATCTTAGGGGAGACATAGCTTCGACATGCACCAGGATCGATCAAAACTGAAATAGTTGTGTTTGAAACTTTACCTTCAATCTCGACCATAGTGGCCTGGTGATCCACTTGTCAGTCGTCAAGGGTGGCATATATTCTTGGTGTTCTTTCCATGTCCCCTACCATTGGGTTTTCTTGTATGTTGTGCAAAACCCCGTCTATCTTGTTGGGGCAATCTCTGAAGTAGTGGGGCCCTTGGCATTTCCAACAAGTAATGGGTGGCTGGGCAACTTTTGCTCCTTTATTAAAAGCTGGTTTGTTGGTATGTGGTGCGGGAACATTTGGCCGTGCATGAGGCCGATTGAAATTTCTGTTGGGAGGGAAACTATTGTTTTGTTTCCGGTATGGTGGTGGCTTAAACCCTGGTCTTTAGTTGTCTGAAAAAGTTCTGAATCTATCTTTGTTTCTGTTTATGTTGTCATTTCTTGGCTGTCCATGTTCATAACATAGTCTAGCTTTGTGCAATGTCACATCTAGAGTCTTAGGCATGTCGAACTCAATTTTCTCTCAAAAATTGGGAGGAAGGCATCCTAAGAATTGTTGTATCTTGACCTTCTCATCTTTTATGTATTATACATAATGTAGCAGATCCATAAATCTGTTAATGAAGGCTTCCATGGTTAGGGAGCTCATCTATAGTTCATGAAATTATTTGATCTTTTTGTTGAAGAACTGTTCATACATGTCCTTGTCTTGAAACAACTTGCTGAAATAACTCCTTCTGATATCTCTCACTTCGTGCCCTTTTGTATGCTTCAAGTCTCTCCACCACCTGGATGCCTTTCCATTCAAGTTGTAAATGGCCAGCCGTGCTTTCATCTCACAAGAATAATTATGCACTCAAAAATATTATTCATTTCTAACAACCACTCTTCAGCTTTCTCCCTAGTATTCATCTCTCTTTCATAAGTTGGGGCTTTAATTTTCCAGAACTCTCCTTGTAAATTGTCAACATTTTTCCACCTTTTCTTGCAAGGGGAGGGTGAACCCTCTTCGCTAGAAGCTCTTATAGTCCTCTTCCATGAAATCAGGTGTGTGTTCTTCATGCCCCTCCTCTTTAGGACTGCTGGATATTTTTGTATGACAATAGTTTTCTTTGAATCTATTTGCTGAATGAGTGGACTGTCTATAGGGGTTCGCCCCTATTAAGCTCTGAAGTAGAGCTTCATTGATTGCTTGTTGCTCTCATCTTTCATTCATATTGTCATCTCTGAAACTCTGTAATTCTGCTTGCAAGATATGTATCAACTTCATTAAGTCTGAATTCAATTCCACCACGAGTTCCTCTTCTCGGGGTGGGGAATTCAAGTTCCCATGTCTACTGCTATCCTCTTCTGCATTCATAATTTCAGGTTGTATTTTGCACCTGAAATGTTTAGCCAGTCAGAAAAAAAATAACATTCTGTTAGCTCTTGTAAAAATCATAAGTATATAATTTTGAAATACATTTCTATAGCGGATGTTTTGCAGTGAGCCCAAAAGGTGTCTTAGTGTTGTAACTGGGCTCTGATACCACTTGTAATGTCCCTAAAAAAAATAAAAATTCTATGCGGATTAATATCATCCTTTGGTCACTAATGTTCTTATAAAATTAACTTCAACACTGAAAAAAATATTAATTTTTATACTAACTTACTTCAATATTGGAAATGTCTTTAAGCGGAAGATACTTGATCACTTACTCTGGTTCCTTTCCATTTGTTTAATACATGGTGATTTGATATTCTATTATGATCTCTGGTCTTTGATTCAAGTATGTTAATGTGCTTATACTCTGCACTAGTATTTATGTTTTCGAATTGTTGAGTTACTTTATAATTTATGGCAAGTATTAGAGATGGATGTATACTTATGACTGTCTTGGAATTGTAATAAGTGATACCCTACCTGCTTGTGTGTCTTTATGAGTACTACTTGTTTCCTGTTCTTTTAATGAAAGGAGGTTGGGGACCTTGGGTCTTACTTAGATCTACATGAGCTAAGGCAGGTCTTAACATAATGTATGTAGGTGAACTAGGTGGGAACAATTTAAGGAAAATATACAACAAACATTGGTTTCAAAGGAGGGGTTTATCCTAAGGTTTAACTTGGCAAACTTCTACCCAAAACACTTGCCACAAGCCAATGCACCAACTATAGGAACTGGTAGAAGAATTCAAATCGTAGTGGAGGTAGCAGGGGTCTTTAATACAACCCATGTGCACAACACGAGCTGGAGTCCACGCTGGTTTTGGTCACGTGAAACCCTATCTCGCTCAGTGTTGGGGTTTGTTTTCTACGTTGTTTGTGTGAGGGGGTGGAGAGCCTAGGGATCTCGGCCTTCACCATTGCAGTGTAATTTTTGCACCTATGCGTAGCACAGGGCCCTTGCAACAACGTCTCCCTGGTAAGGTAAGTCGTGGGTCTCCAATACCTCTGTACTGAACTATAGCTTTTAGTTAATGTGTTTTCTCTTTACTGTAACAAGTTTTAACCTATTTTCTGTGTGTTGCTTGAAAGGGCGGTTTCGCTGGTGACTTGTAGGTGGAGCTAGCAATTACTGGGGCTATCCCATCGTGTATACGAAACACCATGGTCTTGGTAAGACCCGGGCACTCTGAACCTGTACTTTCTATGGTAGAATGTGGATGCAAGGCTAGGATGATTTTTATGGCTCTGTGTGGGAGTTACAAGGCGTTTTATAGTGAGCTTCTCTTTTAAGTTGTAATTTCTCCTTTTCTTAAGAACTCCAACACTTGGCTATTGAGATGTAATCCTGTGGGACATTTTGGATGAATGTAACAAGGTTTTGGGTTTTAAGGTTGGGGCGCCATTCCAGGCTGTGGTGTTGGAACAATACCTAGACTTAGTATAAATTATGATTGTTGATAACTATCTCGTAACTGGTTGTATGATGTGGAAGTCTCTGTTGTCTAAATGAAATCTGGATGTTACGGTGACCACTCTGCATTTTTCTCTTATGTTGATGATTGATGTATCTTGTTTAGCTAGAATGGGACTCGTAGCGTTCTTTCCTCTCTTATTGTTTGATCTGGAAACTAGGTTTTTAATTCAGTGGGAAAGATGATATAGTAGGAATTTTAATGGTTTAAATAATTTAGTTTGTGCCGTGGGCAATGAAATTGATTTGAGTTTTGAAGGAAATCGTTTATGGGGTTTTGAATGCTAATTGTGGCTAATGCATTTCGATTTTGAGTCTATGGTTATATGTTAGGGGATTCGATCCCAGTACTATGACCTTCGGGAATGTGAATACCCTATGTAAAGATGAAGAGTTAATTTGTTTTCGTTTTGGTTTGAATGGACCACGAAATGCATTGATTTGTTTCAGCGTGTCTATAAAGAATGTATTTCTGGTTTTTAGCTTGATTCGATGGCGAAATGGTTGGGAAAATGTTGTAATGGTCCAACGCAACGCATGGCCCTTATCCTGCAGGTGTCTTTAATTGTTTTATTTAAATTTAGTTGATTATGATGTGAATCCCATTTGTGGCCTACCTATGTGTTCTTTTTATTTTTAAATGGGATGTTGATGGCAGGGTGGCCCTTCAGCCAACGCTGGGTTTTATAATTAAAATGCAGAATGTTGATGGTGTGAATCGATCTTCACTGGTTTTGCTTCTTTAGGTTTTTGATATTACTAGGTCGTGTTTACTGTTTGGTATAAAACGTTTTGCAAAGAGAACAAGGTAGCAGGATAGACCTAAGGTTCTAAATGATAAATTCAATTTAATAATGGGATGTATGGTTTAGAATTTCAATTTTTAACTTTTAGTTTATTATACTTTTCTTACATAATGGCTGATGATTTTAATAATATAGATCTGGTTGTTCTATTTAAAAGTTTACTTGCTGAGTTGAAGGAGTTTCGACAAAAACTCTGTCAATGCGTGATTCTTGATTTACGATTTTTGTTAATAATGTGGTTTAAGTATACTGCGTGCAAGTTAGATTTTTAATTAATTAAATCTATGACTGAGATTCTAGGTTTGAGGTACTTAAGAGAATCGACCACTAGTGTGAGATGATTCTGTTGTGGACAACTTTTAGATCAGAGTGTGTGGGTATAGGATTAACGTAAATCTTAGTTAGAGAAAAGTTTAATACAGTAATTTAAACCTAAGCAGAGATCTATCACAAGCTAGCGTAGCTAGCTCTGCTAGATCGGAGTCTAAGAGTAATAAGGGAAAGTATAAATTTACAATTAAATTTTTAAGGCAACAGAAGACAAATGGTTTACCCTAGGGAGCCAATGCCTTAGCCCTTGCTCCCAAACACACAATGATAACCATAACTAAAAAGAAATTTATAGGTTTATACAAATTAAATCCAAATATTTCAGCCTGAGTTATGCTTGGAAATTTGAAATGTAATAATAAGATCTTACCTGAATACTTGTAGCTTGATTCTCCTTTTTAATAACCTGCACACTTCATACACTAGTTAATGGAAACAAATAATCTTAGCTGACCTGTAGGATGTTAACCAAATAACTTGGGAACTGCCACGTTCCTCCCAACCATGACCCGGAACCGTTCCTAGTTCAAATCCGGATCCCCTCGAGTTGGTTCCAACATGCAAAGAGGTCTAGAGAACCTAGGGCATATAGCGGATTGTAATCAATCTTAGAATATTGCTTCTCCAAAATTATGGGACCAATTCTCTCTTGATACCATAAAGAATGATAGTAAGATAAGATGTCCCCTCATTCGAATTTGTCCTTGTATTTATAGATAATCTTTGGAAAGGGAAGTTAAGGTAATAATAATATTTTAATATTTAACTTAATTTTTTTCAGTTTGAATTGTAATAATTAAAAGCTTATTCAATTATAAACTTCGGTTTGATTTTCAATTTGTATTATAATATATAATTAAAAGTTTATTCAATTATAAACTTTAGTTTGACTAAAATCCTTACTTTGTTCCTTTTGAACCAATTATTGTAACTTTATATATTTGTTATTTATGAGAATAATAGGTATGTGGGTTGAGTCTAACCGTGTGAGTTTATAGATTCTCACTTTATAATTCTTTTATTATTCTCATACTATCTTTATATATAATGTCTTTATATATATAAATATATAAGTAGGGATATACTTATGAAATACTTTTTCATGAGTGAGGCTCTTTTCATTAATCACTTTTGATTAATATAAGTATAGCACTATAACTCTAGATGTATTTAATTAAATAAGGTAGACTCTTTTGGCAAGGCCTTGGGTGGTTTAGGTGGTCTACTAGGTTAAGTAACTCTAGATCCCCTTTTGCATGTTGGATTACCTCGTGTTTTGTGGCAGTTTCTTCAGTCCTTGATGAGATAAGTAGTGATTCAATTTAGTCAAATAAAATAGGTATGATGACTAGTGGTGCTATTCAGAGTCTTCCCCAACTCAACACCTTTTAAAGTAAAGTAACCCCGGGTGCTATTCGAAGCTTATGCTCAACACTCTTCAACGAACTTTACGCTAGTGCAATTCTAGATCTCTTCACTCAACACTAGTTCTAGGATGTATTTGTAAGACACTCCTAGGGATACAATGGCCAAAGATCCGATGCTCCAGAGCTTATGCTCAACATCAAGTTGGAGTGCTCCAGGGCTTATGCCCAACACTCTATGTACAACGGGGTTTACTCCCAGCACATAATAAAAGTCCTCTATGTACATCAGGGCTTATGCCTAGTGCATAGGTCATCCATGTGCTCCAGAGTCCACGCTCAACACATCATAAGAGTGAGTCTTGCATACCAGAACTCTGCACAGTATATAACAAAGATCATCTCAGTATATTAGGGTTTTGTACCCAATCTCATAATAAACATCAATCAAGTACATCGGGCTTTCCGCCCAGTATATAACAATAATCTGCATCTGTCAGGGTCCATTCCCAGATATGTATATCTATAATCAAGGTAAATCATGTGCATCGGGGGCTTACACCCAACAAATATAACCAAAGTAAAAATATGTGCATTGGAGCTTACGCCCAGTATGAAAATAAATCATATGCATAGGGGCTTACGCCCAATATATAATGTAAACATAATCAACAAAATTCAGGATATTACAATGTAAAAATTATGTTGGATAATAATAAAATGGTCCAAGATGGTTGTGTAAAGAGTACTAGAGGGGTTATGATTCCACCAGATTGGAAGAGAAAAGGGGGTCTATGGGAGATTAAATACTTTGATTCCAAGTGTCAACTGTCAACCTTAGAACTCAACTAATTACCTCCATGTGCTTTAAATGAGACAACTGCCTTCTCTTAACTATTAAACTCAATCATTGAGTGCATGTGAGAGGTTGGTGGGAAAAGTCACTTCATGAAGTTACTGAAGCATGGGGTGGTAAGATTTTTTTCAACTGTAAGAAGTTCTTTTATTCTATAGTTAGAATCTATGTTAGTTGTATTTTCACCTTCATCTCATAGACCTTAGATTCAACACTCATTTTCTCTCATTCTCTCATCATAGACTTCTACACTACCTAGAGCTTCCTATGGTTGTTCATGACCATTACCAGACTGCTTTTTTTATCAGGAAATTTTAATTTAGAAATAGAGTTGCAAATTTGAAAGGAAAATAGATGGTTGCAGGTGATCATAAAGGTTGGGAAAGCTAGGAACCTGTACCCATTGATTTTTTCTACTTTTGGGTGCTTGAGAAGCCATGAATTAATGTTGCAGGAGGTTCTCCAATAACATACAACAGGCTGGACTCTTACTACACACACTGGTAAGCACTGTAAGGGTTGGATTTACTCAGGGAACTGTGGATTAGTGAAAGGAAATGTCTTCCTTGTGTTGTGTGGGGTAGTTGGAAGGAGTTCCATGGTTGTGATGGCTTAGTGAGATACTTGTAGATCCCTGGATGAGATTTTGGATAAGCATAGAGCGCAGAATGGATTGCGGGCAAAGAGAGAGAAGCTTGTGGGTGTTTCCTTCGCCCTAGTGGACTCATAGCCTAGCTTGGGGGTGGCCTTTGATCAGAAATAGTATATGTTGGACAGAGTGCCTACCGCTGGGTGGAAATCGCTCTTACACAATGAGTTGCTTGGATCTTCTTTGTTAAAGATAAGTATTCTCCTATATTGAATTTGAAATGTTTTAATTGATGCCTATAATAATTATGTTGGTATATGCATGGTAGATGTGTGTACATAGATTTTATTTCCACTTTGTATTTTTATTATACATCTACATATGTATTTAATTATTATGAATTTGTAATTATGATTATTGGGCGAAATTTAGAAACTCAAATTTAGTTAATGTCCCCTGTGATGATTGGGTGAATGAGATGTTATTTAAGCACATGTAAAAATGTTACTCTAATGCAATGCCACAATCTTCTCTTTAAGGTCACAATTATTAATTGATCACTTAATCTTATAACTCCTAGTTTATTTGTTATGAACTTCAAATAATAATATTATTTTATTATTCTTTTATTACAACAATTTCCTTTTATTGGAGGTCATAATAAATGATAATTTGTTAGGTAATTTTGTTGCCGTAAATTGGCTTCAATATTCTCCCAAGTGTCGTGGGTGGTATTGGAGACATTGAGACCAATATGTTGTGAGGTATTTTTTCTTCCTTAAATTGGATTCAATCTTCTCCCAAGCGTCATGGCTGGTACAAGAGACGTTGTGACACCAGTTCAACCTCCTTTCCACAAGAACTATGCTAACATGCAATTCTTTTAATCGATGGTCAAGTCTGTATGTGGTGGCATAGGCAGAGGTAGTGCTTGGAAATGGTACGAATGCAAGTGCGTGAGTCACAATTATTAAAACTTGAAACCCTAGGAGCTTATTTCTGAATTGATTCCTAGTGGTTGATCTTTAGGAATATTCAACTTATGGTAGTGAAAACGAAATAATTTTCACTTCAATAGAAAACCTAGAAAAAAAATTGGTCCGAACGATTTGATTTTTGGCAGCGATTTCAACATAGTACCCTTCTGAATCGACATCCAACTTTAAAAAGATGTTGATACTCTATCTATCCCCATGAATTCACCGACATCTCTAATTATATCATATCTCAATTGTTGATCTTCACCGTGGCTTCCTTTCCATGCCAAATTGATGCAGAAGTCTTCTATTATATATATATATGTAATAGAAGTCTCTTCATCAATTTGGCATGGAAAGGAAGCTACTGTGAATATATATATATATATATATATATATAATTCACAGCAAAATGGTATTTTGCTTTAATAGGATCGCTGATTTTTTTGTTTTGTTTTGTCTTCTCTTTAAACTTTCTTTGTAATGGATTTAATTCTTCTTCACAGGGTTCTGAATTAGAATTTTCGAATTTCTAATAGTTAAAGGTAAAGGCTGTTCAAAGCCCTGGTTCAGAGAAAATATGAAATAATTTGGCCAAAGTCCAGTTAGACATAGTTTGCAAAAGTTGTGGCCAAGGGTCGGATCAAACTTAACTTTGATACCGAATGAGACAAGCACAATTCATTATTAAAGAAACTTCCAAAGTAAATATGACAAACAATCCATAAAGGATAAGTATATAATAAATGTATAAATGAATAAAAGATATGAAATGAGTACAGTGAGAATGAGGACTCGTGTATATAACCACATAGGGGTGCCCTTTTGTAAAGAGACATCACCTTTTATCAAGAAGATGTCTCTCCATTACATATTAGCTTATTGAATATTAATTATTGATTTATATTTATATATTATATATATATATTTTTAATTCATGAATCATTTTTAGAAAGATTTTTCATCTATATTTAATAATCAACATGACAAATAATCCTATAATTATTAATTCATCAATCATCATTTTCAGATAGAGCTCATTTATACTTAATACTCAACAAAACGGATTTAATTCTTTATCTCTTTAATGTGAAGAACATATAAAGTGTTTGTTGATTTCACTCTTTACTTTCTCAGATTGGATTGGAAGAGATAATGCTATCGAGTTAAACCCGAATCATTTTGAAGGTGAACATCTATTCACTTGGACATTGCTATAGACCAGGTTCGAAACAATTTTGTTCATACATAATAGCAGGGAGAGGAAAATATATTTTATCATTTGTATGTACCAATACACAATGTGAGGATTGGTCCCATTTATACTGATCAAACACATAAAGACTTGTTCATTATTTGAAGAACTTGCGAAAAAAAGAGGAAACTAGATTGCTCTATTCATTCTTTCATTCATCTATGAACTATATATCATTTTCTTCCAAATTATGGACCAGAATATACTTTCCGATAAACACATACCAAAAGTCCATTTCTTCATATTTCTATTGTACTTATAATCAAGACCACTTGGAATGATAATTTTCCCTCCATTCAATAGGAACCCAAGGGTCCTTAAGCCATATCCACTTTAAAACTTAGATTGTTTTTTCAAAGCTAAATCTTCTTCATAACGATTTAACTACTTTTGCAACTCATGCCCGAGTTCATCCAAACATATCTACTTGATAGATAACAAAGTTTAAGATATCCATACTAAGCAACAACCGAATTATAAAAATGCTCTTTCGTCTCCCTCGTGGTCTCGAATTTGGTGATAAAATTTGTCTTTGTTTCCAAAGGAATCATGTTAAGTGTCCCCATGGGAGTGAGAGGTCCCTTCTTATGGGGAATAATAAATGGCTACTTTATAATTTTTATAAAGACATTCCACAACTTAGTTGCCATTAACGTCAAGATTATATCTACCTAGTCTAGGTAAAATGTCACATACATCGTTTGAAGTTTTAAAACATTATTGATATAATTATTGACTTGATTAAAAACATTATTAATATAATAATAATTATTGATTTTGTTAAAAGTATAGTAGCATAATTCAATTATGAAAATGGATACAAATACAATTCGATAGGAAAAAATAAGTAACGAAAAATCTCAATATAAATAAAATACAGAAGTAGACTTTCTATATATACTATTTTTAATTAAATATTCACCAATATAACATAAATGTACACAAACATCTATATATTAAAAATAAATAAATAAAACGTTTTAGATAAAATATTAAATATCAAGTATTAAATATACAAATAGTTTGAGAAGTTATTAATAATTATTTTAATAAGAGTATGAAACTAAATTGGATTTATGTTTTATAGTGTTAAAATAATTAAAATTTGGTTCTTTAAAATTGGTTAAATCAAAATTTAATCGTTTATTAGTAAGAACTTATATCCGTATTACACCTGTTGTTCAGGATTTCTAACTTATAGTGAGGAGAGACACTACCAACTGGGTGGGGTTGACAGGTAAATACATTAATTGCATTACATTTAGTTCCTACAAATGAAGGGGATCAAGATATAGAAAGATGCACCTTTAATCGACCGCTGGTCCTAGCTTTCGCTTGGTCTTTTTCTTGATCTTCCGCTTGATGAACCTGCAACACAAAGGAAACCTTCCTCAGCGTATCTTGACTATATAAATATGATGAATATTGAAAGCAATCTAACATAAAATATAATCATATATTAAGCCAAATGAACATACAATCCAATAGACATTCGATTTGGGACAGGAAGGGTATTTCCACCTTTTTATTGTCAAAGAAGCATGAAATCAGTACAAGTATACCTGACGTGTCAAGATGATTTTACAACCGAGTCCTGGGATCCTGCTCTTCACAATGACTTAGGACTTTCCTCCAGCGTAACAATGCTTAAAGCCTTTCTTCTAGGTCCCTCTCTCATGGATCCTCCTTGTATTTATGGGACAAGGTAGGCAGTTGGAATCGAGAGGTGGTTGGATTGGGAGGTTGGAGAAGTTGCAGAACCAACTTCAACTAATCCCAATTCGTTAACTTAATATATTTTTTGACTTCATCTTAAGAAGTGTACGGGTTTCATACAGCAATAGTAGTGCATAGTATGTAACTCTTGTACTTTGCAACAAGCGTTTGCAACAATTTTCAAGGTGTGTGCTAGTTTCACTTGAGCAAAGTAGGGCATACTAGAAGATGTGCGCTGGTTTACTGCCCAGAGAGTAGCGCACATGTCAAAAAAAAGTGAAAACAGGGGTTTTCTCAACTGAAGAGGGTAGCTCCAATCCATACAACATCTAGGCCAACCTAGCTCTTCAATCCATGTTGTCCTTTTATGTGATCGACAGCTTAATATGATCACGGATGGAGAAGTGCAGATTTGACCTATAACAAATGCCCCATAATGTGTGAGGTCAGAGGGAAACGATGGCCAAAATACATTATAGGTCCAAGTCAAAGGAGGAGCAAGAAACCGCAGAACCAAGTCACAAAAAACACCTAAAACAACGATCAAGGTTAGCAAGCAATTACAATCTTGACATCATATAGATGTGTAACATGATCTCCGATACATAACTAGGAGATGTATATATAGAGCATGGCCACTGAAATACAAACGTGGATCAATGTAAAAAAGAGAGATCATAGCCATAACAACAAGCCGGATCTATGTCTCATGAAGAGCCAAAATGAGTGAGGCTCAGTCTTGCGCAACTTGGGTGATAACATAAATAAGGTGATGCTATCATGGTCCCAAGGTCTTCATCCAAAACAACCCAAGGTACAAACCCTAACTATGCGAATAAATGAGCTGAAGTCGAACATGGGGAGTATCGTTTGATTACTGGTCATTGATGTATACTATTAACAAATGCGAGGAATTCCATTGATAATGATAATGTGGTCCAAGGTACCGAGTACGATCCAACAAGTGTGAATAAGAGGACTTGAAGTCGAACACTTGAGGAACCTGTCGAATAAGAGACATTGATGTATTCTCATTATTCAACAATGAGGGAAACTGCCACTGATGACTGCAATCCCCAAGGCACTAACCGAAACTCTAAACTTCATTCCCAGAGCATAATGAGCTGAAGTCGATGGGAAGAAGTCCACTGGGAGGGAGGCCTTAATGCATCCTCCATCATCCAACACGAGGAACACTCACAAGTATGAGCTGATGCGGAGTAAGACAAGTAACAAGATGAAACAAACTGACACCAGGATGGCCGACACATGAAGTCAAGGTAAACTGCATAATGGCCAAAACAGGCTGTATCCTTGAACAATGAGCACGACACAAAGTGACTTAGGCAGCTTTTAACATAAGGGGGAAATGATATAAGCCTACAATGTAGGAGACATTGACAGACCTTCCATATGATTGGAAGAATAACCAATCGGGGGAGTTGACAAAATGGAGATCAGGTTCACCCTAAGGCCAAAAACTGTAACCCAACCGAAATGATAGACTGAAGTAGATGCTGTGTTCAAGGACATGACTGAATTAAATGCCTTTGAAACTTAAAAAGATGCAATATAACCTTCTTATCCCTTATTCTTTTTGGTAAAAGAATATCCGTCTTATTGTTTTAACGAGTCCAATAATAAAAGAAAACTCAATAGGTCCAACCATATAAAGAATTTAACGAGCCCATGGGAGGAAGACTCAGGGCCTTCTTCATTGTTTACAGAGTTCGAAGAAGAGATAGAAGAATACTCTATAGTACTGATCTCTGGATTTTAATATTGAGCCGAGATCTGTTGTTGCTCACCAGTGTTTTCAATTTTAAGGAGTCTGAAAAACTTAAACAATAACTCCATACACCTACCCATGGATTTTAATATTGAGCCTAAGTAGGTTAATGCTCGTCGGTGTTTTCCTGTTTATAGAGTCTGAAAAACTAAAGAGTCCTCTACATACCCTCTCGTGGATTTCACATTGAGCCCGAGTAGGTGAATGCTCGCTTGGTGTTTTCATGTTTCGAGAGCCTGAAAACCCTAAAGAAGGCTCGAAAAGGTAATTTTTTGTATAGTTAGTCTCCTCCCCCGAAAAAGTTTAAAACAATGAGAGAAGAACTCTTCTATCCACGTGTTATTCGAGATTTATACCCTATGGTGAGGAGATGTGTCACATCCCCTCCCATTCTACTAGCTAGATGGAGAGGATCGTGAGGTTAAACCGGGCATCTAGCCCCATAAATTTTAAACCACGAAGCATTCACATAATACAACAGAGATATAAGGATGCGTAATTATTTGTTTATACACAGCGGAGGAAATTTCAACTACTCATTCACCATACATTCAAGATATTCATCAATTAAGCAATTGAAAGATAGCACAAGATAATACTTATCTTGAACCAAGTAGTTCCCGAGCAACCAGCTACGCTTCTGCAACGTTCCACCCAACCGTAGGCCAGTGTGCTCCTCAATCTCTCAACACCACTGCCACCCCCAAGCTGGGCATGATCTCCACAAGGAAAAGGGGAAAACAGGCTCTCGCATAGCCAAAGGTATATCAAACTCAGCCAAGCCGATCAGCAATTGGATTTCTTAGGCTGTTAAGAGATGGGTGCATGCATCATCAAAAGCATAAGTGTTGGGCAGGAGAAAAATGCCTATGCAGTGGAATTCCCAACAATGGGTTTCTACCAGTACCAGAAAAACGTGGGTAGACTCAAAGCGAAATGGAAACTAGGAAAAATCGACTGGGGGAGCAACCCATTCCAGAAAAACGCCCCAAGGGAAAAAACGACCCCTCCCTCAGTCCAAAAACGCGTCCCTCCTTCCCTAGCTGCTCCAAAATACCAAAACGAGTTTCTGGGCATGGAAAAACACAGGGTTATGGCAAAAAACGTGAGGATAAACTTCAGGGAGCTCAGACTACGTGAGAGGAAGGATGGCCATGGGTGAAGAATGGCTTTGGGCCAATTTCGTGGGGGTTTTCTTGCCCCACAAGAAAAAACACGATTTTCCAAGTTGATGGCTTTCCCATGCACGAAAATTGATAGCCATAACTCTCCCATCCCAAGGCATTTATTGTCTCAACCAATCTTTGGAAGAATTAAATGATTGGGTGCATGAGACAAAATGGGTAGTTGGTGGTTTATGGGTTTTTCTCATTGACACATGGATTAAAACCATTGGCTCAAGGGTTCAGTTATTTTCCCTCCCTCTTCCTTGTAAAGATCATGCCCCCGTCTCTTTTGTTGCATTGCGTAGCTAGTTGTGGGTTTTTCATTAAAATTGCATATTTACATGATGTCCGATTTTACATTGTGCACTGCTAGCACAATAACCATATGCATCTATTCTAATTGCCGATACATAAAACGATAAGTCAGTGGCGGGGCCTTGGCCTTGAGCTCCTCGCCATGACTAAATGACAATATTTACATCATTTACAATATTAATGCAATAGGGTTAAGCTGGGGACGTTACAAGATGGACACTACCAACTGGGCGGGGTTGACAGGTAAACACATTGATTATACTGCATATGGTTATTGCAAAATAAA
Organism: Larix kaempferi; assembly: GCA_027924585.1. Classification (NCBI taxonomy): domain Eukaryota; kingdom Viridiplantae; phylum Streptophyta; class Pinopsida; order Pinales; family Pinaceae; genus Larix; species Larix kaempferi. The sequence continues at coordinate 1,743,048 of BSBM01000010.1, forward strand.
TGGATTGGGATTGAAGGACATACCTCTTTTCATTGTTCGATTCTAGCTTTCACTTGGTCCTTCACTTGATCTCCCACTCAACCTTCTTCTTGACGAACCTGCAATACAAGAGATACCTTCCTCAACGTATCTTGACCATATAACATATGATGAAATGACAAAGCAATCTAACATCAAATATAATCAATAATTAATCCAAATAGTCATGCAATCCAATTGATATCATATTTGGGACAGGAAGGGTGTTTCGACCTCTTTATTGTCAAAGAAACATGAAATCAATACAATATACCTGATGTGTAGAGATGTTTCTACAACCGGATCCTGGGCTCCTACTCTTCACTCTGACTTGGAACTTTCCTCCAGCGAAACAATACTTCAAGCCTTCTCTCAAGATTTTATGGCTATTGTAATTCTTCTCAACATAATGAGTAACCCCTCTCATGGATCCTCCTTGTATTTATGGGACAAGGTAGGTAGTTTAGATCGAGAGGTCGTTGGATTGGGAGGTTGGGGAAGTTGCAGAACTAACTTCAACTAATCCCAATTCGTCAAATTAATATATTTTTTGATTTCATCTTAAGATGTACACGGGTTTCATACAACAAGAGTAGTGTACAGGAAGCAACGTTTATGCTTTATAACATGCGTTTACAAATTTTTTAGAGGTGTACGCTTGTTGTCCTTGAGAAGAGTAGCATACAGTACGCAGGTCTTGTGTACAGAGAGGGGCGTACAGGTGGAAAAAACAGAAGAAACTATTAAATTCTCGGGTGAAAAGTGTACTTCTGGCAACAAGTCATCTAAGGGAATCATGCTCTTCAATCCTTTGTGTCCTTTTGTGTGATCTACAAGGCAAGGTGATCACAGGACGGAGAAGTGCAGATTTGACCTATAACAGATGCCCCCTAATATGTGAGGTCAGAGGGAAACGATGGATGAAATACATTATAAGTCCAAGTCAAAGGAGGAGCAAGAAACTGCAGAACCAATTCACAAAAAACACCTGAAACAACGATCAAGGTCAGCGAGCAATTACAATCTTGACATCATATAGATGTGTAACATGATCTCCGATACATAGCTAGGAGATGTATATATAGAGCATGGCCACTGAAATACAAGCGTGGATCCATGTCAAGAGAGAAATCATAGCCATAACAACAAGATGGATCTATGTCTCATGAAGAGCCTAAATGAGTAAGGCTCAGTCTTGCACAGCTTGGGGGATAACATAAACATAGTGATGCTATCATATTCCCAAGGTCTTCATACACAACAACCCAAGGTACAAAACCTAACCATGCGAATAAATGAGCTGAAGTCGAACATGGGAGGTATTGTTTGATTACCAGTCATTGATGTATACCGTTAACAAACGCGAGGACTTCCATCGATAATGATAATGGGGTCCAAGGTACCTAGTATGATCCAACAAGTGTGAATAAGAGGACTTGACATTGAACACTTGAGGAACCTGTCGAATAAGAGACATTGATGTATTCCCATTTATTCAACAGCGAGGGAAACTACCACTGATGACTGCAATACCTAAGGTACTAACCGAAACTCTAAACTTCGTTCCCAGAGCATAATGAGCTGAGGTCGATGGGAAGAAGTTCGCTAGAAGGGAGGCATTAATGCATCCTCCATCATCTAACACGAGGAACACTCACAGGTATGAGCTGATGTGGAGTAGGACGAGTAATAAGATGAAACAAACTGACACCAGGATGGATGACACACGAAAGTCAAGGTAAACTGCAGAATGGACGACACAGGCTGTATCCTTGAATAGTAAGCACAACACAAAGTGACTTAGGCAGTTTTCAACATAACGGGGAAAGTGATATAAGTCTGCTATGTAGGAGACATAACAGACCCTCCATATGATTGGAAGAATAACCAATCGGGGGAGTAAAAAATCGGAGGTTAGGTTCACCCTAAGGTCAAAAACTAAAACCCAACTGACATGAAAGACTCAAGTAGGTGCTGTGTTCAAGGATATAACTGACGTAACTGCCTTTGAAACTGAAAGAGATGCGATACACCCTTCTTATCCCTTATTCTTTTTGGTAAAAGAATGTTCTTCTTGTTTATTTAATGAGTACAAGAAAAATAGAAAACTCAATAGGTCCAACCATGTAAAGAGTTTAACGAGTCCATGGGAGGAAGACTCAGTACTGTCTTCATTGTTTATAGAGTTCGAAGAAGAGATAGAAGAATACTCTATAGTATTGATCTCTGGATTTTAATATCGAGCCGATATCTATTCTTGCTCGCCGGTGTTTTCAATTTTAAGGAGTCTGAAAAACTTAAACAATAACCCCATACACCTACTCGTGGATTTTAATATCGATCCCAAGTAGGTTAATGCTCGCTAGTGTTTTACTGTTTATAGAGTCTGAAAAACTTAAACAATCCTCTATTTACCCTCTCATGGATTTCACATCAAGCCTAAGTAGGTGAATGCTAGCTTGGTGTTTTTATGTTTAGAGAGCCTAAAAACCCTAAAGAGAGGCTCCAAAAGGCCTTTTTCGTATAGTTAGTCCCCTCCCCTGAAAAAATATAAAACAATGAGAGGAGAAGTCTTCTAGCCACGGATGACTAGAATATTCCTTTTTCGTAAGTAATCCGCAAAGGTCTGGAAAATGGTTAAACTTATACCTAAGCGGATGGACTTTCAATTCCTTTAACGAGCTTGAAGAGGCCAAGTTTACTCGGCAATCTTGTTTGGTTTTTCATAGTCAAAACAAGAGCTTAAAACTACTTAAAAGGATAGCTACTAGGATCATATGTTCATGACCTGCCAAAATATGATCTCAATAATCTAGTTAGTAAGTTGTGACGAAATTTCTTAATGACATAATAAATGATCAATACAACGTCTATATTGGTCCATCAATGAAGAAACTAAGTCATACCGGTTCAATGCTTTGAGCATTTAGTGAAAATTTGAAATATCTAGGGTAGAATTACTTCACCAAGACCTGCAAGTATTAGTGATTGAAATAGGACCCTTTAAGAAAAATTTGAAACTATATACTTTTTCAAAAAGTGGGTAAAAATTAAACTCACTTTTATATAACTAGTTTCAAAATAGAAAATCAAATATCACAAATTAGAATTTGAGAGCAAGAATTGGAGAAAACCCTTGATCTTCTTCCACTCATTACGATCAAACTGGAGTACCAATCAACCTTCCGCTTCCACCAAGTAAGTTCAATCCTCCCAAACTTGCATTTCCATGTCTTTTTTGTCAATTTTTAGTGTAAAAAACCCTGTTTTGGCAATGCTCACAATGTGCTCTACGTGTACGCTACTCTTCATGAAGAACAACAACGTTCTAAACGTGGCTGTCCAGTGTGAAGAGCAGTGTACACCCTTGAAAGTGGCCAAAAACTTAAAAAATGCTAAAAATTGACTGTTTTTTTGGGTAGGATGGTGTTGGTATGGAGGGAAAGAGAGCATGAAGATATGGATAGAGAAGCTTTTCAAGATCCAACAACTCTTCATACACTTAGAAGGTGTGGATTATTGAAATTCTACCAAATGGTCAACATGCGGGCCCAAATTCGCTTGCTAGAAAGACTTGTCCGATACTGGGACGCAAATGCCATGGTTTTTGATATCCGAGGTGAGATACTAGAGCTCACCGCTGATGACATTTACTTTATCACGGGTCTCTCTCGTAGAGGAGAGTCGGTGAATCTAAAAGGATCTTCTAGCAAAGTGGGTGCATTAACAGTGCAAGAATACATCAATGCATATTGTGTACCAGGAAGTAAGAAATGTGGTAGTCAAGTTCTCATCTCTACTGTTGTAAGCTTCCCTCTTCGAGTTATTTTGAGTGTTCTCAACCGAATGGGGGTAAGTGCCTCACAACATCTTGCCTCGAGGCACTACATGCATATAGGCGTTGAATGTTTGCAAGGGCATGTTTTTTACTGGTGTTTGAGTCTGTTGGAGAACATGAAACTCCAACTCTCGGGATGTAAGACCAGGAGGATGAAGAAATTCGGATATGGAAGCATACTTTTCACCTTCTTCTTTGAGAGGGTACCTGATATTAGTTTGGGCATGGCATTTCACCCTGTCAACCCTCGTGAGCCAATGTTGGCCCGTTGGGGTGAGATATTCCTCCGCTAGGGTGGTGGCAAGAGCAACCTATGTTACCAACAGGATGACTTCTGGGGTTGGTGGGAACGACAGGTGCCAACCCTTGAGCAGTTTTCACATGCAGGCCTAGATTTCCGTCATGATCCAGAGTTGATACTTCCTCCAGGAGCAGCCTGGGGAGATATCGGTATGTTTATGTTTTTTGAAAAATTATTTAATTTTTTCAAATTTATGCATATATGATTTTTATGATGAGTTCGAAATACTGAAACAAAGTGTCAAATGCAGATGTTGGACCAGTGTGCCCTGAAGGACACCCATATACTTTCGTAAGACCAGTATAAGTGGGTGCAGCTGATGCCACTCTGGGGGCCATAGAGAGGAAGATGGGTCAATTGATCCATGATATTCCTACATACCGTATTGAGCGGATGCCAGTTGATATGCAGGAGGATGTAGTAGGTGTGCCCTCAGCTTGGATTAGGTTGCTGCGGAAAGTAGCTAGGCTGGTCATCTGCTACCGAGATGCAGCAGAGGAAAATGAGGCCCCACCTTCTCCATAGGAGAAGGATATTCTATGTATATTTTGAGGCCATCGAGCCCAATTTTGTATCTTATGACTCAACTTTGTGACAGACTTGTGATCCCAAAAACTCATATTATTTTTTGATACAGTATCGGATATATATATAGTATCGGTTATCTACATATGTGTTTTTGTGTTTTATGCATGAATTACTTATGTGTGTGAATGATACAAATGCCAATCTAAAACATAATTTGCAAGTGAATCAGCTAATGCATTCAAGTTCCTTGGAATATGATGATATGTGATATAATCAAACAATCTCTCAAGTAACCTTACTCGCATGAACTAATGTAGAAAAGTAGGATCTCTAACCTGATAAACACCCAGTGACTGAAAAAAAACTAACTGTGAGTCGAGCCATACCTCCAAATGTGAAATGCCATTAGAGAAAGCATCTCGGAGTAGCTCTATGACTGCATTGTATTCAGCCACATTGTTCATTGTGGGACCTAGACAAGCCCCTCCCAAAGACAGCAATTGACCAGCTGCTGAGTAAATAACCCAAGTTGCTGCGGCCAACTAACGGGTGTGGTGGCTAGCGCCATCAGAAAATCCTATAAAGTGTTCAGTTGACATCTGAAACAGAAAGAAATAAATTCATAAGACTACAACGACTATAAATAAAAATCAACTTTATAGAAATGTACAGCTAAAAATACATGAAAAAGCACAACAACACTTCTTCAAGTAGGGTCAGTGCTTGGGATCTCATCATGAGATCGAGCAAAGATGTCACGGAAATCATTGAACAGGTTGGTGTACGAAATGATCTCATCAAGATAGCAATCCGCTCCAATAAAGATGTTTTCGGTGACCCCTGGTTCAGTGGAAATATTGATCGAGATGGTTCTCGCTGTACTTGTCCTATTCCCTTCGGCAAGAAAAGCTTGTGAAGTGGAGGGGAAAAAGAACCAATCAACATTCTCAACGGGTCTCGGAGAGAACTCACCTCTCTCTACCAAGTTTAGAACAGGAAGTAAATAGGACCTGGGGTGTAACTGTTCCCAAGGGTGGTCTAGGCCTATCATAGCTTCCAAAAATGTTTCGTTAGAAGGAAAAACCATGTCTAAACAATCAGGAGAGTGGGTGGATTCTAGTGACCATGCAGAAGCACAGTCCATATCTGACTCAGTAGAGAACAACATAGTCATGATATGCTCTGTTGCAGTTTGTTGAGAATCCAAGTGGGTTACCTCTGCAACAGATACAGGCAAAGCTGGTTTTGATTCAGTGGGGAGATTCCATGTATCTGTCATTGAACAAACGGTGGAGGTCTCAGAAAGTGAATGTCCTTCAGAACCAATGAACAAAGTAGGAGCAGGTAGGTCAAAAGTACCTATTAAGGATCCATAGAGCCCTGCTACTAAACTCTCAGTGACGGGGCTAGATTGATTAATCAACGGAATGGATGAGTCTGATTAAGCCTGGTTGTTCTTCCGGGTAAAGGAAAGTTGATCCACTATGACGATCTTTCCTTCGTGTGGGAACATAATGAACCGAAAAATAGCTGATGGCACTGCATGCATGGCATATGTCCAGCTCCTACCCAACAACAAGTTGTAATTGAGTGGGGCATCCAGAACTTCGACCTCTACTGATACTAGCTGTCCTGCAAGTTCGACATCGAAGGATGGTAAGACTCCGTGTGGACGGAAGGATCTTCCATCGAAGGCAGTGAGTATCATGTTCTAGGGAGCTAACTCAGGTTCACCCAAGGCTCTCCAGCAGGAAATAGACATTATGCACGTAGATGCGCCCTCATCCACTACAAGTTGTCTAATGGTCTTAGGACCATGGATGACTTCGATCTGGAGGGCAACATGATACGACAACCGATACTTGATATCTTTCATATCAAAGCATGTAAGCATGTTGGACGAATCAACACTCCCAATCGCTGCCAGAAGAGCACTGCGTTGCAATGGGAAACTTTGCAGTGCTTCCAAGGTGGACATGGCACAGGGGGTTTGGCATAAGTCCTCCACAACATTGTAGTTGGGAGCAGCCCATGAATTAGGGTTGTACACAACCCATTTGTAGACACCTTTCGGTATCTTAGGCCGCGTCTCCACAAATATGTGAAGAGGAGTGGAAGATTCATGAGTTTCCTTTTGCTGTGGGTCCGGGGTATAATTCATGGCTCGAGTTTGCAACAAAGTGTCTGAATTAACCATGTTAATAAAAGACTGATCAACTGGGGTGCCCCCAACACTAGAGTTTCTAGAAGTTGAACTTTGTCCATGAGGAAAAGGATCTTTCAAGATAGTTGATTTCTTCTCACGGATCATCTTCTGGGCTTCTTCCATAAGAGGGCACTGGTGGGTAAGGTGGTCCCCTTGACACAGTTTGCAAGGGAACTTAGCCTTCCGTTTCTATTTTTTTCCCTCCTCGGTATTTTGCTTATTGTTTGGATTTTGTTGGTTTCCCTCCCCTTTCCTGCCCTTTCTTTTGGGTTGCCAAGAGTCCTTTTGGTTTGTCTGCACCTACTGTACAGATTCAGTTGTAGAAGGGGAGGATGCAACAGAAGTTGCTTCTGCAGCAGTTTGTTTGAATGACAAGGCATGCACCTACTTTGTTAAGGCGTCAAATGCTGCAGAATCGACCGAACCCACTATGCCATTGGCATGTGGTCTAGGTTTAGGCTTACCTAGGTCTATATTAGACCTTGGTGCATCAGGAATAATTTTGTACAACAACCTAGACTGAGCATAAACTAATTCGAGCTGCTGAGTTCTCAAAATGGCCTCCTCCTCAGAAGACACCCCTGAAGTGGCAACTTCCTTAGAAACATAAGGAATAAGAGACTTAAGGTACCATTCCAGTAAGAATGACGGGGGAATGTTAGACTTTATGAGCCTCTTTCGCCTCCTCCACTCCTGAATATGATCAGACAGATGAGTGGCCTTGTTTTACCGAAATGTCGACAAAAGGTCTATACCGGCATCATACCAGACATGAAGCTAAAAGTGGTTCAAAAAAACAATGGAGAGATCTCGAAAGGTGCTAAAGGCAGCCGCAGGCAATTCAATATACCACTTGGCAGCAACACTCGTTAAGGTTCTTTAGAAGAGCCTCAACCTTATGGAATCGCCGTTCAGTGAGTTGGAGGAACACTAGAGATGGAAGGTTGTTACATGGTCGCCAGGGTCCTCACCAGTATTACCTTCAAACTTTGGTGTGTCTGAGGGTAGTTTGGTGGGAATGGGTGGCCATGCAACATCATGACGCACGGGGTTGTTCGTTAGCTTTGAAATGTATGACAAGTTTAAAGTTGCCAGAAACGGTAAGTGTGGTTGAGCCGATGGCATCTAGTAAACAAGAACTTGGTATTGGGGACCACCCATGGCTTGGTTCATGTACTGTTGGTTGGGGTTTCCCTCAGCCACCAGTTGTGAATTGAAAGGATTAAAATTGTTCCATCCGAAAGTAAGCAGATTAAATTCTTGGGCAATAGTCCATTGTGTTTGGGGGTTAACCCCACTGAAATGCATGTTAATGATGTTACCCCCTCCTCCAAAAAACAAAGAGAATGGGACACTCCCTACAGGTATGTTCGACGGATTAATATTATAACCTTGATAGGGGTTGAAACCCGGTGTGGTAGTAATGGATGGTGCTGTCATCGTACCCATGGCGGGAATGGATGAAGAAGGCATGGATCTGACCACGGATGAAGAAGCAATGTTCTGATTCACAACTTGCAATGATTGTGTGGCAGAAGACTAAGTAAAACTCACTACTGGTACCGTCGATAGGGGTACATTATTTGGTCCAAAAGTGGGTGTGGTGGCTGAGGCAGATGTCGAAGTTGGTGAACTTGGCATGCCTAAAGTGCCAAAATTGAAACTAAAGGATGAGGTCGAGGTCGAAGCATTCTGTGATGAACTTGATTGTGCAGTGTTTGAGAAAGAAGGATTAAGAATCCTTGCATCCATAGAAGTTGTGGGAGTTTGTGGAACTCCCTGCTCGTCTCCTAGGTTAACCATGGTATGACCCAGTGTAAAAAGATAAGTACTAAACTTAGGCTGGTGGAAACCAACAGGTACCAGAAGTGGATCGTGGGGTCTTGTAAGCGGAGGGTTGAAAGGAGTACTAAACTCTGCTGCAGTAAGATCCTCAACCTTGACAGTGTCCAAGACTTGTCGATCCGGTGTTCTAGGATGTGGTTCTCCAGGAACCTTTGTCTCGCCCATAAGTTCAAAAGAACCACGGGAATCCGTTCTCCTACATCACGGTGGCGGTGGAGGCTCCACTATAAGTGGGGGAAGGTTTTGCAACCTTCGCGACCGACGAAGATCTTGGTCCTCCACAACTATAATAAAATAAAACTAAGTAAAAACCTAGTGGCCACTACAACTAAGGAGCAAACAACAAACCACTAAAAAATTTCCTAAGTAATCAAACCAATCAAATGGATAACAAATACTCTCGAAAGCAAGTCTGGGATGATTAGAGCCCAGAACAGACTAACAGAGTATCGATGGTCAGTTTCGTGGCATCCATTGGAGGTCCACTGGGTGTAAGTGCTTGAATCACCAAACCGCTTTCTCAGGATTACTGCCAGAGGGTTACCTTCCACTCCTGTCCGAGGTGAAGTGGGAATAACCGCCCACTCTACCTGTGTAAAATCCTAAAGGTCTGATACAAAGGCTACCATCAATATGAAATAACCTAGAGGGACAGTCGTTAGCCTAGTCGAAATGCATGGGCAGGGTAGCAAAGCTCGAAATCCGAAAGGATACCCGTACGCCAATCAAATTTGGTTTATAGTCAAAAGGAAAGTGAGGGGATATCCTCAGCAATTTCAGTCTCCCACGGCCTCGTGCTTAGCTCTGGTTTAAGTAGAGTTTCCTAGGACTATTTGATATAGATAGGTTTACCTAAATGAAAGTCTTACTACGATTTTTGAGTAATGAATTCAGTTCTGAGCAGTTTAAGGTGATTTAAGCTCGAAACTCTAGCCTAAGCTAGTTGATGTTGTGTATTCCTAAAAAGAAAATGTTGCTAGCAAATTTTATTAATAATTTCTTTTTAAGGGTTACTTGTTACTTAAAGGTTGTAGTGTAGTGTGTGGAATGATCTGTTGTGAAAGTAAAGTACTTGAAAATATAATGCTTTCAAATTCACAAAATTTTCTCTTTTCATTTACAATTCTTTCAAAACTTGAAACCTAAGCAATCCTAAAACATCTTTTTGTATTTTCTTTTTTTTAATATTTCAAAGCAAATAAACTACCTCGAAATAAAGCAAGATCTTACTATTGAGCTATTGAAACAAATTTTTTTACTTTTTCTGATAACTATAAAAGAAAGAGCACTTTGTACAAAAGCAAGCAAGATCTAACTATAAAACGTGTGCAAGGAAAACATATAAATGGCTTAAAGTGTAGTGCCCCTAGACTACTGTAGACATTGAGGGCACTTGCTGAGTCACCCGACTATTTGAAACATTAATAAAATAACCCTATGATTTTATTTTGAGTATATTTATGATTACGATTGATTGATACATGTGCTTTTGGGTAGTTATTGTGAATGGACGATTTCATGTTGTTTAACGATTAACTTTGATATGAAAATTGTACGTATGGATAATGCTTAACGACTAGTTGTACGGTGATTATGTATTTGTCGACGAAATGTATATTTGATTAGAATTTTGAATAAATCATAAATGTTTAACAATACTAGATTTAGAAATCAAATGATGATTATTGAGGACAATTCTACTAATAAATTGTTGTGAGAAGTGTGTGTAGAAACAAGTGAGACGGTTCACCAACGGACACACAAAGGAACATGAAGGGTCGTAGAGTACGAGTAAATCACACACAGGGGGAGCGACGACGATGTCGACTTTCGACAAGAATACCACGCATGAGCAGATAAGCACTGATCCGCTTGCCCAAGAGGAATGCGTGAGAGCGTACGAGGTGGGCCACGACGAGGCTGGTCACGTACGAGTTGAGGGGCGCGCAGTGAGAACGGATTCACTCCTCAGCGCCATTAGTCCCTAGATAGCATGTAGACGGAGGATGGATGGTAACGATTCCTAAAACCCCTACAAGAGTTCCCGCAAGTCAAAACAGAAAGATGGTGGCAAAAGGGCCCGACGATGCGGTACCCTGTCGAGAACGGAAAGAATGGACGCAAGGACCCAATGATGTGGTACCATGCAAGGAATGGAAACCATGGATGACTGGACCCGACGGAGTGGTGCCATGTCAGGGAATTAAAATTAAGGAACTAGGAGCCCAACGGCGCGGCACCGTGATCCTAGTGAGTTTGATTGTTAAATTTAACTGCATAAAAACTTATGAGAATAACTCTAGATTATTACTTAGCAAATGCATAAAAATAATTTAGGCATTTGCACATGAATAGTTATTTTTGTTGAGCATTTAAAATAATAGAAATCTTTATTTAGGAGCAAAATAGAATCCTAAGATTAGACACCTAGTCAACTAAAAGTTAGGAGTTAATTAAAATATCTGGGGGACAAACTAGAGCAAACTTAGGGGTGTTGGTGCACTTCCCAGAGAAACTGACACTTGGATGGGTGAGTGTTTTAATTAAATAATTAATTAAAAATATGTAATTATGCATGAAGCGACATGTGTCGCATGAGATTTTCCTTTATAATGAAGGCTTGGGGAATGGGTAAGAGGCCCATAATTTGGACGATTGTCGTAATTTTCGAATGCCTCAAAGACTTGCTGCTATCTAAGGGTTTGGATTAGAAATCCTGGTGGGAAAGGAAGCCCAAGCTGAATTTCTGAAATACTTGTGTGAGCTCTACGACCCAAAGCTCGGGGGAGGCCATGCGACTGAAAGCATGAGCCTATGGTTGGGTGGCGAAGCTAACGGTTGCTTCGCCTATGGTTAAACGAGCTTTGCTGGAGGGATCCTACGAAAGACGCAGACGGCAGTGGACAAGATGGTATCAAAGACAGGTTATGGTTTGTTTTAATTTGCTAAGTTATTCATTTATTTAGTTTATTTATCTATTCATTGTGATTTCTAATCTCTTGTGCATCAAGTGGTTGAGTTTCAGGTTGAGCATGAAGGCCCCTACAGGAGGGGCACTACATTTGGTATCAGAGCCGGTCGAGCCTTGAGGGCACTGGACTCGTAATCTTTTGCAGATGCACCTTTTTCTATATCCGCTGCAGAACTTGGATATTCGGTGAAATTTAGAAGATTGGAGGGATCGACGAGAATTCTTTTGGGGTCTTTGCCAACAGCTAGAATGAGCATCTTGACAGGTTCTATCTCTAGTTTATATTTTATTTATATATGGAATTGAAAGTTTTATATGTTGGGATATCTATGTGATTAGTTCAAGGAATGATGTTCTGTTTATGTATCTGTACATTTAAATTAATACATTCTGGAGATACAAATGGATGCGATGTATGTTCATGAATAACGATTCCACTGAAAATCGCTGTGTAGAATATAGAATATTTAATCTGAACCTTTCTTCTTTCTGTGCCTTCTTATTTGGGAGTATGATCCGATCTGTTTTATGTTCTAATATTTTCAATTAGACCTTTAAGCTTATTTCCAGAACCATCCTCTAACTCTGTATAAATTCCTGGATCGCTTGAAATCCTTCACACGCAACTCGTACTGATTCCCATCGCTATACTCTTTGTAAACTTTGATTTCAACCTCTGTCAGGAGTTTTACCTCATGCCCATATCACACATATCTCTATTCTCTGCCTCATTAACTTAACTTGATCCCTATGCTAAACTCTTGTTTTTCTGGCCCAAATTGGGAGGTTCAAACTTTGCCCCTTTCGTTATGATCGTTGCGGATCGTTTTAGCAAAAAGATTTGTTGCATTGATAGATCCGCCATAGCGAAGTTCACGACTGAGACCCAAGCCGACTTCAATACTTTAGTATAAGATCGAACGACTCTGCTAGACCTGTCAATTCATTAATCAGTTCCTTTAGATTAACAACCTGAATTTTTCATTAATATTTTAACATCTCTCAAGTGCATGTCTATAATAAAAAATTGTGTAGTTCAACGATTCATCATTGTAACCCTATCTGAAGATTTTCAATGAGTAAAATATTCTGTGCATTCGTTTAATATATGATCTCGGTTTTTGCCATAATAACCACCTCGCCATTCAATTCGGTGTTGTATAATTTGATTTCTGCAACCTTTCGAAAGAAACCCTAAGGACTCAAACTCAACAGTCAAACCCTAAAGAAGGATGAGACCAAGTGAAAGTGTGCAAAAATGTTGCAACAAACAAAAAACAATCAAAGTGCAGGTCTGTAAGACTGCAACAACAACTAGGGTGAAGAGATGTAGCTATATCCAAAAAAGAATAGCGCACGAACTTCAAGAAAGGGCTCGTAAGTGGAAAATACACTTAAACAAAGGTTCAAACAATAAAAAACAAGCTCAAAGTGATTGGAGAGGCTTGCAAGACTCAACAAAGGCATAAAGGGTCTCAGGGGTCAATGAAGACAGCAAAGCAATAGGTTGGAACAACAACAAAGCTTAAAAAACAAACCCTAAAGCAAAACAGGCCACTACAGGAACATACCCTACTATGTAGTGTTGCAACCAGCGTACACCAAGATAGGTACGCTACTGTGCAGTGCAAGGAGGGGCGTATATCATCCAACAAATGCTACTGTATGTAGGGGAGACCAGTGTACATGCCTCAAAAGGGAAGAATCAGGCTTTGCAAACCAAAAACTAAGTTGAATCAAATACAGGAAAGATGCCACAGACCTATAAGGCCTCTCAGACAATCAAAAACTGAGAAAAGGGATGGAAGAAAACCAAAATTAAGTCTCCTAGAGCAGAATAACCAAGCAACTAGTCCCTATCGGAGTCACTAGTCTGTTGTTCGGGATTTCTACCCTATAGTGAGGAGATGGACACTACCAACTGGGCAGGGTTGACAGGTAAACACATTGATTATACTGCATATGGTTATTGCAAAAGAAATGGATTGGGATTGAAGGACATACCTCTTTTCGATGTTCGATCGTAGCTTTCTCTTGGTCCTTCACTTGATCTCCCACTTGAACTTATGCTTGACTAACTTGCAACACAAGAGATACCTTCCTCAACGTATCTTGACCATATAACATATTATGAAATGACAAAGCAATCTAACATCAAATATAATCAAGAATTAAGCGAAATAGACATGCAATCCAATAGATATCATATTTGGGACAAGAAGGGTGTTTCAACCTCTTTATTGTCAAAGAAACATGAAATCAGTACAATATACCTGATGTGTAGAGATGTTTCTGCAATCGGATCCTGGGCTCCTGCTCTTCACTCTGACTTGGAACTTTCCTCCAACGTAACAATACTTCAAGCCTTCTCTCAAGATTTTACGGCTATTGTAAGTCTTCTCAACATAATGAGTAACCCCTCTCATGGATCCTCCTTGTATTTATGGGACAAGGTAGGTAGTTTAGATCGAGAGGTGGTTGGATTGGGAGGTTGGGGAAGTTGCAGAACCAACTTCAACTAATCCCAATTCGTCAAATTAATATATTTTTTGATTTCATCTTAAGATGTACGCGGGTTTCATACAACAAGAGTAGCATACAGGAAGCAACTTTTATGCTTTACAACATGTGTTTACAACTTTTTTGGAGGTGTACGCTGGTTGTCCTTGAGGAGAGTAGCATACAGTACGTAGTTCTTGTGTACAGAGAGGGGCGTACATGTGGAAAAAACATAAGAAACTGTTAAATTCTTAGGTGAGAAGTGTACTTTTGGCAACAAGTCATCTAAGGCAATCATGCTCTTCAATCCTTTGTGTCCTTTTGTGTGATCTACAAGGCAAGGTGATCACGGGATGGAGAAGTGCAAATTTGACCTATAACACCATGTATGACTAGAGTATTCCTTTTTCGTAAGTAATCCGCAAAAGTCCGGAAAAGGGTTAAACTTATACTTAAGCGGATGGACCTTCAATTCCTTTAATGAGCTTGAAGAGGCCAAGTTTGCTCGGCAATCTTGTTTAGTTTTTCAAATAGTCAAAACAAGAGCTTAAAACGACTTAAAAGACAGCTTCTAGGATCATATGTTCATGACCTGCCAAAGAATAGGATCTCAACAATCGCATTAGTAACGACGGACAAAGTTTCTCAAGGACATAATAATGACGATATAGTACCTATATGATCTATCAATAAGAAAATAAGTCATTTCCAGTTTAATACTAGTGAAAATTTGAGATATTTATGTTAAATTTACCTCACCAAAGTGTAGAAGTATGAGTGATTAAATATAACATTTTATGTACAACTTGAAACTATACACTTTTGAAAAAACTAGGAAAAAATTAAAATCAATTTTATATAACTAATTTCAAATTGAAAACTCAAATATCACATTTGGAAATTGTAGGGAAAATTTGGAGCAAACCCTTGATCTTCTTCCACTCGCTGTGATCAAACCGGGGTACCAATCGACCTTCTACCTCCACCAAGTAAGTTATTTATGCCAATACTTGGAATTTAATGCATTTTTTGTCAATTTTTATGGTTAAAAATCATTTTCTAGCAATGTACAATTCGTGTTTTGTGTGTACGCTATTGTGTATGAAGGAAAGTAGGGCATACTGGTAGTGTGCACTGGTTTCCCTCAAGGAAAGCAGTGCTCAAACGTGCTTGTCTAGACTAAACAGTAGCGCACACTCTCCAAAGTTGGGTAAAAAATGACGAGGACTAAAAAATTGACTTTTTCTTGGCGGGATGGTGCTTGTTTGCAGAGAAAGAGAGCATGAGGGGATGGATCAGATAACTTTGCAAGATCCAGGGATTCTTCATACACTTTGAAGGTGTGGGTTATTGAAATTCTATAGAATTGTTAACATGAGGGCACAAAACCGCTTGCTTCAGAGGCTTGTTCAGTATTGGGATGCAGCTGCCATGGTATTTGATATCCGGGGAGAAACATTACAACTCACCATGGATGAAATTTATTTTATCACGGGTCTCTCTCGGAGGGGAGACGAAGTGAACCTGAAAGGGTCCTCATGCAATGTGGGTGCCTTATCCATGTAAGAAAAGGTGAATACTTATTGCGTACCGGGAACAGAGAAATCCGGTAGCCAAGTTCTTATCTCGACCATTGTCAGCCTCCTTCTGAAAGTTATTGTGAGTATACTGAATTAGATGGGAGGGAGTGCTACACAACATTTAGCCTTGAGACACTATATGCATATTGGTATTGAATGCTTGCAGGGGCATGTATATGACTAGTGTACTAGTCTTTTGGCAAACATGAAACTTCAACTCTCGGGGTGTAAGACCGGGGGGATGAAGAATTTTGGATATGGGAGCATACTTTGCACTTTCTTCTTTGAGAGAGTTCCTGCTATCAGTTTGGGCATTCCTTGGCCCCCAGTCAACCCTCGTGAGCCAAGGATGGCTCGTTGGGGTGAAATCTTTCTCTGCTAAGGTGGTGGTGAGAGCAACTTTTGTTACCACGAGGATGATTTCTGGGGCTGGTGGGAAATACAAGTGCCAGCATTTGAGCAGTTTCCATATGCTGGTATGGACTTCCGAGGCGATTCCTAGGGGAGTCACCAATCTGTTGTTCAGGATTTCTACCTTATAGTGAGGAGAGACACTACCAAATGGGCGAGGTTGACAGGTAAATATATTAATTGCATTACATTTAGTTCCTACAAATGAAGGGGATCAAGATATAGAAAGATGCACCTTTAATCGATGGCTGGTCCTAGCTTTTGCTTGGTCTTTTGCTTGATCTTCTGCTTGATGAACCTGCAACACAAAGGAAACCTTCCTCAACGTATCTTGACTATATAAATATGATGAATATTGAAAGCAATCTAACATCAAATATAATCAGATATTAAGCCAAATGAACATACAATACAATAGACATTCGATTTGGGACAAGAAGGGTATTTCCACCTTTTTATTGTCAAAGAAGCATGAAATCAGTACAATTATACCTGACGTGTCAAGATGCTTCTGCAACTGAGTCTTGGGCTCCTGCTCTTCACAATGACTTAGGACTTTCCTCCAACGTAGCAATGCTTAAAGCCTTTCTTCTAGGTCCCTCTCTCATGGATCCTCATTGTATTTATGGGACAAGGTAGTCAGTTGGAATCGAGATGTGGTTGGATTGGGAGGTTGGGGAAGTTACAGAACCAACTTCAACTAATCGCAATTCATCAACTTAATATATTTTTTGACTTCATCTTAAGATGTGTGCGAGTTTCATACAACAATAGTAGTGCACAGTATGAAACTATTTTACTTTGCAACAAGCGTTTGCAACAATTTTCAAGGTGTGCGCTAGTTTCACTTGAGCAAAGTAGGGCATACTAGAAGATGTGCGTTGGTTTACTGCCCAGAGAGTAGCGCACATGTCAAAAAGTCAGTGAAAACAGGGGTTTTCTCAGCTGAAGAGGGTAGCTCCAGTCCATACAACATCTAGGTCAACCTAGCTGTTCAATCCATGTTGTCATTTTGTGTGATCGACAGCTTAATGTGATCACGGATGGAGAAGTTGAGATTTGACCTATAACAACACCTAAACTGAATATTCGACAAATTTGAATTCTTCCGAATTTCTATACAAGAAAAGCCAATACAACCAAACTATACTATTATAGTCAAAAGAAAAGAATAACAAAATAATAAAAAATTAAATATTTTATTATAATTTTTTCTCTTTTTAATATATAAAACATTTCAATATTTTCTATCTGGCCTTCAATCCAAATTTCAATGTTTGAATTGCTTTATATATACAAGTGATTTGCTCGAACTTCCTCTAGTCATGTATTCCTTCAAGGTAGATCATGAGCACTAGCACCCTTTTTGCACATTTTCTAGTTTATTATGTCATCTATTAATATGTGAATCATATTTGAGAGCATGATATTGTTTTATTCTTTTTCTTTGAGTAGTTAAATGTTTTTTTAATCAAGTAAAGTAGTTTATGTCAGAGTATGTTAAAGTGTAATTTGTGTAGTTCTACTTAACAATAATAAAGGGGGTTGTTCTTTAAAAAAATAAAATGAAAGTTTAATGTAAAACAAAATCTCAACATAAAAATATTTCAATAGAGTAAGATAGTTTACAACAATTAATAGATAACAAGCATGAAACAAACATAGAAGTTATGATCAATGTTTGAAAAACTAATTCAAAACATTCTCTTGACTATATAAATGTTATAATTTGTTAATCCATATTTTTTATATGTGGAACTCTAAACATTGTAGTATTAGTGTCGTGTATCTTAAACTTGTTAGCAATAATTTATCTTCAACTTGTTAGCAAGTGATTAGTCCCTACTAAATGTTAGAATATTATAACCATATCATGTTGGTTTTGCATGCATGCATTCCATGCAACACTCTATGCATCCATTCATTGGTAGTTGAGTCTCCTAGCACCTAGTCCTTAATTTAGGCCCCCTAGAGCTTAAATTTGGTCATCATTATCCCTCTTATCCACTAAGAGCACCTTGGATATATCACTAAAGTCCAAAGGCTCCCTCATGAATGATTTTAGGATTTAGCACAATCAGTTCCATGATTTAGGGCACCTTGTCCCCTTGATTGGCTAGTTAAGTGACTGTTACACCTAGTTTCACTGCCTCTGATTGTAGGAGCACCTATTTTGACCACTACAAGTTAGTATTGTTTCTCCTTGGAGTCTCCTTCTCTAATTTCTATCCCCGATGACTCAGTCATATGCTAGTTCACCTCAGTTGACTAGCCATTCATCATCGGTGGCCACTAGACCTTATCAGGAGATGGTTCCAATGCAAACTAATCTTGCCACTTGTGTGGATTCCAACTATCTCTTTAGGCTCACTAATTTGTCCTTTGGAGATTTTTTTATTTATGTACACATTCTATTGAATAATAGATGTAATGGAAGTTTTTTCAATTGTTCTTCATTCTCTTGCGTTGTAACATAGTTTTTTCTTATCTAGTTTTCTTGCTCAACTCTTTTGATCTTTGTTATTCTTAGTGTGAATTTTATCTTTGTCTCTAGATCTCTATGAGAATATAACAAAATATCACATGGTATAATAACTTTGATGAGAAAATTAATATTCCAAGGAGTTTTTCAGGTTTTTTTGTGCAGGTATTCTACAACAGCTTCCATGAATTTGAAAGCAGTTCCTCCTCTCTCTCCATTCAACTATGATGAGTGGAAACCAAAGATGATAGCATATTTGAAGAGACATGATATTTTTGATATGTGTATTGGTGCTATGAGATATTTTGTTTCCTATGAAGAGGAGAATGATTGGCTAAATGATTGTGATAGAGCCTTTGGAGCAATGCCTATTGCTATGTCTCCTAGTATGCGCTACCCCATTGATACTGCTGAATATCCAAGTGATCTCTGGAACAATTTAGATAGAGAATTTGCAAAGTAGAAGGAAGGAAGAGGATCATGCTACCCATTTGGAGAAAAATACCATTGATACCTCCTCAACTGTTCTCTCTGATTGTGTCTCGGCCTCAAGCATCTCTCATGATGAAGTTGCTTAAGATGAAGAAGAAATTGTAGATACAACTACTCAAGTTTCTGTTCAATACTTTCCTCCCTTTGTTGCTATAGAAGTTGAAGACAGTTTCAAATTGTCCCCTTCCCATGTTTTTGATGCAGATGAAAGTGATACAACTAATGAACCTGATCCTTTTCAAGAGATTATCCATTCCTCACTCATGTTCTCAATGTATTCTATTTGGAATTTTGAGCAAGATATGTCAGTTAGTAATCTAGAGGTTGAAGAAAGTTTCGAATTATTTAATTCCCATGAGCTTATTGATGTGAAATATTGTGATCTACTGGATGATTTTTAGGATAGATCAAAATTTGGAGCTTCTGCATATGCTCTTCTTGGTTCCATACCTCTTCCCTATTCCATAATGATCAAATGCACACTTTCTCAAGCTGCAAATGAAGTTGGAAACATTCTGCATTCACTTGGACACTTGCTCCTCTCACTTGGAGATGATTTGAAGTCCAAACCACCACCATCATGTCATAGTTCATGATGGTATCCTATTTTGGCTATTTCCTAATTGAATTTCAAGTCTGGTTATATGAGGGAACCAAACATTTTGATTATGTTTTCTACATATTAATCATCCATTTCGGCTTCATTGGCATATGTTGAAGAATACTCTCTGAAGCCTTTGATAAGGCAATGTTTATCATTATTTGATATATTCCATTCATTTCCAAAAATGGATTCCAAAAGGTCACATCTAACGAACGGTTGCTTGGCATAGAATCTTTGTTTACTACGCGGGTTTCTCACTCTTTCTTGTGTGGTCGATCCGACACCTACTCTAGCACCCAATTTGGCACTAGCGGAATAGAGGAGCAATGGTCCAAAGGATAGAATATGTTGTTGAAACTCCTTTTTGGTTTTGCTTTGTTGTACCTTTGGAGACTATCAGTTACCAACTGTTGCTCAAATCATTCCAGGATTTGCGGCCTTAGTTATGAGCAATATGAAGATTTGTGGCTGGAAATGTGTGTTAGGTTATAATGATCTTAATGTCTATTTTCCTTGTGTGAAGTCTCTACTGTCGTTTGTTCATTTTATGGTTGCTCGTAACTATTTTTAGGGTCGACCCTTTCAGTGGTTGACCCATGATGTAGCCTATAAATACCTTTTATAAGACTCATCAGATATAGAGGATATATACAGAGATGCTGCAAACTTTGAATCAGTATAATTTAAGTTGTTTATGCACTTTCATACGAGCTCTTAAGTTCTAGTTTAAGAAATTTTGGAGGGGGTCCCACCTTCGAATCCCTGTTTGTGTATTTATTCTTGTTGATAGATCTCTTTTCCGACATCTTGTACATTTAGTTTTAGATTAATATATGTGAATATATATGTGTCTGCTTAATTTTGAAATCCTTTCATTTGCATTTGGTTTAAGATTCATAGGATAGTTTAACTGAGTGCTCACCATAGTTTTGTTCCTAAAAGAAGCTTTGCCTCTGTTTCGCATATGATTATTAGGAAGCATTCATTTGGTATTGTTTTAAAGAAATCTTCGGTAGAGAGTGCATATTCTTTGAACTACCCAGGCTTATAGTCATGCAAGAAGTTTGATTTTTGTTTTATTATAGCTAGACTTAGTTTAAGTTTCAGTAGAAAATAGTATTCATACACAATATATTTTGATTTCAAATAGATTGTAAAGATTTTAATCTTTATATGAAACTTTAGGAATATTTGACTAGGATAAATGATTAAACTATCTCTCTGCACATAAATGGCTTGCACTTACATATAATTGTCTTGCACACTACCCAGTCTTTTTTACATACTGGAAATCAAATGGTGAAATCTATTGCTTTTATTTTAAAAAGTAAGAAATTATTTGTTCCCATCATATGATGTATCTAGCTCAGTGTACAGAAACAAAAATACAAATATTCACTCTGGAACTGATATAGATTTTTATGAAGAATTTAGGCCATTTGAAATCACTCTTTATGTGTGCAGATCTATCCTTGAACAAGCAAGCTCAATATTTTCTTCATTTTTTTATCGGTAAGCATAATATTAAAAACAAATCCTAAAAGTAAATATCACAACAACAGTTTTCTTTAACTTATGGATCTTCGGTTTGAAAGAAATCTCTAGATAGGTTGAGTATGAAATCATTGTGAAACAATTTACTTAAATATATACATACTTTTTACAATTTACATTATTAATAATTCAACCTTGTTCTAAAAATATTTTTTTCAAGTACCAGGTCATAAAGAAGCTTATTCTTTTTTCCATAGCTTGGTTGCTTTCATTCTAAGATGGTAGTTATGTGCATATGATTGACAAAATTCTAATTATTTAGTTTTGAAGTAGGTAGAAGCTTTCATCTGATTTTATTCATAGAATTTTGAAATTTCAGAATAGGATCCAAATTGATTAGTTGCACACAATTTTATTTTAAATAGCCATTTTTTCCAACCCTAGTTATTTCAAATATTTGATAGATTTGATTTCCTAGTAGTTTCAATCACCAAGGGAGGGATTAATGGCCTAACTCGGTAGATATGGTCACCTCATGATGGGATTCCTCCCAAGATGATTGGGCTAGTTGTAGTTGTTTCATGTGTTTGTCAACATTAGATTAAGCTACATCACTTTGACCCTCCAGATATAGTGCCAGCACCTCTAAGCTTACGAACCCCTGGTTGACAATTTAATGTCGAATTCTTAACATATATTTTTTTTGACATTTTTGGCGCCATTGCCGGGGAGGTGCTAAGGGATTGGAGTTTAGGTATGTATGAAGTTTTCCTTTCAATTACACAACCTGGGGGAGGAGAAATAATAAGACGCAAAGACGACCTCACTACGGGATTTCTGTGGTGTAATAGCCCGACGCATCCACTTTCATGGGTCTCTCAAAATCCTTGTTGTTTCTTTTCATGCAAGTGTGCTTTTCTTTCTGCAATTTTGATTTTGTTTACTTTCTTGCAATTTAATTTTATGCAAGTGGGATTTTTGAAAAAATGACTCTTGTGAACAAATAACTCGTTGACAATGAGGTCTAAAGTAACATGAGGAGTTCAAATTTCCTTTATATAGTGTGCTTTAGTTCCGCAATTAATTTCATTTTATTTTCATATATAGTATTCTTCAATTTCACTTATTATCTTATTGGGTGTTGTAAGAACCACAGACACTTATCCTTGTGTGGGTAAAAGATTTTAAAACCAGTCAAATACTTTGAGGACTTCTTGAAGAATAAATGAGTCTATATGATTGGATCCATGAACTAAAAGAAGAGGATTTGTATCCTTGTGAGCATGAGGAAGATATTCAAGAAGATGAAGAGAGCCTAGAACCATAAATTGAAAAGTTTCTAACATCTCTATCTCCAGACCTAGATTCCTCGTGCATTCTAGAAATCGATGAGACAATTCTTGACATCCACATCACAAATAACGAAGAGACACCTTATTACAAAGATTATATTGAGACTTGGTTCCAAGAGGTTGGAAAGCCACAACATCATTCTTTCCTTCAACATCTTTTGATGCTAAAACAAGTAGGTCGTTTGGTTCTTCATTTTCGGGTAATCATTGTGATAACTTTCCATATATGGGTATGTTTCTTACTTTGCTCCGCACATGGTTACATTGGAAAAGTTCTTACACTTGAATAAAGAGTTTTTCTTTCTTTTATATAGCATAGGATAGTGTGTATATAAATAAAATGTTGTACGTGGTTAGTTAGATTTAAATTTCATACAACTTCACTTTTTGGTTAGTTAGCTACTTCTTCATATCTTCCTATTCCTTAAGAAAAACAATATTAAAACTTTTTGTATATATATGTGTAGACGTTTGTTTAGTTTTTTTTACTGGTTCACTCTCAATCTTGCAGGTATTTTTTTCCCTTCAGGACATATTAAGGAAAACAAGGAAGTCACTTTACCTTTAATTATGTTTTACTTGCAAATCATTTTGTACTTCAAAGAACTTTTTACTTTGATATGCTGCACCATTTTAAAAATATTTTTGTAGCTTTTACATATATATAAAGTGATTTCCCTTATTTTAGTTGAAGTCTTGAATCATTTTCATTAATAACTGGTTAAGTGTTCTTTTACTTTTTTGTATATACAGACTTAGTTTTCCTTTGTTCATACAGAATTGGTGGCATTATTCCTTATCGTTAGTTTATCTATAAATATCAAGCAGTCTAACTTACAGAACTCACAATGTATTAGTACAACTTGAGTTGGCTTCACAGTCAAGTGGATGGGCATTTGTATAAGTAGTAAAAAGAAGGGGGATCAAATTGTTATACATAAGGTCACCATAATAATTTTATAAGGAAATGGTTTTCAGGACTGAAGGATTTTTCAATTATTATCCATTGGTTCTGATTTTACATATTAATTAATGAGGCCATATTCTATTTTAATTACATAAGTCAATTTTTCATGGAAACAAATTTTATAAGCAATTTTTAAGAATATATTCCAACCCAATACCATCCCGATCCACAAAAAGAGGGTCTTCAGGGTTTCTCTCCCATTCACTGGTTGTAAAATTCATCTTTTTATCTTAGAGTGAAATTTGGGATAAGGGGCCTCTGATGGAAAATGGCTGTAAGAGACTAACTCGTCGAGATACTGAACATGTATGCTGGCAGAGGGTATCGGTCTATGGTATGACTAGGAAAACCCATCAGGGTACTGAACATGCTTATTGGCAATGGAGCATTCTATTAGGGAAGAGACTTCTTGGATTTTAAATTTACCACATCGGAGTACTGAACAAGCTCACTGGAAATGGGTTCTGAATTTAATATCTTCTATAATGCTTTATATGTCTTAATTTGCATGAATGATGTAGTTATGTAAAAATTTAAGAAAAAACATTTATGGTTTACTTGAGAAGTTAGATGCACTTTATTTAATTACCATTGGATAATGATCCTAAGGTGCTTTAATCCTTTTCCACCTGATTCTTACGCTAACTGGGGTTCATACCTTAGATGTGTAATTGTGTTTGATCATTCAATGAACCTGAGTGTAAACCTTATTATTATTATCACTTGAACATTCCTTTGTGAAATTGGGTCAGGATGATTGATATTCTGTGGATTTCATTTAGTAAGACTCTTGTGACTCTTACTCTGTTTATTTTGAATTTACAAGGAAGTACGATAGTTTATAACAAAATCCTGTATGAATAAAGGCAATTAAGTCTGTATCATAGACTAGAATTCTGGAATTTGAGTCTACATGATAGCCAAAGGGAAGAATAAGAATACTAGCTATTGGGTTCTTCTTAAATTTTGTTTTTAATTTTTATGCTAATCTGTAATCCTCTAATTTATTTTTTTGCATATGGCCAGATGAATACAAGTTAGATATCATTATTTATGAATATTTCTCAAGGAACTTGTTAGTTGAAGAATAAAAATTGCAAATCACCGTGCAATTTTGTCCAGTCATGGGATTCTTCTCTAATTACAAAAGTCCGAACTTCAAATGGTGGT
Source organism: Larix kaempferi (assembly GCA_027924585.1). Lineage (NCBI taxonomy): Eukaryota > Viridiplantae > Streptophyta > Pinopsida > Pinales > Pinaceae > Larix > Larix kaempferi. The sequence continues at coordinate 1,767,806 of BSBM01000010.1, forward strand.
TGTTTGTTCTTTCCACAGAGCATTTTTTCCTACAGTATTTATCCAATTCTGATGGCAGCAACCTTCCACATACCTATGCGAACCTGTGAATATTTCTGCACTTAAACATAAGAATACTGGAATAAGTGTTGGATGGGGTGTCCGATGGAGTGCTGGAAAATCTGTAGGTTGCATAAATTTAATTTCCAAGGTAATTTTTAATTAGTTAATGGTTGTTGGAATCCAAATATGTCTAATTGAAATAGTTATTTAATATTTAAATTTATATTTATCAATCTTATTCATATTCTATTAAGCCATTTATTTCAATTTTTTATATATACTTTTATGGCTTAATTCTTAATTATTCTCTTGGTTCCCGATTTAATTTAATTGGACTATTTCTTTATTCTATCATCGGGCCTATTTTATTTGAATTATATGTTAAGATTCAATATGCTAAGATAGATAACATCAGTATTACATTTCATTTCACAACAATAGCATATACAGGATCACTGAAAGAACAAGCACAACATAAACACAAGAGACACAGATTTATCCTGGGAAACCCTCATGGGGTAGAAAACCTAGCAAAGCTTCCTCAATATAGATGATCAACAAATACAAAGATGTAGTCCCCAAACAAGAGCTCCTTCTCCTCCTATGCATATCTCTCTCTCTCTCTCTCCTATGCGCCAATCATAAGTGAGTGAATGAGTGATAAATGAGGAACACGCCTCCTCTATTTATACTCATCTTTTAACTGACTTTTCACCCTAACTGGGCTGACCTCTCCTAAGAGATTCTAATAACCCCTAAACAACTAACTCACGATCGACCCCACAAGGGAGGTCTAATAACCCTAGTTACCACATTCTCTCAAAGGAATAAAAATCTCTGGATATACAATAGGGTCTCAATGGAGGAATGAAACATCTATGGAATAATAAAGTACAAATATAATATTCTTAGAATTTACAATATCTATACACTACCCCTTAACAAGAAGGATATTATAACAACATTTGCAGGAGCAAGGAGTCATCAACTACATAATACATGATACATCTATAAATCATTAGAAGCTTTCTTCATCAGTAACTCAAACAATTACTAGAACATCTTCAAGATCTTCAATACTGGAATATCAACATCTTCAGTATTGAGTCTTCATCTTCTGCAGCACTTGATCAGCCACAACATTAACATCTGGATCTTCCGATCAACATCATCATCTGGATCTCTCGATCAACAGTGTCATCATATGGATCTCTTGATCAACAACATTATCTGGATCTCTTGATCAACAACATCATCATCTGGATCTCTCGATCAACAACATCATCATCTGGATCTATCGATCAACAACATCATCATCTGGATATCTCGATCAATAGCATCATCTGGATCTCTAGATCAACAACCTCATAATCTAGATCTCTCTATCAATAGGATCATTTGGATATCTAGATCAACAACATCATCATCTGTATCTCTCGATCAACAACATCATCATCTTGATCTCTCGATCAACAACATCATCATCTGGATCTTCTCGATCAACAGTATCATCTTATGGATCTTCTCGATCAACAACATCATCATCTTGATCTTCTCGATCAACAGTATCATGATCTGGATCTTCTCGATCAACACTATCATGATCTGGATCTTCTCGATCAACAAAATCATCATCTGGATCTTCTCGATCAATAGTATCATCATCTGGATCTTCTCGATCAATAGTATCATCATCTGGATCTTCTCGATCAACAATATCATCATCTGGATCTTCTCGATCAACAACATCATCAGTTGGATCTTCTTGATCAATAGTATCATCATTTGGATCTTCTCGATCAGCAGTATCATCATCTGGATCTTCTCGATCAACAATATCATCATTTGGATAGTCTCGATCAACAGTATCATCATCTGGATCTTCTCAATCAACAACATCATCATAGGGGCATACTCTGCAATACACATGATCCAAATACAGGATGATCAATCCCTCTCACTTTAGGACATAGGTCCAAGGATGATACAATCCTGATCCACTTATGGGATGATCAATCCCTCTCAATTTTAGACATCTCTCATGTCTATGGACGATGCAATCCAGATCTACTTTACAGGATGATCAATCCTTCTCACTTTAAGACACCTCTCATGTCTATAGACGATGCAATCCAGATCTACTTACAAGATGATCAATCCTGATCAATTTAAGACGCCTCTCATGTCTATGGATGATGCGGTCCAGATATACTTACATGATGATCAATCCTAATCAATTTAAGACACCTCTCATGTCTATGGACGATGCAATCCATATATACTTACAGGATGATCAATCCTGATCAATTTAAGACACCTCTCATGTATATGGACGATGTAATCCAGATCTACTTATAGGATGATCAATCCTTATCAATTTAAGACACCACTCATGTCTATGGATGATGCAATCCAGATCTACTTACAGGATGATCAATCCTGATCAATTTAAGACACCTCTCATGTCTATGGACGATGCAGTCCTATCACGTACATTTTGAACCAACGGTTCAGGGACGATGCAGTCCTATCATGTACATTTTGAACCAACTGTTCAGGGATGATGCAGTCCTATCACGTACACTTAGACAAAGTCTAAGGACCACTTCTTGGAGACATATGTCTATGGATCAATTCAAGGACCGAAGTCTGGGGATGATAAAATCCCCTCTTGTCCACTAGGTACCACTTCTCAGAGACATATGTCTATGGATCAATTCGGGGATTGAAGTCCGAGGATGATACAATCCCCTCGTCAACTTAGACCAAGTCTTAGGACCACTTATCAACCTTATCATTGATATCATCGACCTCATCATTGGGACATGTAACCTCATCATCGATACATGTATCCTCATCACCGATACAAGTATCCATATCATCAATACAAGTATCCTCATCATCGATACAAGTATCCACATCATCAATACAACTATCCTCATCATCGATACAAGTATCCACATCATAAATATAGTATCCTCATCATCGATACAGGTATCCTCATCATCGACCTTACTGTCGATGAAGGAAATCTCATCATCAATGACCATATCACTCCCCCTTTCGAGGAGGGTCCTTCTGAACTACACCAAGCTTGTCTCGGAAATACTCAAAGTTTACTCGAGATAGAGGTTTGGTCAATATATCATCAAATTGTTTGTCAGTGCTCACATACTCGAGCTTTATAGCTCCTTTTTGCACCATATCCCGTATATAGAAATATCAAATCTCTATGTGCTTTGAATTATCATGGAACATTGAATTCTCTGTCATCTTGATACACCTCTGGTTGTCACACAGGATCACAGTGGGGTCCATCTCTAAGTCAAACAATCCTCATAACAACTTCCGAAGCCATATCGCTTCACAACTAGTGGAGCAAGCAGCTATATATATTTCGCTTCAGCTATGCTGAGAGCCACACTAGATTGCTTCCTGCTAAACCATGAGATCATGGTAGATCCTAGACAATAACATCCGCTCGATGTGCTCTTCCTGTCTGATACACTTCTTTCCCAATCAGCATCCGTGTAGCCATACAATCTAAAGTCATGATCTCCAAGATAATATAGACCAAAGTCTATCGTACCCTTCAGGTACCTCATCACATGCTTTGTCGCTATCAAGTGAACACGTCTAGGTTCCACTAGATACTGACTCAAGGTGTTCATAGAAAAGCATATATCTGGCCTGGTATTCATCAGATACATCAATGACCCAATAATCTATATGTACAGAGTCACATCCACTAACTCTGATGAGTCATCATCTAACAGCTTCAAGTTGGAATCCATGGGAGTGGCCATGACTTTGCATTCTAAGATATCAAATCTTTTCAAGATTTCCATAACATACTTTCCCTAGTTGAGAAAGATTCCTTTTTGGACCTTGCTATACTTCCAGACCTAGGAAGTAATGCATCAATCCAAGATCTTTCATCTCAAATTATGTAGCTAGCTTCTTCTTGCTTTCCATGATCCGTTTCTCATTCATGTCAGAAAGAGATCATCCACATACAATAATAGTATGACAGGTTCATCATCCACAACCTTAAGGTAAAGGTTAGGATCAACTTTACTTTTGGTAAAGCCCAAGCTTGTCAAGAAGCTATCAATTCTCCCTCTGTGACTGAACATCATTCACACTCTACATTGAGTGATCTTCTACATATCTATCTGTGCCATCTCCCGTCAGATGGGTCTATTGATATGAGCCTCAAGATCATTAGAAATCTGTGGTGAGTTCCTTCTTGCATCCATCTAAGAGAAGAATGTCATCTGTATATAGAAACCATCTTCAACCTTGCAGCAAAGGTTGAAATCCACATAACCCATGGTGATCATTAAGCTCATCAAATGACTATTGATCCTGGGACTTGTGCAGAGCTTTCTTCAATTGAATCCTGGGAGTTTTCTCAATTTGTACTTCTTATTCAATTACACCATTAAGATAATGGTCTTATCTAGCCACTTGGAGCAAACATCTCGTCATGATCCTCTCACTCTTGCTAAGAGAATCCTCTAGCCATGAGTCTTCTATATTACATTTGATTTGTAAGTCTTCTTGTTGAACATCCATCACTTGTTCGGTGTTCATCATCCTTCTTTTGTAGATCATACCACATGATCTTTCCTACAAATAAAAGTTAATTAAATGATTAGTAATACTTCATAATCATCAAATCATGTTGACATGATAACCTATTATGCATACAGATATGATTCACATAGTTATGCAACTATATTGACCAATACTTTGGCACAACACTTTTCCATATCATGTATGCATACAATGGTTATCTAGATGCCTTCCATCTCTACCAGAACATACTATCAAGATCGTGCACAACTCTCATCATGTCAACAAAGAGGTTTCATTCTAGATAAACAACAATGGAATGTTTGTCCAACTTACCCATCATATGCATATTAGTAGTATACTGTTCAATGTTATATGAATGTTTACACTATGCATGCTATATTCTAGGAATACAAATATGCATGCAACTATCACGAGCAATATTATTGACTATTAAGAGATTCAAATAACAACTCAAATACTTATCTTTTATGTTCGTGTGGTTTCCTCCCGCTTGATCTCTATTTTATGATAGCATCATTATATGTGTTTGAACTTCTATCCATTCTACACCACTATGCATGCTTAAGTGTGCACTAATTTCATCCTCATGATCTCATACATAATCATACATTCATTAGTATAATCTCAATACTATCAAAACATTATGCTTCTAAATAATCTTAAGTATGTATGGTCATGATTATTTCATACACAGGTATACTTACCTAAGATCCTAACACAAAGTAGGATTCTAACTTGATATAGGAAAACATACCTGGATTATCATGCTTGGTTATGTCTAACATACCTAAACAATATCTTCTTTGTTCTCTTCAATGATTTAGAGACCTTGTGCTAGAACCTGCATATCTCATAAGTCAAGCATAGTAGAACAAAGTCATACATACCTCGTAAATAGAGCTTCTATTTGATCAAAGACTATGTATGAGTCTTTGTCTTCATGTAATCATGGTCATAGAACTTGATTTGTCTTTCTTGATGTACCTGTAGCTTGTTAGCAGACAACATCATCCTCATACAACACCACAGGTGCATTAATACAATCATAAGTGTCATAACCCTAATCAATGAATGTTTTCTATCATTCACATGCATTCATACTTTTACTAATGTGATAGACAATCTAAAACTAATCATGATTGTACTAACCTCAATAATATGAAGACAAACGTATTATGAACTTAATCATGAAACAAATTTCAAAACATACATGTATCTTCTCAAGTCATACCTGTCGAGTAGTCTTCTCTGTAAGGGTAAAACCCTAACCATACAAGGTAGATCACTTGTAAACATATTATGTATGTTCATGGTGCTAGGATGATAGAATATCAGTGCCATTTAAACCTTCTTCATTGCTGCCACATGAGTCTCCCAACTTTGCTAGGGTTTCTTCTTACTTGGAAACCCTAATATTCAATCTCCTTCCTGCCACAAAATTTTGATGGAGGATTAATATCTATGATGAATGGATTCCAAATCCATTATTAAAGTTTCCAATTTTGCATCCAGGTGACTCCAACATTGAATCAGGTCCTTCCAAACCTAACAAAACTAAAAACCCTAAGTGAGAGCTTCTTCCTCCTCTTCTTAGATTTCCTCCGTTGAGCCATTTCAGATGTGACGTATTGTTTCTGGTGTATCTATGCAATTTCATATTTGAAGGGTATGAAACTTTGACCTGTGGTAACCTGAGCTATCATATTTCCAACCCCACAGGTCTGAGCTTTAATGGATTATCTGAGAGAGAGATATGCCAAGTGTAGCAACATGACCTGTTTATGGGATGAAACAGCATAGAGAACTTGTACAGAGTTGCATGTTTCAACTTCCACCTCTGAAACCCATACCTATGAAACTACAGTCTGTTACCTAACTGTCACTTTTTACAAAATTTAATTTGGATCTTCCTATCCCAAGATATGACCTTTTTACCTAGGTCACCTGTTTAGGACTGCATTCTACTAACTTGTACGGATCATATCTCACAAAGTAAAACGCATATGGGGATGAAATTCAGACACAAGGTACATGAACATTTCATCTTCGGCCTGTAAAATTTTTCGATCCTGAACCTTCGCCAAAACGGAGTTATGGCGAAAGTTCCACGATGACTGGTTTTTTGCTATATAAAACCCTAACTTTCAAATTGTTGCAAGTGAAGCAAGTGTCGTAAGTGCCATACATTTCCTTACTTCAGGATAGCTCTGATTCCATATTAAGATTCAATATTCTAAGATAGATAACATCAGTATTACATTTCATTTCACAACAATAGAATATACATGATCACTGAAAGAACAACAAGAACAACATAAACATAAGAGACACAGATTTATCCTAGGAAACCCTCATGGGGTAGAAAACTCAGCAAAGCTTCCTCAATATAGATGATCAGAAAATACAAACATGTAGTCCCCAAACAAGAGCTCCTTCTCCTCCTATTCATCTCTCTCTCTCTCTCCTATGTGCCAATCACAAGTGAGTGAATGAGTGATAAATGAGGAACACATCTCCTCTATTTATACTCATCTTCTAACTGACTTTTCACCCTGACTGGGACGACCTCTCCTAAGAGAGTCTAATAAGCCTAGTTACCATATTCTCTCGGAGGAATAAACATCTCCGGATATAAAATAGGGTCTCAACGGAGGAATGAAACATCTCCGTAATAATAGAGTACATATATAATATTCTTAGAAGTCACAATATCTCAACAGTATATATATATTACGGATAGAATTGTAATCAACTAACTCATTTTTTATTATATATAATGTTATATGATAATCAATTTCCAAATATCTGATTTGGACAATGATCCATAATTGTTGATGAGTTTGTCGCAATTTGTTTTAGTCATTACTCTAGCAAGAGGATAGGTTATAACTTCTCGCTCACCTTAATGTTTGGAGGACTCTTGCTCATTTTAAAAATCAAGACCCTTATATACCTATATATCTTGATATGTATATCCAAGTCCGGCGATGATTACTCTTTGCAAGGTTAAAAGAATGATGAAACCTATTTTACATGCCTAATCATTTTAAGTTCTTCCATTCGTTGGTATCATGATTCCACGAGGTTATTTTTTATCCATGATGGTCAAATTTTTGTGATTAAAAGAAAAGGGGGCTCTTCTCTGTTAGTATTTATTCCCATTCTCTACATGTTTTCACTCATTTACTTCCATCCCTTTCACTCCTTCTTTGTGCTATCACCATGTTGAATCGACATGTCACATTCTATCAAAGAGTCTTCAATGTCCATGCGCTATGTTTTGAAATCCTCTACTTGAGTCTGCTAAAAAGAATCCTGCACCTAACCTCACCCCTCTTGAGTTATCTGCAAGTGACTATTTTCAAAAGAGGAATGTTAAACTAACAGAGCAAGTTCAGGAGTATTCTCGTCTGACTCGACATATCAAGCATGAGAATGGGATCTTGAAAACCAGAGTAACATCTCTACAAAAACTAGTTTATGACAATGACCGAATCCAATGGAAGCTTAAGGAAACAGTTGAAAACAAAAGAGAGACATGTAATACCCCTAGACTGATGTAGACTTTCAGGGAACTTTTCAAGTGACCCGGCTAAATACAACTTTAATAAAATGACCCTTTGAATGTTTATGCTTTGAATAATTGAGAAACACATGATGATGTGCATGATGACAAAATGATAAACGAAAATAATGAAATGAATGATATTAGTAGAAATGGATACTTTACTTAAAGCGATGAATAAATGCATGCTATGCTTAACGATTAGCTGTTTTATGAAATATATGATGTGTATGAATGAATTGCATGTGCTGCTTAATGATTAGATATGTTAAATTAAATATATGATGTGAATGAATGAATTGTGTGTATTGATTAATGATTAGCATAGTTATGAAACATGATTATGATTATGGACTGATTGACATGATGTATATTGATGAGTTATGTTGAGCAGTACTACTGATGGGTACTTTGAGAATATGTGCAGCAGCAAGTAATTATCGTAACCAACTAACTCACAAAGGAAATATATGGGATGTAGAGTATGAATAAATAACACACGGAAGAACTATGATAGTGTCGACATCCTAAGGATTCCACGCACAAGTTAAAAATCCCTTATCCACTTACTTGGGGATGCGTGAAGTCGTGCAAAGTGGACCATGACGGAATTGGTTATGTACGAGGCTGAAGGGCGCACAATAAGAACAAACTTACTCCTCAGCGCCATTAGTCTCCAATAGAGTGTAGAGAAATGATTGAAGGTAATGAATCCTAAATCACTACATGAAGTTCCTGCAAATTAGATTAAACGAGAAATCATTGATAAAACAGCCCCAACGACGTGGTACCTGGACAATAAAAGAAAATAATGGTCAAATGGACCCGACGATGTGGTACCTAGACCCAATACGAAAATGATTGATGAATATTATGCATTAAACATGTAAGTTTTCATTTAGGTTATTTTCACATGAAATGAATTTTAGTAATTAAAATAATGAAGAATAATTGTTTTAGGAGTAAATGGTATACTAAACATTAGCATATAGCCAACTCCACTTGCACCCACAAAAAAATAAACTTAGATTGGAGCATAACGGGGGAGAGGCTTGAGTAAATATAGGAATGTAGGTGCCCTCTCTTAAGAATTAGACACGTGGCTGGGTGAGCTAATTATATTTAAATAATTAGAAAATTAGGCATTTTTGCATGAAGTCACATGTGCGCAGAGAATTTTCCCATTTAAGAAAGGAAAAAGGAAAGGGAAGGACACCCTATGGCTGGATGGTTATTGTAATGTTAACAAGACATTGATTTGCTTCTTTTGTGAGTTTGGAAAAGGATCTTGGTGAGGGGGAAACTCACTTCTGGATCCTTGGTTTTTGTGTGTGAGCTCTACGGCCCCATTGCTCGGGGGTTCGGGAAGAAGAAGAGTATTCCCAAAATTGGTAGGGAGGTCAACCGAGGGGTCAGTTGGATATTTGTGGCAAGGAGTAGTTGTTCGACAATCGTATTCCTTGACAACCATCGGAATCAGGTTTGACATTTACTTATGAACTTGTATTATTGTTTATATGAATTTTCAGTATATTGAGAATTGTGTAATAGTTCACATTCAACACGACTGTGCATGTATTGAAAATGTCGTATTCACTCAAAGCTAAATATTGTGATTCCAACCACCCATGTCGGGAATTGTAAGAAGGATGAGAAAAGAATCACTAGTTGTCATTTCTAGTTTATGGAATCTAGTTGATAAAAGGTTAAGCTCGAAGGATTTAAAAATTCGAAAGGTAATAGATGCTGTCGTTTATATTTTTTTATGGCATCACGGTTGTCTATTCTATTTGAGCTATAGATCATAATAGACATGAACTCCATGGGATTATAATGCAGTAAGATAGAATTCATCGAATTAGTTGGAGTTATACACTACACCCTACCCATCTCGCTGGTTATGGCTCCATGCCCTAATCTAGCTAATTCCCCATTGAAGCAAATATTTAGCTTACAGACTCTTGAAGAAAATCCATAGCTGGCTCGTAACCCTTTCTTTTGATGGTAGTTTCAGATTGGTCCAACAATGGATCTGCATATTCTTCCAACCTGAATGCATCATGATAAATTCCTTTTCTTAGTACTGACAACGGAGATCTATCTTAGTATTTTGGATCTACGTTAGGCTAATAGTGATTGATCGGGACTATATCAGTCTAACTTGTGAACCGGAAGTTAATTGTTTCCCTCATAGTGGTAACACCAGTGACCATAGTCTTCCCTTATTCTGCTATACCTCGAACTAACCTTGAAACATCCCAACACAATAGATATACACCACAATGGGTGTATCGACCTATGCTTATACATATCTCTGTAGAAATGTGTGTCCTGACAGTGGGATTTGATATACATCCCACCCCTGCACAAGCCTCCATGAATGCAAACACCGAAACCAATCCCTAGGTGAGGGATTGCTTGTGATATTCCTGACCATGAGGGTGCGAGAACCCTGGTCTAAATTTGACCCACATGGATTTAATACTTAGGGATGATCTTGTGAAGAACCTGCAATAATTAATTAATGCAAATACACGAGATATCAGAAATAATAGAACTTAGAATCACTTTTATATTGATCACAGGCCAGTTCGAGGGGGCAACCTCCTTTGAGCAAGATCAATACAATTAACTTCACGGTGCCTTCAATGACCTCAACACACACTTATATACTAAGTATATGCCCAATACTATGAGTCAAAACCATGGGACATATAATACTACGGGATGACTTACAAAGCATATGCGTCCAATACTATGGGTCAATACTATGGGCTAATATAAACTATGGATCAACAAATACTATGGGATGACTTACAAAGCATATGCATCCAACAGCAATATACTAACATAGTAAAGAGAAGGGTTGACACGGGTTCATAACATCCCCTCTCCCATAGAAAAATATTTGTCCTCAAAGCTTTGGTTGGAGAAATTGCTGCAAAATCTGAAGAAGTGGTTCCCCGGTAGCATCCTCACGTTGCATTTCGGGCCACTGACTCCTTTGGAATGTCAGGGAGGATTGCTTGGAAGGATATAGACGAAGAAGAACCCCATCAGCTATGCGGAAAATGCGCTCAGAACGGTGTTGATCAGCTTGTTGTTTCAGGTGAATTCTGGCCATGTGAAGATTGTCCTGCAGAATGAGAAGAATCTGATCGCGGTTTCGAAGAACCGAGTCAATTTCCTGAACTAGGGAGCTTCTAAGGGTGTATGGAAGAAGCACTGGTGGTGTCTGTCCATAGACTGCTTCATATGGTGTCCTTTGAGATGTGGTATTGTACCACCAGAGCGCTGCTAGGAGATCCATAGAAATAGTTGGCCAAAGATGTGTAGGGATGGGCAAGGGTTTGAGCAATCCTGAAAGTAGTGTCGTTTCACCCTTGTTGACCTGGAAAGTATCACAATCAGCCATCATTTGTTGAATTTTCATTTTCAACCCCTTCCAAAAGAAGTTACATTGTTCCCGGTCATACATTTTGAAGAACCCAGAGTGCCTTGCTGATGAAGAAGCATGGAGTTCATAGAAGAGATAGCCCTGTTGAAAATATTGTAACCAATTTGGAACAAGCAGAGAAAGAGCTATAAGAGAAACTGGGTCATCAATTGTGCGAGAAGGAGCATCTTCCACCATATTGTCCTTACCCTTCTTGTAAGTGATCACATAGGGATAACCCATTTCAGGTGTGTTGGGGAGGAGACCCATTGTTCCAGAAAATTTTCCAGACTCTGGAGATCAGTCTTGATGTAGAAATAATTCCCTAATAGGTATGGATTCCACTTCTGTACTGCATGAAAAATAGCCATCAGTTCCTGCTGAGAGGTAGATGTGACTAAATTCTTACCAGAAAGGTCTCTTGAAGGTGGAAATCTCATTGGTTCAGCAACGACACCTGCATATCTATCCAAGGAAGAAGTGGAGACTGTTGATGGGTGCATCTGAAGGGAATGGAGTTGAGCGGTTATACCATGTGAATTCTTCTTAA